>OV725082.1:134556564-135807494 GCA_928085145.1 Nezara viridula
TTTAACTTACATGCTATATTCTCCTTTATTTTTATTTTTATTCCTACTTATTTTCCATTTATTTGTATCTTCTACATATATAATTCTTAATATTTAACTACATTGTCACCCACTATATCTCTGATACCATCTTTTATTTCTGTATCTGACAACTTCTTCGTATTTTATATATACTTATATTTATTTTTTATTTTCAACATGTTTTGTATCTTTTGTAGCCCTGAAGACGACCTGCAAAGTGGGTCGAAACGTCGGCAAAAATTAAAATAATTAATATATTTTAATTTTTTTATTTATTTGACCGCACCCTCGACTAACTCCTTCTCATAATAAATATTATAATTTATTTCTGCCATCTTATTTGACTGATCACCCCAACTATTCTTCTCTTCATTAATTACGACGTTTCGACCATATCAAAGGGCCATTCAGTTCTCCGTTATATATTCATTATTAATGTAGCAATAATTTTTTCAGTGAACATTAAATTGTCCTGCTATTTAGGGGTTTCGCCTACGTCATTTCTGGAGGGACTGAATTTAATTATAATGCGACATTAATAATGAATATATAACGGAGGACTCTTCAAGACATGAAAATGGCCCTTAGTATGGTCGAAACGTCGTAATTTATAGCTTATCAATAAAATGTTAGTGGTAATTGGCCTAATTTATGTAAAAAAACAAAACCTCAAGACACCAATTTAAGGAAAAATGAACAGAAGACATTTTTTTTTTTGTAATCAGGGAATTCACTCAGAAAACAAGTAGTTCTTGTTTCAGGTCGACCGTTAATATTGAACATTTAGTTCAAACAAACTTTGAAAAAGGTTTGAATAAACTTTTTTTTTTTTTGCTTATAATGGTTAAGTCGTGATACTTTTGAAATAGACAAAGCTAATACGCGAGGAAAATGTATTCTGCGGCAGTCATTAGAACTATCTCGCTAAAAGATATGAGTCAATATTGACTGCAATGGCGTTGCATTACAAAGGATCTCGAAGCCATTATTAAAGAGATACTGACCAAATCAGCTCCCCGGGCTCGTTACAACTGCCACCTCGGGGAGGATATTAGCCGGCTCCAAGGTTGTGCCAGCTAGATCATTACGCACGCCTACTACTCCACGGCTTCCTGGATATTTCAATATTTTTTTCTTTTTTGCGAGTGTATATTTAAACTAATGTTCTTTGTTGCTGATTCGACTCCTTAGGCAGCAGTGCTTGATACCTTTCTGATGTCGGGTCCGGATCATAATGGCTGTTATTTGTCCAAGTGCACGCCTACAATCCTTCAACTACGGTGCGATATCCTTGCCCGAGTACCTTCGCTATTTAACGAGGACAGGAAGAAAGAAAACAATTATAAACTGTGTCTCAATATATATGTTAATATAAAAAAATATTTAACCGCAACGTCACATCCTCATTTTGATTGGTAGTAGAATTAAGTTTTTTTCCCTACAAAAATCAAAATGTCTCTAATGTGACTGAACGTTAATGAACTTTTGCTATCATAAAACTTTATAGTCCGTGGTACACATCCCTTTTTATCAAATTATTAACACTCCTCTGAAACTTCGTAAATAGCTTCATCTCATAAAAACCAACAAATATTATACTTGCGAAAATTCTTAGAATACGGCAATTTCAATATGGAGGTCGGCAAACTTCATCTATTTAATTAGGTACTATAAAAAATACCTGGTGTGTCCACTCACACGAAGTTCCTAACTATTTCAGAAAAGTTTTTATATGTTTACATATGTTCATGAAGAAACAAAAAAAAAGTTGAACTAGATTTATTTTCTTGAAAATTGATCAAAGAAAAGATTTGAGTACGCTTTATTTGATAAACTAAAGCAATGTAAACCGGCTTAAAGTAGTTCAGTGTAAAAATTTCAATACTCTCTAATATTGCTGATCGAAAACTTTTATTTAGTAATTTCTGTTAAAATGAACCCGTAATCTTACGTTGGAAATTGATTAGCTGTAACTTCGTTAATGGTTGTCCAAAATGAACGATTTTTATATACTTTCGTAGGGAATTTGCTACTTCTATTGCGCATAGAACTTCTAAACCGGCCGAATTTCTAACAGCCATCAGTAGTAAAAAAAAAATATAAAAAGAAGCAACAAAATCGGTTTTATAGTTCCCGAGAAAATCTTGGCACAGACAGACAGACCAATGGCTAAAAATGTGTTTTTCGGACTCGGAGGACTCTGAAACGTATAGATCCTTCGAAAACCACATATCGAATATTTGACCCGATTGCAATACTTTCCTTACCTAGTATAGCTAGGAAAGTAAAAATTAAAAAAATCGTAAATAATAGATAATTTCAGCGCAAAGTAAAAAAACACAGTGGGCGCGGATGTTAATAATTTGATAAAAAGGGGTCTGTACCACGCACGGACTATATGATAATGCTTTGTTTTATTTTTCTTCTGAAAATCCACAAATTTTCTCATTTAACCAAAACTTGATCCTTTTTTTCTCACTAACTTCACTAAGCTGAAGTTTAGACTAGAAGTTCTGATAAAATGAGAAAAAGAGGAGAAAATTTGTGGATTTTCGGAAGAAAAATAAAAGAAAGAATTTTATATGTAATAATACAAGTATTAGCATTCAACAGGTGTTCTATATACAGATATATTTTACGAAAATGTTTTAGTAATAATTTTTTTTTTAATGTGATTAATGTTTTTTTTAAAAGAAAAAATAATTTTGAAAATGGCTCTTGGAGCTGAAACGTTAAAAAATAATATTTTTTAAAATAAATATAATAATATTTTAAATAATATAATTTTTTATTTTTAATTTAATAATGTTTTAAAATTGTAATAACCTACGTGAGATTAAAACAGGTTTTATAAAAAAAAATAATCATTAATAAAAAGTCTCACATAAAATATGAATAACCTAAAGAAGGTCGTTTATCATTAAAATAAAGTATTTTTATTATAACAAAATATTTCACCAGACCTCATATTTCGAATCACTTCACAGTATTAATTAATGGCTACTTTTGCTCGAAGATACACATCCTGACAAAGAGATAGTGAAAGAGCGTGTCCTGATGTTCTGGTGTCCTGGAAGGGTAATCAGGAGCTAAGCGGGAGGACAAATTAGGGAAAGGACCCATCTAATTAATGGGACACATACCGATCCCGATCCTTTTCAGCTCAGCTCTCACGGCCAGTCTCTTTTCAACCGCCTCTTAATTGAAATAGTTCCTATGGAAAAGGGGTCCTTTGAAGGGAAATACCGAACACTTTTCATCTCCCTCCGGATAAAAAAGAAAAGGGTTGTGAGAGCTTCGCACTCTGAGCGCCGTGCGTTCGGTCTCAAAGGCTTTGTTTGTAGGCGTGTGTCTCCCCACGCCCCGTTGTATACATATATATTTGTATGGCATTCTCTAATGGGCGTTTATGGCAGTCCTAACAAACAAGGGGGCGAATGAAGAATCGATATAAGGAAATATAAAAAGTCGATTTATTGATATTCATATCAATATTGCTGTCATTAGACTAGCGGCATCAAGGGGAGGGGGAGAATTTTGGGCTGAAACCTCAAGAAAAAAATCTGATGCGGAGCGCGCATCACACATCTTTCGTTTACCCCTCTCTTTATATAAATAGATATTTTTATATCTAGGGAAGTGAAAGTAAGCTATAACATATTCATTTAAAATAATTAATTGCCATGTTTTTCAACCTATCGAATCTGATAAATTTATACTTTTACGTTACTTTCCATTATCTTAATATATTAATTTTCAAGTCTTTTTTTTTGTAACTTCGCCATTTTTTCGTCATGTCTACATAACATCCAATGATCGAGCCTCATTTTGTTGTTTTTCTTCTTTCTTAGATGGAAAAAATAGTCAAATCTCCCAGAAATTTCAGGAAAAACAGTTATCAGAGAAAAGAAACTTTATTTGCGAATTACTCAAGACGTAAACCTTTTTAATTTGATTTTAATTCCCTACAAAACAAAAATAAAAATTTGGACAATTAGAAGCAAACATACAGCCTATAGTAATGTACAGATGTTTTTGTTAATTATCATTGATAAAATAACATGATTCCACTGAGAAAAAGAAATTTATTTCATCTAACTTATAATACATTGCACTGACTTATCCTGAATTATACTGTCCTTTGTTAGCTAACCAATATACTAAGCGAATTATTCTCACGAGCCAACTAGTAGTGATATATAATAATTGTAACGATTTTAGGAAAAAATGAATCTTTCGAGAAATTTTATAAAACTTTATTTTAATATTATTAGATTAAATTATAAATCTATCACGAAACTCGTTGAAAAAGAAAGGATTTAATATTATTATTAATTTTCTGTTATCAGGTATATATTAGTAGATCCTCAACATTCTACTTGAAAATATTTTTTTTTTAATTATGTGTAATTAAAATATAATAATTAAAAAAACAATATGAAATCTTTACACAGAGGTGTATCCAGGTATTTGTAAATGGAAGGGAATCGGCAAAGTTCGGCTGTTTCCGTAGGTTCTAGTTTATAGGTCTCTTAATTCTTCTTTAGTTTTGAAAATTTTTGCAAACAGTTTCAAACGATACCAAACTGTTTCAGTGAGGAGAAAATCTACCTGATATTATACACTACTTGATTTTACATCGTTTATAGGAATTTAATCAAAATAGTTAAGGGCGTTTTAGACTGGAGGAAAAAAAAAAAAAAGAGAGAAGTAAATTCAACAATAAAAATTGTCAGTTCCGGTAAGTAGATTTTGGCGAAAATGTTGCTCCCCAGGCATATACCTTCCTTAAAAACATAATTCTGTTTCGTAAGTGTTTTCCTTTTATGGCTGACTGTTTACACACACATACATAGACACAGTCCACTTTTCGAAACTACTTTTTTCCTTTCTCACCTTTTTGGCTATACGAATTTTTTTTCCCTAACTAAAGGAGAGGGCGGAGGATTAATATTTATTAATGTTAATAGTTCTCCCGACACCGGAGTTTAACACATAATCATCACTTTATCAGGTTGTTGGGTAACCTACCCCTCATCATTTAGTGAAATTTTTTCGAACTCAGAGAACATCTAAACGAGTATTTCCGCTGAAAACTCACATTAGAAATTTTCCATGATCGCAATACTTATCCCATACCATAAATTTCATATATAATTACAAAAAAAAGTAATATATTTAAATTATATTTAAACAATTTTTTTATTTTCTAGTGCGAAAATAGTTCAAGAAGGCCTACAAGGCATTAAATCTTTCAAGAAATAAGCTGCATTGCAGACGAGGGGCTTCAAGAAGGCCATAGAATTTCTATTTTCGTCTGAAATACTTTCGTAAAAAAGAAAGAAAAACAGAACCTATTTGTGTAACAAGTGAATTGGCTCCTGAATTATTGCTTGCAAGATGTCAGCACAACACCCGAGTTATCCTTAAAATAAATCTCCTTAATACCGAGACCGTGACATCCTGTGTCCTGGCATCGCCCAGAAGGTCCTTCAGGACATAAATAATCCTACTAAGGAGCGATTTGTGAGGAGGAGTAATATCTACTTGTCTCTGTTTGTTGTCTCAGCCGAAGAATGTCTTGAGGGCCCTTCGAGGTCTTCAGCTATTCCTGTAGTCGTATTGGTCTAACCTCTGTATCAGTTGGGTAAAGAAAATAATTAGGAGATATGTATATATATATATATATATATATATATATATATATATATATTTCCTAATTATTTTCTTCTGCCCAACTGATACAGAGGACAGAGGTTAGACCAATACGACTACAGGAATAGCTGTTTCGTTATAGTAAGTTCGAACAAAGTAATATAATGACAAGAAAAGTTCTGTTAAGAAAATACCCACTGGTAGGCACACTAATAACATGTCTACATCAGATCACGAGTTCATCTTCTTTTCAGAGGCTTCGGAGGGTAATCAGGGATCGAAGGGGAAGCAAGGTTAGAAACGAAAAGGTTTGGATGGGCCTGAAGATTATTATGGAAGGATAGGTATCTGGATTGGGCCAAATTGACAACATATGGGAGATTAAGGATTGGGAGATTATTTCTAACAAAGTAAGGAGCATTGAGAATTTCGGATGGTAAGAATTAGATGCGAGAGGAATTTGATGGTTTACTCAAGTAAATGAGTCTTTTATAGTTCATAGAAAGTGTAGTGCGTTTGCATAGTAAGTGCTGAAGTAGCTAGAAATGTCTAGCAGTTTTATATCGTTTCAGTTTTGTATGAGGATTAAAAGTAAGACGTTTATCAAGATGGAGTCCAAGGTAGCGGAACCATTTAAGAGGCATAAGTGTGAAATTATAAAAGGAAATTATAGGACAGGCCAAACTTAAAAAATGACATTAGAAATACACATACATATACACTATAAGATACAAACAGAAGTACACAATAGAGCGCAAAAATAAAAAAATAAAAAAACTAAGGTGTGTGCTTTAGACCACACGATAGAAGTGAAAACATCAACAAGGCGATTAATAATATGAAATATAAATTATAAATAATAGCTCATTATAATGAGGGTGAAATGCTGAACATTTCCCTCGTTTACAGTATGCAAGCCCGACTTTTAGTTTTTGAGATATTTTAATCCATATCTTCAATAAAACTCTTATTATTTGGTTTTCGACACTATTTTATCCTTTTCGCCTCTCTTACATTTACAACACTTCAATTAGTCGACTCAAGCCGACATTAACCGAGCGTTACACATCGGAGATATGATGGCTCAATCAAATTCACACTCTACAAAAAAAAGAAGTGCAAAACGCACCTAAAGCACCCAATACTTCAAAAATAGAAATAAATTAGCTAAATGAATAGTCTAAATACATAAACAGATTAAATAAATACGAAGTATGCATAAAACGACAGGATTGAGTTTAAATGAAGTTAATTTTTTTAATTATAAAAATAATTATAAGGTGATATTTAGCAAATAAAAAGAATAATAAAAAGTAGGTGGAATCAAATGAGAAAAATTAAAAACAACAAATTAAGCTAATATTGAAATTTCTACAACTATAATTATAGATCATTTATCATCCTCATAATATATATATATATATATATATATACAAATATTTTTTAAATAATTTTAATCCTAGTTATAGAGATAGGATGCTTGATCATTTGATCGTATATTATAGTTATCCTTAATCCTTTATTTGACTCAATACTAGAACCTATCGTTTTATATTGTCGTAAAATGTTTAAAAATTCGAAATTTTAATTTTAATGTATACATTTTTAGCTTTTAACCTACACCTGAAATATATATCTTCATGTAAAACTTGACATGTATCAGTGGGGATGCAATAAACAGTGTATATATAATATAGAACCATATAAGATAGACAATACAAGGCAAGATAAACAAAGAAACATGACTGACACAATACGTCAACACCCACATTGGACACTCCAACCTCATAAGGAACCCAGCGACCTTCCAGAACCCGTAATTTCCTTTACCCTTTTCAATCCCACTATTCGCCGAATGGGTCCGTGTGATGGATGTACCCACCTTCCAATCCAAGGTATCCCAGATAGTATAACATAAAATAGGTCCTCTGGTTTTCTGTATCGATTAAAATAATTTTGAAGATTTCAACTTGGGAAAAAGAATCAAAAGTTATATTTTTAAATATAGAACTCTATGAAAGTCTATAATTGATTTTGACTAGTTGTAATCGAAAATATGTCAGATAAGGCAAATGAAGGAAAAAAAATTAATTATTTATATTATAACTATTTACACGAACCTAATTACTTTTTTAAAAATGAAAGCTTTGTGCGCACTAGGATGGCTTCAGCCCGATAGTTTTTTTTTTTTCATGTATATAATGATAATTACTTTGGAAAAAAAGAAAATGAAATAACTACCTATACGAAATAGGGTTTAAGTGATACTTTAAGTCCTATTAAATGTAATTACACGAACAATAATAGTTTAAGAGATAATGTTTTAATATTGTTGTACATAATACAGGTATACATTTTATCATTTGGGGAGGGGAGGCTTCAGTCCGTAAGCATTCTCCCTGTAGATCCGGTTGAATAAAAATTGTGTTCAGAATAGAAAATTTCCACTTGTGTTTTACATTTTCGATATCATGGATCAAATTTGGTTCGGCGTATGTCTATAGTTAAATTGATGTGACGGCCATATCACCGACTACCTTTTATCAAATTTTCATGAAGTTTTCAGGGATTGTGCAGGTTGGTGCCCATATGGTAACATACCAATTTCATAAAATTCCATATAATACTACCGATTGCGCAGGCGCAAATGTATTTTCTTAGATATGCCAATATTTCAGAAACTGCTCATTCGATTTGGGTCAAAGCTTGAAGAAAGGCGAGAATTACTAAAAATTTTATTATTAGTAGTAGACCTTGAGACATAGGTAAGTGTAAAACCAATGAAAATTGTGAGGTTGCTATACTGACCTCACTTGCCATACGTTTTTTTAATTTGCCATTTCCAGCATTAATATTTTTTTTAATCCACTTTTCTGTATATAAAATATATATTAATATAAAATTAAAAACTTTAAAACTTCGTTAATTGTTTCATCTTACAGTAATCTACAATTTTTTTAATTTACGAAATTCTCGAAAATGAAGAGTTTTTTATCTAAAGATCGATAACCTGTGTCTATTTAATGAAGTGCTAAAAACCCATGAGCACCAATTTGCTTTTCACTTGCAATCCTAAGATAATTTGATCACAAAATCGAGAAATAAGGTGACCTATAAACATATTAGGGCGTTTAGCGTGAACTCCAATCCTGTCAAATTAACAAGGTTATAGAGGCCAAAATGCCCAATATTTTCTCTAGATTATCTTACGATTGAAGAGGAAAGCAAATCGGTATTCATGAGTTTTTAAAACGTGCTTATATTAATAATTTAATAAGAATTTTCTTAGATAATAAAGTTGTAGGTTACGATGAGATGAAGCAATTCATTTCATCAAAAAATTTCAGGCAGATGTTAATAACTTGAAAAGAGGGTTAAGCGGACTATGAGAGAAAGTATATTGAGATCATGAAAAATTTCGAATCCTATTTCAACGGAAATCATGTTTTGAAATATCCGAGTCTAAATAACCAAATCTAGCAAAATGATTGTGTGTGTCTGAGAATAATCCTAATTTAAAAACAAACAAAAATCTATAAAAATAAACGTTTGATAACTTCAGTTAAACTTAAGAATCGATCAAATAAATAAATATTGACAAGGCCTATTTGAGCTGACGATTTTTAGTTAAAGTAAGTTAGTGAAAGGTGTGTGATGGGCGCAGCAGATTTTTTTTTGTTTAGTTTTAAAAAATATTCATGTTCCTTTTTAAAAAAAAAAAAAAGTCCCTTCATAATAATATTTTCAAAAGCCACTTCAAGCCCTTCAAAGTATAGGGAAGTACAAAAGTAACTTTAAAAGTTTTTTTTTATATCTTGAGGAATAACATCGAGCTCTGGAGTTCTGGAGCGCTCTGAGTCGAGTGTCTTATAAAACCTGTTTTTTTAGTTTCGGCTTCCTCTATTTAAAGGGTCCATTCCAGTTGCAACTTTTGTTTAAGAGAGTTGAATAACTTAGAGAAACTAAATATTTCAAATTTTCGTAAAAAGCTTATTGATTTTTGTGAAATTATTACTGTTATTTAGTTAATTAGTAGAAACTTATTAAATATTTTCGTAGGAACGATAAGTAAGATCTTCATACTATTTTTTACCATTTTTATAAGCTAGACGTTCAGGACTTTTGTTGTCCATTTTCAAATGCTACTGCATTATTGTTTAATAATTTTGTTACCATATTATTGTGAACATTGCACACATTACTAGTGAATTTTTTATCCTTATTTATGTAACTTGTGAACATGACATTTCCATTAATAAAATCAACCAAGAGGACGTTTAGAAACTCGGTAAGACTCTGATAAGAGAAGCGAAATAAATCGGTCTACAAGAAAATGAACAAGAAACAAAATATATGATAAGCCGAAAATTCCACCCCAATAGCAGTATCTGTATAGAAGAGAAATCGTTTCAAAGGGTAGACAAATTCAAATATCTCGGCTCCACAATTACTTCAAAGAATGACCAGAAATCCAGAAAAATCAAGAAATCTTAATCTAAAAGCGTTACAAAGCCAATTCTGATATACGGCTGCGTGATCAGGAAACTAATCAGCATCCTACAAGGGAGGTTTGAGAGAAAAATCCTAACTACAATGATAACTAAAGCGATCTGGAATCGGAGTACTAACAGATGGCGGAGAGAGACCAATAATGAGTTGCCTAGAGAAACTGGTTAATCAATAGTCATGATAAGAAGGCAATCAATCAGAAAGCATGAACACAACAATGAATACCTCAATAGTAGGAAAAATACACGGAGAAGACCAAAAAGCAAAGATGGATAGAATCAGCGAAGATGAAATAGAGCTGCGTGCAGATGAATGAAAAGTAATAGCTCAAAGTGGGTGTACATAAAGAAGGCTGAAAAAAAATTGAAATTGAAGAAATGCCCATGAATACGAGGAGATCGAAAAGGCGCTGGATGAGAGACCTCCTTCCTTGACAAACCATGGTAATTGATTCAAGTCAGAGAAGAGGTACTGCTGGGTGCTATCCTTCCTCATGCCTGAAATGACAGAGTTTCGTTATTTTATTTAGACCATCTGCTGACTGTAAGTCGATAAGTCGAACCAATTTAATATCTTTTTATTCCTTGCAGTTCATCCTAAAATTAATTTTTTTTTCAAATTGATTTGAATAACATATACGGTGTGGTAGATTTTTATGAGATAACTTTAAATACACTAATTAAATAAATAATAATGTGTGAAACGTTCACAATAATGCAGAAAGAAAATAATTAAGCACTAAGTTAACTGCTTTTTAAAATAAACAAACTAAAGCTGAAACTATTTTTATTTTATTTTCTTATAATGCCAGACATATTTCATCTTTTTGTTCTGTATAATTATTCTTAGAGGACTAAATGTCTCAGAATAAAATTTATTCTTAATAAACTCATGTTCAGAATAAACTTCTTCTTCAAACGTTAAGCAAAGGAACGTTGGGCTTCAAGGACCAAAAAAATTCTTATGAACTTAATTTGTAATCAACAACCACAGAAAATATTTCCATAATAAACCGACCTGACGCAAAATATTAGGAAATGACGATAATAGAATGGGTCGAGGAAATTGCGAATATAAAAGAAAAAAAAATTCATGAATAATTTTGTTTTTCTTTTAATCCTGAAAGGAAACCTGTTTTGGGTCTGAATAGCCTTAGCATTATAACATAAACTTTTTTAGGGAAAGAGCTCTGTGTATATAAACACGAGTCGTTAAATTCGAATTTTCACATCGGGCCGAAATATAATGATAACGAAGTAAAAAAAAAAAGGCTGTAAATTTAGAGGGTGGCGCTACCTGCAGCGCCGAAATGGGGGATTATATATCGCTTCGTCAAATTATGCGCTCGGGAAATTAGTCCGGAGGTTTTAGGAGGAAAATATTTCCCGGAAATATGGTAATGAGTTTCCCGCCCTCGTTTGGGCGCGGAAAATTAATAGTTATCGCAGAAAAGTCCCTACTGTGGCGGGCGCCAAAAATTATTTATACGATATTTTAAAACAAAGTTTTGCCTCCGTAACTTAGTTATTGATCAAGTAATTAATACAGTCTTGTATCGAAGCTTTAGGTAATTTTGGAGAGCTACATTTTTCGCCAAAGATGAAGTCCAAAGGGAAATGAAGTTTAGAGTTCTCCTGGATGATTGAAAATACATGACATAATAATTCTCCTTTTTTAATATTAATATATCTTAAGTGTCTGTGTGTGTGAAATATATAGATATTTTAATATATACTCTTTTAATTACAAAACCATCATCCTACCTACGGTTTTTATTGATACGAAATATGACCGCATACATTAAGGGATGAGCAACGTCTTAAGGTTTTCGAAGTAAAATATTGCGCAGAATATTCGGACCGAAGAACGATGAGTCAACCGGAGAATTCAGGCGGTTACACAACGCTGAATTGCGTAAACTGTACCCAGTTTAATAATTTACATAATTAAGTTGAGGCAAATAATAAAATGAGAATTAAAAATATCTGGGCTTAGTAATGAAAAAAATATTTAAAAATTAATATGTGCTGTGCCGACTGGAAAGGCTCCGAGGGGTAGACCAAAACGAAGGTGGGAAGATTGTGTTAAGGCTGATCTGGTGAGGTTAGGTTTAGACGTAGCCCCGTGGAAGAATGTGGACATCGATTGGTAGTGTCGGCATCGAATCTTTGGGCTCGCTGAGCCTTATTATTATTATTATCATTAATTATACTCTTTCAATATGTAGACTAAAACATTATATATATATATATATATCTTATTAATTCTGTGTTATTATATTTCATGAAGTATTTTCATAATGATCTTTATTGTGACAGAATGTAATATAACTGAATAAAAACAGTCTGGTATAAACAAAAAATCATTACCAAACCAAAGCAGAAACACATGAACCTTAAATGTGAGGGTACTATAAGGCTACTTAGGGTACTACTTACAAGTTACAAGACTCAAGAGAACCATCACTAACCTGTAACAAAAAAAAAATTGGTAAAACTCTTTAAATATATTAAAAATTATGTAATTGAAAAAGCTCCCTTTTTTTTTATATAAATGGTTCTACAATAATACTACATAAATAAGCAAATAAAAGGTAAATATGAATAATTGAAGCGCTGGATATTTCATTATATGAGCATAACATAAAGAATTTAAATACAAAATACACCGACATAATACAAAAATAATACAGAAACCAGGATTATAATTTTATTCTTTTTATCATTAGATCAGCTTTAAAATTATATAAAATATAGAAATATAGAAATATAGAAAGAGTCTAAAGGTCAATACATTGACAAATTCCAAATAAACACCCTCTTCATATGTCAAAGTTTAAAATTGTTTTTAAATAAAATGTTATTAATATAATATAAAGGGCACTAATTCAATTGAATAAAATTTAAGGCCAACAATCATTATATATATATATATATATATAAAGATTAATAAAGATTACAGTCCTTAAATTGTATTCAGTTTTATCAGATGACCTTTTTATTATATTAATAAAGTTTATAAACATATAAGAATATATATAAAGATAGATAGATAGGTAATAGTATTTCAAAGAAAATAATAGTGTCAAGTTCAGTTTGAAAAGGAGTTGGAAGGTTAGAGATTTCACAATTTTAGTTAGCGATGTTGGTTTTCACGGTGTTCTGTTCGAACTAGAGGTCCCTGAGATAGAAGCGAAAGTTTTTTTTTATAATTTGGACTATTTGAATTTTGAAAAATGTATTCAGCACACTCGTACACTATCCAGATAATTTCGGAACATATTAATAAGAACTAATAATAAAAAATGAGAGGCAGAAGATGCTAAAATGTATACTAAATGTAAATGTAAAAGATATCATTTTATAAATTGATCTATATATATATATATATATATATATATATATATATATATATATATATATAATGTAAGAATAAAAATAGGTCTATTAGAAATATAATAAAATTCTAGGTGTTTTTATGAATTTCGAAGCTTTTTTGAAAGGCTTCATAGGAGAAGCTACAGAAGAGTAGTTCAGTGAGTAAGGCATTGTGTTACTAAGTTTCGGGCACCGCGTTATAATCCGGGTGTTGTAAGTAGTTATTTATTGTGTTGATAAAGCCTTGAATCGACGCATGGCTCTGGAGACTCTCATAGGACTCGCCTAGCGTCTATAAGTGGATACCCTCTTAAATTCGTGTAAACAAAATTCTGATGGTCTTACCCTTTTTGCCAAGTACGAAACCCTTCCTGGGTTGTAGTGGTACAATGATTTTTAAGGGAGAAAATTTCTTTAGGCACGATTTGCACTTTTTGTTTTGAGTGAATTAGATTGATCCGTCAGATTTAACGCTCTGGTGAATTCGACCATATCATAAAAAAATATGAAATTTTAATATTGAATGCATTATTCCCTTGCTTTATTTTCAACTTGAAAATTTTTTACTTTACTGGTGTTTTTTATTGCCTAAGCCAATTATTTTTTAATATCTGTTAATGTTTTATTATTCTTTGACTATTCAGCTTTAATAAAAGACCAACCATGAGAAAATTAAGCCAAGTGCTGATTCTCAATGACCAAAAAACTAACTAAAGTCAAAGTCGTCAATCCGTCATCTTTGGACGCCATTTTGGGGCAGTGCATTCATTTTTTTTAGTGGGAACATTGGGTTTCTTTTAATAAATAGTTACAAGGAACACAACGATATGCAATTTATAGGGATGTGGGAGGAGGGAGATGCACGATAGGGTGGGTGTAGCCCACCGTGTATTTTCTTAGCCCAGATGGAGTTCTGAACTTCAGGTCGAAACGTCGGCAAAAGTTAAAATAAATATTATTATTATTATTTTTGTTTGCCTGTTTGTTTCTGATTGCTCACCACAACCATCCTTCTCTTCATTTTTAATGATTATGGTCGGATTTCGAATACTTGGCGAACAATAGAGTATTAATAAATGGACTACACGTTCATATAGTTATTTGGAACGACTCCTACAACCCCGCTCCTTTATGCCGCTGCTGACTGTTGAGATAGGACTATACGCAGACGAGATTAAAAATCTCCCCCCCTCCCCCCGCACATACACAAAGCAGCCTACACAGGCCCAGACAATGGCGAACTAATGAGCGGCAGGAAGGGACCTGGAGCACTTGACGAGGCGCAGACAGATTGGAAGCGCACTATTGTCACTCGTGAGTCATCGTGCGCACCCCAGTTTTTAAAGGGCCTAAAGGGATGTGGGCAAACATTATAGGACGAGCAGCGCTACGATAGAGGGGGTGCGCCCCACTGGGGTAGGCTTGTGTTACACTAGGTTCCTGGGGGCGGTGCAGTCCTATATACTATATATCCGATGTGGGGCCCAACCCCACCAATTATACGGACTTGTGTGATTTTCATTTAAAAAAAGTCTTGTTGAAAAATGTTAAATAAAAAATAATTCAGAAATTTATATTTTTTTTTTGGTTTATTTTTTTTATTCACACCTGTAATAATGGTAATGACAACCAGTGAATGTGAGGTTGATTCGAAAAAATAATGTCATGAATGGCATTATGAGGATCAGTGCCCAGCGGCACCTCACTCGGCGTGATATCTACATTAGGCGAGGAGGTCCCTCATCCAGCTCCTCTTCAGTCTCCTATAGACGTTTCCTGGCATATTCGTAGTGGCAATGTCATTTATAAGTGTATTAGGATGTCCTTGTAAGTTGTCGTGGAATCGTTTGTAATGAGTTCGTATGTGTTCGTTAACAGTCGGCATATGGAGGTCAGTATGTAAGGTTATGTTGCTAACGTACCAAGGTGCTTTTGTGATTGTCCTGAATGTTTTCGCTTGAAAGGTTTGAAGTTTGTTAAAGTGAGTCTTTTTAGCAGTTCCAAATATTTGTGATGCGTAAGTCCAAATAGGTTTCAGTAAGTAATTGTATGTGTTTAATTTCTGTCTAAGTTTTAATTTAATTTAATATAAAGAGATTTTTTATCGTTTTAGATCAGCTATCAAACACTGATTTATATATATATATTTTTTAGGAGTGAAAATGTCTTTATGCGCGTTTCGAATTATTTGTGGAGAGTGAACTAGATTGAGCCGTCATATTTGGAGTAGAGTAACTGAAGTGCTTTTGTAAATGGATTAAAATATCTCAAACACTAAAAATTGAACCTGCATATTGTTAACTGGGAAAATTTTCAGCATTTCATCCTCTCTGTAATGGGCTAATATTAAAAATTCTATCTTTTCGTAACAACGAATTAGAGAGGCGAAAAGGTATAATATAGTGTTGGAAAACAAACGATAACGAATTTTAGGAAATATTTGAATTAAAATATCTCAGAAACTAAAAATCGGACCTGCATATTGTTACCGAGCAAAATTTTCAGCATTTCATCCACTCTGTAATGGGCAATTATTCAAAATTCTATCTTTTCGTAACGACGAATTAGAGAGGAGAAAAGGGATGAAATGGTGTCGAAAGCCAAATCATAACGAGTTTCATGGAAGATATGGATTAAAATATCTCAGAAACTAAAAATCGGACCTTTATACTGTAAGCGAGGGAAACGTTCAGCATTTCATCCTCTTTATAATGAGCTTTTATTTATAATTTATATTTCATTCTATTAATCTCGCCTTGTTTTCACTTCTATCGTGTGGTCTAAAGAACACACACTAGTTTTGGTTTATTATTTCCAATAATGAACCATTGTAATCGAACAAAAAAATAAAAAATTTTACCGAATTCAATACCGATTTCAATGTAACTTGGCTAAAGTCTTCTACTTGATGCCCTTTAAATTTATCTATATAACATACTCCAACGAAAAGAAGCTGGAAAAAAAAGTTACGAAGGATGGCAAAATTAGATTCCTAATAACTCAAAAAGTATACATTTTTTTGTCAATATTGTATATGGTTTTTTAAAAGTTTAAAGAATTTTCTAAAAAAAAAATCGTTAAAATCGAACAATTAGTAGCAATGATATGGCATCTAGATGTTTTTTACATGTTCTTCTGCAAAGGTTTTATGCTTTGTTTTGGTTTTTGATTTTTGAATGTGTTACTGAAGTAATGCTATTTTTTTTTTTTTTTTTTTTTTTTTTTTTTTTTTTTTTTTTTTTTTTTTTTTTAAAGTTTAAAGAATTTTCTAAAAAAAAATCGTTAAAATCGAACAATTAGTAGCAATGATATGGCATCTAGATGTTTTTTACATGTTCTTCTGCAAAGGTTTTATGCTTTGTTTTGGTTTTTGATTTTTGAATGTGTTACTGAAGTAATGCTATTTTCTTTTTTTTTTTTTTTTTTTTTTTTTTTTTTTTTTTTTTTTTTTTTTTTAGCAAATTACTAATGATGAAAAAGAAATTTAGAGGCAAATAATTGGAATTAACTTTAATTTCTTTCTTTCAATTTGTCACTAGGAAGGTAATGTTATTTTAGATGTATACTTGTTGGGAAATGATAAACCATTGTGGAATAATTTTCAGCGTTTTTTTTTTTTTTTTTTTTACATATTTCATCATAGCAATTAAAACTATAATGAGTTTCATGTGCACAGTTAACATGCAAACGTTCCGCCAACTCAGACATCATCAGTTAAACTAATATCTTCTAGCGAAGAAAACATTTTAATTAAGAGTCTCTTAAGCGTTATAACCTCATTTTGTTCGATAAAGAATAACTGAGCAGCATTAAGAATAAAGATGTAACAATTTTTTGGGGGAAGTAAAAACCTATTTGGGAAAGCTTTTGTTTTAGATTGAGGTTTAAAGCCAAGGTTGCACTTTAATCTTTAAAAACCACAACACAACGCCATTGAATTCGATATACGATTAGAAAATAGTGTCTAACAATAAAATAACGTATAGCCAACAATAAAATCAGTATCAATTGCAAAGATACTGACCTAGATTGTTAACTTGATTGAATACTTGAAAATGAGAGTTAACTTAAGTTCTGTACTTTCATGCTACTTAAATTTACATAATAATAAACAGTAAAATAATAATAAGTATGTACTTCATGCAGATTAACAGATACATTAATTCAGAAACAGGTTAAAATAACCGGTTACTGACAAGTCTGTCACCGGTGACTCCAGCGCAGCTATCGACCTGGGTCTGGGTTCTAACTGGGTTAAGCTTCTTCTTCCTTCGATCCATTCATTCACTTTTATCCCAGGCCTTATTTAAGCAAACGTATAATACGCTTATTATTTATTATATATTTACTAATTTATATTAATAATTTGTTTATAATAGAAATATATAAATAAATATATATTTTGGACATATAAAACGATAATATCTTTTTTGAATGAGTGCTAGGAAAGAACAATATTATAAACCATCTGCTTGATTTTTGATAGGTATCTTTGTAATATTATAAATAAAATAAATATACTCTTTTACTTAAGATATTTTCTTTAATTAATTTATTCCTTTCTTCTTAGTACGTATATAAATATTCAATAATTATTATGAAAACTTCGATATAATAATAAAATATAAGAAACCTAGGTACTTTTTGTCTAAGCGGCCGCTACTGACTGCTGTCTGCCAATGTTTATAACCTGAACACTGATAACTCCCATAACGCAGTGATAAGCCTTCTCTTACTTCATATCTTCGTATTATCGTATTAAATTCGTATCATTGAAAGTTTAAACAGATACAAAAATAAATGTAATAACAACAAAAATACTTTTATTTGACGACAAATATATTAATGTAATAATAAAAAAACAAATTTAAAAGAACATATTTACTTAGAAAAGAAAAAATATCAACACTATAAACAACGTATATACAAATTATTTTTAGTTAATTATTCACTTCCTTTTGTCTTATTTATTTTGGAAGGCAAAATTGTTTTATGCTACTTAAAATAGCGAGGAACGGGTCCTCGTCTCTGTGAAACCGCTGCCACAAAAAGTACCGAATGTGTGCAAAAAGTAGCGAAACCTAATACTAAAATATAGTGTTCAAAAATTAATAAGGATATTTGTCTCCAAACGATAACATTAATAATGAAGAGAAGAATAGTTGGGGTGTTCAGTCAAAAAAGAAGGCAAAAATAAATGATATTTATTTTTACATATGCCGACGTTTCGGCCTGAAGTTCAGGCCTTCATCAGGGCTGTCTCCTTAAGTGTTGCAGGGAGAAACGTAACATAAATGGATATAATGGATAACATTAATAGATATAATGTAATATAATAAAGGAACAAAGAAAGAAAAATTGTGCAAATGATAAGACAATTATTGATTATTTTCAAATAGTTATAATATTAGTGCTTTTAAGAATTCGTAAACCAGTAACGTAATGTATCAGGAGACATAGGAATAGTTGTTGATTCGTCAAATTACAAAGCCGAAAGAATTTCCTTGGAAAAACGTACGAAATACTTCAAAAAAGAAATTTATAAGTTCAATAAGACTTTGGCTAATAATAGTCCGATTGCGATATTTTTTGTTATTTTGTAGAAAGTTTACTTATCTTTCAATTGCTCAAATAACTTTTTTCTCAGAGATGTACAACACATGAAAATTTAAAGAGTATAAAGGAGAAGATTTTATCATCATAATAGTTTGAATCAATTTGACGTTACAGCACATATAAAAAAAACAACAGAGTTTTCACTAATGCATGCGAAAAAAAAAAATAAAAAAAAAATAAATCAGGGGTGCCCAAAGAAGGGTTTCAAACCGCAAGTAGCGCCGTCAAAATTTTCGAGGGGGTCACATTCTGAAAAAAAAAATTCAAACCACATAGCAACAGGTGTAATTACACCGATAGGGTCTCAAATTTTGTTAATTCTACTTTCGCTTGCAATGTTTTTAAGAAGAGTTTAGCAAAAAAATATCTTGAGAGAGAAGGGAAGGGGAGGTTTATGTGCCATCGACCTTCAGAGGCAACAATTGAGGACATTGTTATTTTCTTAGAAGGTCGATATACTGTTTATTTATTTGATTAATATTCATATAGGGTAGCCCTAACCCTTAACGGACTCAGTCGTATTGGGGGCGCATTTTGGGGCCTCAGGTACCCAGCAACTATGACCATTTATAAAGGTGTTATTGTGAGTATCCTGAGGTATGCGTCCCCTGCCTGGAGCCAAAATCTCTCGCACAGACAGAAATGTAGATTGGCCACGATTCAGCGGATGGCTCTGCTTCGAGTATCCAGATCAGAGTATCGAGTATCCAGATCATTCAGGACGGTGTCTCATGAGGCTGTGCAGGTCTTGGCAGGAGGAATACCTCTCGACCTCCTGCTGAGAGAAGACTACTACCGGTATAAGATTAGGAGAGAATGCTTAGCGGCTCTACCGGATTACCTCCGAGTGAGAATAGGAGATGATCCAAGAAACTGGAAGAAGATTCTCCGGGAGGATACAGTAGAGGACTGGAACCGACGGTGGTTGACGACTCCCAAAGGAGCTACTCTAAGGAAGTACTTCCCCACCGTCAGTTCGCGACTTGGGTCCTCCCGGACTACTGGATTTCACAGATTCTCACGGGGCATGGGGGTTTCCGAGCAAAGCTCGTTCAGTATGGTATAAATATCGATCCCCTATGCCCAAGTTGTGGGGTACCGGAGACCGCTGAACATGTTGTACTTACATGTACGGTCTATGAGTCACTGAGGGCGAAACTGTTGAGAGAAACAGGTCTCTTTGTCCTAACAGAGAGAGATCTTCCTCAACTTATGGACAAAGAAAGATACGATCACTTCAAAAGTTTTATATACGGATGGAAAGAAGTTGTTCTACCAACCCACTTCTCTTTGGGAAGAAGAAGAGAAGCTGCACCGGGGGGGGGGGCACCAGAATAAGAAGAAAAGTAAACCAGATGCAAGTGAAGAGAAGAGCAAGCTGTCTGCACAGCTCAGAAAAATAATGTAATAGCCAAAAAATGCAGCAGTGGGTTGTTAAGTAACAGTAACATCCCGCTGCTGCAAATACCCGTATTGCCTTCAGGCAGGGGAGGGTTGAAAAAAAAAAATAAAAATAAAATGATTAATATTCATATGATTTTATTATGGATAGATAGGTCCAGGTAGTTTTTGAGAGAAAAACTATAAAGGTGACCATAAAATTAAAAAAAAGTATAACATTATACATGGAAAAAATTGTAATAAATCGAATATATAACTATTTCTTATCTCAAAAAAATTAAAATCGATTTTGGTAGGCATGGATAAGGTACTTAATTGTTTTTATTTATTTATGAGATTTACAACTGTATAAATTAAAAATACATCCAGTAAATGTGCAAACGGTAATAAAACAATCACATGACAACGCTTGTTGAGAAACTACCCATTGGTAGCACTCTAATAATATATTTACATAAGTAGATTACGAGGCCATCTTCTTTTCAGACGCCTTGGAGGGTTATCAGGTATAGAAGAGAAGGCAGGGTTTGAAACGAGAGGGTTCGGATGGTTTTGAAGTTTGTTATGGAAGGATAGGTGTCTGGATCGAGCTAAATCGGTACATTAACGTCGATATGAATGATTTTATTTGTTGGAGCATTGAGGATTTTACGAAGGATTTTGGATTGTAAGGATTGGATACGAGAGGAATTCGATGGCTTAGTGGAGCCGCAAAGTTCAATTCCGTAAGTCCAAATATGCCTTATTATAGTCATGTATATGAGTCTTTTGTAATATATAGAAAGTTTAGAGCGTTTGTATAGTAAGCGATGGAGTATTGGAAAATGTCGAACAGTTTCTTGTCGTTTCAGTCTCGTATGAGGATTCCAAGTGGGTCATTTGTCCAGGTGGAGTCCTGGGTATCGAGTTTGTTCAAGAGGGATAAGTGGGGAATTTTTAAAGGATACTGTAGGACAGGAAGCCATAGGTATACGTCGAAGAGTAAAGGTATTTAAATTATTTTACAATCATAAATATTTTACAAGATGAGTAGTTTTTTAAAAAAATATTTCCTTATTTAATGAATAACACATTTTTCACTATTATTTACGAATATCAGTACTAGTATGTATATTTTTAACAACCACATTTCTTTTTCTCAATGGATACTTTGGGATTCCGCCACTGGTTTTTATGATGTCAGAATTAGCAAAGCGTTAACATGTTAGTTATTTAATAGTATCTGAGTGGCACGAGGCTTTATTTTGGGATTATTCAAACGATAATTTTTGTCTTTCTTTTATTTTTTTCACTCTTTTTAACTAACAATTCATAAAAATGTTTACTATTTTTAGATCAATTTTGCACATCTCCATGTGCTCACATACACATATAAAGGACACATGCACTATGTGACAATAACAAGAACGTTTAGATTCGCGGCCTCGCCAGTACCTGAGCCAGCGTTCCCATGACGGTAGGAAACCACGCCCGGTGCTCACCGACAATGGGGGCTTTGTCTGTCTCATCTGGGGCAATTACCTCACTGGGGATCTGCTGTGGTTAGCGGCAGGTAGCGGCGACAGCAACAGTGTCTTCTGATAAAGGAATAATAGCTAAATAATATTAGTAAGCTGTTTAGCCCTGCCTTAACTCCCTTTCAATAGCTATACTTACATATAATCTCTTCCATATGTATATTATCTTTTATTTTCTCCGATCAATCTACATCTTAAGATTTACAATATAATAGGACTTTTATAATGTTTACAATACTATTATTGTATACTTTGAACATATTAAGGTACATATGTAAACCATTTAAAGTAAATATTTATCCACTCTTTTATTATTATTTTTTCCATTAATACAATGGTATGGCAACAAAAGTAATTTGTCGTTCATTTCAAATTTCATAGTTTATTGTTTATAGCAACTATTTTGCAGTATTAGGACCTTATTGCTCATATTATGCCTTTAATATATCTGTACAGTTATGTAAATACTTCTGTTATTATTTTTTTTTAGTTTTTTTTTATTGTAATATGCATTTTGGCCAGATGCTATGTTAATGTTTATGTACAATATTGTTATTCTCAAGGCACTTTGTCCCAGAATAAAGTTGATTCTTCTATTCTATTCTATACTACTCCGTAACGTATTAGACGTTTAAACTACATCAGCGAAATTCAACACACAAACTAGTTAACAAGTGAGGGGACAGATTTATTCTTTAAAAAAATCGTTAAATTTATACCAAACCATTTAAACAGTATCTACCAAATTTCCTTTATTTTTTCTTAAAATCGAACAAGTCGTTTTCGAAATATAGGCATATCAAGAACAATATAGTCCGTGGTACAGACTCCTTTTTATAGAATTATTAACATCCGCCTGAAACTTCGTAAATAGTTTCATCTCATAGTAAGCTACAACTATTTTCAATCTGGAGGGGGACAAACTTTGTCTAATTAATTAGCTACTAATAAAAACTCGTATTTACTCATTTGCTTTCTAATTGAATCGCAAGATACTTTGATCACAAAATCGAGAAAAACAAAGGTCTTCAAAAATACTGAGCCGTTTGGTGTGACCTATACCTCCAAATTTAAAAAAACAACGAGTTTATATAGGACAAACGACCCACTATTTTTGTGTCATTTTTTTTTCGTCTATATTTTGTGATCAAATTATCTTACCATGCAAATGGGAAGCAAATGAGTATTTAAGAGTTTTTATTAGTAAATTAAATAGATAAAGTTTGCTCTCCTCCAGATTGAAAATGCCCCAATTCCAAGAGTTTTTGTAAATAAAATAGTATTAGGTTAAGATGAGATGAAACTTTTTACAAAAGTGTACACAATTTTCAGGCGGATGTTAATAATTCGATAAAAAGGGGTCTATACCACGGACTAATACGTTTGCACTTCTGGATAAGAAATATTGAAACATATTGAATAAATTTTGTCCTAAGACAAGTTTTATAACTAAAAATGTTATTAAAAACTAGTCGAAAAACTTCACTGTATATAAAAGCATTGTAAGGATATAGTTCGTGGTACAGAGCCCTTTTTATCAAATTATTAACATTTACCTGAAAATTCGTAAGCAGCTTCATCTCATCTTAACCTTCAACTATTTTACTTACGAAAATTCTCGGAATTGGAGCATCTTGAATCTGGAGATCGGCAAACTTGGTCTATTTAAGTAAGTACCAAAAACTCATGAATATTCCTTTGCATTGCACTTGAATCATAAGATAATATGCTCACACAATCGAAGAAAAAAAAGTGGGCTTAAGAAATATTGGGCCATTTGCCCAATATAAAATCTTTATTTCAACTATTTCGGATTGGAGGACACAATAAATAGAGCAATATTTTTGAAGGGCACCTTTTTTCACAACTTTGTGTGGAAGTTATCTTACGCTTCAAGTGGAAAGCAAGTGTTTATTTAAGACTTTTTGGTACCTAATTGAATAAACAAAGTTTGCCCCCCTCCAGATTGAAAATGACCCAATTCCGAGAATTTTCGTCAATAAAATATTTGTAGGTTACGATGAGATGAAGCTATATACGAATCTATCTGTGCTTGTTTTAGCTGAAAATTTTCTAATATTATAAAATAAGGCACTGTTTATTTCTTCACCATATTTATTTTAATTTTCATAGCTACGTTTCGGCCGGTAAGCCATCTTCAAGCCATTTTATTCAATCATTTAGCTTTTTCTAAAGTCTAATTAGTCTTTGTACAACATTCAAAAAGCATGGTTGAATAAAATGGCTTGAAGATGGCTAACCGGCGGAAACGTAGCTAAGAAAATTAAAATAAATATGGTGAAAAAATAAACAGTGTCTTATTTTATATTATTTTATAACTATATACGAAGTTTCAGCAGGGTGTTAATAATTTGCTAAAAAGGGATATGTGCCACGAACTAGTAAACCAGTGGGAAAGATGAGAATGTCTGGAGATTCCAAAGACGAATCTTATAAAACAGTTCATGAGTCTCTTCAATTTCACCTCCATTCTTTCAGGCAGTCCTCTCCATACACAAAGCAACCGTAGTCGAATTATTAGAGCACACACCAAATGTGGCCCACTATGCGATCTTTCGACCCAAACTTATGGGATAATCACCAACACCATTCCACTCTGTGTTCTTGTTTTTGGACTAGCAACCATTAAATCCTGATTATTTACAATCCTCCAAATGATAAATATAATGTCTCTGGTACAATATTTTAAGACTATAAATACCATTAATTTTATATATTATGTTATTATTTTTTTCTTCTTCCTTAACCAGTGTATAATAGGATTATTTTTCCTCCATGCAAGGAAGTAGAATAAATACGTAAAAAAAAATAATTGAACGTTAGAAAATGGCAATAGAAACTGATGGACTAATTGGCCATTTGTGATGAAACTAGGAAAGAAGGATTTCCCAGAAACCTTGGCCTCGAACTTAGCTTGCTCAATGGCGACCTTCGTCCAAGGCACAATTTATCCTCGACCAGGTTCGATTCCGTTATCGAGATTGACAATAAATTTTGATCGAGTCGTTTCTCAACGTCTCGAGTCTTTCTGACTGAAATACTGTCGCCACGGAACGGACGACTATTTACGAGGTGTTGTAACTGGGAGGAATTTTATCTTCAAACAGAAGATAACATTGTTCCCCAACTGTTGCTGTCGGTAATCTCTTCAAACTGCCTTCACATGACAATAAGAGTAAAAAAAGAAGAAATATTCAGTTTTTTTTTTTCAAAAATAAATAAATATTTTAAATCTATTCGTGGTATTATTGTCAAGACAGCCGAAATGCCCTTGCTCCGACGCTGTCAGGAAACCAGGGGACAGTTGGAAAACATGTGGATATAGACCACTTGATGTCATAGATTATTTTGCATCGCATCCCCACCACTTTACATTGCTTACATAATTACCATATGACTCGGAGGTCTATGATTATTCTTTTAAGAATAAAACCTACAGAATAAGCAGTTTTTGAAGTATAGTCTTGTCAAGGAAAAATACACTCTTAAGCGAAAGAAGCTGACGGAATATTATAAAATCAATTAGATCGATAAATCGAACTCCCCAAAAACTTTATCGAGTCGTAGGTGTAATGTACGTCGTACAGATTCTAATTAAGTTTACATCATATAACACCGCACAACAGTAGAGGAAATTCAAGGCTTCTGGCGAACTTCTGAGAGTAGCCAATCAGAACCACCGTGTGATCAGTGACGTCATATAAAGCCCCAAACCTCGTAAGTAGCAAGAAAACAAGATGGTGGCCGGGTACATTCATCCTCTTAGAAATGTGGTAAAATGTGGGGCTACAAGATCGAAAAAGACCTAGTCTTGTGACGCCATGCGAAACCCCAAACCTCTCTCTATGAGACTAAGTTTGTAAGTTTGGCCGCCATTTTGTTTTTCTGCTCTTTAAGAGGTTTGGGGCTTTGTATGACGTCACTGGTCACGTCGTGGTTAAGGCTGGTTCTGATTGGCTGTTCATAAAAATGAGCTAGACGCTTCTCCTTACATTTCCTCTACTTACAACTGTAATATAGGCTTCGCTTTCCATTCGCTTTTAGAAGGAATAGGGGTTGGTACACAATCCCTGAAAATTTTAAGAAAATTGTATTCCAGGTATAATTTAGTTCACTAGCTGATATTTAGTAAAATTTTTCATATTCCCCACTGATATTACTGGTGACAGGACTAAGTGGAGCGCCACCTTTAAGTAACTTTACTTATCCATGTATTCTAGGTATATTGTAGGATAGGGTTAATTAGTTTAATAAGACATTTTTTAAGTTGATAACAAAGTTGGGGGGGGGCGGGGTAGCCGTATGGGCTAAAGCGTGTTCTCAGCACCGCGAGTTGCCTGGCAACCGGATTACAGATTTGAGATGATTTAAAAAGTACGAGTTCGCGTCCCGTTGCCGGAGGGGATTTGAAATTCCTCGCCCTCACTCCCCGGCCCGGGAAAATCCCGTATAGCCTAAAAGTTCTATTACATATAATATAGAAATCAAAGCAAGGGCGATCTAAAAATTTCCTTAATGATTTATAATTTACTTATGTAAATTAGTGATATTTAATAGTTTATATTGCATCCAACGACAGTATAATATTTATCAGGAAATCTCCAGTTGGAAGGTTATGTAATGTTATATTATATATTTTCCATTATGCCTAACAATCCACCTGCTATTATTATCCTTTATATTATTTTCCTTATTATTTTTATATATTGTTAATAATTCTGTCAAAATAAAATTTCAATGTTGTAATAATATTAGTATTTGTACTATATATTAGCATAAACTCTGTATCATTTGGTTTTGAGCAATATCTTTTTTCCTCTTCTAGTTTCTAACACGGTGTTGGGTTAAGATACAATTTTGAATAATAGCTCATTACAAAAAAAAAGGTAAAATGCTGAACATTTCCTCCTCTTACAGTATATAGGTCCAATTTTTAGTATCCGAAATATTTTAATCCATATATTCCATTAACCTCCTTATCATTTGTTTTTTTTTTTCTTTCCGCCTCTCTAACACGGCGTCGCGTTAAGATAAAATTTTGAATTATAGCTTATTACAGAGAGAATGAAATGATGAATAATTTTCTTGCGTACAGTATGCAGGCCGGATTTTTAGTTTCAAAGATATTTTAAACCATATATAAAATCATTTCAATCAGTCGACTTTACCCGTGCATTCTGACGGATCAATCTAATTCACTCTTCACAAAAAAAAGCAAAACGTGCCTTAAGAAATTTTCATTTAAAAAAAAATTTAAATTAATTTTTCGGCAATTTAATTAAAAATTAAAATAATAATTGCATAAAACTATATTTATATATAACCTCTTTCACCACATGTTCAATGCCAACCAAATTTCACAGCCATTATATACTCAAAGGGATTTCTTTGTTTCAACGTAGCGTAATCCAATACACGAGGGATAAAAGATTTTTTTGTAAATATTAATATATTTTTTTTTCTGGAGAGAGTGAGTAAGCTGATCCCAATTACCGGCAGAGTTACATAATATGCCATATTTTTTTTTTTATTTTGGCGCCTGTTTTAGGGAAATATTTTTTCTTCTTTTTTTTTTGGAGCCGACAGACAGAGAACGGTACATTTGCATAGAGCAAGCCGTGCATAGTGAAAGAGCATTAGTCAGCTGTTGGCCAAACTGCTTAGAATAAATTAACCTAAACTCTAAAAAGGAGATCTGCTCTTTCTAAACTGGAGTTTCTCTTCTCTGCTATCAAGTAGTAGACCAAAAATATACAAAATTGGCTAAGTAGTTTGAAAAACTTATTACATTAACAAATATATAATATAACTTGACAGGTATTACGGTTAAAACATGAATCGTACATCTAGCGTTAATTTCTTTTATTTAATTATTTAAAAAAAAATTTCTAATGATGATTCGGTTTATTTATTAAAGTTTTAACATTGATCAAAATTAAATCAGTTATTACTTATGCTATTGATAGGCCCATAGCTTAAGTTGTTTATATTCAATATAAACCATCGAATTCCTCTCGCATACAATCCTTACAATCCAAAATCCTTCGTAAAATCCTCAATGCTCCTTACTTTGTCACTAATAAAATAATCCATAAAGACCTCAATGTTCCATGTGTTTCCGATTTGGCCAAATCCAGATACCTATCCTTCCATAATAAACTTCATAACCATCCGAATCCTCTTGTTTCTAACCTTGCTTCCTCTTCGATTCCTGATAACCCTCCGAGGCGTCTGAAAAGAAGATGGCCTCGTGATCTTCTCATGTAGACAAATTATTAGAGTGCTACCAGTGGGTAGTTTCTCAACAAGCGTGTTTCATGTAATAATATTTCTCTGTACAAATTTACTTGATGTATTCATACTAATGCAGTTGTAAATATCATAATAAAAGTTTTTAAAAAAAATATTCAATATAGACTAGTTCATAGTTAATACAGGGTGTTTCAGATTTAAATGGCCAAACTGAAAATATGAACTAAGGATCTCAAAACAAGAAAAAAAATTCTTCTGAAGGTATGTCCGTAAACGCTTTGTTTAGGAGATATTCACACATAAAGATTTTCGTTGTTATGAATTATTTATAGTCCGTGGTATAGACCCTTTTTTAGCGACATCCGCCTGAAACTTCGTAAATAGTATCATCATATGGTAAAATATAACTATTTTATTTACGAAAACGCTTGGAATTGAAACGTTTTCAATCTGGACTTTGTCTATTTAATTAAGTACTAAAAACTCGTAAATACCCATTTGCTATCTGCTTGGATCGTAAGAGAATTTGATCACAGAATCAATAAAAAAAGGCCTTTTAAAATATTGAGCCGTTTGGCGTGACCTAAAAGCTCAAATTTTCAAAATAACGAGATTAAATAGGACAAACGGACTAATAATTTTATAGATTTTGTGATTACTTAACACAATTATCTTACGATCCAAGTAAAAATCTGGTGGGTATTACCGAGTTTTAAGTAAGTAATTAAATAGACAAAGTTTAAAAACGCCCCAATTCTAAGAGTTTTGGATGTTAATAATTCGATAAAAAGGGGTCTGTACCATGGACTATTACGTAATATGAAATAAATAAAATCTATTTATTTGTTCTAACTACTTTATTAATTAAATGTAAACATTAAAATTCATATTAAATGTTGTTCAAAGTGAAGGTATGTCCGCAAACGCTTTGTTTAGGAGATGGATTAGATAGGATACTAATATGGCCTTTTATCCCTAACTGTATAAAACTATTGGCAACATAAGGATTAATACTTTTTGGAATTAGCATTGGGAACTCTCAATAACATTTATCAGTAAGGTAAGAGGCTTTCGCAGAGTACTCATCATTATGCCTCCCATGTATACTAATGGAGAATATGTCTATATGGTGTTTATATACGGTTTTTGCTATGGTAATGCTAATGCTGCCCGTCGTGAATATAAAAGGCGAGTTTCGAAGATCAACAAACAATAACACATATCCAGTGCTGTTCTGCCACTGCTGCTGTTGAAGAAAGATTCCGAGCCTGTTTTAATGCTCAAAGAAATCACTTTGAACATCATTTAATATGAATTTAATGTTTATGTTTAATTAGTAAAGTAGTTAGAACAAATAAATAGGTTTTATTTATTTCATATAACGTAAATAATTAATTATATCCAGTGTTTCACCTGCCTCCCGCAGTACTACATCCTACGCCCTGATGAAGACCTACAAAGTGGGTCAAAACGTCGGCAAAAATTAAATAATTTTACTTATTTAATTTAGTATTAATTTTACCGCACCCCCCCCCCCGATCAACTCCTTCTCACGTAAATAATTCTTAACGAAAATCTTGAGGTGTGAATATCTCCGAAACAAAGCATTTGCGGACATAACTTCAGAGGAAAATTTTTTCTTGTTTTGAGCTCCTCAATTCATATTTTCAGTTTGGCCATTTAATCCTGAAACACAGGTGTATAATTATAATTATATTTTAAAAATAATGTATTTTATGGAGATTTTTACATAACTAGTCAGACTGCGAATATGTAATATTTTTATTTTGAGGTTTGTACAAACTACAAAATATTTTTAAGTTTTTAACTTTATTCATAAACTGAAAAAATTATAAACAGCTGTATCCAACGCATCTCCTCTCTTCTGATTTTAAGAATACCTATTATTTTTAAGATCTAACTGTATGTTCTGATCTCATTTTACATAATTTAATATAAAGGTATGATGTAAAACATGCTGAAATTTAAAAAATAAAAAAAGATTGCTGGATAAACCAAAAAATATATCTGTGGCACCTGCGAAAAGTACAATTTTGTGAATTATTATTTATACCATCAGAACACTTATATCTTTTCCCTTTTTTTTTTTAGTCTAATGGGCTAATTTATGCGAATAAAGAAGAGGTATATATTCTTTTGTGAATTATGAGTTCAAACTCGAAAATTGAGCTGTGAAATTGCAAACATTCAATTATGTTTCCCATAAGTATCATTTTTACACTTAATAAAATAAAAAATAACTGGTAACCAAGATTAAGGAAGCATTGAAAAAAAAAAAAATAGAACTCTTCTCTCTTTTGTTTTCTGTGACTATTTTAGCATGTGCATGTGCTCTTATATCTTATATCTTGACTATCTTTTCTTGATATCTATACGTGACATGCCATATTATTGTATATAGAATAAGTATCTTTTTTTTTTTATTATCTTTCTATTTATCTTTAATTATATGTAGTAATTATGAATAAATTCTCTCTTTTTCCATTTATTTTATTTCTTATGCTTGTACATTGTATTAATTCTGTCAATATTTCTTTCTGTAAATAGATCTCTTAACTTTTTTTTGCTGCTTTATAAAAATATCCAACCTAGCCCCTTCTCACCTGAGCTCTAGCATGGTAGAGTAAATATTTAACGATGGCCAAATAATGGGTAAGTAACTTATATTTTCTAGATTTGTTTCTTTAGAGATGAAAGGCTGGTAAAGCCAGGCGTCCAACAAGTAAAAATTCCGATATAAAATTATATTTATTAAAACTTATTTTATTATATTTTTATTTATCCCATTTTTTTGGACATATACTTAAATTTCAAGAAATAAAAAAAAAACAAATTCGATGCTTTGAAGACAATGGGTAGGTAACATCGATTTTTGAACATCAATGGTTTTCAACATCGATATATCGATATTTTTGTCACCGCAAGCCATGGTCCGCGAGGCCTAAAATGTTTGAAGGCCCCTTTTCTTAAAGCGATGTCGAAATGCACAGCTTTTAAAAGAATATCCTTGTACGAAAACTTTTACTTATATCTTATCAGATTATTGTTGTTATTATTATTTATATATATTTATACATACAATGCATGTATACATATTATCCACATATCCTGCTTACATCTGTAACCCACATCTCCCCACAAGCCGAAGACCTTGAAGGGGAGATTTCCCTTGCTCACGATCTTGAGGAGAACATCCTAGCCTTGACCCGACTCCTGAGGTGCCGGCTATCGGGCGACCTTTGGCATACGAAACTCTATGAAATCATAGTTCTCGCCCGCGGTGCTCGCTCGTGTTCCAGTCTTGCGCATCGCTGACCCAGTTACACGACCGCATGAATGTGAAAATTGTTATAGAAGAGAAAGGAAAAGATACCATTACGAAATAGTCAGTCGTAAGATGTATCATTCGTATTATAAAAGCTATATATCCATGTATCGCGTACATATTATTATTGTATATAATATTAAATATAGTTGTTGTAGTATAGCAATAACTATAGTATATGGTCATGTAAACATTTGACTCAATTTCTCTAACTTTACAGGATCTACAAAAAAATATATAGCTTCGCTAGGAACGACCAACTTTTATTTTTTTCAGAAATATGAAACAATATATATGCATGAAACAATACATTCATTTAGAAACAAGACCATCAAAATATTTTGGAAAATATAAATATAATTTTTTTTTTATTCATTTATGAAATCCAGTCTCTATAGAGTGGGTACTATTAATTAAATAATTAATTTAAGAAGAAACTTGGCGGTTGAAGGCGATCCTGACTCGATCCCCTCCTGGCCGAATTGTTATGTGTTAAAAGTGATTTTAAGGGGACCCTACACGGTCAATCGGAATTGCACTAATGACGTTTCGAATTGTCGTGTAAGGTAGTGAATGAAGTACTGATGGTGGTGCGCTGCGGATTTCCGAAAATCCGGAAATCAAAGGTTCATTCACGAGAAGTGATAGGTTAGGTTACCTAAGCCTCACAACCATTATAAATTTCTGATTTTCATTATATGTAAATAGTTAAATAATTTTTCATGTACCTTGTTTATAAATTTAAACCATCTTCAACTATTTCTTTTAAATAGTCAATACCTTTCCTTAATTTTTGTAAATAGTAGACTTATATTTTACTAACTTTTGTCAAAACCGATTTTCTATGAGACTAACCTTCCATGAGACTACTACTAGATAGGTTAGTTTATGTAGGTCTCGTTATTAAGTAAATAGTTGTTTATATCCCTACTCTATATTATTATTAACTATTTTCAACTTTTTTTTTTTAAGTAGTCAAGTAGGCAATAAATTGAAGAGAAAAAGTGGAAACTTCACAATTTACTTATAGAAAAAAAATCTTTAACTGTTGTGTTTATTTGCCATTAATTTTTCCATTTTTCTTAACAAATTGATTATTTTCGCAATACTTTTCATAGATTTTTGTATGTAGTTGACTTATATTTTGGACTAACTTTACTCTAAACGATTTTCAGGCACTAGGAAGTAATTACTATATCTCCGTTTTTCTTTTGATGCCCAAAATTAGAAATGACAATGTCCAAATAAGCATATCTATGCTGTTTCTTTGTTTACAACTGCGCTAAATTGGTCAGTAACGATCTAACCTCAATCAGCAACGATAAGTAATGATCATTAATGATTGAACGTGTAAGGGTCTTCATGATCAAAGCGATAGCGGGCAATCTTGGAACTTCTTGTGACGTTCATTCATGAATTACCGTGTAGGGTCTGCTTTATTAATATTAATTACATACCGATCAGGTGTGACATCGATTATACAAACAAAAAATATTTATAACACATATGTTTAGTTATAACCCTGTTCTTTCTATGAAGTGTAGTTAGTTTAATAAAGATTGATTTTATTCATACTATCTATTGTCATCATATATAGCAGTAAGTAAAAATAAAAAAAAAATCTAAGGTGTGTGCTTTATTGTATATCATATTAAATATAGTTGCTGTAGTGTAGCAATAACTAAAGTATATCATCATATAAACACCTGACTCAATTTCACTAATTTTACAGGATCTACAAAAAACTAATTAGCTTTGTTCAGAATGACGTACGTTTAATTTTTTTTCAGAAATACAAGTCGATATCCGCATGAAACAATACGTTCTTTTAGAAACAAGTCAATCGAAATCTTACGTAAAATATGAATATGATAATTTTTATTTTTTTATTCATTCATGAAATTTACAACTGCATTAAAAAAAATACATTCAGTAAATGTGCACTCAGGAATATAATAGCATGAAATGCAGTTGCAAATTTTAGATAAATAAATTTTATTTTAAATTGTATTTCTTTGTTTTTAATACTTAACAGTTGAACGTTGTGTATTTTAGAGGAAGGGAATGGTCCGGGGTGGCAGTAATAAATAAATTAAAATAGTAAAAAAAATATTTTATTTCAAGCCAACGTTTCGACCCGACTTTGCAGGTCTTTTTCATTGCTAGAACGGACAAGACACAAAAGGATATAGAAAATTGTGAACGTTACATAATATTTAGATTAAAATTATGAACAAGGTGAATAAACTTATTGAAATTATAAACAGTAACTACATTGTAATATCAAGAACAATAAGCTATATAAAAATTAGTAAGCTAAGAAACATGATCCTAAACTGAAGTAAATAAATGGTGCAAATTATTGTAGTATAATATATGCAATTATGAATATAATACATATCTTATCTTAACGTACTTCCACAATTTTCATTATCTCGTTTTAGCCCTGAAGAAGACCTGTAAAGTCGGGTGGGAACGTTGGCTTTAAATAAAATGGTTTTTTTCATGTGCTTGTTTTAGTAGAAAATTTTCTAATATTATAAAATAAGGCACTGTTTATTTCTTTACCATATTTATTTTAATTTACATAGCTACGTTGCGGGCGGTAAGCCACCCTCAAGCCGTCTATAAAGATAAACACCATTAATTTTGATGTAACCCTACACTCTATGAAGGTGGTATTGCTCTCATTTAATTTAATATTCTATGAATTATAACTCTACTTAGGTAAAGTCATTTTTTTTTTTTAATTTCTTTATGACATTTACAACTGTATTACATAAATACATCAAGTAAATTTGGACATAATTGATATAATGACATGAATACACTTGCTGAGTAACTACCCAATGGTAGCACTCTAATGATATGACTACATTAGGAGATCACGGGGCCATCTTCTTTTCAGACGCCTCGGAGGGTTATCAGGAATTGAAGAGGAAGCAAGGTTAGAAACGAGAGGATTGGGATGATTCTGAAGTTTATTATGGAAGGATAGGTATCTGGATTGGGCCAGATCTGAAACATAAGGAACATTAAGATCTTTATGGATAATTTTATTAGTGACAAAGTAAGGAGCGTTGAGGATTTTACGAAGGATTTTGGATTGTAAGGATTGGATGCGAGAGGAATTCGATGGTTTAGTGGAGCCCCACAGCTCAACTCCGTAAGTCCAAATAGGTCTTATTATAGTCAAGTATATAAGTCTTTTGTAATTAATGGGAAGTTTAGAGCGTTTGTCTAGTAAGTGCTGAAGTAATCGGAAACGTCGAGCGGTTTCTTGTCGTTTCAGTCTAGTATGAGGATTCCAAGTTAGTCGTTTGTCCAGGTGGACATTTTTTTTTAAATTCGTAATTAACAGTACCAGTTAATTTGTAAAAATAAAAAAGGAACCTCAATCTATCTAGAGGTACTGTTAATTACAAATTTAAAAAATTGACTCAACCTAATTAGAGTTATAATTCATAGAATATTAAATTAAATAGGGCCAATATCACCTTCATAGAGTGTAGAATTACATCAAAATATAAAATTAATGTTGTTTATCATATAGATGGCTTGAAGATGGCTTACCGACCGAAACGTAGCTATGCAAATTTAAATAAATATGGTGAAGAAATAAACACATCCTTATTTTATAATAGTTTTTTTCCACTATTTTAGTCTATTTATAACCGCCACTCTGGACCATCTCCTTACTATTTTTCTTTATTTTTTATGGTATTGTTTATGGTTTAAAATTATATATATTCATTACTTTATTCTACTATTTGGTTACATGTTATACTTTTGATTGTATACTATATTGCATATTATAGTACTATTTAATGCAAATTATAACGTCGACACCATGTTAAAGCCTATTTAACGTTGCACATTCCTTACTTGAACATGATGCCCATAATATGAAATATTTATTTTATTTATTCATTTTTTTTATTTCTTAAAGACATTTACAACTGTATTAAATAAATACATCTAGTAAATTAGAACATAATGTATATAATGACATGAAAAACACTTGCTGAGTAACTACCCAATGGTAGCACATATTTATTTATAATGGTTTCTGTAGCATACAACCCAGGTCCTTGCTGATAACAAAGTATTGTTAAGACGCCACTAGAAACAGAGAGCGACCTTCGAAAGTTAACATATTTTAAAGAAACACAAAGCAAAATACATAAGAAAATAGAGAAAAATGAATAACTAAAGAGAGATGATGATCTGGAAAGGATAGGACGAAGCAGTGAAGACAAACCTGTGGCCGGAGTGACCCTGCGCAGAACGGATAGCAAAAACTGACAATAGCATTGTTGTTGCGGTTGTTAGCAACAATGGCCCTATTACCTATTGTCTCCGACCAAGATGCTAATCCGGGATATTTATCTGAGTCTTGGCAGCCCTCAGTCCACGGCCAGGATCCGGTCAATCAGGAGCCGTCGTCCATGGTGATATCTCTCAGCTAAGGAACCATCCAATCGATAAAGTTTTCCATTATTCTCTATGTGGGTAGATCAGTGAATAAGACACTTTGTATCTATGCTCTGGATCCAGTATTCTAGTCCGGCTCTATTAGGTAATTAATTATTTATCAGCGATGAATCAAACTTAGAGCAAGGAGACCCTCTTGTGTCATATTCAGTCTCTATGGAGTGGGTACTCTCAATTAAATAATTAATTGAAGAGGAAACTTGGCGGTTGAGCGCGATCCTGACCCGATCCCTGACCCTGGTCTAATTGTTGTGTTAAAAGTCATTTTATTAATATTAATTACATATCGATCAGGCGTTACATCGATTACATAAACAAAAAATATATATAACACATATGTTTTAGTTATAACCCTGTTCTTTCTATGAAGTTGTGTTGTTAGTCTAATAAAGATTGATTTTGCTTGGTTTAACAAAGGCTTGTGAAGTCAATCGAAATATTTTGGAAAATATAAATATATTTTTTTTTTTTTTATTCATTCATGAAATCCAGTCTCTATAGAGTGGGTACTCTTAATTAAATAATTAATTTAAGCGGAAACTTGGCGGTTGAGCGCGATCCTGACTCGATCCTCTCCTGGCCGAATTGTTATGTGTTAAAAGTAATTTTAGTGATATTAATTACATATCGATCAGGCGTTACATCGATTACATAAACAAAAAATATATATAACACATATGTTTTAGTTATAACCCTGTTCTTTCTATGAAGTTGTGTTGTTAGTCTAATAAAGATTGATTTTGCTTGGTTTAACAAAGGCTTGTGAAGTCAATCGAAATATTTTGGAAAATATAAATATATTTTTTTTTTTTTATTCATTCATGAAATCCAGTCTCTATAGAGTGGGTACTCTTAATTAAATAATTAATTTAAGCGGAAACTTGGCGGTTGAGCGCGATCCTGACTCGATCCTCTCCTGGCCGAATTGTTACGTGTTAAAAGTAATTTTAGTGATATTAATTACATATCGATCAGGTGTTACATCGATTACATAAACAAAAAATATATATAACACATATGTTTTAGTTATAATCCTGTTCTTTCTATGAAGTTGTGTTGTTAGTCTAATAAAGATTGATTTTGCTTGGTTTAACAAAGGCTTGTGAAGTCAATCGAAATATTTTGGAAAATATAAATATAATTTTTTTTTTATTCATTCATGAAATCCAGTTTCTATAGAGTGGGTACTCTTAATTAAATAATTAATTTAAGAGGAAACTTGGCGGTTGAGCGCGATCCTGACTCGATCCTCTCCTGGCCGAATTGTTATGTGTTAAAAGTAATTTTAGTGATATTAATTACATATCGATCAGGTGTTACATCGATTACATAAACAAAAAATATATATAACACATATGTTTTAGTTATAACCCTCTTCTTTCTATGAAGTTGTGTTGTTAGTCTAATAAAGATTGATTTTGCTTGGTTTAACAAAGGCTTGTGAAGTCAATCGAAATATTTTGGAAAATATAAATATAATTTTTTTTTTTATTCATTCATGAAATCCAGTCTCTATAGAGTGGGTACTCTTAATTAAATAATTAATTTAAGAGGAAACTTGGCGGTTGAGCGCGATCCTGACTCGATCCTCTCCTGGCCGAATTGTTATGTGTTAAAAGTAATTTTAGTGATATTAATTACATATCGATCAGGTGTTACATCGATTACATAAACAAAAAATATTTATAACACATATGTTTTAGTTATAACCCAGTTCTTTCTATGAAGTTGTGTTGTTAGTTTAATAAAGATTGATTTTGTTTAGTTTAACAAAGGCTTGTGATTTATTCAATGTTATGCACTTAATAAAAAAAAAAAAACATAAACCATTTATAAAATCAACATTATGTACCGCTATCTCATATTTATCCATTATGTACTATTAATAACAATGAGAGATTTTTTATTATATTTAATAAACTAAATTAAATGTACTTTAGAAGAAGAAATTTTGAAAAATCGGCATTACACTATTTCAGTGAGGACTAGACCAAACTAGTATTAAAGACCTTTTTGACATTCAAAGTGCCAAATCAATAATATAAAATAGTTTCATACTATTTTTATTTTATTTTATTTTATGCAATTTGCACCTGCGCATCTAGCAAATTTGTTGTATTTTTATTGTCTTGGTGTAATTGCTTGATTTTTTTTTTATTGCTGTACTAGGTCTCTTGGCCATTTTCTTCTTAATCTTCGTTGCTCAGGTAACAGGGAGCAGGAGATAGAAAGAACCAGAGAATTGGAGTGATTTTGGGTTGAAGAATGATATGTAGTGTATTTGTCGTGGATGTAAGATTTTCATGCTTGACACTGTTCATATAGAGAAAAACCATTTTGCGATACTTGGTTATATGGACTAAAGGATCTTAAAAAGTTCATTTTTACTCTTACTATCTATTGTCATCATATATAGATAAGCAAAAGTAAAAAAAAAAAAAAAAAAAAAAAAAATCTAAAGTGTGTGCTTATTGAAGGAAGCTGGTCGACTGTTCTACATATCATGGATGATGAATATTCAGGACACAGACATTATAAAAAAAATTATTTATTTGAGCCAACGTTTCAACCCAAACATGTTAGTCATCTTCAGGGCGTGATTCGAGCACTGAAGGCTTTCAAGTACTCACACAGTAGTTGAAAGCCTTCAGTGGTAGAACCACGTCCTGAAGATGACCCACATGTCTGGGTTGAAACGTTGGCTCAAATAAATAAAAAAAAAAATTTATAATGTCTGCGTCCTGACTATTTATCACCCACACAAAAGTGTGTGCTTTAGATCATACGATAGAAGTGAAAACTTCAACAAGTTGTGATTAATAATATGAAGTATAGTATATAATATATAATTTCCCTCGCTTACAGTAGGCAGGTCCGATTTCTAGTTTTTGAAATATTTTAATCCATATATTCAATAAAACTCGATATCATTATGTTTTCGACACTATTTCTTCTCTTTTCGCCTCTCTAACACGGCGTCGCGTTAAGGTGCAATTTCTAATAATAGCTCATTACAAATAGGATGAAATGATGAATATTGCACTCACTTACAAAATGCAGGTCTTAGTTTTAGTTTCCGAGATATTTTAATCCATATGCAAAAGCACTTCAATTAGTCGATTTCAGCCGACTTTACCCGAGCGTTACACATCGGAGTTTTGACGGCTCAATCTAATTCATTCTCCACAAAAAAAAAAAAAAAAAAAAACTTGCCCAAAGAAGTTTTCACTTAAAAAAAACAAAACAAAACATTGATTATAAACTAAAGAAAACTTAATAATGTTTAATTATTGTAATTAGGATAGGCATACTATCTAGAATTCTACCTGATCCAAATTACAGACACAAATACAAAAGGTAGCACTACGAATCGAATCGAATATAAACCCGAAGGAAATTGAGACGAAAGGAAGTGAATAAATGAAAGAGAGAGAGAGAGAGAGATATGATTATGAAGGGGCCTGCTCTGCTAATTGATCTTCTCTTCACATCATTCATTAATCTCATTCTTCATTCCTCATTCTTCTATTATCGCGATGACCTTGTTAGTAATTGATTAGCCTTTTATTAATATCACTCAATATTATTATACAAATATGAAGACAGAGAAGCAATGAAAACAGCAAATAAAAAAAAAAACCTGTTATTTATATATCATTCCAAAATAATAATGGTCTCGAGTCTATCATATGATATTAAATTATTATTAAGTCAGCTGTTCGCCAATTTGGCATAACCAATAATTGATGTGATCGAATAAGAAATTAAAAAACTTAACAAAAGATACGTAGAATTCGAAAAACGAATAAAAATTTGTTTGTCCGTCCGCCCTCCGCGCATTTTCTTCGAACCTAGAGGACCGATTTTTTTTCAAATTTGGATTTAAAGCCATAGGTCGCCCGAGGATGATCCTCTTTCATCGACATTACTATCGAACTTTTACTTTCAAAATGGCGGCCGAAATACCTACGTTGCTGTAGACTGTAATGCCTAAACGAATGTATCGATTTCAATGAAACTTGGCTAAATTATTCTTCTTGATGCCCTTTAAATTTATCTATATAACATACCTCAACGAAAAGAAGCTGAAAAAAAAGTTACGAGGGATATAAAATTAGATTCCGAATAACTCAACAAGTATACACTTTTTTGTCAATATATTGATAAGATGTTTCAAAGTTATTTAAAATTCCTAAAAAAAAAAAAAAAAAAAAAAAAAAAAAAAAAAAAAAAAAAAAAAAAAAAAAACTTTAAATTAGGAGATGGACAATTAGGAGCAAATATGTAGTCTCTAGGTGTTTTTTATGTTCTACAGCAAATCCTTTGTTTTGGATTTTGATTTTTTTAATATTACTGAAGTAATGCTACTTCTTTTTTTTAGCAAACTACTAATGATGAAAAAAAAATGTTTAGGCAAATAATTGGAATTAACTTTTCATTTATTTTAATTTGTCACTAGATAGGTAATGTTACTTTAGATTTATAATTATTGGAAAATAATAAACCATTGTGAAATAATTTGTAACGTTTTTTTAATAGCGATACAGACCTATTTTTATCAAATTATTAACATCCGTCCAAAACATCGTGAATAGTACATATTTTCTTTAAATGTACCTCATATACTTTGCTTTGTGATAGATCAAGGCATAGCAGCAGATTTTTCATTCTGGTTGGGGAAAAGATGTCCTCGCCCTCCCCCCCCCCCCACTCCCAAAAAGTCTCGGGAGTTTATATTATTATAAAAATTATGAATAGTAAGTAAAATAACCAACATAATTGTAGTAAAACGAACAATGAAATACTATATAGTTTTTTAGCTATACTGATAACATACATACATACACACAGACTATTTTGCGGGACTTGGTTATTTGGATCCAGGGGACCTCAAAATATGTATTTCCGTAGAAAACTAAGACTCGAAAATTTTCAAGATCGCAATACTTACCCTTACTATAGCAGTCAACGATCTAGCCTTTCACAGAATTTTTTTTTTTAATTTATGATATTTACAACTGTATTAAGAATAAAAATCTGGTATGCGCAACACACAACTTTCACTTACCGCTCTACTTTGAATAGAAATTATTTTCTGGCAAGCTTAAAGCGTACAGATAACAAGTCATTAAGACCATTATAATTACAAAATGTCTATTTAATATATCGACGGTAGGCAATAAAAATCTATTCACTACATCTGCTTTTATAAACCTCACAACTTTCTTTGCTTTTATAAACCACAGAATGACTAAATCCAATTTCAACATTTTTGAGTGATTTCATTTTAGTGATATTTTTAGTTGAAAAAGTTATCTATGCAGACAATGAGTAAGTTGATTCCAGAGGAGGTGATTGCAGTGTTGCAATATAGAACTGAGAATAAAGGTATAAATTTAGGTACTTATTTCTTGTGAAAGATGTACTGAGGTAAGATATTTTATTAAATATCTGTAGATAAAAAGTTTTTTTAGTCTCAACAATTAAAAAATTATATTTTAAATTTATGTAAATTTTCGCCTCTTCAGAGAAAAAAAACTATAAACCATATCTTTCCTCCTAATTTTCCGATTTTAACGCATTTTTTTTTTTGCAACACTTGGTTTTTGCCACCATTTTGCGACACTTGGTTATTTGGATCCAGGGGACCTCAAAATATGTATTTCCGTTAAAAACTCAGACTCGAAAATTTTCACGATCGCAATACTTACCCATACTATATATATTGCATATATAAATAAGTGAAAGTAAACATGAGTTATCCTGGGTTAAGAGTAGGGACCACAAGATTGGACAAAAAGAAAGGCAAGAAACAAGAAAATCCCTACAGAAAGAAGAACAACAAACTGTAGCGATCCGAAGAAAGTTTGTTGCGAAGTTGTTGTAAGTTGCAGAACTTGGCCCGGCCACACGTGGATCGTTCTCAACTCGACCAACTAACTTCTGATAAGTTCCGACAGAGGAAATCCCAAGCCCCGACAACTACTAAGTCACCCCCGTATCATCCATTTAGGTCACTTAGCAGTTTAGTAATGTGGAACCTGCTAAGGGGTTTCGTTCAGTAAGCATTGGATATATGAGCCTTCCAGTTCACAGAATGACTAAATCCAATTTCAATATATTTCGATTTTTTTTTTTTTTTTTTTTATTCATTGATATTTACAACTGTATTATAAAAAAAAATACAACTAGTAAATGTGCACACAGTAATAAATGTGCACCCATTGGTAGCACTCTAATAATATATTTATTATACATAAGTAGACCAAGAGGCCATCTTCTTTTCAGATGCCTCGGAGGATTATCGGGGATCGAGGAGGAAGCAAGGTTTGAAACGAGAGGATTCGGAAGGTTCTGGAATTTGTTATGGAAGGATAGATATCTGGATTGGGCCAAATCGAAAAAAATATGGAACATTAATGTCTTTATGGATGATTTTATTTGTTACAAAGTAAGGAGCGTTGAGGATTTTAGGAAGGATTTTGTATTGTAAGGATTGGATACGAGAGGAATTCGATGGTTTATTGGAGCCCCAAAGCTCAATTCCGTAAGTCCAAATAGGTCTTATTATTGTCATATATATGAGACGTTTGTTATTGATTGAAAGCTTAGAGCGTTTGTCTAGTAAGTGCTGGAGTAGTCGAAAACGTCGAGCCGTTTCTTATCGTTTCAGTCTTGAATGAGGATTCCATGTGAGTCGTTTATCCAGGTGGAGTCGTAGGTAACGGATTTGTTCAACTGGGATAAGTGGGGGATTATTAAAGGATCCTGTAGGACAGGAGGTCATGGGTTTGCGACGCAGGGTAAAGGTAATTTGATGGGATTTATTGGAATCTATTTTAATTCTTCAGTTTTTACACCATTCTTCAAGGTTTGTGATATGTGATATGTGTCATCAGCATATGTGGTGATGACAGTGTATGTTTTGAATAATGTCAGTTTAGTGATATTTTTAGTTGGAAAATTTACAATATGTGTATAGACTGTGGAGCCAGCTTCCAAAAATCGGCCTTATCGCAGGCAAAGGTTTGATTGTAAATTACGAAAGTGTATGTTATACTGAGTAAAAAAACCTTGCCTGCCGTTCCAGAGCCGCTGCTTTAAAAAATGGCGGCTGATTTAAAGAGTATTAGGCCAATAATTTGAGGATCGAAACGGGAAATTCATTCTGAGTTTAGAGATTTAAAAACTGAATTGCTAACGCACCAAAGGAAAACTTTTTACAGCCAAAAAATTATGATTTTTTTCTGTTTTTTCACCTATTACTCCTAAACGATACATTAAAGTGACAAGTGTACACTTTAATAAATTAAAAAACGTTAAATCGTGCGTCGAACGAGTACATAAACTTTATAATTTGCTAACGTGGTAAGGTATAAAACTACGGTCAACCAACGCTGAGTTCTACCAAATTTGTCAAAAACTGTGAAAAATCACTATAAATGCCCCTGTAACTTGGAAATGAGGTCCCTAAGATGAAAAACCCATAGATTCAATGTTGTAGAGTATCAAATTTTGCGTACACTGAGTACGAAAAAAATTTAAAGTAGGCCACTTATTGCAAACAAAATCGGTAATCTTCCGATGGTTAGAAATTGGTAATGAAGATAAACTTGATTTTAAATATTTCAACAGTATGGGTGTCTGTTCTACTGAGTAATTTTTGTTTAGAGTCTGCAGTATAAGCCTCTTTTCCACCTCTCAGCAGCGAAGGATTTTGATAAATGATGTGTCGAAAGAAACCGAATTTCAAAAAGAAATAACGAATCCCGATTCGAGATATACAATTGGCCTACAATAAAAATGTCAATACTTAGAGGACGCTAAATTTCTACAACTTTGATTCTATGGTTTTTTCTCTTAGGGAACTCAATGCCATTATAGTATGTATATATAAAGATGAAAAGTGTCGTCTAATATTTTACCATAAAATGGCGGTCAAAATTACTTTACTGGATAATTGACCAACTCTATTTTCATTAGTAGTAAATTTTGTCTAGTTTAAAAAAAAACAATTGTTAGTTATTTGAATTAATATGTTTTAGTTATCGTAGCCTATTCAATAAAAAACATTACTGATTTAAAAAAAAAAAAAACAGAAAAATTAAATATTCTACTTTTCTGCCGAAAATCGGACCAATGTTTATATTAATTTATTTTATTTTTTAGTATTTTAAGTCTGATACCACGCTTATAAATATTTTGTTTAACTTACGGGACAGCCTATATAAACAGAATCCATTTCCACTTGAATAAAAGTATCGCTAATATACCGTCCAAATGGGATAAAAAGTTATTCATTTCATTGTTATTCTCCATTCTTTAATGTATTTTGTACAATAAGAATATAACGACAAATCCTCGCAATAAAATGGAATTTTATTAATTCCTTTCATGAACCAAGGCCGAGACATTTTCCAAACCCCTCTTTATGGATTTCATTCCAGCGACGACTGGAATTAAAGAAGAGATTTATCACCCAATAAGTAAGTTATGAAAGATCGACACTGGACTTTCTGCTAGGCAAAGTATGTGCTCTCTGGAGGAGTGTTATTGTCCACGGACGAAAAAAAATAAAATAAAAAATGCCATAAAAGAGAGAAGAATGGTCCTTAGTCCTTAGAGAGCAGGACCAAGGACACTGGGCTTTATGTCCTGCCTCCAGGATCATCCGATGGGGGGGAGGGGAGAGGGAGGAGGGGAGGAGGCCATAATATAATTCTACGGCCGGGTCTGCTCAGGCTGTTAATGTTTTTATGGCTCATTTAAAGGCACAGTTTTCACCATGATAACACGCAAACACATACGCATTAAAAGCAAAACAAAAATAAAATCGGCACTTCTTATGTACTTAACAATCTCTCTATAACGTTTTATAGCTATTTATTTATTTTTCCAACAACTTTTTTAGAAATAAATGTCTTTATTTAAAAATAAAGGCAAATAACCACTGGCAATCGCTTTGAAAAATACATTCATTTTCGTAAGTATTAAGTTAAATTTCCAATATAATAGTCAGTGACACAGTGTTATAATATTATTAACATCCGTCTGAAACTCCATAAATAGCTTTATGTTATCGTAACCTATACTGTTATATTTACAAAAACTCCCGTAATATGCTACTATTTAGGTATTCTTTTGGATGGTCCCTTTACCTAAACAGTGGGTTTCTTTAACCTAAACCTTAAATGACTTCTTTCCATAATTTCCTACCTAAGGTCCATTCTTCCCGTAGACCATGACCCATCATGGATTCCTCCACTTCGTTATCCCAGGTCTTCCTCGTCTTCTTCTTTCCTTAGTTTTCCATAAGTTGACTTCCTTGGGTAATCTTCCTTCAAGCATTTTATCTCAATCTCTTCCAGAATGGTTCTTTTAGCCTCCATCTTTTCTCTGATGGTCGTATTTCTGACTTTATCCATTCTGGATATTCCCGCCGCTCGTCTCCAGTAGTCCATTTTTGTGGCTAGAAGTTTCTTCCTGAGGTTGCTTTTTATGGTCCAAGATTCTGAACCATATGTCATAATGCTCAGTACTATACTTTTGTAGATGTATTTTTTGGAGGGGGTAATGTTCCGGTTCCATAATAATATACCTACAAATAATTTAGGTACTAAAAAGTTGAATTGAATTGCCCAAAAAATGTTATCTTCTTTAAATTAATATGTATATCACCTTTATTGATTTAGTTATGCGTTGTATTTTGATTTTTCCGAAGTTAGAATAATATTGCAGTTGTTTTTAATTGTATAATCTCCGTATTAACCAGCGATGTCCGGGTCCCGGCGAGGACGGATAAGCGGGAATCTACTATATATTAGTTAATAAAATAATCAAAAGGAAAATATAATTTTAAAAATATTTCTTATAAAATTTTAGTACATAGAATTTATAAGAAAATGTAATTTATTTGGTTTATATCCATTTAAAATTTGTGCTTTCGTTGACTCCCCTCAGATCCTATTACACTTTATTACCATAACCTATAGCTTTCACTCTTAGTTCCATTGTATATCTGTAATTCTATAATAAACAAAGCTGTTATTATGTATTGTCTCTATTATGGATGTAATTTCACGTTCTTGATGTGAGATATTGTCTGAATTTATATGATGAATTTTAATGTTATAATACCATCAAATCACCTTTACCCTTCGTCGTAAACCAATGACTTCCTGTCCTACAATAACCCTTAATAATACTTCACGTATCTCTGTTGAACAAATCCGATACCTTAGACTCGAGTTGGACAAACGTCAGGAATTTTCATAGCAGACTGAAACGACAAGAAACCACTCGACGTTTCCGATTACTCCAGCACTTACTAGACAAACTCTCTAAGCTTTCAATTAATTACAAAAGACTTATTTAGATGAATACAACAAGATCTATTTGGACTTGTCACTAATAAAATTATCCATAACGACTTTAATGTCGCTTATGTTTCCGATTTGGCCCAATCCAGATACCTATCCTTCCATAATAAACTTCAGAATCATCTGAACTCTCTAGTTTCTAAAATGGTCCTTTATCTTCTATTCCTAACAACCCACCGAGGCGTCTGAAAAGAATATGACCTCGAGATCTCCAATTGTAGATAAATTTTTAGAGTGCTACCAGTGGTTAGTTTCTTAACAAGTGTTTTCATTTTATTATTTCTTGTTATCACATTTACTGAATGTATTTTTACTTTCACTTACGTATATATATAATATATAGTAAGGGTAAGTATTCCGATCGTGAAAATTTTCGAATCTCAGTTTTCAACGGAAATACATGTTTTGAATTCCCCTGAGTCCAAATAACCAAGTGTTGCAAAATGGTGGCAAATACCAAGTGTGGCAAAAAAAAAAAATGCATTAAAATCGGACAGTTAGGAGGAAAGATATGGTTTCTAGTTTTTTTCTCTGAAGAGGCGAAAATTTACATAAATTTAAAATATAATTTTTTAATTGTTGGGACTAAAAAAACTTTTTCTCTACAGATATTTAATAAAATATCTTACCTCAGAACATCTTTCACAAGAAATAAGTACCTAAATTTATACCTTTATTCTCAGTTCTATATTTCAACACTGCAATCACCACCTCTGGAATCAACTTACTCATTGTCTGCATAGATAACTTTTTCAACTAAAAATATCACTAAAATGACATTACTCAAAAATGTTGAAATTGGAGTTAGTCATTCTGTGGTTTATAAAAGCAAAGAAGTGTGAGGTTATAAAGCAGATGTAGTGATAGATTTTTATTGCCTACCGTCGATATATTAAATAGACATTTTGTAATTATAATGGTCTTAATGACTTGTTATCTGTAAGCTTTAAGCTTGCCAGAAAATAATTTCTATTCAAAGTAGAGCGGTAAGTGAAAGTTGTGTGTTGCGCGCACCAGATTTTTATTCTTAATACAGTTGTAAATATCATAAATTAAAAAAAAAAAATTCTGAGAAAGGCTAGATCGTTGACTGCTATTTGAGACTTAAGTTCTTGGGATCTCCTAATAGTACACATTAATAAAAATATTTTTTTAATATATATTTTTCCAATTAATTCATCCCTACCCCAAACACCCCTCCCCCCTCTCAGTAGACAAGAAAGACAGCTGTGTTCGCGAGTGACCATCGGCAGTCCTTGGCGGGCGGGGTAAGTAGGCCAGGGGGCCAGGAGTGGGCCCTGACCAAGCTGCACTTCCCTCCCCAAGGCTACGTCGGGAGGACGTCCTCTCCCCGTCGGCAAGTCGGGAGTAACGTCGTCCATTAGCTAGTAATGATAGCCGAATAGTTAGCGAGTGATAATTATCAGGGGAGGGTAGATAACGATATGAGCTGCAGAACATACACTGCTGTAATTTTCGTAATATATTTCATAATATCACCTCCATAATTAGTAAGTAATAATAGCATGTTAGTAACGTAGCCAAATCATATAGTGGCCGAGGTGGATATATTTTTAAAAAAAAAAAAAAAATTATAAAAATATTTAAAAAAAACACAAAAAAAATATTAAAAAAAAAAAAAAAAAAAAAAAAACAAAAAAAAAAATAAATAAAAAAAAAAAAAAAAAAGAAAAAAAACTGGCGATGTGGATATATTTTTGAGGCTCTCCAATAACGAAATTATAAAAATAATCTATACATAATACGGTAGAACAGATCCTTATTTTTTATGTATATTTTGATAAAGGAGGTATCAACGAAAGAATTTTCATGGAGAAATGAAAAATCTTTACAATTTACAAACTTGAATATTATTAAAAGCCATCGGAAAATTAGTAGTTTAAATTCAGATGGTTTACAAATCTATGGAACGAAATCAGTATAGTTTCCTTTATTTCAATACGCCAAAATGAACAGTTTCGAATTCTTGCCAATAGCATCTTAGGCCTACTAGTGTTGCCACATGCAGACCAAGACGAGTGTGTGTCTCGCAAACACAGTCTTGTCATGATCTGGTTTTGCGCAACAGTCTTGCAGTACCAATTAGCTATTATTATACTAATATTACTGTAATTTTTTAGATAGGAGAAACTTAACTAAGCCGAATGAAAATTAGAGAATTAAATGCAGAAGTATATGGTTATAACAATTATTTACATATAGTAACTAAGATTGTCAAGTATTAGAAATCTTGCACTATATAAGTCTTTGCAGAACAATCGATTTGCAACAATCAGATGAATCTAGAGATGATGTTTCATCATGGTGAAGCAACGATAATCAAATGCACGTTACTCATTTGTAAGAACAGAGAATATTGTGCCGTAATATAATAAGTTTGATAAAAAATTACGGTATATATAGCATCAAGAGAAAATGAGATATATAATTACTTAAGTGCTGAAATAGTTGACAACTAGAACTACGTAATATTATAGAAATTGGAAAGTATTATAAATACTAATATATGAAATTGAATTTGCGTATAGAACATATATTAAAATTGCTTATATTTAAAAAATATTTAATTTTAGTTTTTTACTGTTGACTGGTTAACATTTCGTATTGGTAAGGATTGAAAATTAAATATTATAAATGGTAAATAGAGTATATTTAAAATATTTATTTATATTTTAAAATTACAAATTCGATTATAGTTCGTATAGTTAGTTGATAATATATATATATTATATATATATTATATATATAATCTAAAGTTATTTTTGATACTTTATATAACATAGTTTATAATATTTTTGTATTATATGCTGTTATATTTATTATCGATGCAATTTCCATCGTTTTGTACATAATATTTTTCCTTAGGGCTCAGGACCGGGGAGGGTAGACGCTTAGCGATCCAGTAGCTTAATATATGTGCTGGTGGACGGTGCTGAGAATGTCGGTGTGTCCCTGGCCTGATCGAAGCTCTACTTTTTAAAAGTAAGTCGAATTTTCAAATAATTGTTATTTGGGAATTGTTAAATTGGCATCTAAAATAGTTCCTAGCGCATTAATCCGACCAATCAGACATCAATATAAACTACACACCCCGCTGACTAGTTCACACGTTGCACCCCACTGCGCGCCAAAACCGATATCCCGCCAAATAATAAATACCCCGCGGTTTTTGCGGGAGAACAGCTTTCCCATTCTGTGTGTACTAATGGGGCAGGTATTGTTCTTTTGTGTTAGGCACAGGCTTAAGAGCTAACAAGTACTGACCGTACCACCACCCCACATGAGACGGCTAACGATTCAATTAACCCTCGAGTAGTGGTGTGATTTCATTCAGCATTTGTGCACTGGTGTTCTATATCGCTCCAAAAAAAAAAAAAGAGAGAAAAACACTTTGTTTTCATATAAAATATAAAATTATATTATATTGGATTGATGGATACACAGCATACAGACCAATCTTTAAGACAATCAATAGAATAGAATAGAATAGAAAAATAATTTTACTCTGGGACGTAGTCCCTTCAGAATAACAAAAAAGTACAGAAATTAAAATTTTATATCTGGCCAGATAAAAACAAACATAAAAAGTTAAGATAAAGATAGATGATTAAAAGAAAAAAAAAATTGGTTATACATACTATATACAAAATAAAATTAAAAAATCTATATAAAAAACTTTTGAAACCATAATAAGATACTTAAAACTATGTACAATGTTAAAATATGAATAAACCCTTTTAGAAAAAATACAGAAAAAATAAATGTAAATTCTTCTTAACAGTAAAATCTTTGTTTCTGTTGAAAAAAAAAAAAAAAAAAAGAAAGTCGAATCTATAATAAGTATTTAGGTTAAGAGCTATACGTAAATATGTTAATATAAATAATATGTAATTTTACATAAAAGGTTAGCTGGTATCTGACTGTTTTTGGGACAGGAATTGGAATAGGAGGGTTTTGAATGTAGATAAGGATGAAGAATGTCGAATTTTTATAGGAAGGGAATAAAGATGAGAGAGGAAACGAGGAGTCTACGCGTATGTTGAGGTTGGAGATGGCGGAAGCGATGGAATAGTTTGAGGGTAGAAACTGTTCGTCGGGAGATGCGAGAAATATGGTGATTCCAGGAGAGGGTTTGATCAATAAATAGTCCTAAATTTTTAACAATGGAGTAGAAGAAGATTGGCTGATCATTAAGGTGAAGGATGGGAAAGTCTGTATAGGATCTAAGGAGGGGCTTGGAACCAATGACAGTGGCCTGAGTTTTTGAAGCATTTAACCGTAATCCGTTTAAGTTTCAATCAATAAATCAATAAAGTATATACATAAATATATAGGAGTGGTTAATAAGAATGAGTAAAATAAATATATATATATATTTATATATCTTTTTTTTTTTAATTTAATTTCCCTATGCAATTAATTTTACTATGCAGAGGTGAACACAGTCTAGTCACACTTAGATGTATAGAAGAACCGACAGGAAAATACACTATGAATCACCGCCCCAGTCTCAATGGAGAAAGCAACTGATTCATAGGAAAGGTTACATTGAATTTCATTGTGAGATTGAGTTTTGCCATACTTGTGTGCACACATTTAAATAACCTCGAATCTGAGTTCGGGTGAGAATTATCCGATAAACTAGTAAATGTTTAGTAAAAAAAATCACGAATAATGACTAACTTTTCAATTATCAGCCAAGATTGGCAAACAACGATTTGTCGTAAAATAACAATTTATTATTTTTTAGCTACTCTAAACGATTAAAAATTAAGCCGTTATTAATGATAGTATAATATCTTCTGATTTGAGATGTCCTTCAGACCTAGCATAAAATTAACTATTTATTATTAAAATTAACTATTTACAAAATCCTCATTAAACCACTTTGGACATATGGGATCGAACTATGGGGAACAGTAAATCAAATATAAAAATCATCCAGTCATTCCAGTCAAAATAATAATAATTCCGCTTTAATAATTTTCATGACAGACTGACTCTAAATTCCAATCCACTTACTCAAGCTCTACTACTGCCACAAATCATATGATCCGCCCAGAAGACTAATGCGGCGCTCTCCAAGAGACTTATTGAATTGAGCTACTTGCTACATTATCTTTTTGTGTGTGTGTGTGTGTGTTTGTTATTATGTTAGTGTTATTTGAATACTACATTTTTTTGTCTTTTTGTTTTGTTATTACTATTATTTTTTTTTTATGCTATCATTTCTTCTCCTTGATATCATATTTGCTGAATACCGAGGTAGATGGCAAATTTATTGTGAGCCACGAATATGTATAACTAATAAAAAAAAAATAATTCTATTCATAGTAAGCTATTAAAATTTAAAGTAAATGTTTTTAAAATTTAATTTATTAAATAATAATATCACATTGAAGAGCTACAAGTGTTCATTCATATAATATATACAAACAGGAGGAGAAAATAAATATAAATAATTAAATATATAATAATTATCTCCTTATACAGAGTCATACCTACATACAACATTTACGTTCGCCAAGGGAACTCCGAGCTAATTTTTGTCCTCCATATATGAAAAACAAAGCAGAATTCAGGAGATCCCAGTGCTTCTCTTCCAGCCGCAACACTGTTATTAAAATCCCATGCAAACTGAAATTAGGCACTAGAGAAACAGACGCTCAAGACTTGAGTGGAAAAGCTGGCTAATGCTTCAACTTCAATTTAAAAAATATTTCGGGACCACTGCCGTTTAAATCTTCTGAGGAGAATTGTACTAATGACTAGAGCCGGATAAAAATTGTGCAAAGGGATTAGGATGGTGGATAAGATTCAGATGAAAATTTCAGAATCGCTTTTCATCCTAACATAATAAGGAGTATTGGCTATTGTACGAAGGAATTCATTCAGGAAGCATTGGATGAGTTTTATCTTCCAAAATTTTAAAAATTTACCGATTTATATAATAATGATTCTAATTATCTTGCCTCTCCTATAAAATTGTGTGACATGCTGTCACGTCCTGGTCGTACCAAGTGAATGATATGGTAAAAGTTAAACTAAACAGTTGTTGTTCTTATACAGGGTGAATCTTCCTTGCCTGAAGATATCATAAAGAGAAAACAAATAAATAAAAGAAACAAAATAGAAATATTTACGATCACGAACTAGTCCAAGAAAGCAGCTGATATGACCTGTACAAACAGACCTAGCTGCGTAGTCATACCGTATTGATCCTTGAAAATCAGTTCGTGTGTGAGCAATTATTATTAAAATATAACATAAACAAACAGTTAACATAATGATAATTACGAGGCAATAAACGTTAATTGTCTATATGTTTATTGAGATAATAAAGCTAGCAATATGTATAGCTAATTGGCTCGACAATAGAACTTTACGATCGATGTGGCATAAGGTCAGCGCAGTACTCTCTTCCTAACCTGTTCTATCCACAACGGTTACGTCATACCTATTACAATATGTAATGCATTTTAATGGACAATAAAAATATTAATGTTATTCTCTCAATCCACGAGAAAACTATGAAGCTTATAACTATTGTAACAATGTTCTACAATATATATTATATTTCATAATTTTTATTACAGTACATTAACCTCTATTCAGAGAGTTTTATGATTCGAAAAAAGAAGTTTAAAATAAAGTACCTAAAGAAGAAAATACACGTTAGGAATTTCACTATTTTCTCACAACATAATTCATCTCATATTACATCGGGTTGGTAAATAAGTCCTTTCGATTTTTCGGAGTGAAATAAAACTCAATCCATTATAGGCATATTTTTTTTAATCAATAATATATTTACCATTATTTAATATAACTTTTTCCCCATCTTTTCACTAACTGTATAATACCATGTTCATAGAATATCTGGAGTTTATTGCTTAAAAACTGATCCAAATGGTTTTTGATGCCCTCTTCCTTTTGGAATTTTTTTACCATTCATGGATTTCTGCAGGGACCGGAATAAGTGGTAGTCACTTGGAGCTAGGTCTGATGAATAGGGAGGAGGGACAAAAGGTCCACTCGAAGGCTCATTAATTTATTGCGAGTGACCAATGAGCCTACAAACCTAGCGTTGTATTATTGGAACAAAACATCCTTCCGATTTGCAGTTTTGGGCGTTCATATTCAATTAATTAGAGTTAAATCAATTGTTTGTCCTGATGGAAATAGCTCATCGAAAATAACACCATGAAATCCCAAAATATGGAAAGCATTATCTTCTTTGGATGCAATCCGGGTTTTGACATTCTTCTAGAAGCCCCACGACTAGGTCCCTAAGATTTTCTACGGACTACATTATCGTAAAATATCCATTTTTATCAAACTTGCACGAGCTTGTGCAAATGGTTTTCTACGCTTGTGTGCAACACATTTAGGGCCATAGCAATCTCTCGCACTGATTGGGTGAGATTTGGATCAACAATGGCCTTAACATTGCTCGTTTCAATTTCATGGGGGCAAACAGACCGTTGAGCATCATTGATGTCGAAATTTCCTGAATGAAATTTGGCAAACCAATTTTGACAGGTGCCTTCGGTTAAGACATCATCCCCATAAACACTAAAAAAATATTTATGAGCTTCTGCAGCACGCTTACCTTTTTTAAAATAATACAACAAAATATGCCGATAATGAATGATATTTTTTTCACAGTGCAACAAACACAATACTAAGCTAGTTTCAACAAGAGTTAACAGATATAGTTGTTGACATATTACAAACAGGATAAATATTCCACCTTAGGGATTAATTCATCATATAAGAAGTGTATCATAGTGACATAAAAATAAACAGAAAAACCGAAAGGACTAATTTGCCAACCCAATACTATAGTAAATCATAGAAGAAAAAAAAAATCTTTTTGTTTTTTATCAAAACCTCCGAAATTCCGTAGACTAACTTTATAATATCGCATATATTATTTCTAAAAGGTTTTTTTTTTTTTTTGTCGTACGCCATAACTTTGTCAGTTCTTCATCAAATCCAATGATAGGCAAATCATTTTGAAGATATTCTTCTCCTTCATATGTGGAAAATAGTCCTATCCCTCCGAAATTTCTGGAAAAACAGTTGTGAAGGAAACTAAACTTTATTTATCAATAACTCAAAAAGTATGCATTTTTTTAATTAATCCTACCCTAGATAATTAGAAAGGTTACTAAATTACCTTAAGAAAAATATTGTAAAAATCGGATAATTATTATCAAAGATACAGTCCATTAGTTTTGGTATACTTAATAATGTCTTCCTATTTAAAGATATTGCATTTAGGAGTAGAATAGTCTACTACACTTTTTTTCCTGGCTGATATATTAACTTTATTATTTCTTAAATCCCCTTATTTTGCCTTTATTACTTTTATTATCTTTCCAGTCAGCGTTTAAAAATTAGTCATAGCAAAGCAATTTGTACAAATATTTTATGTCTATTATGTTAAATGGAATATTGTAATCGATCAAGGAAGACATATTCATTACTTACTTGCACAATACATAGGAACTACTTATTTCCATATTGTTTTGCATTTTTTTCACTAAATAAAATATTTTGCGAATTATTCGCACGAGCCAACTATAGTATCTTTTTATTTTATTTTGTGTCGATCTTTTGGCCTAAGTTTCAGACTTTCATCAGGGCTACGTGTACGAAGGTTGAAAACATCTCTATAGCAATAAGCTAATAGGTATCTGTAAGGCTGTTGCTAGACGCAAAACCCAGAACCCAGACTAAGAGTGCGCATGATCAAGACCAAGACGAAGTCTTGCATGTGGGCAACACTAGAGCCCTCTCGTGGGTATACAACTATTTAAATATATTTGTATTTAATACAAGATAAATATAAACTATATATAATACAGATTAGAAGGTAATCAGTGTGACTAATTACAAACTATACCCTCTGAGGACCTTGAAGCGTGACAGAGCTAAAGCTTCGAGTGCCGGCTAACAGCTGACTATTATCTATTTAACAATATATAAATCAGCTGGGATAATAAATTGTTTAATTATATAGCGATCAAGCCAGCGGCGCTCCCAGCTGTCCATCAGATCTCCTGGATCTGGTTCTCTCCTCTCTCGGATATTTGGCCAGCGAATTATTCTATAATTAGAGTCAATCATTCGGGGCAGTTGATGGTCGTCCATAAATTAAGATTTAAAACAAAAAAGTTAAGAAAATACAAGATCGGATCTGGAATTTCGTTTAGGGTAATCAATTTATTTTATAATAGATATAAAAGTCAAGAAACCTCATTTCCATTAATTCAATCTCAAGGGGAACAAAAGTAATTTTTCAAAATAAATTAGTAATTGATTAACTTTAACAGAATGAATAAATAATAATTCAGATGTTTAGCGGAAAACTTTAGTTCTGTATTTTTTCAGGCGCAAGGATAATACTAACCTGCAATACTCTTGTGTCTTACAGTTTTCCCGAGATTTGGGCGTTGTTGAGTATTTGGTTTCAATATGAATATTGATAGAGTTTCCCTACCTAATAACCGTGTCAGAACCATAACTACTTTCAGATAACAACTAAGTTGGTTGTTATAAGACTAAAAAGTATTGTATTGATTATTATATTTTGAGGTATAGCACGTTGTTTTAACATTTTATTTTTGCATTATAATTAATAAAAAAGTTTAAAAAATTTCAGCATTGAAGCAACAAAAGAAAAAGGCGAATAAAGTGTTAAAAAAAAACTTAAGGAAAAATAGTTATGAACACGATTTTAAATTATCGTCAAGTTCATTTTATTAATTTAGTTTATTAATTTTTTTAATTATTTTATTTTTCGAATTAAAGAATAAGAAGAAACATTATAATGATGTAAAGATGGTTGACCGTGATATAATATGAGAAGGAGTTGATCGGAGGGTGCGGTCAAATAAATACTAAATTATACAAATAGTATTATTTAATTTTTTTTTCCGACGTTTTCACCCATTTGCAGGTCTTCATCAGGGCTACAAAAAATACAAAACATGGAGAAAATAAAATAAATGAATATAAGCAGATATAAAATAAGAAGAAGTTGTCTGATAAAGAAATAAACGTCGCCAAAAAAATTAAATAATACTATTTGTATAATTTAGTATTTATTTGACCGCACTCCCCCCCCCCCGGATCAACTCATTCTCATATATACATTATAAATTTAATTCATGACATGGATCATTAAATGTTAGTGCTATTAGAGATATTGCAAGATTTTTCTATTCTAGATGCAACTAAATGTATCAATTGTTTGTTTATTGTTATTATTTATTTTATTTTTTTATTAATATTAAATTCTTATCTTAAGGTACGTCAAGAAATGATGACGATGTATTCACATATTATTCAGAATTTAAATACTCAGGCATTTTATGTTGTAAGGTTTGGCTTTCTTTTTTTCTCAGTGTAAAAATAGACCTTACTTTGAAGAATTTAATGTATTTTTCATTAATCTTTATTTTTTTTCTTAAAATAGTATAATTATAATGCTTTACCACTGTACATCGTTTTAAGTGTTTAATTTGTATTGTATTCAGGATGTTTACCTAATGTTTTCTTTTTCTTTTTTCTACTGTTTTTTTTTAGGCCACATGTAATCTTTTAATTTTCTACTTATCTATCTATATATATTTGTTCTCCTTATGCGATTTTACTTTGTTTTTAATTCTGTGTATTATATTGTCATTATTTTATTTATTTATGTTTTTTAACAATGGTGTGAATGTGATTTCAGAACGCTATTATAAATGTCTTTATTTGAATAAATAAAATAAGTTTTGAAAAAAACAACTTAAGTTTGACTTTACAATGCCTATGTCCACATAAGGTCACACTATGATCAAACGTGTTATAAAATAGGAATAGGCTAATAGATTATTGCAAGATTTGTGAGACTCTAGCAACAAGATTGAACGAACCATGACACGAGCGCAATACTAAAACCAATATTAGGTATATTGACGCAAAATCAAGAACAACACTGGCTAAGGCTCATATTTAATATTAGAAACGTTCTTCGTCTAATCTATATAATACAAATAAGGGGTGCGGATGGTCTTTCACAGTCGCTAAACCATAATAAATTAACGATAATTTGATTGGATGGGACAGTAACAGATGAAATAACTCGAACATAAACCTTATTTCGTTGTTTTCTAACGTTTCAGGCTAGTTGTAGGTGTGCATCATGGCTAACTAAATAAAGTCACGGAGGTTTGCTCCTTTCTCGTGCCAGATCCTCCCAACCGTTAAGGTTATACCTCCTCCATTTCCATCTTGATAGCGGAGCGTCTGCGGAACACGTGTGTAGTATCTGATTAGATCAGTTTGTCTTTGAAGTATAGTGTGAGTGATATATATATATATATATATATATATATATATATATATATATATATATATATATGACTTTTTCGTAAATGAAAAGATAAAGAAATGGCGAGTCAAATAATGATAAGAATGTGATGCAAAATTTTTTTTTCTCGAAATTAATGAATTACGAGATCGAATATCACGGAAACTACAGAATACAGCTAAAAAATTAATATAACCATTTCAATTGGAAATTTTGTCAGCTTTAATTTCACATATCATACAATTATAGATAGAACCGATACTTTTACTAATATATGCGAATGCATCCAATCCTTCCAATCCAAAGTAATTCGAACAATAGTCAATGCTCCTTTCTATGTAACCAACAAAATACCATGACCTTAACATCCCATTTGTCCTAGACCTTATCCCAGCCAAATTCTCCAAATTTCACCAGAACCTTACCCATCATCCTAATCCCATAGCACAATACCTATCCAGCATTACCCATCCCTATAATCCTCCAAGAACGTTAAAACGGCAGTGGCCACGCGACCTTTTATTTGTAAGTACGCGTTTGTAAATATTGGAGTTCTGGCAATGGCCAGATTCTCCACTCACGACAGGAGCGTATGGCTAACCAAGCACTCTTACTCAATATCCACTGGTTTTAGCACCAGTGGCACTGTGGAGAGATAAGTGCAGAGATCTCCTAGAGTCATGCTTTTCCCTCCAGAGTTGGAAGGACAAGTCTGGCTCGGAGTTCTCTCGCCTGATTGTAAATATTGTATATAGGTATGTATGTGATCTTTTTATTTATTTATTTTTAGGTAATTTTATTATTTTTTTTTATTAACGAAATTTACAACTGTAATTAATAATAAATACAACAAGTAAATATGAACAAGTAATATGACATGTACAACATGAGGAGAAACTACCCATTGGTAGCACTCCAATTATATTTCTATATAAAAAATGTTCCCGAGACCATCTTCTTTTGAGACACCTCGGAGAGTTATCAGGAATAGAAGAGGAAGCAAGGTTTGAAACGAGAGGTTTCGGATGGTTCAGAAGTTTATTATGAAAGGACAGGTATCTGGATTGAGCTAAATCGGAAACATATGGTACATTAAGGTCGTAAAGTAAGGAGCGTTGAGGATTTTACGAAGGATTTTAGATTATAGGGATTGGATACGAGAGGAATTCGATGGTTTAGTAGATCCCTAGGTAATTTTATTCTTATTTATTGTATATATATTATTTTTCTATATAATTTATTTTATTTATTGTACATAGAGTGTGAATGTGATCTCTGAACACTGTTATAAATGTCCTTTGAGACAGATTGTAATACTTTTCAATAAATAAGTTAAAAAAAAAAAATGCGATAAACCGAAAAAAGTAAACTTTTTCAATCATAAACTCAACTTTTCGACTTGAAATCTATGGGTATTATACTGACCATTATTTCATGTCTTAGGGCTATAAATTGAAAGGGTTGGTAGCTTTCAATATCTATAAGCCCTCTCTATATAAACGCTTACAACCTATGTAGGGTCTCTTCAATCTTCACATGGCCGCCACATTGTATTCCAGCGGCTATAGATAGATAGAAATATAACTTTATTCAGGGACACAGTACCGTGAGAATAACAAAATAGAACAAAATTAAAAGATTACATCTGGCCAAAATAAAACCAATCGAAAAAAAGAAATAATTTAAAGAAAATATATGGTAAACATTCTATATACAAAACAATTAATAGTATGGCAAGACACTATTTGCACCGATAGACCAGTATACACTTTTAAGAAAATAATAAAAAATTAAAAAATAAAAATATATCAAATTCTCTATTAAAATCAGCTCGAATGGTTAGCTTGTATATCCAAAACTATCTGACTGTTTTTGGGATAGGAATTTTGGAATGAGGCAGATATGTGAGAAGGCATGCAAAGGTTATACGGGTGAGATCTTGTGGACAGGGAATGGACTGAGGATTTGAACTGGTGAAGGTTGTAGGCTTAAGAAGGACGATGGTTGTTGATGATTTGGTAGAGGAACGTACCTAGGAAATATTGTCTTCGGAAGAAGGGGAATATGCTAGTATACGTGAATATTTCTCATTAGGCCTGTGTATATGATCAATTGATAAGGGCACACCTTGCCACGGGTTCCAGGACTATAGCTAAAATAAACTGACTGCTCTCCCTCCCCTTAGCATATCCCCAGCATGGTATTACGACGTGGACTAAAATTTTGTTTGATTTTGTTTAAAAAAAATGTCTTAATAACAGTAAGGTAGATATAATCAATCTAAATTTCAACCTATAGACCGAGTTAAATATCAGACTATGAACTGTTTTCGAGACCTGCTCTAGCTCTAGACTCGGTAGACCCGGCTCGTGTAGTCTCTAGAGGTTAAATATAGCGAGAGAGGAGTTGGGAACAGGCAGAGGGCCCAGGCCAGGTCTCAAACTAAATAACTGGGTTTTTTGTTTGCTCGGGTAAGTAGTCCCCGTCTGTAGGCCGTAGCTGGAGGGTCTAGGAAGTAGTTTTAGTCCCTACCTTACGACCGCTAACGCTAAACAGTTCAACAGGGCTAAATAATTTGGTTAGAGGAGTTATAAAATCGCTAAACTTAAGAAATTTCTAGGTAGTATTAAACCAGGAAGTAAAAGAAATTTAGCCATTCACAGACACAATCAGCTCACGCAAATTTTGATACAGAGTCGATTCAAAATATTCTCAAATTACTATCAATCCAAATCTACGAAGCGTGATTAAAACTATGTTACCTATATTGGAAAACTAATGAACTAGAAAGTGTGGTTCCTAAAAAAAAACTTAAAAGTACTAATAACATAATTGAAGAGAAGTGTTGGGATGATAAGTCAAATTGAAGAGTTGGGGGTGATCGGTCAAAATAAATTATTAGTTATTTCCATCCTCTTTCAATTAAAGTTTTATTTAATAACTCATAGAATTCGCCTATTATATATCTCTCGTCCATTATATACGTTTCCTGAGCTTTAGTTCACAATTTTCAGTCAACCGTTTCAGATGGCGCACATTACTCCTCTTGCTACAATTCCTCAGTATATCCACGCTTGTAGGATTGAATAGGTTGTATATCTTTCTTATCTTAGTTTTTTCTTTTTTTCTTTTGTTCGTCCTTCCCGTCATTCTACTTTCCATAACCCCGTCTCTATTTTGCATATATTGATACGTTTTCTCATTCATCGTTTTTACATTATTTTAACTTTTTATTCTCTTATACTTATAAGAAATTCTGCAGGAGAATGCCGGAAGAGCATTGGCCGAACAGAGTCCTGGAGTGGCAGCCACCCGGAAAGCGTAGGCGAGGACGAGAGAGAACCACGTGGATGGAAGGAATCCGAGAAGAGATGGTCGGCCGAGGTCTACAGGAGGGTGACTGGGAGGATAGGGAGATGTGTGGAGCTCTGCTCTGACCTGAAGAGATATCCCACGTTGGAACACCGGAAATAAATAAGTATTTTCTTATACGTAGTCAATATTTTTGATAGGTTTTACAATATCTTAATTGTCTATTTATATCTATTATTTCCTTTTTGTCCTATTATTTATTGATTTTTGTCTTAAAAGTGAGAATTAACCTTTTCTTCAAGTATCCCGTAACTTTTAAAAAATATCTAGCGAATGAGCATTGATACAATTGACACACTTAAAACGAGTCTGTCAGGTGATTCTTAAAACAATATTCTTCACCTAGATATCTAGGTTAGCCTCATATATTTTCACACCACTCTTTATTTCATTAAGAGCCCCCTCATAGAATACTTCAAGATATGCAGCTTAATTTGTTAGTATATCTGTGTTGGGATTGAATTCAAGGAGTCAGAAAAAAGCACTTCAATTTTTTTTTCTGGGTCATATAGTTACAATTTTTCCTGAACAATGTGTGATAAGACTGCTTCAAAAATAATAGATTATAAGAAATATAAATATATATCTACTTTCAGTTGTGATTTGACCCAATAATTGCCCAGTGACAAAAATGTGACAGAAATTTGAAAATGATCCATCCATATATAATTTATCTCCATAATCTGATCGAGATAGTGCAACTTAAAGTTGTCTTTGGAAAAAACTTAGGAGATAAAAACTATACGTAGGAGATTACACCTCTTAAGTCGACTATTTTTTTTTCTATTTCTTTTTTCTGTTGGCTTTACAGACCTTGGAGATCCATTTATAGCTTAATAAGCCTACTCCTATCTCTGCCTTTCTTCTTATTCTTGCCTTCTGCTGTTTTTTTCCAGTTATCTGTATGCAGCTCTATTGCACCTGTTTCTATCCATTCGGCTATTAGCATTCCACGTGGTCTTTTGCCTTCTACTGAAGCATTAATTGTTGTCTCGAGGCTTTAAGATGGATTGCATCGAGCTACATGTTCCACCCATCTTAACCTCCGTGCCTTCACATTATGTGATATTGATTGACCACTTTCAGTAAGTAGCTCTTTATTGGTCTAATTCCTCCATCCTTTTCTATTCTGATCATAGATTTCACCGCAGCGAAGGATTTTCCTAGCGAATTTGACAATACTTCTTTCAAGGGTCCCGGTCTTGCAGCCATATATAACAATTAATTTTATAAATCAATTAATTAACCCTTAATTAGAGATTTATTGAGGAGGTTTAGAATTTTAATATGTTTGAAAAAAAGAAGTTTGAGCTTACTATACGCTGCCCTATTTCTGACCGTTGGTCATTTAATCATATAATCGACTAGTACATGCTTAATGTTTTTGCATAGCCTCTTTTTTATTTATCTTTGTCTTGAATCCTTGATTTTTTGTTGTCTTTATACACCTTTTACTGCTAAAAAGCATTTTAAGGTGTATTTTTGCTTTTTTTTTTCGTTTCCGAGTATTTTTTTCTATATCTGTGATGTAATCGGTGATGGGGCTCACTTCAGGCTTGATTTGACCTTATCCTCTAGAGCTTACAACTTAATTAATAAAACACCTATCTCATGTGAGTCGTTACCAACGTTTTGGAATTTAGGCTGGTAATAAGTTGTTGAATAGAGGGTTTGACAATTGTTGAGACTTTTCGAAAAATGATTTTTTTTTCATTTTGCGAGAAATTCTTTTACTTTTGATAAATTTAGCACTGCTTGTATATCCAATGTTTTCGTTCTCTGCACCGTGGTTCTTCTTACTATTTGCCTAATTATTCCATTTTGGAAATATTATAAGCTTTTCCCAGTTGCTATGCTTACATGATCGAAAAAGGTGCACCTGTTTGATCTTTAGCAGTAAAGATTGGTTCGTTGTCCTAATTAAATTTTGGAATCTGTACGTCTTAGATCTTACTGTCTTAAGATTTTTGTCAAAATGTCTAGTAAATTTGAAATCTCTGTCGAAGTGAATACCGAGATATGTTAAGTCAGTTGATAATTTAATACTGTTGTTGTTAATTTTAAATTCATATTGGCATTTTCTTTTTTGATATGAAAATATAATTCCTTACTTGCTTAAATTTTTGTCCCAGCGTTTTATTTATACTGACTGCAAACGATATTCGAGGAAAACTGTTTTAGAGTTTAGCAGATTGTTTAAAATTTATGATTATCGCTCCGTTAATATGTGTCTATTTAATGTAAAAATAATTTTTCGAAATGGACAGGCAGTTTCTTATATTAGACGTTCATACAATGAAACTATATCTATATTAGTATAGATTTAGATTTTCTAAGAAGAGTTCCACATCTGTTTAGTGGGATATAGTTATTGAAGTATTTCATGACACTACCAGAATCGCATAGGACAAAGATCTAGTACATTACAAATCCAGGACACCATCTTGACCCCTGGTAACTTGATATCCAAAATGGCAATTATACATTGCTGGAATCGTTGTTATCTCCTACCTACTGCTTGACATCTGCCGCTAACGGTAGGCGTGCTCCTTGGAATACAACTGTCGAGAAAGCGACTTCCTCCGGCGTCAGCAGGTGCTACGGGCAACGGTCAGTCCACTTCCGCAGCACCTGCTAACGCTTACGGCAATTAGGAGGCTATTCGCCGCTCCAGGAGCCGGCGAACTCGCTATATGCAAGCAGCGAAAGGAAATTCCATAGCAAGGATTATCCACGATTCGGTACAGTGATAACAGAACAAGCAGAATGGCGAAAACTGAAGTATTATGTAGAGTTGGTTAATCTAGCCTGAAGGGAACTCAGCCAGAACCACTAGGGGATACAGGATTTTTTTTATTGTCGAAAAAACTGAAATTCTATAAAATGATGTTTAAGTAGCCCTTAATAGCTTGTTAACTATATATTGTGATTGTTCAAGTATTTAGCTCAGATCAATCACAGAAGAAAGTAGATATGAATCAATGAAAAAAACATTATTTTTCCATATTGGATAGAGGGGGTTTCTCGCCTCACCACAAAACTTCACTCTTGTAGATCCGCCAATGGCCAGAAAATCAGCCTGAAACTTCTTGAATAGCTTCTTCTCATCCAAACTGACAAATATTTTATTGAAGAAATCTCTCGGAATCGAGGCGTTTTTAATCTGGATATCGGCAAAATACACATTTCCTTTCTACTTGGATCGTAAGATAATTTGATCCCAAAATAGATTAAAAAAAAGGTGGCCTACAAAAATATTGGACCGTTTGTTCTAAATAACCTCGTTATTTTAAAAATTTGGGGGTGTAGGTCACTGCAAACAGCTCAATATTTTTGAAGGCCACCTTTTTTCTCGATTTTGCTATCAAATTAACTTACGATCCAAGTAGAAAGAAAATGTGTATGTACGAGTTTTTAGTACCAAATTAAATAGACGAAGTTTGCCAGATTGAAAACGCCCCAATTCCAAAGGTTTTCGTAAATAAAATATTTGTAGGTTAGATGAAGCTATTTACGAAGTTTCCACCGGATGTTAATAATTTGATAAAAAGAGGTCTCTACCACGGAGTACCATATAATTACACTTTTTTTATATTATTTATGAAATACCTAAAAACCATTGTGGACTGTCAAAAATTAAAATTAATTCTAAATTTACTCAAATGCTGCACATTTTCATCCCTTAAAATACAACAGCCTGATTGTCCACTTAAATCATGGAATAAATGTATAAGGGCGAAATAAAATGTTTTTCCTCGATATTATATATTTTATTAAATTATGTATATTTCGGTGGAATGATGTTGACCATCATACCAGGGATTATATATATATATATATATATATATATATATATATATATATACCTGGGAGCGATTGCTATATGTCACCTAGAGTTGAGGGAGGTACCTCCCCGGCAGAAGAGAGAACTCGAAGAAGCGGCGAGTTTCTCCTCCGCTGCCTTTGTTATGTAAAGCTACGTGAAAGTCCCCAAGGGCTCGCTAGGGCAGATGTTCACGTGCTCATCTCCGTCGGCCCTTCTATCCTCTCTCCTATCTCAACGTTACCTGGTCTATCCGACATCTACAAGGCTTCCAGAAGTAAAGTCAACTTGAAGCCTGAAAACACTATTTATAATTAACTAGCTGGTTCGGGATAATAATTCGCACAGTACATTGGTCAGTGAACAAATGACAAAATAATAAGAAAATAATATGAACAGCAACAAGACAAGCGTGCGACCACATCTGGGCGACATCAACAAAAGGCAGACACACTTACGACTACATTAAAAATTTAGGAGAAAGAATCAAACTTAAAAAATTCACCTAAACTGGTGCAATTTTCGATAGGAAACGGAGCAGCCAAAAGCTATTTATTCAGATTCAAGTTAACTAACAACAAAATTTGCAAATGCGATGGCAACAGTGAGCAAACATACGACCACCTCCTGTATGACTGCATTAGACTGGATAAATACAGATACAAATTGGTCTCTGCTGTCATCGTGAACGGAGACCAATGGCCGCCTTCAAAGAAAGATCTGATTGAAAAATATTTCTCAGAATTTGATGCATTTGTGGAACGAATTGCTCTGAGCTTAATGATCAAACGGCTGCCCAATCGCCCCTCAACATTTCCTACATCAATTCTTTTACCAAATCGTACATACTCTGTAAATATAGCCTTAAACCCTCAATTTTTATCCTAAATCTTTATCATTTGTTTTTATCCTACCATATCACATTTCTGCTGTAAATATTGAACTATCACTATTGCTTATCATTTCAGTAATTGTATGTTATATTTAATTATTTACTTAGACTACTATAATTTGTTATATACATTTATTTATTTTATTTTCTAATTATTGAAAGAATTGTAATATATTAAGTTACTTAAACTAACAATGTATCTCAATAGGCGTTATGTCGCAAGATGGTATGCGTAGAAATATATGCACCCATTACAGAGTTACTGTAATGTGGACAAAAAAAAAAAAAAAAGCATATATATAATGCAAACCAATATAAAATGAAGAAATAAATTCTTATTTTCTCAGTAATTATAATCGAACAAGGAAATGAAAATTAATTTGAAATTCATTCATGTTTTCAGAAATATAAGAATTTATTTCTTCATTTTATATTGCTTTGCATTATATATATATACTTTTTTTTTTTTGTCCACATTACAGTAACCCTGTAATGGGTGCATATATTTCTATGCGTACCATCTTGCGACATAACACGTATTGAGATACATAGTTAGTTTAAGTAACTTAATATATTACAGTTACTTAAACTTAATATATTATATATTACTTGTCCAACAGACAGATTGTTATAATACTCAATAAAGAAATTTAAAAAAAAAAAAAATATATTACAATTCTTTGAATAATTAGAAAATAAAATTAATAAATGTATATAACAAATTATAGTAATCTAAGTAAATAATTAAATATAACATACAATAACTGTCCCAACGCCTTCTACAATACTCGCAGTTTAAGACTGCATGAAAACGCAACCTCAAAATATCTTTCAAATGAAAGATCGTTTCAGAAAAAAGCTAAAACTCCTACGTAACATGTTTCATAAGATAATTCAAATTAGGGGGCTGGATAAAAAAAAAATCTATGTTTTAAAACCATGTAAACAAATTACAATAACCTGTATCTTTGCTAATAATGATCCGATTTCTATTATTTGTTATTTCATTTTGTATATTATTTAGGGTAAGCGAACTAGTGATGGACATAGCTAAGGAAATTTTTATCTTTTTTGTCTTAGGCCGCCGTAATTATTATAGTTACAAACAATTTTTGATTATTAAAAAAAAATTATTGTAATTTCAGTCAAAGTAAACTTGGAAAAAATGTATACAATGTCTGAAAATCTAAGAGGAAAACAAAAGATCCAATATTAAAAATCATGTGAGATCGTGTATCTATATTATTTTAGAGGTTTGTAAATAATCAACTGATCAATTATGAGGATGAAGGAAAATCGTAAGGAGTTTCAGCCACGTTAATATTTATTAAGTTAGATGTTATCTCGACATCCGAGCGATAGCCCTGATGACCCACATGTTTCGGTCGAAACGTCGGCTAGCCTAATACATATTACTGTGATTGAAACTGCTGACGATTTTCTTTCATCCTATTTTATTTTAATTAGTTCCAGGACTTACCACAGAATCTAATATTGATTCATATTTAAGAAAACAAAATCCTTATCATAACCAATACACTACCTTAGTCCACACACCTATCCCATATAAACTAAGTGCGGACGGAAATAATACACTGAGCTGAGTGGGATGGTAGAGAAATCGGTAACTAAAAGGCGATGGGTTGGTGCTCTAGGACAGACCTCGTAAACTTTCTCTAAGATATTACGCGCTCTCACATACTTAGTTTAGTGCATCCCTACACCAGCGCTAGGAGCGAGCCGCGTCATCTAAACCAATTAGCTCAACACGCTGTGATATAATCAAATACAATTAGGGATTATCTAATCACAGAATTTGAATATTTGAACGATAAAATTAGTGAATGAGACACAAACAAAGAATGAAATCTGCTTGATATTTTCTACAAGGTCTAATTAAGTACCTTGGAATGCCACAACAAAACTGCACACGTTTTATCTTAACATTAAAGACACCGAGGAACAAATTTGGTTCTGTGGTATTGCAAATACAGTCTTGGTCTCGCAACAGTCTTGCAGTTACTTATTAGCTTAATACTATGGAGATATTGCTGTATTTTTTAGATAGGAGAAACCTAACTAAACCCGAATAAAAAATTAGAGTTAAATGCAAAAGTATATTGGTTATAAAAATTATTTACATATAGTAACTGAGATTGTCAAGTATAAGCAACTATTTCGCCTTAATTTTTATTCAAAACATCGATTATTTTTAACAGTCCTGGTCTTGGTATTGCAATAGTTACGCAGCCTTGGTCTTGCTCTTACAAAGTGCAAGACCAAGACCTATCTTGGAAAACACTAGTACGGTCACGCGTAACACCATTAATCAGATTAAGTAGTGTGTATAGATATATCTGTTTTTTTTTTTTTACTTTCTTGGCTTTTAGTTATTATATGTTTATTTATTTTATATACTTTTTGATTATTATTTAGTTGTTATTTTACTTATTTATATTTTCTGTATATATAGTGTGAATGCAGTCTTACCTCACAATAACCATTGTAAAATTTTATATTATTTAAAATTAATATTTTTATTTTCATTGGTCTACATTTCTTCCTTTATATAATCAAAGCTAAATAGTTAAACAATCATTATATATTATTTTAAATTTTTTTTTTCTTTATCGCAACACCGTACCTTCGTCAATCCTTCATTAAATCCAACGATTGACCACTCATTTTGAAGATCATCGTTTGTTTTTTTTATATTAATTGATATTTACAACTGTACTATATAAAAAAAATATACACATCTAGTAAATGTGCACTCAGGAATATAATAACATGAAATCGCTTGAAACTACCCACTGATAGAACTCAAATAATAAATTTACACAAGAAGATCACGATACCACCTTCTTTTCAGACGCATTGGAGGGTTATTAGGGATCGAGGAGGAAGCAAGGTTTGAAACGAGAGGATTCAGATGGTTCTGCAGTTTGTTATGGAAGGATAGATATCTGGATTGGCCAAATCGGAAACATATGGAACATTAAGGTCATTATGGATGATTTTATTTGTGAAAAAGTAAGGAGCATTGAGGATTTTACGAAGGATTTTGGATTTGGATACGAGAGGAATTTAATGGTTTAGTGGAGCCCAAAAGCTCAATTCCCTAAGTTCAAATAGGTCTTATTATTGTCATATATATATATATATATATATATATATATATATATATATATATATATATATATATATATGAGTAGTTTGTAATTGATTGAAAGCTTAAAGCGTTTGTCTAGTAATTTCCTTTTTTAAATACGAAAAATAGTCATATACCATAAAATATATGGAAACAAGTTATGAAGGAAAAGAAAATTTATTTGTGAATAACTCAAAAAGAATACATGTTTTTCTTCATTGTACCCGTGATTATTAGAAAGATTAAAATAATCGTATCAATTATAAAATCGTATCATTATAAACAAAGATACAGTCCATTAAAGAGATTAAATAATTTTCAGGAAAGAGAATAAAAAATAATAAAAGTAACGAAGGATTCAGAAATTTATTATCGAATGAAGAACTCAAAACTTGGACAAATGGCGCTCAACTGTTTTGTATTGTAAACTAAAGTAATCATTATAAACAAATATACAGTCCATTAAATAGATTAAATACTTTCAAGGAAAGAGAATGAAAAAAAAATTAAAGTAATGAAGGATTCAGAATTTTATTTGCAAAAGAAGAACTCAAAACTTACACAAATGGTGCTGAACATTCTACAATGGTTATTGTGAGGTAAGACTGTATTCAGACTATATATACAGAAAATATTAATAAGGAAAATAAATAACAGTAAAATACTGTTTTGTATTTTAAGTAAAAAAAGAGTACAAAAGTAAATACACAGCATATAAAAAATTATGATCCTCAAATATCCAATGAACGAATGTATATGAGTGGAAAAAAAATATATTGAGAACATGCATATTAATAGATTTTTTTCTTAAATTTTCAATAATAATTATGGTCGAATTTCGACCGCTGGACGGGTGCACAGCACGGTGCGTTGTCAGGCAACCTGATAAATGAAGTATTAGTTACAAAAATAATTACGAGTTCAAATCCTGGTGGCTGGTGGGATAAAAAGGGGCAAAAAAAATATATAATTATGTGCCGGATGGATATAGAAAGAAATCTATAATCACTGGCCCTATTAGGTAGGCGCTTTGTTATTTTTATTTATTTACCAGAATGAGTAAGGCAGCTCGATATTCTCTCGATAACAACTAAGGACCTGTCAGATAATTTCATGACATGACACTCCTTCTCCAATTCCAATTAAAATGAATACCGATTACAATCAAGGATTTTATTAATCAGCTCCCAAAAGTAATTTTCACCTGAGCGAAGGCCCGATAATATCCTTTCCGAGGAACTGAGCTCAGAGAGGAGAGATTGATGATTGCATTCTGCTGGCCTTGCCCTTGAGGTGCAGTCAGCAGCACCTGGAATCCAGCGCTGGAAAAGAATTGCCTGGAGTTGACCTTGTGCTGATGTTCCTTCGACCAAGACATCTCGGTAGGCAGGTACCAACGTGTAATAATTGTACCACCGCGAATAGTTCTTCAAAACTATATTATTTTAGTGGACGTATTTGAAAGATTTATTTTATTTTATGAACTAGTTGGCCCGTGCGAATAATTCGCAAAACATTTTGTTAAGTGAAGAAATAGCAAAACAATATGGAAATAAGTAGTTCCTTTTTATTATATAAGTAAGAAATTAATATTTTTTCCTTAGGCGATTACAATATTCTATTAAAGATAATAGACAAAAAAATTTGTACAAATTGTTTTGCTAAGACCTATTTTTAAACGCTGACTGGAAAGATAATTACAGGAATACAGACAAATTAATGACCCGATCATGGGATTTTCTAAATTATTACAAAAAATAAAATGTAAGAACAACCAAATGTCTTTAAGAAATAATAAAGTTAATATATCAGCCAGGAAAAAAAATGTAGTGGACTATTCTACTTCTAAATGCAATATCCTTAAACAGGAAGACTTTGACATGAAGAAATCAAATAATGGCATTATATATAAATAATTACTGTGAAATAACAGTAAAATAAGACAGGGGACTCTGAAATACGAAACTTTAATTTCGTCCCCAAAGACAAATCTCATGAAACAATCCAGTAGTTTCTTCAATCTGATCTCAGATGTCAACGAGATAGCCCACCTTATACAAGGCAGTCATAATCGAAATACTTTATTTTTTATAATACTTCAGAATCATTCGATAATATTATCTATATATTTAACCAACAACCATCGAAAAACATATATGTAAACTAAAAATAAAAGATGAAAAAAATCTAAAAAATTGATAAAAAAACAAGAAATCATAGAATAATTAAACATATCAAGGACTGAAACAAGTTAATACATAGTCAGAGCGTCGAAAAAATAAAGCATAATAAACTAAATAAATAATGCAACGAGAACATGCAACGTACCTCAAGCCTCGACAGCAAAAATGCATTAGTGAACCATCGAAATACAATTCAACTCCAAAAAAAAGAAGCTTACCTGAAACAGAAAACAAAAATTAGAGTATGTAGAGAATTTACACATCCATGTTATTATTTTTTTTTTTTCAAATAACATATTTTACAAACAAAAAGAAAGAACAATATGAAATTATTATCAACACAACAAGGTGAGATGTTAAATAACGTTTTTCAATTATATCTAGAGGTCAAGGAATTAATCACAGCCAATAAAGAAAACTATTTTGAAAATATTTTACTGATTACTAAAACGGGTCCGAAATCGTTATTATATTTTTCTATTTTTAATTCCATAATAATGGTTAGAGCATAATTATTATTTTTAATATTGAAGTATCGCTCTCGCTCCCCCTCCAATCGCTATTAATATCAATGAGGATGTTAATAAAAAAGCGTTGGGATCTCCTGAAGTTCAGTTTTTCCCTCCACTGGTGAGAAGGACATGAAAAAAGATTTATAAAAGTTAAATGAAAAAAAAAAAATAGTTAGATCTCTTCTTGATAGTTTTTTTCTACTGATCGTGATTTAGTTCAGATCACAGAAGTAGTCTTAATGATTTATGAACTACCAATTTGATCCATATTTCGGAAGTTGGCATGTAAATTATCAAGTGTATCGTTTAACATGAAACATAACAAGGTACTGGGCTATCGAGGTAAAAATCAGAAAATAAATTGAAAAACTAACTTTTATTTTAATCAGTTCCAATATAATTGAAATCTTTATTTTGAATTAGTTTTCTGCTATTTCGTAATTAGAACTTTTCCTCATCATTAATTTTAAATTTCGTCTAAAAGTTCCTTTTAAAGCAATTAATTCCACCTAAAATTATTCATTAATTTTTTAAGTACAATCTTTGCAACTAAGAAGAAATATAAGAATCAGTAAATTCACTTATTACAAATGATATCTTCAATCTGATCCCAATTGTTGTTTATAACTCATTTAACATAACATTTTCTTAAGAATATAAAAGAACACAAAATAAACTTCTACAATAAACCAAGACCTTGATGAGAAAAAAGTTATTTACAATTTTTATTTTTTTTTTTTTTCAAAAGATTTTTTTTTATTATTGAAATATAGAACTGTATTAAATGATAAATACAACAAGTAACATGGCATGTACAACATGAAACGAAACTACCCATTGGTAGCACTCCAATTATATTTCTATATAATAAGGACCCGAGGCCATCTTCTTTTCAGACGCCTCGGAGGGTTATCAGGAATAGAAGAGGAAGCAAGGTTGGAAACAAGAGGGTTCGGATGGTTCAGAAGTTTATTATGGAAGGATAGGTATCTGGATTGAGCTAAATCGGAAACATTTAGTACATTAAGGTCGTTATGGATGATTTTATTTGTGACAAAGTAAAGAGCATTGAGGGTTATACGAAATATTTTGGATTGTAAGGATTGGATACGAGAGGAATTTGATGGTTTAGTAGAGCCCAAAAGCTCAATTCTGTAAGTCTAAATAGATCTTGTTATTATTATATATATGAGTTTTTTTTTTTAACTGATTGAAATCTTAGAGTGAGGATTTTATGAAGGATTTTGGATTGGATACGAGAGGAATTTTATGGTTTAGTGGAGCCCCAAAGCTCGATCCCGTGAGTCTAAATAGGCCTTATTGTAGTCATATATATGGGTCTTTTGTAAATAGTTGGAAGTTTAGAGCGTTTGTCTAGTAAGTGCAGGAATAGTCGAAAACGTCTGGCGGTTTCTAGTCGTTTCAGTCTGGTATAGGGGGTTCCATCGAAAAAAGTTAAAATAGAACTTTCACAAAATAACGAAAACTTTAAAAATAGGTTCATAATATTCAAGCACAGCACGTGTAAGTACAATTATTAATAAAACTCGTCATACACAACAATATAATAAATTCACATTTTAAAATCCTACGTATATATTCGCGATGTATAATTTCAAATAAATTTTGATAAAATTACCATTGTGTCAATTATCTAGTAAACATTGGCATACTTCGATACTTCGTTCCAAAATGAAATGCTTTTCCAGGAGTTTCATGTTGCCCCTTATGACGATGACATCAGATCCGACCCCCGTCCCGTACCGTTGTTCCAAAACAGAGGAAAACCTGCTAGACTACTGCCGGAAACGCAACAACTCCCCCAGACAGTGGCATAAGGTACTGCCAGGTGTAGCGGTGGGAATACCGTAGGCCGCCGAAGAACGGTACTTCGGAGGATGTCGCAAAAAAAAAAACAACGCAAAAACTCTCCGCAGTCTGGCGGCAGATGCAGGAGCACAAATCACTGCTCAACAACACGAGGTTCTCAGTGCCACAAGGGAAAGCAGTGATGTGCGTGTGTATATGTGTCAGAATCCGCGTATATATATATATATGACAAAAATTACCAGTACAACCCAGGTACTTTGGTTTATTGGTTAACGATTGTGCAGAGAGGTGATTTGACCAAGATCACGATTAACCGTCAGTTTTTCCTCTTAATATATTATTTAATAAAGAGTATTAAAGAGGTTGAATGTAGCCCAAGAGGGCTTGCACATAATAATTACTTTTCACAGCTGGACTTGAATCCATAATCTGAAGCATGGGAGCGCAGCTCCTAACTCACCGAGCTAACCTGAGCATAGTCCAGACAGGTAAACTAGGTGTTGATGTCGGGGAGCTTGCTGTGTTGGCCGAGGGTATTATTCTGGACTCCCTTGGGATCATTCATCATTACATATATGGTAATTAGGAGTTGATTATCGTTATTTATTTATTTTAAATTATTTAAGAGACTATATCTTTATGTCTATGTTCATAGGACTATGTTATTTGCTGTGTGTACGTTATAATTTACTGGTTTTAAAACTTTGGCATTCGAATACCATATTTATTGCCCTATAAATTTCAGAAATTCTATTGTAGCCGTTTCATCGAAATATGTATATATTCTATAATTGTAATTGTGTGTATTAGTATTTATGTTGATTGTGTTTGTTATGTTGATGTATTTATATTGATTGTGCTGTGTAATATGAAAAAGAATTTCTATATATATAAGTATAATTAAGTGCTAGGTCCAAAATAAAATAGGATTGATGAGTATGCTGTGTATCGGGCAACCCTATATAGTAGGGCAGCACTGCTTTAAATAAAGTATTTCTCTCTCTCTTCAGCTTGCCGACGTTTCGATCTAGCATCATGAATCCCAGTTGTTGAATGAAGATTTTGATGCTAGACTAGATAGTACCCACTGCGCGGAGTGTCACACATACAAAGGTCGAAACGTCGGTAATCATAATAATAATAAATCATATATAGACTGCAAATCCTAATAATTTAATGAACTCATAATTAAAAAAATATATACATCTCCAAAAATCGCTAATAGTTAATCCGATTATGACGACACTTTCAGGAATTGTGAGGTGTTTAGGGAACATAGCAAACTTCGAATTTAAATTTAATTTAAATTAAATGAATAGAAAACAACATAGCTGAGATCTCGAACATACTGCATATATACCTCAGCTGTTTGGGGCAGTCCGCCATTACTGAAGCGTAGACGCTCACGTAGCTTGAAAGTTTGACTGACTAGACTGGCCAGTTTGAAAATTCGTTATTCCACTGATTTGCTGAACATGGAGTAAAAAACTACAGCAAGGGGCCAATAAAGGAAGAGAGAGAAGATGAACAAGAAGACTGACAAATAAAAGGAAAGAAAAAATGCAAGTATCCCAACTCACCTATATTCAACCCCTGTATAAAATTCAAAATTATAAAATAAAGCAATCAATTTCACATCTTCACTTTTTTAGTCCACTCAATCCTTTACTTTACAGTCCACAGCAATAAATTTATCACCAGCTACTAAAGCAGAATTATTATGTCAATATCCCTGACAGCCGAAGAAGGGATTGGCATAGTAAATTATACATTTGGTCCTCCGGGCTCCGATATCATTAAAATCTTTAATGATTAAATCATATAATAGTTTGCATCATAAAGTACATCAAAATTGTAAAATAAAGCAATCAATTTTACATCTTCACTTTTTTTTGTCGATTAACTTCTTTACTTTAAAGTCCACAGCAATAAATTATTACCAGCTACTAAAGCAGAATTATTATGTCAATATTTCCTGACAGCCGAAGAAGGGATTGGATAGTAAATTAAACAGTGAGGATACCTAGATATCTACATGGTCCCAAATATATCAAATAAATAAGGTCTTTATTTATAAATAATAATACAAAATTACATTTTCCTTGGTACACAATTCAATCGATACAATAGATGGTATGGCTTGCCGATCAAAAACACCATCGATAAATAATATAAACTCCTCCTCTCTCGATCATAGAGACCTCAAGTCGACGAAATGAGATGTGTATTCAATGACAGTACTACAATTAATGCAAGGTTGAGTGGATGCAACCCTATGCCTTGCGTTATCTCGAAAATAAGACGTTTTTTTGGCTTAAAACGCAGGATCCGATAGTTCCTCCGGATCTTGGGGTTCGCTTCAAAATCGTCAAGGTCCAATTTGTCCCGTATCGATCTACAGACCAGCCACGGTTGCAGTATTGAAGCCTAGCAAAATGTTTGTATCGACTTAATTTATTTTAGAAAGAAAAACAAGAAAAGAAAAGAAAAGTGGAGAATACGATTCGCTAACCCACCGTGAAATTCTGAATCCAACGGAACCCCATTCATGGTATTTGATCATGACAGGGACTTATATTTGGTATAAAACCGATTAACAAAACTAAAAATACAAATTGCAAAAAAGATAATAAGTTTTAGAATTTCTGAAATTAAACCCTAAATTGAGCAAAGTCATTTTCAAGTTTTTGCCAATCTTTTTCTAAGTCCGCTATACACATCCAGCCTATGCATGCTTATTTTATATTTTAATCACAAGAATAATATACACTCCCACAAAATTCGAGATGTTACCTTAGTAATATCGTCTGTTCATCCTTTTTATATATAAATAAATGATTTCAATAATCCTTAACTCAGTATACTACACTAGACAATAACTAGTACAAATGCTTGAAAATGGTTGAAAATGCTTGAAAATTGCAAGCATACTGTAGGAAAGAAATATAAGATAAGACCGATAAGATAGTTTTAAATCATTTTTCTCTCACCTGAAAAAAATGATTTTAAAACATGAGTGATTTCCCAAGACAGAGGTAGGTTTTAAAACATCGATAAGAAAAATGAATCGATAATAAATCGAGTTTAAATGGCCTAAGTACTCGCTGAAGTTATATAAGAAAGGGATTTAACCTTTAACAGGAGTCGACAATGGGATGGATGGGATAGATGACAGATGCCCTATCTATAATGGGACTGTCAGAGTGTATTGATGAGTATACGGCTCCTCTAGTCTTCAGCTAACCTACTCAATTATTTATATTTCGTCAGGTAATTTGTTTATATTACTGATCAGTAATCGTAGTTAAAATATAAAACAATTTAAAAAATCTGTTAACAGTGATCACATCATACAACTTTTGCTTACTACCCTTTTATAAAGGCAGAAATAGGTAATTTCAGACAAAGAAAAGTTTTGTTTTTTTTCTCATAGTTTTATACACATCTGTCATAGTCTTGACAATAAGCAGATGTGATGTTTAAGTGAAAGAAATTGGCATTTTAAGTCTGAGGGAGAATATTACCCAGCAGCACCTCACCTCTTCCTAGTCTTGGTTTTTTTTTTTTTTAAATGTTGGCTTTAAGCACGTCGACCCCTTTGGGTCCATTGTGCGCCTCGTCTTGGTTTACTTCCTTATTTCGGGAAAGGAGATCTCTCATCCAGCTTCTCTTTAGTCGTCTCCTGATGGGCATTTCAGCTGTGGTCATGTTGTTAAGAAGTCCGTTGTGACGCTCGTGTAGTTTAAGATGAAATCGGGAGTAGAGAGTACGTATGTGTTGGTCGATAGTCGGTTGTCGTAAGTCAGTATGTAAAGGTTTATTGTTGATATGCCAAAGAGCTGATGTTATTAATCTTAAAATTTTGGATTGAAATTATTGTATTTTTTATAAATGCGTCTTTTTTTTTTTTATCAGAACCGTAAATTTGTGAGGAGTATGTCCATTTGGGTTTAAGTAGATAAATGTATGTATTATGTTTTTGTCTGGTTTTCAATTTTGATTTGGAAAAAAGTGAGTACAGTATTTTCGGTCGCTTGTTCAATGTCTTTCGTTTCATTTTAACATGTGGGCCCCAGGTCATCCTTCTGTCAAATATAGGCCCGACATAACGTAAAATGTCTGTCTGAGGAATTGGATTGTTGCTGATATAAACAGGTGGGCATGTGTCTCGTCGAAGTGTAAATGTAAATGTTGTGATTTATCGTGGTTTAATCTAATTTTCCAAAGTGAATACCAATTTTGTAATTGTAGTAAGTGATTTTGTAAATTCAGTGAGGCTTGTCTGGGTTCGTGATGTTTTGTTAAAATTGTTGTACGTTTCGGAGGTCGTAGGCATTTCATGCGTATAGATAATGTAAAGTAGAGGGGCTAATATTGATCCTTGAGGCACTCCTGCCGACACTGGTTGAATTGAGGAAGTTTCTATGACCTGTCGGACAGAGAAACATCTGTCGAAAAGAAAAGACTGAAGAATGAGATAGTATAGTTTTGAGTTTAAAGAGAAGTCCCTGGTGCCAGACTTTATCAAATGGCTGGGAAACATTCAGAAACAAGCCGGTTGCATATTGTTTTGGCTTTATTGCTTTAGGAATGTAGTCAGTAACTCTGTGTAATTGGTGTGTAGTTGAATGAATAAATAAATATTTTAAATCATATTAATAAGTGCCACAATTAAGCCATCAACGGATCCATATATAAGTTCACGGCTTCATGGTATTGTACAAAAAAAATTGTCAGTGTAACAATAATATTCATAATAATCAACAATAATCTTTGAAGCACTGTTTCCCAAAATTATAGCAAATGGCGAGGTAGAGTTTATTCCAGAAAAAAAAATTACGCAAAAAAAATCTTAGGTCTGAATATTCTACGAAATACTTTATTTTCAAAAACCTTAAGGCGATGATCATCCCATAAAATATGCGATCACGTTAAATCACCAATATAATAATAATATCGTTCATCCTGCCTGGCAAAGTAAATGCCTCGAAGCCTTACTCACTTTATACCTTCTCATATAATACAAGAGAGCCGTACGTGCTCAAGCACCGAGAGTCCAGATCAAATGAGAGTTTATTTCTTATTGGATTCAGTAAATCTTTAAAGAATGCCAACAGTTATAACTCTTACTTTCTCTTATTTAATGGAATTTATTCCATAGAAAGAGATAGTCCGGTATGGCGGTCATAAATGGACTAAATAGTGGGAAAACTATTTCATTAAAAGTCAACGTTTTGACCCGATTTTGCACGTCTTCTTCAGGGAGGTGTGTTCAGCAAGGAGTTTTAATTAGAAATGAGTTCTAAGTAAAACTCCTTGCTCAACACACCTCCTTGAAGAAGACAAAGTCGGGTCGAAACGTTAGTTTTTAATAAAATAGTTTTGCCACTATTTAGTCCATTTATGACCGCCACCCCGGACCATCTCCTTCCTTAATAATACAACGGTCAACTATTAAGTATTCAATATGACTTTATTTTGATATTATTATTTTTATTAACACTAGATAAGTAGTAATTTTAATTCGATAATATTTTAAACAAGATCAACAATTTATACGTAATTATTTCAACCGTAACTGCATTAACAAAAAAAAAACAGAAACATTAAAAAAAAAATCGGTGTGTCTTAACACATTATTAATTGTATGTTTATTTTTTGTATATATGGTGTGAATGTGTTTATTTATCACTATGATTGTTGTCGTAGAGACAGAATATTATATGTTTAAATTAATAAATAAATAATTATTATACAATTTTATGTTTAGCTTCACAGACAATTTTAAGACATTTAAATATAACTTTGCGAATTCAGTGACCTATTTGGATGACTTATTTAAATTTGTAGAGAATTTCGTTATCAGACCAATAAAGAACTACCTACAGAAACTGGTCAATTAATATCCCATGATATGAAGGCACGGAGGTTAAGATGGGCGGGGTATGTAGCTCGTAGCAATCCATCTGGAAGCCTCTACGTAACAATGAATGCCTCAATAGAAGGCAAAAGACCACGTGGAAGGCCAAAAAGCAGATGGATAGATAGACTCAACAAAGATGCAATAGAGCTGCGTGCAGATAAATGGAAAGAAATAGTCCAAGATAGGCAGAGATGGAGCAGGCTTGTTAAGGCGACAAAAGATTTACATGATCTGTAATGACAATAGAAAAAAAAAAAAAAAAAAATATATATATATATATATATATATATATATATATATCTATAATATATATATTACTAGAATACAATATAGCTCTTATATATAAATAAATACAATAAATAAACAGAAAACAAATTTTAATTGTACGATATTAGATAATACTAACCATTTTTATATATTTTTTTTCTTTTTAATTTTTTAGGTAAAGAACGTCTTGTAAGTAAAAAACTGAAGCAAAAATAAAATAATTAGAATATAATTTGAACTGGATACGCTTTTTCTTTTCTAGAAATTAAATTTCTTAACGACCACATTCCATTTAAATATAAGGAACAAATAGGTTAAGCTTTAATCTCAAGCCTTCTAAATCGAACATGACAAGAACATGTTTTTTTTTTTTTTAATATTTCATTACCAATTTAGGCAGACATAAATCAATATTACAAAAAACATGTTATCCCGTATCAATTAATGCCGGGGGAGTTAATAAACAGCTGAGAGAAAGAAGACAAATTATAGCCTGTACGATAAGGATATCGATATTTCAGCACGTATCGATTAACTTTGACGATTTAATTTCATTTTAATGTTTTATTTACAATGTGCAACATAACCTTTAATCATGGAACATTAGTGAAAAAGTCAAGGTTCACTATGTCAAAAAATGTTTTGATATATATTTCCAAACAAATCAGAAATTTAATTAACCTATCAAAACCAGTAAGAATTTTAGGGTCAGTAAGAACATTAATTTTCCTAACCATATATCAAATACGACACATTACTAGCGGATCCAGGATATAATTTTTTTTTTTTTTTTTTTTTGGGAGGGGGACTTTAGTCCGAAAGATTTTTTTTTCATATATATACCGATAATTACTTTGGGGAAAAAAGAAAGATACTAACTACCTATATGAAATAGTGTTTAAGTGTTTCTTGAAGTCCAATTCCAAATTTTCGATATACCCGGAAGAATTCGGCACTCCATGAAGAAGTGTGATCGAAGTGATTGTGAACCACGCATAACCCTATGAGGTTTCATCTAACTAATTACCGACGAAAACAATCTATTATGTATAAAATGGCATATAAAAAAAAAAAAAAAGGATTAGGACAAAAACTAAAAATGGGAACTAAATTTTAGTCGGTTAAAAATCCAGAGGCTGTAAAATATCTATAATGACAATATTCTAAGAATCTTACTCTCGAATATTATTTATTTATAAGAAACTTCATTTATGATAATACCTAAATAAAATCTGAATTCAAATATTTTCTGTATAGCTATAATAATTTCAAACCTATTTATCAAATAACAGTAGATAATGAACTTAACTTAATAAAATTAAATATGAAGGAAAAGTATGTTATAATAAAGTTTATTCTGTTAAAAAAGACATGAAAAAAGATTTATCCAACCAAATAAAGAAAAAATAATTATCATGTATTAAGTCTTTAAAATTCATAACTCACAGTAGGAAAATCCAATATGGCCATCTTCTTTCTTGAAGTCCACTATTATCCGCTTTGTTTTTTAAAACAAGCAGATTTCGATACGGAATTAAATAATATATTAACTGAGCATAAAATAAATTAAAGTAAATCAACATTATCACACACTTAAGACAATATTCACTTATTTAAAATAAGCATTTAACAACTAGACACAAACCGAACCGCACAGAGTCAAATTAAATCCAAACTATTGAAGATGAGACGAGACCAACTTGATTATGATGTAAGCTGGCTCCTGATTGGCTGAGGCAGTTTACCGCCAACGCCCACCTTATAACTCTATGGGAAAAAAATCCAAATATTCAAACTAAAAGATTCCTCATAATAGTGCAGTTTCCTTTTTATTGTTCAAAGGTATTTTATTACTATTATTTATTAAATATTTATTTATTTATATTAATTATGATCAGATTATTAAAGATTTTTTTTTAAATTTTCTGAATCCAATTGGTGAAAACAGTAGATAAGTATTATTGATAAAATATTTCAATGATTATTATTTAGAGGTTTTTATATAGTTTGAATTAATATTCTTGCATTATTTTTTAAATATAATATATTCGATTTGTTAAAAACTATTAAGTATTGTTAAATTAAAATGTATAATGTGAAAAACTAATATAATATTAGTTATATATCTTTCAAACAGCTTGCTTTAATATTACAATTTCTTAAAATGTTGTAATAATACATTTGATTTATTGGGGGCATATAAGTAATATTAGATTAAAACTTTATTCAATGAAGAAATGATATATCATTAGTTAAATGGCGAATCAAACGGAGAAGGGGAGAAGAGCTTTCTGACTGAAGCCCCAAAATTAGAAAAAAGTATATTTTTTTTTCATCGGACTATATTTGTTTCTGTGAATGATTTGAAATACAGGTTTCTCGGCAACCCGGATGAAAGATAATTTGATAAAATAATATCGGTGCAGGGAGAGAGGGGCTTGGGGGAGAAGGGCTTTTAAATTATCCTGTATAGCCTGAAAGATGAAGGAGAGAGCAAAAAAAAAAAAAAAAATGATTACTTTAACAATCAGAATATATAATTTTTAAAATTATAAAGTATATACAGCTATTAAATATAATCATAGTGTCAAGAAAAACTAAAAAAAAAATATCTCTAAAAGCATTATTACCACTTTAATTAATTTTATTATTAGGAGATATTTTAACATGATTTTATATAGTTTCTTCCTATTATTATGTCCAGAGTATTCATCGTTATAAGTATTAAAAAATAGAATATAATATTAAATTCTGGATACGTTACTCGAATAATTAAATATCTTTCAAGGCATAAGGTTCTAGATAAAATTACGATACTCCTTATATTATTCAATAGAAATATATCTGATTTTTAAATATTTTTTTTCATACGTTGTCAATTATAAGTTTTCAATATGAACATAATTAATTTTAATAGAATAAAAGAAGTGGAAACTAAAGATTAATTAAATTTAGACACACGAAACATAAAACACTCCTTTTTTGTGAGAAAATATTAATTTTAAAATTAAAAAAAAAAATTATCAAGTAGTCTTCAAATATCGATAAAGTAATACATTATAATATTCGAAAAATTTTAAAATCGTTAATTAAACTTTAAATAGAGCTATAGAAGCAAGATGGCATCCATTTATTCTAACCGCGATAAAATATATTAGGAAATCAAAACGACGACACTTAATACACCACATATATAACTTATACACTCATAATATTATTAACTAACACACAATATATTTGAATAATCACAAATTTAGAGGCACCCGAACCGAACCGTGTTCAGTACAAGACTAAATGTTTTGATGTCGAGGAAGCCTCCAGGCAGCCATATTGCAAACTGTAAACAAAGTTATAGGTAATTAGATTGGCAGGCGAGACATTCCATTAAATACCGGTATTATCCAGCTTCGTCGCCTCTATAGGAATTATTAGTTCCTTTTGTCGAATTAAAAATAAATGTACAAATAATGAATGTCTTACTTCGTAAATGAGCAAGTCCTTAAACTCAGCGCTCAGCTCATCGATGGAAATCAGCGCGTTCCTTCAACAATCGGTCAAATCACCACTGGTTCAGCGCTTCCATTGGTTTTTGGGTTTGATGGATCCTGCTGGATTCATTATAACCTAGGTCTTATTATTAATTAATTAACTTTACACATTTATATTCAGTTTAGTAGTTATATAAAAAATTGTCGACATTAAGGACGTAGCGAGGTTGGCTGAAAATATAGTCCTCGACTCCCTGGGAATCATTCACCACCATGTGCATGGCTAGCCCGAGAGTTTTAATTTATGTATTTATTTATTTATTTAATGAATAATTGAAAACAATAGAAATAAAGAGAGAGAAGTGAGAGAAAGGAAAACTAAATGTTAAAAAAAAAAAAAAAAAAAAAAAAAAAAAAGCATGAACAATGAAAGGAAGGAAAAAGGTAAAGAAAAAAAAATGGAAAAAAAATAATAAATATATATATATATATATATATATATATATTTTACTAATATTAATTAATACTTCTGTATATTTATATATAAGTTCATATATTGTCTTAAGGATAGAAGAGTATGCTGTGTATATAGCAACCCAATATAATTGGGCAGCGATCCTTTATATTTTATGAAAATAAAGTGTTTCACTCTTATTTCTGTTAGTAAATTCAACTAAATTGAAGGTAGGTCTACAAATGAACTCCAGTTCTTGATATACATAAAAAATCAAGGCGTAGCGAGCCCGAAGGTTCGATGCCGACACCACCAATCGCTGTCTACATACTTACCTCCACCGGTCGCCGTCCAAACCCTTCAGATCGACCGTAACACAATCTATAGTTGGTTGTCGTAAGTCGTTATGTAAAGTTTTATAATTGAAGTACAGAGAGCTCCTGTCATAAATCGTAAATTTTTTTATTTAAATTACAGTACTTTTTGTAAATGCGTCTTTTATGCCGAACCGTAAATCTGAGAGGCGAATGTTCAGATGGGTTTGAGTAGGTAAGTGTATGTATTTATTTTTTGTCGACCATTCAATTTCGATTTAGAAAAAAAATACAGTATTTTCAGTTTTTTGTTTAAAGTCCATCGTTTCATTTTAATGTGTGGGCCTCATGTCATCCTTCTTTTAAATTTTTAGCCCTGATCCACATATTTGGGCCCAAACGTTGGTTAACTAATTAAAGAAATTTTTGACTGCATATCCTGACAATTTTTTTTCATCCTTAAAATTTCAACAGTCGATTACTTTACTACCATTTATAAAATAATTTATTGTTGTGTTCTTCTATTGACTGCAATGTTTACAAGATATTTTTCTCTAATAAGAAAATACATCCAACCTTTCCCCTATCATATTTATAAATCTATTTGGTGTAGAAAGGATCTAAACAAAAAGGCAAGGAGATAAAGAAGGATTTCCTGAGAGGAACAGGTTTGAGGAAAAAGGAGAAGCTGAGGAAACCAGTCCGGCCTCGGGGGCCAATACGGTTGCCGAATATTGCCCTAAGGATACTATTCACATTTACAGTCTCCTCTGGTTGATGATGATGATGATCTTTAAGGACTCAGGAGGAAATTTACCCTACCATATCCGCAGGAGCTCATATTTTTTTTGTATTTTCACTTACCTATATATGTAATATACAATGAGAGTAAGTATTGCGATCGAGAAAATATGGAGTTTTCAATGGAAATACATGTTTGGAGTTCCCTCGAGTCCAAATAGCCTAGCTGAACAGACTAGCTCAAAAACGATAAGTCGTACGAAACTGAAATTGCTTATTAGATGTTTTTATGAGCCTTGGATGTCACAGCAACATTTTTGTCAAAATCGGCAAACCGGAAGTTGTTCTTTATATAATCGATTTAACACATTTTTACGATGTTCTCAAAAACGGCTCAAATGACTTTGATTAAACTCAGTATGTCAGAATATTATTAAGCAGTTTTTAAGATAATTAGGTTTTATTCTCTATCAGGGCTTAAATGGCTAATTTTCAATAATAGCTTCCTCTGAAATACCTTTAATTTTTTTTATTATAGTTCGGCAAACTTTGTCTATTTAATTAGGTACTAAAAACTCATTGATGCCCATTTGCTTTCCACTTGAATTGTAAGATAATATCAATCACAAAGTAGAAAAATAAAGTGACCTACCAAAATATTGGTTAGCGTGAACCCGACCCCGAAAAAGTTAAAATAACGAAGAAGGTCAAACGCCCCAATATTTTGGTAGGCCGCATCTTTTTCTTTTTCGATTATATGAACATATTATATTACGATTTAATTTGAAAGGAAATGGGTATTCATGAGTTTTTAGTACCTAATTAAATTGTCAAAGTTTGCCGACAACCAGATTAAAAACGCCCCAATTCATATAACTAGCATCGTAGATTACGATAAGATGAAGCTATTTATGAAGTTTCAGGCGGATGTTAACAGTTTTGAAAAATGGGGTATGTACCACGGACTACTACTATACATAACCTGTACCACTACAACCTATGAAGGATCTTGGAATCAGTACCACTTAGGGAAAACACTTTTTCTTGGTGTACTGTTGTGCAAGGAGGTGATTTAACCGAGATCACGCTCAACCGCTTTAATTAATTAATTTTAATAAAAGGTACTCACTTTATAGAGGCTGAGTGTGCCCTAGGAGGGTCTACTTACCCAGGGTCGCCACATAAACAGAATAAATAATTTTTCTGCTATGAGCCGGGATTCGAACCTGGGACCTTTAGCATTGGAAGCTCAGTACCCTACTCCCCACTACTATATCTCATTTTATTTAAATGGCCCAACGAACATGGACGGTACAAGAATCCTTTTATTTAAAAATTCTAAGCTTAAGTCTTGGAGAGAATATAATTCGACACCATCATTCACTACCATAACTTAAAACATTCATCCGTTTTTCATCAATGAAAGGAGAGAATTTAGAATTTGGCCATTGAGAGGTGATAAAGGGTTATTTTATTCTTAATTTCCTGGAGCTGGAGGAGATAAATTCGGAGCGTGGGCTCCAAGATTAGCACCCTTCCCTCTTCCGCAGTTGCTACGGAGGAATTTAAATCACCCTTTCCTCGCCCCATCAATTCCTTAATTAAGGAAAACTAATTATAAGGATTAATTAATTTAAATATAAAAATAAGAAAAAAATTGACGCAATCCATTAATTTTTTTTTAATCTTTGATGAGTAAATAAATAATTGTTATCAATATGATAGAAACATATCCTGCTAGCAGATCTTCACAGTAACCAAAGATGGGCAAATGCTACTATAAGCAACGAGTACCAAATATTTTATTAAAATTGAATCACTATTAGGGATTGGCTGCCTTTTAATACCAGTGAAATGGTTGATGAAGAAGCGCAGGGATCACCTGAAGCCTCGCTTTCCTCCACATGTGGGGGGATAAGTATGGTTCGGAGTTCCCATGGCCGACTGTAAATAGTATAAATAGGTATGCCTGCATCTAAGATGTTTATTTACATTACTTTTTTTTTTTAAGATAATTTTAATTCTATTTTATTCATTTATTTTCATTCTATTATTACTATTATTTATATTTCCTTCCTTCACTATGATATTCTATTTTGTTCTTTTATAGCTTTATATTATTTGAAATTAGCTTATTTATTTTTTTTCATTTGAATTTGTAAATATGGTGTGAATGAGCTCTCAGAACTCTACTATAAATGTCCTTTATTGAGACAGATTGTAATATTTATCAATAAACAAATAATCCATTCTAAAAAAAAATTAGGGATTAACAAGCACTGCTTCAGTTAATCGTTTGATATCAGCTGAAGTAGTAATTTATTTATTTATTTTATTTTCTTCTTCCTTTGCCTCTCGGCAACACAGATTTTTGGTGGAAGTAATTGATACTTTTACCACTTATCTTCAGGTTCTTCGCTCTTCGTTAGCGGAGGTTGAAGAGATCATTCCCCATTAATTCCTTCCATCCGTCGTAGTACGGGTAGTTATGCCTACTTACTAGCTCAGGGAAATCGTCCTCCATGATGATGTCCGGTTTCCCTCAATAGTTTGGCTCTTATTGCTTCAAAAGCGGTGCAAGTCCTGACAATATTCTCAGCAGTTTCCAGAACACCACAACAGGGACATAGGGGGTTAATTTATTTTCCAAAGCCATGAAGCTTGGCGAGGAAAACCCCATGCCCTGTCAGGAATTGCGAAACCCAATAATCAGGGAGGACCCATTTATTTGAAGTAGTAATTCTTAGGTACTCTAAAAAGGTTAGTATTTCAGTAAAATACTTGGTACTCAGTATTCAGAGTAGCATTCGTCCATCTCTGATCCTAACACAGGTGCTCGAAAACAGTGGGAAGTAAACCGTGACGTGGGCTTGTAAAAATAATCAATCTTAAATGCTGAGTTATGGTATAAGGAGTCATAAGTTATTGAAATTTTCATGATTTCAACTGGAATGGATTCCCTTATAGTGCATAAGTGGTATGCATTGAATAATAAGAAGATCAAATTTTTAAAATTGATAATTTGCTGTATCGATAGTCTATTGATGGGGCTAACTAGTTGTATAGTGACTTTTAGCAAGTTTTTGCCACCTCAGTGGCAGTCCCGTCGCGAATTAGTCGCGTTTTAAAAAAAAAACGGTTCACTGCAGGAATAATCAGGTTTTAGGGCTGAGATCTCGTGTTGAACAAATGAACAGAGGAACAAGGAATAAACAAATCGAGATGGCTTTTTGGTTTTAATGGTTCGGAAAAGGAATAAACCTCGGAAATATTGTCGCCCAAAATCTGGACAGAGCCACTTCAACTCAGCATACCGACTGGAGAAGTGGGAGCGCATGGAGACTCCAAAGTTGAATCGAATGAAACAATTCATTAATCTTTGATATTATATTGATATATTATAACATAATATATAATATAACATTATTGAGATAGTTTAGTCAACACACACAATCGGTGAAGCTTGTTACTATACTATCAAATATTTGTATACAGTGTAAATAAGCTAAAAAATGAAATTAGCATGATATTTCCAATTTAAATTAGAAATTATCTACCTTTTATCTGCAACTGTAATTTCATCATGTGTTTGTTTTCTTCTATAAGCTACGTCCTAAAGTCACTCATTAGCCCTGAAGTTTAGGATCTCGCTATAACTGTTCGCTACAGGAGCCTGCTTCTCAGGACTTTTCGGGAAACAGTCTCAAAAAAAAAAAAAATCCCCACTCCCAGCACGTGATGGATTGACACAAATAAGTTACCGCCAAAAAAAGACAGTTGCCGCCCTTTCGAAAGCAGTGGCTGGTCGAGCCCTTAATTGGGCCTCGTTAACAGCTTACGGTCCCAGATCCTTTTACGGACATAGATGTCTTGGGTTCGATATATCGTTACAGCTCGGGACAATAATCGACATTAAGGTTAAATTTATTACACACCTATTTCTTACAAACCTGTTTATATAGCTAATTTATTTTCAATTTATTTATACCAAAATTTCAGGACTCCATCGATCAAGGCTCCTCGTTCTAAAGATTTCGTACGAATGTTTCGCCATTCAACTGCACACTTTTTTCGATCTGTTTATTATTGATGAAATTTTGTATTCTTATGCATGTTTTTTTTTTTTTTTTAGCAGAAATTTCTTTATTATAATTTTAAGTTTATACTCAATGGACTTTGTATTGGATCGAATAAAAAAATTTGTCAAGAAGGGTAAATTAAATTCGAAAATAAATCACCAAAGACTGATCATCCAAATTTCTTTTGTTTTTGTTTTCGATACATACTGAAAACAATGTACTCATTATGTAACATTTAATAGTTAAAATTAGTGTTGCTCAAAATCAGTCTTCGTCTTGCACTTTGCAAAACCAAGACCAATGCCGCCTAACTGTTGCCAAGACCAGGACTGGTAACAAAAATCGATTTTTAAAAATAAAATTTAAGGCAAAATAGTTACTAATACTTGAAAATCTTAATTACTATTTGTCTTAATTGGTATAACCAATATACTTTTGCATTTAACTCCTCTAATTTTCATTCGGGCTTAGTTAGATTTCTCCTATCTAAAAAAATACACTAATATCACTATAGTAATAAGCTAATAAATATCTGCAAGACTATTGCGAGACTCTTGCGACAGACCAAGACCATGACCAAGACTGAGTTTGCAAGACCAAGACTCGTCTCGATCTTGTATTTGGGCAACACGACTTAAAATCAATAAATCATAATAAATAAGGTAGGAAATTCTCGCTGACTAAATTCAAGTTACTAACTAACTTTTGAACAGATTTATGAAAGTTTTACGATTAAAACTCTTGGAAAACGCTTGAAAACAGATTTTCAAAACCTGAACAACACATTTTTCATTTTTTTTTTCATTAAGTAGGTATCCGCACCCGTCATGGTATTGTCAATCAGCAGATGTGTTGTGATAATGAAGTTGGCATTATAGGCATGAGGAAGGATAGTACTCAGTAGCACCTCTTCCAGGTCGTTATTTACTTCCTTGATTTAGGTGAGGAGATCTCTTATCCGGCTCCTTTTTAGTCTTCTACTGATCAGCATGTCAGTCATGCCGTGTCGTTTGTGTTTCCGTGCAGTTTGAGATGAAAACGAGAGTAGAGAGTACGTATTTGTTAGTCTATAGTTGGTTGTCGTAAGTCGTTATGTAAAGTTTTGCGGTTGACGTACCAGGGAGCTCCTGTAATAAATCTTTAAATTTTGGATCGAAATGACTTTGGGTTTTGTAAGTGCGTCTTTTTTGCCGAAAAGTAAATCTGAAATGCGTATGTGCAGATAGGTTCGAGTAGGTAAGTGTATGTATTTAGTTTTTGTCGAACTTTCAATTTCGATTTAGAAAAAAAGTGAGTATTTTCAGTCGCTTGCATTTTGACTTGTGGATACCAGGTCATCCTTCTGTCGAATATTAGTCAAAGTTAACTTACTGTATTTGTCAGAGGAATTTATTTCTCTCCTACATAAACTGGTGGGCACATTTCTCGTCGAAGTATAAATGTTGTGACTTGTCATAATTTAGTCTTATTTTTCTTTAAATAAATTGTTGTATCATCAGCGTATTTTACAATTATCATATTTTAAAGTCAAAATAGAAATTTCCAATTTTGGTCAATGCCATGAGTTTCCCTTACTCGTCTACTGTTCATGGACTGTAGAGGTTATACACAAGAAATAATCATGGTTGCTATTTTGTCAGAATTTTAATAATTAATTATGCAAATAAACATAAGGCTCCTCGCAGTTTGAATATCAATGACAGAATGACTAATCCCTTATCAGATGCTTTCACAACACAAACCAAAGAATGAGCGAATGAAAAACATTTTGGAAAGCAGATGTGCCTTCGACTGCGGTGCTATCTCACGCAGAGCTGATCCTATCCAAGGCCATTGCACAATCAGTTCCTATCTCTTGTCAGGATCTACAAGATATCTATAAGATAACTATAGAATGTATTAAAAATTGTATTATATCCTTTGTCGATAGTAAAGTATGAACTAGTAGCGATGGTCATCGAAAGTCGATTTTTCTATATTACATATTTTACCACCGATAGTATCTACTTCGATATAATTGACTACTAATATCGTCCCTTCGATATTTTAATTTTTGTGTACGTAGTTTTCACTCTTAATTATACCCCTTCCCTCGAAATATATTTTAATGACATTGAAATTCCTACATCCGAGGAAATTAAATATTTGGGTTTTTACCTCCACAAAAGACTAATTTGGAGGACACACATTAGATAAAAACGTATGGAATTAAACAGACGATACGGTCTTTTATCTAGGTTACATGACAGACGTTCAAAATTATCTTTGACTAACAAACTAACACTCTATAAAGTTTTACTAAAACCAATTCGGACTTATGGTATAGAACTGTGGGGTTCTGCTAAAACTTCTAATATTAAAAAAATCCAGTCTTTCCAATCCAAAATTTTACGAAGAATAGTTGACGCACCATTTTATTTAGCAAACGACAGATTACATAAAGACTTGAACATTAAAAAAAACTACAACTTTCACCAAAGACTAACTTACAACAAAAATCCTCTGACAGATAACCTTTAAAGCACTAGAAACCCGTACAGCCCATCTCGACGATTGCGTAGGCGGTGGCCAAGAGACCTGCTGAACTAAACCATTTCCTGGATTGTGATGGGACGCTGTGAAGCTGCCAAAAAATTTGCTCATTGCAAGAAATTTGCAGATCGCAACTTTAATCTTTTATGTTCATAAATAATATTTTTTTTTATATTAAAACTATAGTTTTTGGAAAGCGCTAGGAATTATATACGAGTCTGATCATTATAAAAAATATATTTCGATAATATCGACTATCGATGGCAACCAATAAGGAGATTCCATAAGTACTTTCTAGTGGTGCCTAAAATCGGTCTTGGTCTTGCACTTTACAATACCAACACCAAGACTGGTAAAAAAAAAATCGTTTTTATGAATAAAAATTAAGGCGAAATATTCACTAATACTTGACAATTTAGTTTACTATGTGTAAAGAATTGGTATTACCAATATACTTTTGCATTTAACTTCCGATTTTTCATTCGGGCTTAGTTAGATTTCGGATACCTTAAAAAATTACAGTAATATCTCCATATAAATAAGCTAATAGGTAACTGCAAGACTTTTGCGAGACTCACGATGAAGACCAAGACCAAGACGAAGTGCGCAAGAGCAAGACTCGTCTTGGTCTAGCATTTGGGCAATACTAGTACCTCCTCACTCTGTAAATTCAATATACCCTAATTTGTTAGTTACAACCTTCTCAAACCAAGGCCACTAATTGTCAAAGAAATCTATATAGGATGCAAATAAATTAGCATTTCGCTGAATCCGATCCATCGGTGAATGGAAGGTATAATTGGTTGGATGGCAATTTCCGTAAAATGCTGAGTATGACGAAAATAGACATAGACTAAAAAATTAATTCTATTAAGAATTCATTTGACTATTAATTATACTATGTGGTACAGACCCTTTTTTTTATCAAATTATTAACACCCGCCTGAAACTTTGTAAAGACCTCCATCTCATTCATTTTATTAAGGGTCGGGAAGCTACGATTGATGAAACAAATAATTATGGGCCATAGTCGGGTTAAAACTTGGGACTTAAGAGTTTAGCGGCCCAGTGCCTAACACACTGAACTACACCGCACCCTGTATTAAACAATACATCGAGCTGAAGTGCCAGCAGTAGTATAGAAATAATATATTTTTTAGTGGTCCATATTTCTTTCTGTGTTTGGTTTGAAAAAAACATTTCAAAAATCACAACCAGATGTAATCATGTACCAAGAAAAAATAGAAACAATTTATTCTTACAAACATTATTTTTCTTACATCTACAGTCTGATTTGTATTTGAAATTTTTTTTTTTTTCAAGGACTCAAAAAAATCATTTTATATAGTTTCTTATTTTTTCTTTTACCCAAACAAGTCCACTTATAGAAAACTAGGGAAAGAAGAAGACGAGGAAGACCTGGGATAACGAAGTGGAGGAATCCATGATGGGTCATGGTCTACGGGAAGAATGGACCATAAATAGGATATTATGGAAATATGTCTTCCAAGGTTTAGGTTAAGGAAACCTACTATTAGTAAAAACTCCTACTAAAAGAAAAAAAAAAAATCTTTCAGAGTGATTGACGTTATAAAAAAAAATTAAAAACAAGCCAAAATTAAATCCGGTACTCTCAGAACGTAAATATTAACGAATTACCTACACAAATCGGCTTTTAGAGAGATTCAAGTTAACTCCTATAGGAAAACAAGTTAAAAAAAAAATAAATAATTAAAAGAAAAAATATCCGAAAAGGAAATCGAATTCGACATATCAGTTTTGGTACCCAGCGACCCGACAAATTGTGGGTCTTCCATCAAAAGAAGTGAATTTATTTCTTTTTTATTTTCCCCCGCGAATGGTTTTGGACGTCAGTCAGTGGGCTTTGTAAGGCATAGTAGCGGTCGGGGATTGAACGCGGACGGCGTGTAATTCAGTCTAGTCAATGGGGGTCAGGATCGATCTGGGTTCAAATTAAACTTTTGTAAAAGAAAAAAAAAAGTAATATGAGTGTAGAGTATACAACTCTAGCCAATCTTAATTAAGTAATTCCAAATTGGAAATGATGAATAGTCACATGAATTCACATATGTAATGATAATGTGTGAATTTGAGAATCAGTCACTGAGATTAAAAACACAATATTACTGTTTTTCGTTTCTTAAATTAACTTATTAATTAACTAAATTAATTAGCCCACAATGAAACGACAGACATTAAACAAGCGACTGAAAATACTGTACTTTTTTCCAGATCAAAATTGAAAATCAGACAAAAACTGAATACATATAACTTACCTAATCAAACCCATATGGACATACGCCTCACAAATTTACGGTTCTGCAAAAAAGACACACTTACAAAACTAAAGACATTTCAATCCAAAATTTTACGACTTACAACAGCAGCTCCTTGGTACGTAAACAACAAAACTTTACGTAACGACCAACTATCGACCAATACATGCGCGATCTCTACTCCAGATTTCATCTTAAGCTACACGGGCATCACAACGGACTTATTAAGGACATGGCCACAGCTGACATACCTATCAGGAGACGACTAAAAAGAGGAGCTGGATGAGAGATCTCCTTTCTTGAATTAAGGAAATAAATCAAGACCAGGAAGAAGTGCTGCTGGGTACTATTATTTTTACCTCATGCCTAAAATGTCTATTTTTCTTATTAGTTACAGCACATCTGCTTATTGTCAAGTTCATGACAGGTGTGGATGGAAATATGAAGACAAAAAAAAAACTTCTACGTTTCGGCTAAACCACGAAATCCATCGCTGGTGATACAAAATGGATAACATAAGATAAAACAATTCTATAATTAATATATATGAAGAAAATGATATCAATATGGTAATAGTGTTGACGTTAGTTTTAATTGAAAATGGAGGAGCAGGATAGCTCAGTGAGTAAGTACTGACTATCAATACTCAAGGTCTTGAGTTCGAATCCAATTGATGATAGATAATTTTACATCAACCCCCATATCAAACTGAAACAACTAGAAACTGCTCGAAGTTTCCGATTACTTCAGCACTTACTAGATAAACGCTCTAAACTTCCAACTATTTACAAAAGACTCATATATATTACAATAATAAAGCCTATTTGGACTTACGGGAGCGAGCTTTGGGGCTTTACTAAACCGTCAAATTCCTCTCGTATCCAATCTCTACAATCCAAAATCCTTCGTAAAATCCTCAATGCTCCCTACTTTGTCACAAATAAAATCATCCATAACGACCTTATTGTACCATATGTTTCCGATTTAACTCAATCCGGGTACCTATCCTTCCATAATAAACTTCTGAACCATCCGAATTCTCTTGTTTCCAACCTTGCTTCTTCTTCTATTCCTGATAACCCTCCGAGGCGTCTGAAAAGAAGATGGTCTCGGGACATTCTAATATATAAATATAATTGAAGTGCTACCAATGGGTAGTTTCTCTTCATGTTGTAGGTGTAATGTTACTTATTTCATATTTACTTGTTGTATTTACCATTTAATACAGTTGTAAATTTTAAAAATAATAAAAAAAAAAAATTTACACCAGGCATGGATTGAATCACCTAGTGTCCACCTAGTCACAATCAAGTGATAAAGTTTTGAATAATTATTAAGTTATATTAATATTAAAAATAATTGCTTATGGAGGTAAATGGAATAAATAAAATTGAGTGATCATCCTTTCAGAAATTTTGTAGTTTGAAATATTTGTATTTCTAATCTTTGTTACTAATGAAATGTATTCTATTACTTCATAAGGTCAAAAAGGTGGTCAGTCAAAAAGGAAGGCAAAAATAAATGATAATATCTATATTTACATATGCCAACTATTCTTCTGTTCATTATCCACGACAGTCAACCATTTACCAATTATTTTAAAAAATATCATTTTATTTTACTACGTATTTAAGTATCAATTTTTTGATTCGGAGGAAAAAAAATCTTTTGGAACAATTCCATTCCTCAGATTTCCATCAGAGATAGGGCTTCCAACGTTATAGCAGCAGATATGAGGTACATTCGGAGACTAAATAATTCACATACGAGTGACAAGAAATGAACTTATGGAGAAACCTGGCATTGATATGGGCTTTCATTGACCGCTGTAAGAAAGTAGGTCATGGGACCATTTTCTTTTCATTCGACTCGGAAGTTCGATTGTTTGCGAGTAAGGTTGCTTAATACTATCTGTGGAATGAGCTATGAACGGATAGATAAATATTTCACAATTTGATTTGTGACAAGTAAAGCATTAGCGAATTAAATCAATATAAATATACCTATCTACGGTATATAATACATATACATACATATACATATACATAGTAATCCTTTTCCGGCTCTCTGCACTGGTGACTTTAGATGAATGCGTCACCGAACAAAAGGGAATTTCGTTGAGAAGTGAACAATCCCAATTTCGGTCTTTAGTTTCCAACATTAAAATATAATGCAAAATTGGTTAGTTCCAAAACCCAGATGGTTCCAAAGTCAACAAATCGAGAAAGGAATAAATTGTTCTTAAACAATTTAGACGAGGACAACAATTTAGACATTAAAGTCCTAAAATGTACCGGTTTCGAGATAGATCGTAATTCTAGACGAGTACCTCTTAGCTACGATAGTAGTCATGGAATATAATTAAGAGAATTGGTTTTAAAAATTAAAATATTGCTTTTGCAGTTAGTCTTAGAAGAACTAAAAATCCGTAATTTGAAGGCGAAGAATAGCTCTATGATCTCTTGAACACTTCAAATAATAGAAATAAACTTTTAAATATAGATTTCTCCCTATTATAATAAAAGGTTTTTAGTGATTCATATTTTATATTACATATACAAAGCAGGACGGACCGTAACGAAGACCAGGTTGTAAATCTGTAATTAGTATCTGTTGTTCTGAGCGTCTGTTGCTCTAGTGCCCTCCACCAGTCTCCACTGGCTTCCAATACCAGTGAGGTGGATGGGAGAGAAGCACTGGGATATCCTGGAGTCCTGCCTTGGCTTCCAGATTTGGGGGAGAAACCTTTATTCAGAGTCCTCTGGGCCAATGTAAATATTGTACATAGGTGTGAATGTGTTTTATTTATTTTATTATCAATCGGCTTTAATCGGTAATTTAATTTATCTTGTATATTACTTTATCTTTTTATTTATCTGTACATTTTTTTTTTCACTTTGATTATTTATATATTTTTTCCTTTCTTATGTACGTATTGTGTGAATGAATACTATTGCCCTAGTACCAATGCCCTTCAGTGTGGCAAGCTGTATTAATACTCAATAAAACCATTAAAAATTAAAAATAATAAACCAGAAAAAGTATCAGGAGAGAAAGAGGTTACAGGAGCTGATCCCATATGTTGTGCCGTAGAGAAGACAACAGGAGGTAAATCTCTATTTTGTATTAGATGAGTAGGTTACAAGAGCTCAACGCATATCGCTACGGTTGTATGTAATATTTCCATGTTTGTGCTAAAGATGCGAAACGAAGAAGATTTGGAGCATCGAAATATCGAGAAAAAATTTTTTGAAAAATTCGAGGCTTATATCTTTTGTTCGGTCAACTTTAGGGCAAAGGTTCATTATATTCATTTTTATAACTCTTAGGGGGGCCATAGGAAAACTCATCAGAACTCCTGAAATCCAAAAACAAATTTCGACCAAAATTTGTATCTTACTCTTACTAAGTCCAAGAGGTGAAAATTTATCTCGAAAAAAAATTATTCTGGTTGGTGTTCTAATAGCTCCTTGACGAGCACAACCGATAATTACTGGTGTGTTTTAGTCTAGGATGCGAAACGAAAAAGTTTCGGAGCTTCGAAATATCGAAACAAATTTTTTGAAAATTGCGAGGCTTATATCTTTTGTTTGGTCAACTTTAGTCTGGTCAAATATAAAATAATATTAGATATTATTGTTGTCTACAACTGCTATATGTCTAATATGCTACTATGAAAAATAGCAGAGGGAATTCTCAAGGACAAAAATCTGATATAATTAACCATTAAATTATATATTTATAAACCTTTTAAAATAAGGACTTTTTCATCGCCTTGGATTACGACCTAGAACTGTTTGGGACATTTCCCTCGGAGCCGTGGCCAATGGCGATTTCTCGACACCGACCGACTCCTGGACTACAACGTCCTCCGCGAACTATCGCTAGCCTCCGGTAGATCTGGGTCAGCCAAGGAGCAGCTAATGCGGCCTAGACACAGTTCGTCGCCGGCATTGGCCCATCATCCAGTGCATGATGCTAAGTGCACCGGGATCGTTCTCTGTATTATCGAGGGGGGGGAGAAGGGATCGGATCAGGTTTCTACAAAGCCACCTCGAGTACCTGATGGGAAATATCCACCTCAATGCACCTGCCATGGGGTTCCATTCACAACCCCTCGAGCCACAGCTCAATGCAGTACATTACTCTATTGGAATTGTATTAACAACTATTCTTAAAAATCTATCCTAAACCTAATATTATAGTTACCAGAATGACTAAATCAAATTCCAACATTTTTGATTACAATCATTTCAGTGATATTTCTAGTTGCAAAATTTATAATATCGGTACAAAGAGTGAGGAAGTTAATTCCAGAGTTCGTGCAGTGTTGAAATATAGAACTATGAATAAAGATATGAATTTTTCCACTAGAAATATCTCTAAAATTATTAATAAAAAATGTGGATTGATGGTTGACTCTAGTTAGTATTGCCCGAAATCGGTCTTGGACTTGAACTTTGCAAGAGCAAGACCAAGGCCGCCTAAGACCAGGTATTGCAGGACCAAGATCAGGACTGGTAAAAAAAATCGTTTTTTAAAATAAAAATTAAGGCAAAATAGTTACTAATACTTAATAATTGGTAACATCAATATACTTATGCATTTAAATCCTGTAATTTTTCATTCGGGCTTAGTTAGTTTTCTTCTATATAAAAAATTGCATTATTATCTCTATAGCAATAAGCTAATAAGTAACTGCAAGACTGTTGCGAGACTCTCGCGCCTGACCAAGACCATGATCAAGACAGACTTTGCTAGACCAAGATTCCTCTCGGTTTCGCATTCGGGCAACACTAACTATAGTAAATAATTGAAAAGAAGAATGGTTGGAATGATCAGTAAAAAAAAATTGTCCAGGTCTTTTATTTTTATATTTAAGAGAAGGAGGGTTGGGGTGATAAGTCAGAAATAAAATGGCAAAAATAAATAATAATATTTACTTCAACATTTTCCGACGTTTCGACCTTAAGTTCAGGCCTTCATTGGAGCTGTTCGAAGAGATTACTTGAATAGAGATCACTCTATGATTATGATTTTCCACATTAACAATTATTAATTGATGGTTGATGGTTGACTTTCGTGAATAATGAAGAGAAGGATAGTTGGGGTAATCAGTCAAAAATAAAAATGGCAATAATAAATAATAATATTTATTTTAACTTTTGCCGAAATTTCTTAATAACAAAATTTATTTGTTAAAATAAATATTATTCTTTATTTTTGCCATTTTATTTCTGACTAATCACTCCAACCATCATTCTCTTCATTATTCAAGACAGTCAACCATCAACCCTCAATTATTTTTATATTTATTTTAATTAGGGGAAGGGATCCATCGACCCCCTCCCCCAACCACAATCGAAAGTCTGCGCCTATGAATAGAAGTCATTTTGCAATATTGCAAACTACACGTTTGACTGACTGAATTAAGATTAACAAAACAAACAAAACGTGGAAAGTATTTTTTTTAAATATTTAATAAAAACAAAAACATCGAAATATACGGCTCGGAGCCAGTGCATCATTTGCTCCTTCCTTATTTTAAGGCTCTACATTAAATTAATAAATCTCAATACGAAATTGTTCAAATTAATGTATGTAATATTTATATTGTCATACTTATATTATAATAGAGACTTATCTTTCAGATAAAAAATAAAAGCTGCTGTGGAAAAGTGCTAACGACCTTCGACGCCTCGATAAAATATTTGCTAAGATTACTTCATTGGATTCAGCGATTCCTTTCTAGCTGTCAACGATAATAAATCTAGCGATTGCGATGAAGTTTCGAAATGAGGCAAAAAGAATTACTCAACGACAATATTGGTGGCAGCGGCGGACTGATATTATCTATTCCAGCCATCTGCTCAATTTACATAATTTCATAATGGTCACGTTGGCCAACCTGATTGGGAACCCATCCCGGAGGAGCCTCCACCTGACCTGGGATCCCGATCATCCCCCGGGATAGGAGGGGGACCTGTCAGGATCAGGGGGAGATGCGATAGGGAGCCCTGCGTGGGTATTCTTGTAATGCCACAAGGTAGGTAGGAGTTGTACCTCATTCACAAGTCTGAGAAATATTTGTCTTTACGATTCAGTTTAAACTCGTGTGTGCATAACACGCGTTACCCAGTTACCTAATAATCTGAAGACAACATAATAAAATAATTACGAGTTCTAGTCTCGCTGCGGGGAGGCTTTTCACTCTAGCACTTTTTTTTTCACTCTAGCCTTAACCCTGGCCCGGAAAAAAAAAAAAAACAACGCATATAGCTGAAAAGGTGAGTTCAGGTAGAGGGAAAAAGTTTAAAATAATTATAATATTTAAATTTTATATCTTAAATATTTTATTTGTACCTGTGCAGTTCCTGTCCACCAGTACACTTTAATTCCATCCAACTTCCTTACTCAGACACAGTCCGGTATCTTGGCTTTCATTTAGACCGAAGACTAACGTGGAACCCACATACTAGACTCAAAAGGCAAGAACTCAACCGACGATACGGCCAGCAATACAGACTACTAAACAGAAAATCCACACTTTCTATTGAAAACAAATTACTTATCTACAAGACAATACTGAAACCTATATGGACATACGGACTTGAACTGTGGGGTACAGCAAAAGCTTCTAACATCAAACGTATTCAATCCTTTCAATCTATAATCCTTCGAACAATAGTTGATGCTCCGTTCTATGTAAATAACAAAATCCTACACCATGACCTTAATATCCCATTTGTCCTAGACCTTATTCCAGAAAAATTCTCCAAATTTCACCAGAACCTTACCTATCATCCAAATCCCTTGCACAATCTCTATCCAGCACCACCCATCCTTACAATCCTCCTCGAAGGTTGAAGCGGCAGTGGCCCAGAGACCTTCTGTAAATAAGCATCTATTGGAGTTTTGGCAATGGCCAGATCCTCCACTCAAGCCCGAGTGTGTATGATTAGGTTAGTTCTTTTGTTTATATACATTTATTTTATTTTATTGTATTTATTTTTATTTTATTTTATTGTATTTATTATTATTAAGTTTCTGTATTATTTATTTTTTTTTATTGTAAATAGAGTGTGAGTGTGCTCTCTGAACACTATTATAAATGTCCTTGATGTGACAGAATGTAATATTTCTAAATAAACAAATATAAAAAAAAAAAAAATTGTACCTGTAAAACCATACATATACGGCATTAATAGGCACGAGGGAGACAGAGTAAAAGAAGTTCCAGAGACGCGGCTTTCGAAAATGACGGATGTTTTAAAGAATATTAGGCTAGTAATTTGGGAACGTAACGGGAAATCCATAGAGAAAATTTTGTACTTTTCTAACTTGTATATTTGGGTTTAGACATGTAAAAAAAACTAAATCGCTATTGCGGGCCACCAAGGGAAAATTCTTTACAGCCGAAAAATTCAGATTTTTACAATATTTTGTTGTTGTTTCACCTATAATTCCTAAACGATGCATCAAATTGAACAATGCTATTTTTTATTATTAACATATAATAACGAAGATTTTCAAGTATTAATAACTATTTTACCTAATTTTTTTTTTCAAAATATCGATTTTTTGTTTACCAATCCTGGTCTTGGTCTTGCAACAGTTAGGCGGCCTTGGTCTTGCTCATGCAAATTGCAAGACCAAGACCGATTTTAAGCAGCACTAGTGGTACATACCCCTATTTATCAAATTATTAATATCCGCCTGAAATTTCGTAAATAACTTTATCTCATCATGAAGTACAAATATTTTATTTACGAAAATTCTCGACATCGGGGCGTTTTCAATCTGGAGATCGGCAAACTTTGTCTATTTAATTAGGTACTAAAAATTCGTAAATACCCATTTGCTTTCCACTTGAATCGTAAGATAACTTGAGCACAAAGTCGGGAAAAAGGGTGGCCTTGACAAATATTGAGCCGTTTGGCATGACCTACACCTCCAAATCGCCAAATAACGAGATTACATAGGCCAAACGGCCTAATATTTTTGTAGGTCACCTATTTTATCCATTATGTGATCAAATTATCTTATCTTACGATTCGAGCAGAAAGTAAATGGGTATTTATGAGTTTATAGTACCTAATTAAATAGACAAAGTTTGCCGACCGCACAATTTAACGTACCTCGATTTATTAAAGAGTATTTTTCCCTTTGATGCATCGTTTAGGAGTTATAGGTGAAACCATAAAAAATATCTAAAAAATCTGAATTTTTTGGCTGTAGAAGTTTTTCCTTGGTAGCTGGCGTTAGCAATTTAGTTTTTTACATGTCTAAACCCAAATATACAAGTTAGAAAAGTAAAAACTTTTCTCACAATTTGTGGAATGGATCTCACAATGGATTTCCCTTGCGATGGATTGGAAAATGCTTGGAATTGGGACGTTTTCAATCTGGAGATCGACAAACTTTGTCTATTTAATTAATTAACTAAAAACTCATGGATACCCATTTGCTTTCCACTTGAATTGTAAGATAATATGAATCACAAAGTAGAAAAAAGGGTGACCTACAAAAATATTGGTTAGCGTGACCTCCACTCCGAAAAAGTTAAAATAACGAAGATATATAGGCCAAACGAACCAATATTTTGTTAGGCCACCTTTGTTTTTCTTCGATTTCTTTATCATATTATCTTACGATTTAAGATGAAAGGAAATGAGTATTCATGAGTTTTCATGAGCGCCCCGACTCCGAGAATTTACGTAAATAAAATGGTTGTAGGTTACGATGAGATAAAGCTATTTACCAATGTTCAGCTTATGTTAATAATTTGATAAATAGGGGTCTGTACCACGGACTATTAGAATGAAAACAATGAACTTTAACAGAAATTATTACGAAAGGAAGCTAGTCAACTGTTCTATATATCATGGGTGATATGACGTCTTGATGATGACCCACATGTGAATATTTATTACCCAAGAAATTATTATGACAATATAAAACTCCTTAAAATGAAGAATAAAGTAACAAATGAATGGACATTTTATAATATATATAATATGTTTATTGCCGAAATGCTATAGATATAAGAAGTATAGTATAAGGACCGTGATAAAGCCCTGGACTTCCTAATCCAGTGCACTATATTTACCCAAAGCTGCCAACAGCTGAGCGCAGACCCAGGTGGGACCCTACTCGGGTTCTCACAGTGCAGGTACCCAAGTTCAAAGGGCACTCTCTCCTCAGGATAACGGATCGCTAGTGAACTGTCTCCGGTGAGAATGTGTTGCTTTTCGATTCGACGTCATTATTGTCTACTTACTCATCGCCGTGATCTAGGGTTAAACGTATTACCTTTGTTATTGTCATTCATGGTTATATAATAATTATTTAATTATTGAATTGAACATTAAAAAAACAACATTGGAGTGAAATTACGTAATGGAATAACTAAATACAAAAAAATTTAAAATATACATACTATATCCGTATTTTATCACTTTTTATTATAAATTCAAATTAAAACAAAAATAAATATATTAATAAAAGATATATGATAGATGTATGATAAACAACCTTATTTAGGTTATACATATTTATCTGTGAGATTTTTTAATGATTAGTATATTTAATCTATAAATGATTATATATTTATTACTTATATTTTATTTACAATTATTATATTATAAATGAGTGTTAAGTTGCAGGATGAATGCTATTATAAAATAAGGAGAAGAAAGGATTTTTTTTTGGAGATTTGGAAGAACAAACAAAACATTTTATATTTAATAAAACAATTACTACCAATGAGTAGTATTCCATATACATATATGTATATAAATTAAGAATTTTTTTTTTTTAAATAATGTTTTATATGACTAATGTGTTTTTGTATTTTTTTTTAAGAGGAAGAAAAATTGAAAATGGCTCTTTAGTCGAAACGTTAAATAATAACTTTTAAATGTTTATAAGAATAATTTAAATGTAACATAAAAGGCTTTGAGATTAAAAAGGGGTTTTGATAAATACATAATCATATGTAGCAGAACTCCATGAATTGAAATTCCAAAAGGAAGAAGACACCAAAAATCACTTGGATCAGTTTTTTTAACAATAAACTCCAGACATTCTATGAGCATGGCATTATGCAGTTAGTGGAGAGATGGGGAAAAGTTATGTTAAATAATGGGCAATACATAGTAGATTAACATAAGTTTTATGTATATAATATAACGACTTTTATTTCACCCTGAAAAACCGAAAGGACTTATTTGCCAACCCAATAGTTCGATTTCGTTTTTTTGGGGGGGAAGGGGGAGGAATTATGCTATATATTTAAATTTCTGTGCCTTTAAAATCGCTATAGCCATTTCATTTCAAAGGGCAGATGATAACGTCGAGTTGGGAAAATCTTCATTGTGTCACCTCTCACTTTGATACCAAATCTCCAAACATTTAACCCAATAGAGGTGGAGAAAAGCTGCAACATAAAATTTCAAATTTTAAAGGGAGTTTTTTGAGGAGATTTTTTTTGTTCAATTACAATGGTTCATTAGTGAAAATTATAAAACAAAATTAATCGAGATAAATATCTTAGTGATTGAAAGGCTTCTATTTTTAATGAATCCTATCCGTTTAATTAAAAATAAAAAAGAAGATTTTGATTCGAAAAACACTTTGTGAAAAAAAAAAAAGGTTTAACTCTCTTTTGTAAAACTACATCCAGATGAGAGTAATTCCCGAGATAGGGTTTAAAGAAGCGCTGAGAGATAGCGAGTAGAGAATACACCGAGTACCGGGTACACAGTACACTGTACACTGTACACAGAGGGCAGATGGTGGAGGTTGGTTTGAACATCTGTTGCAGGAGCACAGACTATCTCGGTCCTCGATTAAAAATACACAAGCCCCAGCAGGCTTCATCTCCTGATGGAGTTCAGACAAAGGACTGGGCCTCGACTATTGTCTATTGCGGCTTGTTCTTTAAAGTGCCGCAGTCTGAGTGTGTACTGCTTATGAATGATTGCCGTCAGGAAGATATCATAGCGAAAAAAACAGTAGTAATTGATATTTTAATTTCAATTATGAAAAAAAAAAAAATTTTATTTGTAAAACATTTTACGTTGTAATCTATCTATACTATACATATACAGGGTGTTTCAGGATTAAGTGACCAAACTGAAAATATGAAAGCTCAAAACAAGAAAAAAAAATCCTATGAAGGTATATCCGTAAACGCTTTATTTAGGAGATACATTCACACCTAAAGATATTCATTGTTATGAATTATTTACGTTATATTAAGTAAATAAGATTTAAGACTTAAGAAACTGAATACATATACATACTTACTTAAGCCCATATGGACATACTCATCACAAATATACGGCATCGCTAAAAAGACCCACCTACAAAAACTTCAAACGTTCCAATCAAAATTATTGCGACTCTTAACAAAAGCACCTTGGTACGTGACTAACAAAACTCTACATACTGACCTCCACTTTCCAACAGTTGACCAACATATAACGACCCTATATTAACGATTTTACACAAATTTAAACGGACATAATAACAGACTTATAAGAGACATGGCCACAGCTGACATACCTCAGAACATGAGCAGGAGACTAAAAAGGCGTTGGATGAGGGATCTGCTTCCTTAGACAACCTAAGTAATATCCGGAACAAGTTAGGAAAGAGGTACTGCTGAGTATTTTCCTTCCCCATGCCTGTCATGTCATTTTATCATTATCGCCATCACATTTGCTGATTGTTAACTTATTGTTGACAGGCGCAAATACATATTTAATAGACAAAAAAAAAAAAAAAAGACTTATTAATTCCAACTACTTTATCACTTCATTAAATTCATATTAAATGTTGTTAAAAATGATTTCCTTGAGCATTAAGACAGGCTCGGCAACTTTCTTCAACAGCAGCAGTGGCAGAACGGCACTGGATATGTATTGTTGTTTCACAAGATTAAATTATCCTCCTTCGTAAGGAATCAAGGTCATTGACCGGACTTGCATAGAATTTTTGTTTAATGTCACCCCAAACAAAAAAATCCAGAGGTTTGAAGAGCGTGCAGGCCAAGCCACTGGTCCTACACGGCCAATCCATTGATTGGGATAATTAACATTTAAAAGGAATGTTAATGTTTACATTTAATTAATAAAGTAGTTAAAACAAATAAATAGGTTTTATTTATTTCATATAATGTAAATAATTCATAACAGCGAAAATTTTAAGGTGTGAATATCTCCTAAAGAAAGTATTTGCGGACATACCTTCAGAAGAAATTTTTTTGTTGTTTTTGAGGTCCTCAGTTCATTTTTGTAGTTTGGTCATTTTTGACTATCCTGTAGAATACGGTAGTATAAATACATTTCCTTATTCTAAGGAGCGACGGATTTTTATGAACTAGGTATCAAACAAAAGGGGATATACAACATGCCCGGTATGGAGAAATATACAGCATGCCTAATGACCAATCTGTTTTTAAATCGCCACACTGGAAATACCAATCCTAAAAGAAATTCAAAAATATTCAGATGATGAAATAATATATACTGATGGATCCAAACAGAATGATAATGTCGGTTTTGCAGTAATTATAAATGGGTTACCCAATAAGTATAAATCACCCCCAAACTCAACAATATAAACTGTAGAATTGCAGGCTATTTCTGCAGCATTACATTTATCAATAAATATAGAAAGCTCGAAAATCGTAATGTGTTCTGATTCAATATCCGCCCTTCAGAGTATAGCAAACTTCAATAAAACCGGACCTACAATAAACAGAATCCACCAATACATCGAAATTATAAACAACCAGAACAAAAGTATAATTTTTTTCTGGAGTTCACTCCAGGACACTCCGGGATACCAGGAAATGAAGTAACGGATAAAGCTGCTAAAGAAGCTCCCATCTCCCCACATATCCCACCTCTCCAAATATACGAGCCGAGTGAAATTCCACTGACTAATAAACTTAGATACATTAAAAAAAATACACAACATTGGGTAAGTGCTGAAAGAGAAAACAGAAGAGAAGAAGTGGTAATGACAAGGATGAGAATTGGTCATACTAACCTGACTCATGTCCATTTAATAACAAAAGTGGGCAAACCATATCGCGATACCTGCCAGTCCCCGCTAACCATAAAGCATATCATAGAAGATAGTACATTACTGCATCAAGCCTTTTTAGAAAACGAAATACCCCGTTGTAGAAAAATAGCATCAAAAGACTCAGTAAATTCAATAGAAAATGTTATAAAACTTTTAAAACAAACAGAATTGTACCATAGAATATAATAATTAGAGAAATACATGAAAAGAAACTTTTTTTTTTTTTAATTTAGAAACATAAGTTACAAATAATAACATGATAGCTCAAGGACGTAATAACCAAGTTGTAGATCGCCTAGGACTACTCGTAACCTAACCTAACAAAAGGGGATTTCATGGAGAAGTGACGAATACCAATTTGAAACCTTAGTAAAACAAGAATAAAAGTCAATGCAAAAGTTGAGAGGTTTCTTAACTTAGATGGTTTGGGGGCGGGGTGGCCGAATAGGGTAAAGCGTGTGCACAGCACCGCTAGTTGCCTGGCAACCGGAGAACAAGATTTGAGATGATTTAAAAAGTACGAGTTCGCGTCCCGGTGCCGGAGGGGATTTTAAATTCCGGGCCGAGAAAATCCCGTATAGCCTAAAAAAGGCGAAGTAGGGAACAAAAAAAAAAACTCAGGATGGTTTCAAAAGTGAACATCATGATCCAGTATAGTTATTTTGTAACCCTGCGTTTTAAAGTCCGAAAATGTACCGTTTTCAAAATAAAATGAGAACTGTTTTCTATGGGAACCAATTCAGCATCGCCCTGTTTCTATATGTATATTATTTCTCCCCCATCTGATTTTTACTAATTAATTGCCAACCAATACAAGAAAATTTTATCTTTTAACATTTTGTTTTGTTAGGTTAATTAGGATGAATTATATATATATATATATATATATATATATATATATATATATATATATATATATATATATATATCTTATTTTTCTTTATTTATTAAGTAAAACACATCAATGATTTATTACTAACTAATTAAAATTTACATTTTTTTACATCAATATTTTTATTATTTGTCGTACTTAAAAATTAAAATAACACCGCTAACGAAGGTTAACAGCTTGACTAAAAAGATATTAGAATTGCAGGCGACTAATGAGAGAACTGCATGCAGCCTATTGTAGCCTTCAATGCACCACCCTCCGTCGCAGCTGCTGAAACGTCTGCTCGGGTCGTCTGCTGCATTCTCCTCTAGTGCCATTGTTGTCAAAGGAATGAGAAAACAGGTAATATCTGCATCTGCATTGCGTAACCAGTGTTCCAGTAACAGGGAATTGCCAAATATATATTATAAATATACTTTTACAACTGTATAAATGATAAATACATCAAGTAAATTTGAATCAAGTAACATGATATGTGCAACATGAAGAGAAACTATCCATTGGTGGCACTCCAATATAGCCTCGGAGGATTGTCAGGAATAGAAGAGTAAGCAAGGTTGGAAACAAGAGGGTTCTGCTGGTTCAGAAGTTTACTATGGAAGGAAAGTTTACTGGATTGAGCTAAATCGGAAACATATGGTACATTAAGATCGTTATGGATGACTTTATTTCTGGCAAAGTAGGGAGCGTTGAGGATTTTCTGAAGGATTTTGGATTGTCAGGATTAGATACGAGAGGAATTGGATGGTTCAGTAGAGCACCAAAGATCGATCCCGTAAGTCCAAATAGGCCTTATTATAGTAATATAATATGAAATATAAACTCTAAATTTTACTACTCCTGTCCTAATAGTTTAATCCATATCTTCCATAATTCTTTTTTCTTTCCGTCTCTCTAACACGACATTGCGTTAAGATTCAATTTTTAATAATATCCAATTACAGAGAGGATGAAATGCTTAACAATTACCTAGCTTACAGTATGCAGGTCTGATTTTTCGTTTCTGAGATATTTTAATCAATGTGCAAAAACACTTCAATTAGTCGACTCCAGCTGACTTTATAACATCATAGGTCTGGCGGTTCAATCTAATTCACTCTCCAGAAAAAAAGTACAAAACGCATGTAAAAAAGTTTTCTCTTCAAAAATTGGAATGCTATGATGGTAATTAAAAAGTAAGGAGATGGTCCGGGGTGGCCGTCATAAATAGGCTAAATAGTGCTACAAATATTTTATTAAAAGCCAACGTTTCCACCCTACTTTGCAGTTCTTCTTCAGGGCTAGAACGGAAGTGGGCGAGGTGGCCGAATGGGCTAAAGTGTGTGCACAGCACCGCCGTATGCCCGGCAACATGACATATGAATCTAATGATATAAAAATAGTCACGAGTTCGCGTCCCGGTGACGAGGGAGTCTTTTAAATCCCCGCCCACACTTCTTGGCCCGGGAAAACCCCGTATAGCCTTAACGGCGAGGAAGGGGAGGACAAAAAAAAAAAAAGAAAAAAAAAACTAGAACGGACAAGATAGAAAAACATAAAGAATTGTGGAAGTTATATAATATTTAAACAAAAAATTATAATATATAATAAATGCAAATGTGAATATAATTCTACAGATCTACAAGAGAGTTTGAAAGAAAAGGAAAAAGGATATAATATGAAATAATAGAAATAAAGGAATGTGGAGAAAGAAAAGAAAAAAGAAAACCAAAAAATTAAGTAAATAAGTAAATAAAATTAGAGACTTACAGGTGTGTTCATTCTAGGAGTAACTGGAAAACCAGGATAAGGGCGGGTATTGGGGAATTTGCTGACTTGTTTGGGTAATGGTAATTGTATTCCTTCCTATAAATGATATGATTCAAACTATTGCTGTTACGCCTAAAAAACTTAAACGGATTAAGGTTAAATGCTTCAAAAACTCAGGTCATCGTCATTGGTTCCAAGCCCCTCCTTAGATCCTATACCGACTTTCCCATACTAAACCTTGGTGACCAGCCAATCTCCTTCTACTCCTCTGTGAAAAATTGAGAACTTTTCATTTATCAAACCCTCTCCTGGAATCACCACATCTCCCGACGGACAATTTCTACCAAACCATTCTATCGCTTCCGCCATATCCTACCTCAACATAAGCGTAGACTCCTGGTTTCCTCTCTCATCTTCCCCCACTTAGACTACAGCTGTGTGGTGTATGATGGCCTCTTGGTGGAGCTCCGTGATAGACTGAAAAGACTTATGAACAGCTGCGTGAGATTTGTAATTGGTGCCCCGGATACTCCCAAGTGTCTCACCACTACACTAAGTTAAAGTGGCTCTTCCCCTCCATTCGAAGACAATATTTCCTAGGTACGTTCTTCTATCAAATCATCAACAATCATCGCCCTTCTTAAGCCTACAACCTTCTCCGATTCAAGTCCTCAATCCACTCCCTTTTCACAAGATCTCGACCTTCCGACCTTTACATTCCTTCTCACAGATCTGCCTCGTTCCATAACTCGTTTATTGCTCGTTCTGTTAATTTCTGGAATTTCCTTCCTATCAAAATCGGCATTCTCCCTCCCTATCTACATTTAAAACCCTCCTATTCCAATTTCTATCACCAAAACAGTCAGACATCTCCGGCTAACCTTTTATGTAAATTTATATATTATTTGAAATGATTCACATAATGGTATATTTACATATAATTCATGACTTAAATACTTACTATTAGATTCGTCTTCTTTTTCTTTTTTTTATTATTCAGAAACACAGAGTTTATTGCTATGAAGAATGTAATATATTCTTTATTTATTTATTTTAAAGTGTATACTTATGTTTTACCACTGTACATAGTTTTAAGTGTCACGGCATAGTTTCAAGTGTTTTGTATACAGATTATTTTGTACATAGTATGTTTAACTAATATTTTCTTTACTTTTTCGTTATTTTTACTTTTTATGTTTGTTTTTACTTAGGCCAGATATAATACTTTAATTTTGTACTTTTTTGTTATTCTAAAGAGACTTCGCCCCAGAGTGAAATTATTTGGCTATTCTATTATTCGATAGGACTGATTATGATTTTCCACACGTCACATTAACAATTATTATCCATTTTTTCAGATCTAGCTTCTTGCAGCCATTTTGAACGCATTCCAAGATAAACAACAACCTTCTTTGCCACCTGCATTCAGGAACAGCGATATATATATATATATTATCCCGCGGGAGATGTGATTGAGCCTCCCCTACCCGCCTCTCGCCGCAGTATTCGCCTGGAGGAAATGATGCCTGAACCCCGCGGCAGGTAGGAACCGAGCGAATGGATTGCAATTTCCTCCCGATATTGCACCGGGGCTCATCCCGAGCCCCCGGGGGATGGAGTAAGGAAGGGGAAATTCCCGAGTTACCAGCTCATCGGAAAGTAGGGAAGACTGCAGGTTATAATCTCGCCGAACCAGCGATGCTCGATGCCTGGTTCAAATATAAATATCTAGAGTGAGCCGAAAAAAACGGGCTAAATTCCTCTAGTGTGTTGTACATAGCAAAAAAAATTTAAAAAACTCCTTATTCCAAATTTTATTGGCTAAACAAACAATCGAAATTTCACAAATAAAACATACTTCGGTAGCACAGCACAAATATCATTATATAAATATATATGGCTTCCCGAAGTCGCTTTAGTTCTCCTTTTTATTTATAATTTTTCCCTCCAGCACTCAGTTTTTCCTACTGCTTGGAAAAAAGCATTAGTCGGACCTATCAACCCCCTATCAAAACCCCCAATCCTACCTCTCCTAAAGACTACCGCCCAATCTCCATTCTTTTAACCTTTCTAAACCTCTGGAAAGAATAGGTCAATCCCAAATCTCGAAATTCCTTGTAAACTCAAAACTACTTGATCCTCTCCAATCTGGTGTCCCAGCTTTATGTCGAGTGTAAGTGGCTCTTCTCTCCTTTCCGCAGACAATATTTCCTTGGATCTTTCCTATTCCAAACGATCAACACCCGACACCGTTCTACAGTCTAACTAAAGTTCAAACCCGTGGTCCACTCACAGAAAACAAGATCCCATGTTTCTGACCTTTATATCCATTCCCATAGAACTAAGACATTTGAATATTCCTTTATTGCCCGATCCACTGCCTTCTGGAATTCCTTGCCATCTGATATCCGCCATGCCTCTTCCTTGTCCTCATTTAAATATCATCTTACCAATTCCTTCTCACATCCCAAAATGACGTTATACAATGAAATAAATATTGCGAAACAGATTTTGACTGAGGTGAATGGTTGTTAAAATTGATTGAGTTTTAATTTTAAAAATCAACCCGTGCTTATTTTATTTATTTTTTTTTAATTTAAATAATGTTTTTTTATTTTGTTTTTTTCTCAAAATGGTGTTACTTTTACTTGTTTTAATATAATTTTACTGAAGATACTGTATACATTCTTTAATATTGACTAATGTAATTTTTGGCCAGATGTAGTTTTTATTTTGTTTGTTCATATCTGTTATTCATAAGGTATCTCGTCCCAGAATAAAGTTTACTTTCTATCTATCTATCTATCTATCTAAATAGGCAAACACAAAACGTTTCAGCCTATTTTACTCCTCTATTATTTAACCGATTTTCTTCCTTCTTTTTTTGTTTAATAGCTATCGACGAGCTTTAGTGTTATCAATAAATAAAAATATTAAATAATATGTAAACAAAATATATAAATGGTACTTTGTTCAAAACGGCTATTCCCCTAAAGTTCTTCACCGATTTCTTTTAAATTTTGACACAACGTAGCAATAATATTTAGAAGTGTTTTTGTATACGTTTCATGATCATCGGGCCTTTCCTTTCGAAATAGCGGCCGAAAAACGTGATTCGCTTTAGACTATAGCGCCAATACGGCTTCAACGATTTCTATGAAACTTGGCTAAAGTCTTCCCCTTGAAACCTTTATAATTTATGTATATAACATACTTTTCCGAAAACAAGTTTCATAAATGTTTGTGATGAATACAGTATTTTATTTGCGAATAATTCAAAAAGTACACATTTTATTATAATATCAGTATTCATTTGAAAGCTTTCTGAATTCCCTACAAAATAAATAAAAAATTATCGAAATCGGTCTATTTGTTGCAGAGATATATCATTTGAAACATTTAGTACTTTTTCTTTTGCAAAGTCGATTTCCATTTTTATTGGTTTTTGACAAATCGACAATTCAAATGTTACATTTAATAAATGAACAATGAGTGTGGTCCAAGTCTCTGAACGGTTAGTGTGTAGCAATTATATAGTCAGAGTTTAATTCGTGAATTTCGTAGTTTGTACACGCAGATTGGTTGTATATATTTACCAGACACATGTATTAAATGTGCTGAATCCATGGGTGAGAATCTTTATTTCAACTGGAACTTGCGCCGAAAGTAGCGAGGAAAGTTAGCCAGGTTTCATTGGCTTACAGGTAGCTCGTTAGACATTTTATTTCAGACGGGGAGTGGGGAGCGCATGCGTTAGACAAGGCCTAGTTCAAGCCTCCATCTATATGTCAGTAACCTTACAACCCAGGCCCAGGTTGGTGTCACGTCAATTTTCATTACATTGTTCAGCGTATTTTTTTTGTTCACATATTTTTTTTTATTTTAAACTATTTTTATCAGACGATGGTTTCATGCCCAGTACGCGGACAGACAGTTGCTAGTCCAACCGCCGTCTGTACTTCCTTGCTACATTTCTATACCATGCCATCAGAACTCAGCGACCTTCTTATATTTTTCACAGCCTACAATTTAAATATTCCATTCAATCCCGTCCCACTAGATCCTGTACTTCTGACCTATATCCGCCTCTTCACCGAACTGCTGCGTTTGACAAATCCTTTATAATTCAAGCCGTCTCCATCTGGAATACTATCCCCCTCGATATCCGACATGCGCAATCAGTTTCCTCATTTAAATCTCTCCTTTTTAAGCACTTGCTCCTTTCTCAACCCGATTGATCATAAAAAGTATATAAGAGAACTTTTTAAGTTCACCCAGAAATGATTTTGTTTAATTATGTTATTTTATTTTCACATGTTTGTATTATATATATCTGTATGTATTTATTGTTTTTGATTTTGTTTTATTTTTCTTCCAATATTTTTATTTTAATGAGCATTGTAAATATTTAATTTAATTTTATGGCCACACAGGCATTTTCTCTGTATCTATAATTTGTCCTAAAGGGACAAAAGTCCCAGGATAATAAAAATCTATTTTCATTTCATTTATTTTCAATAAACATTATTATTAGTAAATCGATGGAATTTTATCAATCAAAAGTATTAGGTTAGGAAACGATAAATTAAGTAGGTTGGGTCTATGTCGAGGAAACCCATTCTATATTTTGATACAATGCGTAAAGAAGTCACGCAGATTTTATATGCCATGAATCAAGGTATGTAAACGAAGAACTGGAGGAAAAGACGGGCAGTAATGACAGTAATTTCCGCTACATGAGACAAGACAAAGGGGCAATAAAGAGGGGGCAAAGAAGTCCTGTACAGGTCATTCTGAGGAATAGTAAACTTAAAGGACAAAGGCCTTTGTTTCTCAGATGAGGCGAAGGATCTCGGGAGGGAATGTCTTCAGGCAGCCTGGAGGGCCTCATCGATATGGTGGGGAAACTAACCTTACTATACAGATGGGCAAATGCTACTCTGAGTAATGAGTATTTTACCCAAACACTGACTTTTTTTGAATACCAAAAAATTTAATTACTACTTCATTTGATATCTAACTAATAACTAAAGTAGTGATTGAATTTCCAAAAGTGATTAAATTTGAGTAAAATACTTGATACTCGGTACTCAAAGTAGCATTTGACCATCTCTGCCTTACTACCAGACACGTTGTTAACAACCTATAGTAATAATAATAATAGTCTTTATTTATTCTAGGACAACTCTCTTTATAATGAAAAAGTATAATTTAATTCTGGACTTTAGAACCTCTGAGTTTTAGAAAAAGAAAAAGAAATGGAAATATTAAAAACATATAAGTTAACTTCAATGAATTAAACAAAAAAAAAAAATTAAAACAAATATATAATCTAATAACTTATATACATATTTATTGAACAGCTGGGAACTGGATGGAATAGAAAGTGTGATTGAATAGGCGGGATTTCAATGTGGGTAGCATATCGAAGCCGCGGTTCAACGTTTTTAGTTATTTTTGTTTATAGGATTCAGCCTGTTATCTTGGGTTTTGTTATGTTCTTCCTAGAACCAGGTAAAAACTTAACAGGTAACCTTTTCTAGGAATATGTGAAGATTCTTCAACTTGGGGGCTTGGGCTTGACAGCAAGGCTCCTCTTTATCTCCAACCCTTTTTTCCATCTACATCAATGACCTTTCATCCTCTATTCTACACTGTCAATACCATCTGTACGCCGACGACGTCCAGATTTACCTCTCCTTCAATCCGACCGAATCCTCTGGCGCCATCCAAAAATTACAGGAAGATATAAATGCAATATGTGCCTGGGCAAATCACAATAGGATTACTCTAAACGCTAATAAGACGAAAGCCATTCTGATCGGATCTCCCTCACTCCTCAAATCCATACAGATACTCCCCAATCTTTTCCTGAACAACTCACCTATCTCTTTCCATACTTCCGTAAAAAACATTGGTGTTACATTCGATCAAACCCTCTCCGGGAAACCACACATCTCCCAAATTTCCCGTTGTAGCAATTATATAGTCAAGAGTTTAATTCGTGAATTTCGTAGTTTGTACACGCAGATTGGTTGTATATATTTACCAGACACATCTATTAAATGTGCTGAATCCACGGGTGAGATTGAATCTTTATTTCAACTGGAACTTGCGCCGAAAGTAGCGAGGAAAGTTAGCCAGGATTTCATTGGCTTACAGGTAGCTCGTTAGACATTTTATTTGAGACGGGGAGTGGGGAGCGCATGCGTTAGACAAGGCCTAGTTGTAGCCTCCATCTCTAAGTCAGTAACCCTACAACCCAAGTTGATGTCACGTCAATTTTCATTACATTGTTCAGCGTATTTATTTGTTCAGATATATTTTTTTTATTTTACACTATTTTTATCAGACCTAGTCATCAGTTTCCATACCAAGTCGTCAGAACTCAGAGGCCTTCCTATATTTTTCACAACCTACAATTCATATATTCCATTCAATCCCGTCCCACTAGATCTCGTGCCTCCGACCTCTATCCACCTCCTCACCGAACTGCAGCGTTTGACAAATCCTTTATAATTCAAGCCCTCTCCTTCTGGAATACCATCCCTCCGGATATCCGACATGCGCAATCAGTTTCCTCATTTAAATCTCTCCTTTTTAACCACCTACTCCTTTCCCAGCCCGATTGATCATGAAATGTAGATAAGAGAACTTTTAAAGTTCCCCCAGAAATGATTTTCTTTACTTATGCTATTTTATTTTACTATATTGTTTGTATTATACATATCAGAATGTTTTTAGTGTAATAGTTATATTTTTTTGTTTTATTATTTTTTCAAAATCTTAATCTTAATAATAAATGTAAATAATTAATTTTATGTATGACCACACAGGCATTTATTCTGTATCTGTAACAGTCCCAGGATAATAAAAAAAAATATTTTCATTTCATTTCATTTTCATTACATTAATAATATTTTGGGTGATAAATATTCAGGACGAAGTTTTTATTTTTGAAGACGTTTCAACCCAAACATGTCGGTCATCATCAGGGTGTATTTCGAGCACCGAAGGTGAACTCCAATGAAATGAACTCCAAAAAAACAAAAACTGAGTACTTGAATACCTTCAGTGCTCGAAACCTGCCCTGCTGATGTCCCACATGTTTGGGTTGAAACGTCGGCAAAAATAAAAACTTTATAATGATTGCGTCCTGAATATTTATTACCCAGTCGACAAACTTCCTTTAATAATTTATTAATAATATTTCTATCTATTTTCTACCTATTCTAAAAAATAAGGTTATTTTTTAGTTTGAGGAGCCTGGAGATATAAATAAAACTGACTCCTATTTATTAATGAAAAAGATAACATTTTAAAAAGTACTTTGTGTTTCCAAACTTATTTTGGGTATTTAAATTTATTCCAAGTATCCAAATTTATTTCATGTATCCAAACTCATTTTGGGTATTCAAACTTATTTTATTGAAAGAAGTTGGTCGACTGCTCTACATACCACAGGATACATACCCTACATAATTGTACCTAATGTTGACCCACATATTTGAGTTGAAACGTCGTTAATATTTAAAAAAAAAAAATCATAAAATTACTTCTTCCTGTTTATTTATTCCCTGCAAACTTATTTTATGTATTCAAACTTATTTCAGGTACCCAACCTTCTTTTAGGTCTCCATATTTATTTTATCGGATACCTGTGCAGCCAAGCCCAAATCCCCAAGTTGAAGAATCTTCACATATTCCTAGAAAAGGTTACCTGTTAAGTTTTTACCTGGGTCTAGGAAGAACATAACAAAACCCAAGAGAACAGGCTGAATATATATATATATATATATATATATATATATATATATATATATATATATATATCACAGAACTGCGGCTTCAGTACCCTACACACATTGAAATTCCGCATATTCAATCACTTCCTATCCATCCAGTTCCCAGCTTTTTCAATACATTATTAGATAATATATTTCTTTTAAATATATATAATTTTTTTATGTTTAATTCATTGAAGTTAACTTATATGTTTTTAATATTTCCATTTCTTTATCTTTTTCCAAAACACAGAGGTTCTAAAGTCCAGAATTGAATTATACTGTTCCATTATAAATGGAGTTGTCCTAGAATAAATAAAGAATAATAATATTATTATTACTATAGGTTGTTAATAACAGCTAAAGAAAATAAAAGCAATCTGATTTTCAAAATGTATGTCAAGAAATAAAAATAAAAAAACAGTAAATATATGAGTCGTTGTCGTCAATTTTTTTTTTTAATATTATATTTTAAAAATAAATTAAAGATTATATATATATTTTTTTTTTCATAAATTCCAATTATTAGTAACCTGTGTGTTTAAAAAAGAATAAGTTATTAATTAGAAAGGCAAACAGACACTAAATTTTTCGAAAAAAAAAAATAGAAATATAAAATATTAACCGCCTCCCGCAGTGCCACATCCAACGCCCTGAAGACGACCTGCAAAGTGGGTCGAAACGTCGGCAAAAATTAAAATTATTTATAAATATTTATATTTTTTATTTTTTTGACCGCACCCTCGACTAATTCCTTCTCATAAAATATTTTTTTATTATTATAGACATGTTCACATTTTTTTCAATATAAATTAGTTATCATTAAATATTATTATAAGAAAAAAAAATAACTTATTTGAACTAGTTACATTAAAGGAATGAAAAAAAGAAAAATATTTCTTTTTTCATTTGTTGGGTGAAACAAATATCTGTTTTTAATTTAACACATATGAAATATTTGTATTTTTACAATAATCTAATAAAAAATCAACATACCTGAGCATTTCTCTTTGTGTAAATAGACAAAAGGACTCACCTGAAACAACAAAACAAAACTTTTAGGCAAAAGCATAATTAAGTTTAGTGTCTTAATCTTTAGCGTGAACAATAATTCACATAAAAATTAAATGATTTTCATGATAATTTAATCATAATCTTCGTAACCATCTCTAACCACTCTAAAACCACTACTGCCCACGTGGGACCAACTATAATTTTACTTATCCACATGGGACCAACCCAAATAATAATTTTAATGAATTATAAAATAAATAAAATAGGATATAGAATGTAATATTCAGACCTGTACGATGGTGTTCGAAATTGTCCATACCTTAATCACTCTTATGAATGACTCCTACCCACGTGGGACCAACCCTAACCTCTCTTATCCACATAAGACCAACTCTATCCATTTTAATTAATCCTAAAATAAATATAGCACAAAATAATTTAATATTCGAACCGGTGTATAAATTTAAAATTATAATTTTATAAAATGAAGAAGAAAAACAAAGTTAAATAGGTTGGACGACCTCGAACCTGAACTTTCTAAGCCAGGTACGCCTATGAACACTACACTATGAGGGCGCTTACGGTTGTAAGCATGAACTACGGAACAAATGAAAGTTTAACCTTTATGTGAGGTGTCGAAGAGCCAGTTGCACAATTCATGGTTTAAACCAAGATTTAGTTATCTGAGCTTAATCTATCAGTAAACATAACCACTTTCGGTCTTTGATAAAAAGTTGAATCAAAACCAAGATATAGAAAGAAAGTAGGAGGTTACTAATAGGTTTTTCTACAGTCCTTTGTTGTGTGAGCTCCTCAATGTCTTCTCAACTTTTTGTTTTCGCTTAACCAAAGTCAAAGTTAAATTAATTTATGTTAGTTATCTAAAAATATCTATCAAAAAATCATTCGAGGACGATATACTTTTTTCTCCATTAATAAGAACGCAATTAAATCGAGAAAATCATCGTTATCTGCGAGGTTGTCAAAATATAGCTCATCCCTTTTTGCAAGAGAAAAAACAAATAAAAATTATGAACAAAAATGATTCAACAAAAACACCGTGGAAGGTTATCATAGTTGCCAAGGGTAACTAAGTTTTTTCTTCGATGCAAATCATAAGCGCCTACGGTCGACTGATCAAGATTAAACTTGGTTTAATCTTGGATAACGCTTAATCTAAGCTTTAATGAGTTGGAGCAACTGGCCCTAAATTAGGAACAATAATGTTTATAGTTACACTTGTTAAACTAGGTTCAGGAGACATATAGTTCCGGAAGTGGCCGAAAACATCGCAGGGATATGTAACATATAGTACAAAATATTTTTTAATATGAGAATATACATATAATGTGATTTAAAAAAAAATAAGTTAAAAAAAAACTTCTATTGTTCGAAAATAAAATCACACACACAAAAAAAAAAGGTTCAAAAAAAAAATATTCATGCTGGTCGCAACAACGATTGTGTTCAAAATTATCCATGCCTTACCCATTCTTATGAACTTTACCATCAATAACCATTCATACCCACGTGGGACTAACTCTAACCTCTCATAAACACATGGGACCAACTCTAACAATTTTAATTAATTCTAAAATAAATATAGGATATATAATCTAATGTTCAGACCTGCACGATAGTGTTCGAAATTATCCATACCTTAATCACTCTTATGAATGACTCCTACCCACGTGGAACCAACTTTAACCTCTCTTATCCACATGGGGCCAACCAATTCTACCCATTTTAATTGATCCTAAAATAAATTAAGGATTTAATTAAATAGAATTTAATATTCGAACCTGCAATAAATTTAAAATTATAGTTTTATAAGATGAAAAAGAAAAAGAGCGAAGAAAGACTTGAACCACGAACCCTTACTCTTTGAGCCAGGTACGCTAACCACTACACTATGGGAGGGCTTACAGTTGTGAGTATGAAATACTGTATAAGTAAAAGTTTAACTTTCATGTGGGGTATCTAAATTAGGAACAAATAATGTTTTTACTCCACTTGTTAAACTCTAAGGGTTCAGGGGACAGATAGTCCCGGAAAAGCCGAAAACATCGCTGGAATATGTATCATATAGTACAAAATATTTTTTAATATGAGAATATACATATATTGTAATTTAAAAAAGAATAAATTAAAAAAAAATTAAACTTTTTCTAATGTTTGAAAATAAAATCACCAATAAATAAAAAATAAAAATTGGTTCCAGAAAAAAATATTTATGCTTGCCACAACAACGATCGTGTTCAAAATTATCTATGCTTTAACCACTCTTATCCACGTGACCACCACTAACCATTCCTACCCACGTGGGACCCACTCTAACCTAAATTATTCACATGGGACAAACTAATTTTAATTAATTCTAAAATAAATATAAGATATAAAATTTAATATTCAGACCTGTACGATCATGTTTGAAATTGTCCATGCCTTAATAACTCTTACCTACATGACCAACTCCATCCTCTCTCACCCAGTTATCCCAATGCTAATCAAAACTAATATTTTTATAATTAAATGTTCATATTAGTATAATAGTGTTCGGAATTGACCACATTTTTTCATAATTTATTCAGATTTCGGAAGCAGAACTAGCATATTATAAACTATTTTGCTAGGGTATAAATCATACATTGAGCTTTTAAAGAAGCCATTTTGTATTATTTATTAATTTTATTTTAATTTCACAATTTTCAAACTAACTTTTGGGCCAAGTTAGTATAGAACTTGTACTTTACGTTTCCTTTGTCATCCGGTTCTATCTACCGATAAACCTTTTGAAATTCCTCTCCTTTCGTTGGTTATCATCGAATTATATATGTTTTTATTTTACTGCAAATATTTGCATGAATAATATTTAATTATTTTGAATGAACAATTGTCAGAAATAGAGGAGCAATTATAACATACGCAAAAATGGCTTTTGTCCTACCTTCAGATCCAGAAAAATCGATAGAATCCTCCAATCAAGAATGTAAAATGCTATGACAAAGCCAGTATATGGCAGCGAGATCTGGAATCCAGAAAGAATTTTCTTTGCACGATAACCGGAATGATCATGGAACAAAGGACTAAAGCGAGGAGGAGAAAAACCAATAAAAAACTGATCAATTACAATTAATATCTCATGGTGTAAAGGCAAGGAGGTTTAGATGGGTGTAACATGTAGTTCGGAGCATTCCATCAAGAAGCTTCTACACAATGGATTCCTCAATAGTAGGCCAGAGACCACGCGGCAGGCCAGGGACCACGTGACAGGCCAAAGACCACATGGACAGATCGAAAGATGCAGCAGAGCTGTCATGCCACAAAATAGAAAGCAATAGTCTAACATAACCTGAGAAAAAAAATATATATACATATATATCTGATGCAAAATGAATTTTTATAAAAAAAAAAAAAAAATGGATAAAAAGCATTTAGATTAGGGAAATGTGTAGGTAATTTTTTTTTTTTTTATAGTTACAGAGAAAAAGATGTTGTATTATATAATTAACCTTGAAAAACTGATTACTTTTTAAGTAGATATAACATTTATAGGCCAACATACATAACAGTCCTTGGAATTCAAAATGAGACCTCTCGAGGGTCTGATAATACAAGTACATACAAGGAACTGCAGATAAGATCCAATACATGGTCTCAGTCTGAAAAATATTACGATAATGTATTTCATCAGAGTGATAACATTTAATTAGAATGTATTTTCCATTGTATTTAAATCGGCATTGAACAAATACAACTATTCACGAAAAAAAAAATAATAAATATAAAAATTTCTAGAAAAAATAGTTTTCAAATCTAATAGCTGGTTGTTTATTCTTTATGTATATTTTTCTACTTTTATGTATCAATATTAAAACTATTCATTCTTCAATACAAATATTTTTCTTTTCTATTCTGTAATGAAATTTAACTATAAACTTGACAAAACCAACCAGATATTTATTTTACCTCGGTGATAATTTAGATAAATAATTGTGACTAATCTAATTGACAATAAATTTCAACAGTAAACCAATACAAAAAATTACTTGCACGTTATTAAATTATCAACAAGAATTCCATCTAATTAAAATTAAAACAAGTTCTCTTGATAAAGCAGTCGAAAAATCAAACAAATTTATCTTTGTATTCTAAGAAAGAGCCAGTTCCTAAATGCAGCGAAAGACAGTGATTTATGCTGAGTTAATGTACAACCCGTTGTATTCAGCGGAAGGTTATTACTCCTGAGAGGTTACAAAACAAATGAACAACAACACATTATGTAAGGGAATACCTACTTATATGAAATGTTTAGTTTGAGAATAGAATTAAATTTGGTTAGAAAGTAAACAGAAAATAAATACTTGAATGCAATATAGAAATAGAAAATAACTTTATTCTGGGACAAATTTTCTTTAGAATAACAAAAAAAAAGAAAGAAAAAGTAAAGCAAATATTAGTTAAACAAGCAATGAACAAAAAAAAAATTGTATACAAAACACTTAAAACTATATACAGTAGGAAAAATTATAATTATACACTTTTAAGACAAACAAAAAACAAAACATTTAGTTCTTTTTAAAATAAGCTCTGTGTTTCTGCTAACAAAGGAAAGCCGCATCTGACAGTATAAAATGTGAAAGTATTTAAATAATGAATAGTATGTAGACACATCATTATCTAATTGTAACTATAGGTACAGATTTAATTGTATAAGAATAAAAATATAGTAGTAAAAAACAAACAATAGATGCATTAGGAATAGGATGATATTGTATATCCCTAGTGAAGTTTACAGTATGGAATAATACAATCATTTGATGATGAATGATATAATATAAATGTATTATATCAAAAGCTTAGCAAATATCTGACTGTTTTTGGGATAGGAATTGGAATAGGAGGAATATACAGAAATAACAACATTGAGGTTATAACGAGGTTACATTCAGAGAATGTAACAGACACCACATGACGATAGAACAGCTGAGCCATTAGTGATTCAATCGATGGTTCTATTGATGAGTTTAGAAACAATCTAATGGATTTCTGAATTTAATAAAACACAGCACTGAATTTAATAACTTCTGAAAGTGACAGACAATAGAAATAAAGGACAGAGATGCCCACGCTGCCATCTGTTAGTGGATTGTCGAACTAGCGAGGGCTACATTTAGGGAAAATGGCGGATAGTATTGCTTTGTGTATTATAAAATAAATTTAAAAAAAAATAAAAGAATAATTTTATTTATTTGTAATATATTATTAAAATAACTTGATGCATGTTGACGAAACACTAATCGATAACGTATATTCAGATTAAACTAAACAGAGCTCACTCAGGTTTTTTTAAAAATACATAATATGCATACATAGAATAAGTACATTTTATAAAAAAAATATAATCTAAGTGTACAATTTATTTGATTAAGTATGATCCTTATATGTTTAATGTTAACATATGTACATTAAATAATAACATACAGAATATAGAAGAACCGAAGTGGAACCATTATATGTTCCAATATGGCGTTATTAACATACTTTGGTTATTCAGTATTAACCATCGGATGGACTGCTTAAATTATGTTATTCAAACAGAATGAAGGCCAAGCAATATCCTAGCAAGCATGCAATATTCAAAGATGTTCATGAGGGGTAAAGAACGCCCTCTAGGCATGCGATCATAGATTTACTAACACTGAATAGGATTAACTTAATATTCGATGGAAGCTAACGTTAAATTTATTGTTCATTATGAAATGAATTAAAATAATTTTATGAATGATAATACATTAAACAAAATAAATCCATTTATCGCAAATGAACTGCGTGAAAAAAAAAAATGAGGTTAGAATATATAACAATTGTTAAATTAGTCAAAGCTCATGAATTATTATCTATTGAAAATATGGGTCACTCCACCATCAAAAGTCTTGAGCTGCAAGTTTACGATTAACATTTTTTTTGTACGTATCATTTTACAAAAAAAATAATTTAAATATTTTTATGTTGAGTTGTTATTTTTACCTCTTTACCATATAGCATCATTCACACATATCATGGATTTTAAAATCAGCAAAGGAGTTCCTCGAATTGTGACAGGAATTCTAGGTATGAGGAAGGATAGTACCCAACCCCCATAGGAGCTATTCACGGTCTTTGTTTACTTCAGGAATTCAGGACAGGTCTCTCATCCAGCTCCTTTTCAGCCCTGATGGGCATGTCTTTTAAAATTCAACAATTCTTATGAAGAAAGTTTTGTTGTATACTTACCAGATAGCTTCTGTTATTAGACATAAAATTTCAGAATGAAAATATTGTTATTTTTGTTCGAATAGGGTTTAAGTAGTAATAATTTGAGATATGTGTATTTAATAATTTGTTTTGGATTTTCTATTTTTATTAGGAATATGTAGGTCTTTTAGATTACTTGACAGACGTTCAAACTTATCTGCAACTAACAAACTAACCCTTTATTAAATTTTACTTAAACAAATTTGGACTTTCGCCATAGAACTGTGGTGTTCTGCTAAAACTTCCAAAATTAAAAAAAATTCAGTCCTTCCAGTCAAAAGTACCGCAAATGATATATAACATAAAGACTTAAACTTACCAAAAATTTCGGACACTACAAAAGAAAACTACAATAACTTTTACATTACAAAGACTGACGTACAACATGAATACTCCGACAGAAATCCTTTAACGTACAAGAAACCCGTACAGCTCACCACGACGATGACGTAGACTTTGGCCAAAAGACCTGCTGATCTGATTTATATGCCAAAAAATTTTCTGATTGCAAATTTAATTTAATGTTCAACAATTTTGTTTGGTTAATAAATAAATAAATAAAATTAGGAAAAAAGAGAACGCCTATAATATTTTCAGTGTCATTTCTATCGAATTCTTCAAGACAAAAGTAAGACGTCGTTCGTAGTGTGAATTTTATAAGTTGTGAATTTTCAAGAAATAATCTTATTTTCCAAATGTTGTAAATTTAGTAAGCGATTTTGTAAATTCAACTAGGCTAGTCTATGGTTATGGCGTGTATACTAAATTGTTTTGAATGTTGTTCAGTTACAAATGCAAGGTCAAAACGTAGGTTTTAATAAATACTTTACACAATTCATGTTTTTTTTTTTTTTTTTTGTATCACCACCCGGACTATCTTTTCCTTATAATAATCACATGCAAATAGATAAGTCTTATCAGGTGAAATTGTTACATTTCCTTGTCTATATTTTTTTCTTTTAAAATAGAAGAAGTAACAGAATTGTAATATGCTGAATTTGTCTACCATTGAGACTAGGCAACGTTAGGGTCCAGAGGAAAAACTACCTGATATGTATTCCAGGAATAAAGGCTGAGGAATAGGGGCTGACATATATGGAAAAGGTGGTGTGGCCTAATGCCTCTCCATTATAGGCAGAAAAGAAAAAAAGAAAAATACAGAAAGTTCTATTTCGCTCATATAAGCATATATAGATAGAAAAAATTGTATGCTTATGTTCTATACGTAATGTAGGCCATTTACTTTTATTTGGGACCATATCATAATATGGAGGGTAATGTATAATTTGTATATTTTCACATTATATATATTTCGGACTTTACGATATCATCTCAGCGATGTTTTCGGATCTTTTCGGTCACTTCCAGAACTGTCCGTCTCATATGGATACTAACCCCGGAGCCATGGCCCAAAAATCGACCTCATCGAGCGCAAAAGTTTAATGGTAAATTACGAAAGTGTATGTTATTCTGAGTAAAAAGAAAAGAACCTTGTCTGCCGTTCTAGAGCCGCTGCTTTCGAATATGGCACCAGATTTAAAGAATATTAAGGCAATCGAATATTAAGAAGATCGAAACAAGAACAATTGCGAAAAATGTGAAAAAAGTTTTTATTTTTTCAACTTGTATATATAGGTTTAGCCGTGATCTTTGTCGATTCACAAGCAGCCATACTGTCGATCTGCAATGGCCTGGACCATCCTGATGTCACTAGTGCCAGAAAATCGGATGAATGACTTAATTAAAAAAGGAATCCGAGTGGCCTTCCAATGGGTTCCAAGCCATTGCGGGCTACCAGGAAACGAAAAAGCTGATGAGCTCGCACGGATCGCCTCGGAAATTCCACAAACTAATCCCCCACTGCCCTACGAATCTGTTAAAAGAATTTTAAAATCATTTTACAAGGAAGAGAGAGAATAAGAGTTGGCAAAAGCTACAGGCAACGGGGAAAAATGGGAATGTTTAACAGAGGAGCCGATAAAACAAACCAAAAATAGGAAAGAATCGGTGGCAAACTTCCGCATGGCAACAGGGCACGATTACCTGCAAAGGCATTTACATAGGATCGGAGTGGTGGGAAGTCCTGTGTGCCCTCTTTGCCAACAGGACGAGGTGTACGACCTGCACCTCCCAGTTTGCCCCGCTCTGTCAGATGTCCGCAGTACTTCTGATGGGATCGGAACAAATGTAAACAAACAATTCATGGCGGAGTTGTAATGGGCTGCCAGAAGCCGAATGGCCTAATAGCCAACGGCAGAGGAGTTTAATAAAAAAAAAAAAAGGTTTAGACATGTAAAAAAACGAAATTGCTAACGCGGGCCACCAAGGTAAAACTTTTTACAGCCAAGAAATTCAGATTTTTTCGATATTTTTTGTGATTTTTCACCTATAACTCCTAAACAATGCAACAAAGCGAAAAATTGTACACTTTAAATAATTAAAGAACGTTAAATTTTCGAAACTTTATAATTTGATTACATGGTATAAGGTATAAAAGCACAGTGAACCAAAGCTAATGTTTACCAAATTTGTCAAAAACTGAAACAAATTACGATAAATTGAAAAACCAATCGAATCAAAGTTGTTGACTATAAAATTTTTCGTCCACTAACTACTGAGATTTTTATTGTAGGCCAATTATATTTGTCAAATTGGAATTCGTTATTTTTTTATAAAATTCGGTATTTTTCGATACATCATTTACCAAAATCCTTTGCAGTTAAGGGGTGAAAAAGAGGCTTATACTGCATGTAATAGACTCAGTAGAATAGTTTCAACCATACTGTTGAAATATTACAAATTACGTTTACCTTCCTTACCGATTTCTAACAATCCGGAGATTACCGATTTTGTTCGGCGTAAGTGACCTACATTAAATTAGTTTGTATTCGCTAAACACAAAATTTGATGCTCTACGACTTTGATTCTATGGGATTTTTCTCTTAAAGAACTAATTTCCAAGTTAGAGGGTCATTTATAGTAATTTGTCTCAGTTTTTGATAAATTTTGTAAAAACCAGAGTTGTTTGACCGCAGTTTTATACGTCACCACGTAACCAAATTATAACGTTTATGTACTCGTTCGAAACAAAATTTAACGTTCTGTAATTTATTAAAGAATACATTTTTCGCTTTGATGCATAGTTTAGAAGTTATAAGTGAAAAAACAAAAAAATATCGAAAATATTTTACTTTTTTGTCTGTAAAACGTTTTCCCTTGGTTGTTCGCGTTAGCAATTTCGTTTTTTTACATGTCTAAACCCATATATATACAAGTTAAAAAAATAAAAACTTTTATCACATTTTTCGAAATGGGTTTCCCGCTTTGATCCTCAAATTACAGGCCTAATATTCTTTAAATAAGCCGCCATTTTTGAAAGCAGCGGCTCTGGAACGGCAGACAAGGTTCTTTTTACTTAGAACAACATAAACTTTCGTAATTTACAATCAAACGATTTTTGTGCCCTGCTCCATACTTCCATGATGTCCTTCATTCATCCTGGAAAACCCAAGTTTTCATCTCTCCAGGTTGTTACGGCGATTTCTCACACCTGAGACATTATTTTCCTTCAATAGGACATCATACGTCAGCTACACCACGGCGACGTTAAAAGGGCAAATTTCGGCTTGTCGGCTGGAGTTGATTTGGTTTAATTCAATTTTGAACATTTACCCCTTTAAAAGACATTACCTGAACCTTTGGGAGTGCAGTGTAACAGGTTAAAGAAAAAAAAACATATTTTCATAAACCTCTTGAGGTATAACTCTAGTAAAGCAATTCGCACAGTTAGGATGCCCAGTCGTTGTACAGTGGCTAGCATACAAATCTCACACATTGAAGGACCCCGGTTCAAAACTATTTCAAACATATTCTTTTTTTTTTTTCTTTTTATTATATAATTAATGCAATATACAATTACTGCTATTTCGTATTTATTTATCCACCTGAATTTTTATTATTTTGATATTTTTAAAATAAATTAATTGACAAGGCATCAGCTGCCTATAGATAAAAGTTGAGCATAATTGGTTGTTCACATCTGATCGCCCATTAACGCCACAAGCGTATTTGGCCTATGATAAATAAAAAACTAAACCCTTACAATAAATTAAGGGCCATCCCCACTCCACCTCTGGGTGCTAAGCTATTCCCCCCACTTTTCCTAACCTCAGCCAACAATAACTGTATTTAAAGTATCCCTTCTATTCAACCCTTCCCTTCTTCCATTTTCAAGATGCGATAAAAACAAAAGAAATATAATAATAAATTTCTTTTATTCAATTTTTTTTTTATTTATACCTAAATACATGCACGCACCCAGTCATATGTATTTACATATTTACATATTATATCATTTTATTTCACTATTTATATGTAAAAAAAAACTTTGTATTCTTTTTATATATATTTCTATTTATTTCATTTTTTTTTTTATTTACATAGAGTTTCTCTATTTATTTTTTTACTTTATTTTCTTCATCATTACTAGGAGGGTAATCCCTGTCTACCTAACGGCGGACCAACCCTCATTTTACATATTATACAACTGCTCATTTAATTGTATTACTCATAACTCAATTTGTATAACTTAAATTTATATGCATTCTGTTAATTCAGGTTGTATTATTTTTTATCAAAAAAAAAAAAAACAAATTTTTAGTCTAAAATCATTATTTTGTATTAGGAGAGTAGGAGATAACAGGAGCTCAACATATACGTAATTAAATGAGCAGTTGTATAGTTAGTAAAATAATCACCATAGGAAGGCAGCACTATCGAGTCTAGAGGACAGCGCTGAAAAGTTGAGCTCCTGTTATCTCCTACTCTCCTAATACTAAAATAAAATATATAAGTAAATAAAAACTTTTTTATATAATAGAAATATTATTTATCATCATTAATTTTTGGCCTAAATGCCAGTACAATAATTAACACATTTCGTTTTGATTATTATCTATTAGTAGACTTTTCGGGGAATCTCGGTCTCTCTCAGAATACGATATCAGACATGAGAAAACTTATTCTTAGGAGCATCTTGGACTTATCCAATTTTTGGAACGTATGATGAAGAAGGCACTGACGATAAATTCACAAAAATAAACAGAAGTAAAATAATAATCAAAAAGTATATACAACAAATAAAAGTAAAATAACTCCAAGATAAATAAATTTAAAAAAAAACACAGATAAATGCATATCTACTATTCACAATCAGGCGAGAGAGCTCCGAGCCTGTCTTGTCCCTCCAACTATATCCAAGGAGATCTCTGCGCTATTCTCTCAATCCCGTCATTCGTTCTAAAACCAGTGGAGATTGAGCGAGAGCGCTTTAGTCACACAAGTAATTAAAAAAAAAAGGGGTTGATAAACTATGAAGTTTTAAACCATAAAACACGAACGAACGCGTTTTATTCATATCAAATACTCTAAAAATTGAAGGTTCAAAACGCACTACGACATCGAAGGCTTTAAAAAGTCGACGGAGGACGGGTTATATATTAAAGTATATTCGACGAGGAGTATATTGATGGCTTCCTCAGGGACTGAATTTTCGGAGCATCAATCTCCATTTCGCCTGACATCGCCGATACCCGATTCATTTTTCATCAGCCGGGAACAGATCCATCGCCTGTCCGCAAGACCTTTCCGTTTTACAGGTCTATTCCTTACCATACCTGGATCGAATAATAAGTAGAAACAATTCGGAAAAAAAAAATTGGAAGACTGATAATAATAATAGGGATAATAAACTTTGAGGGATGAGAAAATCTTAATCTAGAACCAATACATTTTCAGGTTAAAATAATTTAATTTAAGATTAGTCAATAAAAAGTAATCGAGCTTCATTCGTCTTTGCACCTATCTTTTTTTATCAGAAATAGGTCAATATGTTTATATATCAGTAGATATATTTTAAATAAGTAAAATAAAGTAAATATTACTCCATATTCATCTACTTGATATGATATGGAAATAACAATATCAGTAAAATCATGGCCCACTCTGAACCCCCTTATTCGTAGAGAGCAAGTTGTCTTAACGTAAAAACCTGACACATTCCTATTTGATAAGCAAACAGCCTGTATTAAAATACCAACATGGCTAGGGTACTCTCACAGTCAGCCATATTCTCCAAGAGTATCTTTATTAAATATTGATTGTAACCAAATTGGAACTCGTACCGAAATTATCAGAAGTTTTATAAAATTGGTGATACATTTTCTTATAACTAATGATTTATTGAATTACATTTTTTTTTATTTGTGTTTATACGTCGGACTTATTACTATTATCTTATTTATTCACTCTTATTATTAATATCTTATTACTATCAGCATCTTATTACTATCACCTCCTTGGACAACCGTAGATAAAAGAAATAGTACTGAACCCAATACCCTTCATGGGATGTAGTGGTACAGGTTTTATTAGTCCCGTCTGTCTTACTACTGTCATTACACTTATAATATTATATTTATTACTTTTCTGATGTTATTTTATAATTTTTCTTTCTCTTTAACTATTTATTTGCATCTGTCACGCTGTTGACAATCAGCAGTTGTGATAAATAAAGATTGGCATTATAGGCAGGAGGAGAGAAAGCACCCAGCAGCACCTCTTCCTGGTCATTGATTATTGATTCATGTGAGGAGATCTCTCATCCAGCTCCTTTTTAGTGTCTTCCTGATGGAGATGTAAGTCGACGAAAACAAGAGCAGAGAGCACGTATGTGTTGGTTGTCTTAAGTCGTTAGATAAAGTTTTGTTGTTGACGTACCAGAGAGCTCCTGTTAATAAGTCGTAATATTTTGGATTGAAATTACTTTAACTTTTGTTACGATTTGATTTAACTTCTTAAAATTTAAATCTGATAATTTTTTTGCTTTGTTTTTTTTTTCTCATAATAATTTATTACTGAAATAATTGTGGGTAAATGGTTGACTGTCGTGAATAATGAAGAGAAGAATAGTTGGGATGATCAGTCAAATAAGAAGGCAAAAATAAATGATAATATTTATTTTGACATTTTCCGACGTTTCGATCTCGGTTCAGTTCAGGAATGAGAAACATAACAATTAAAGTAAAATGCAGTTGTTAGAATAAGTTCTAAAAATGCAGTTTTTCTAACAACTGCATTTTACATTAATTTTTATGTTTCTCATACCTTGCTATCTGGTTCTTTTCTTAGCCCTGATGATGGCCTGAACTTCAGGTCGAAACGTCGGCAAATGTCAAATAAATATTATCATTTATTTTTGCCTTCTTATTTGACTGATCACCCTAACTATTCTTCTCTTCATTATTACTGAAATAATTGAAATGAAGATTAGATAGTTGATGATGATCTCGGAGTTTCATGCCCCTAAGCCCTAAACAACAATAACAATAACTTGTTATGATATTATTTATAGATCATGAATGGATTCATCTATTAAAAATTTCACTGTGTAAATTCAATTTAAGACAGGCCTGATATAATGAAATGTTCAACGAGATTTTAACTTGATTTCATTATGAAAATTTTTATAATTATTACCCGTAATATAACTTACTATGGAGGTCCTACCGTTCTGATACGAGCTATCGCTTGTGTAGCTCGACTTTCCGAATTTCAGAAAACAGTCCTTTGATGTTGGCCGAAAACAGACCCTTAGGATAAAGAGAGTGCTCCGATAATTCGATTACTATCGGTTTTACGACGAAGTTGATGGAAGCCGGAAGACTAACTAGGTCCTGGCGAAGAGTCCTTTGTGAACAGAAAATTTTTGCAATTAGCCTACTCCTGAGGTCGCCCTGCCAGTGGCCGGATCAATAGGGATCATGCCTCCACCGTTTCACAACTTTACACAACTCTAACCTTTCTTCTCCTCCTAGAGGCCCCAACTCCAACTTAGTGTTGCCCAAATGCGAGACCGAGACGAGTCTTGGTCTTGCAAACTCAGTCTTGGTCATGGTCTTGGTCTTGCGTAAGAGTCTTGCAGTTACTTATTAGCTTATTACTATAGAGATATTACTGTAGTTTTTTAGATAGGAGAAACCTAACTAAGCCCGAATGAAAAATTAGAGGAGTTAAATGCAAAAGTATATTGGTTATACCAATTATTAACATATACTAACTAAAATTGTCGAGTATTAATAAATATCTTGCCTTAATTTTTATTAAAAAAATCGATTTTTTTTACCAGTCCTGGTCTTGGTCTTGGAACAGTTAGGCGGCCTGGGTCTTGGTCTTAAAAAGTGCAAGACCAAGACCGATTTTGGGCAACACTACTCCAACTACAAAAATTAAAATCACTACAAAATTGGTTTTTAAGAATTTTCGCAACTCTAAAGGATAACAAAATTAAATAAAAAGTCATTACTATTTTCATAAATTAAATCTGAAAACAAATTATAAAAAAATAAACTGGAGCTAAGTCTCACTAACCACCTTGATCGAATAATTTAATGTCAGCTCAAATAGTGCTATAGAAGTAGGGAAAAAATTCTGTAAGTCATCATATGGATAATGAAATATTCCTCTCTCATCCAGACTAATCTAACCACCCAACCGGATCAGCCTAAACGCAATCCTCCTCCCTTCACTTCGGTCAACCCCGAAGAAGCTTACAAGTTGTCACAGCGCAATCTACTTAGTTAATGACCATATTTCTGCGACGTTTTTCAAAATATTTCTAAAAATAAAAATAAAACATATTAATAGTTCTTCCTCCTCTGCAATAGCGCCGACACAATGGCAATATTGGAGGAGAGAGTGGGTATAATTTGTTAGAACGACATAGATTGGCTCACAGAGCAATTGAAACACTCCATAGAAAAAAAAAAACTTAAATGACTACAGTAAACAAATAAAACACGAAATTCTTCAACATATTTATTTATAATCTCAATTTAAATATGTACAAACTCAATACGATTAAATTAATCAACTGCGATTACATAAAAAAAAAAATTAACAAAAAAAAACACTAGATCATGGATTACCTCAGTCAAAATGATACACCTCACCAGTGTTGCCGCTCTCTCTGTGGCAAATCCACGTACTTCAATCACGTACATCCTCGTATCGTACGCTTGCTCATTGAAAATGTATTGTAGGCTCAATGTTATTGTTTTTTTTAAACTAAATTAGATCAGAACTTTTCTTATTACCTCTATTCATATATGTTATATGTTACCTTCATTAATAAAAATATAACTTTGTATATGTCAGCAAAAATTATGTACGAGGCACGATTCTGGTCGATCTTCGAACCTCGTACATTACGTCATAACCACGAACAAATACGAGGAACCACGTAAAAACAGTAATACTAAAAATATTAAGGACGCAGTCATTATAAAGTTTTTATTAGTGCCGACGTTTCAACCCAAACATGTGGATAATCATAAGGGCTGAAAATTTTTAATACAAACAATGATTACAGATATTGGTTAATAATAAAAATACAGTGATTGATGATACATGAAATAGACAAATGAAATATGTAAAAAGTTATACAAATTAAAAATAATGTATACAATTAATTTATAAAACATGTAATATTTTCTCTTACTAACCGTGTTCCAAGCACTAGAGGTATTCAAGTACAGACACTTTAGGTAAGTAAAAGAGTCGGGGTACTTATTAACCATTATCTGCCGTATAATGTTATATCTCTGATTTTATTAAAAATTTTCAGCTCTGATGATGACCCACATGTTAGGGTTGAAACGTCGGCACTAATAAAAACTTTATAATCACTGCGTCCTCAATATTTATCACCCATCATATGTAGAATAGTCGACTAACTTCTTCCAATTATTATTATTATTATAGTTTTTCTTTATTGTGTATCTTATTAATAATTGCATTTCGCAGTTATACTTCCGCCGTTACAGGTACATCTGATAAGAAGATCTCTTTGTTGTAACCCGCCAGGACAGGAAATGGGATTCTGGTTTAATGTGTCCTTTATCTTGGGTTTGGAAAGTGTTTCCCGAACAGCTGGTGCCATCTGCCGGCTGGTCTTAACTGATATTTACTTTTCTTGTTTTGGTGTCATTTGAATTCAGAGGATACTGTCTGCTTTTTCTCTGTTTGAATATGCTTCGCTTTACAGAAATGTTGGTCACTAATAGTCAACAGATTGGACAATATCATAGGTGCAAAATTATTGGGGGGGGGCCAAATTATAAGATCATAGGATGGGGAGCCTGAAAGGATAGGATACTGAATGTAATATATCCTATATGCCTATATGAAATATACAACGTGTTTCGTAACTGCACGACACTATTTTAGATATGTGTTCACTAACACAAAATTAAAAAAAACGTTCTTATTAACATCTTAAATCATTAATATCTTAAACTCATTTATTAAACAGGTATCAAAAGTTAAAGCTTTATTATGTATTATTACTATTTATTTATTATTATTACAACATTTAGAGTAACTGTTCAAAGGAGCCTCCGGTTTTTTTAATGTAACATTCAGCACGACGAATACATGCTGGCTCTTTGTATAGCATCAGGATGGTGCTTGATAGTTACTGCGGCTTCCACGATCCGATTTCTTAGCTCTTCTTGCGTGTCAACTGCCGCAGAATAAACCACAGACTTTACCCACCCACACAAAATAATCTAATAACGTTAAATTCGGAGATCGTGGTGACCATTTAACAGGCCCGTTTCCCCAAGGCCCAAAAATCGACCTGATCGCAGGCGAAGTTTTGGTTGTAAATTACGAAGGTGTATGTTATTCTGAGTAAAAAAAAAACCTTGTCTGCCGTTCCAGAGCCGCTGATTTAAAAAATGGCGGCTGATTTGAAGGCCCATAATTTGAGGATTGAAACGGGAAATCCATTGCGAAAAATTTGAGAAAAGTTTTTCAAATAACGTTGTATTTTTTTAACTTGCATATATAGATTTAGAGGAGTAAAAAACAAAATTGCTAACGTGAGCCACCATGGGAAAACTTTTTACAACCAAAAAATTCTTAAAAAATAAAATATAAAGGATTGCTGCCCAATTATATTGGGTTGCTATATACACAGCATACTCTTCTATCCTTAGGACAATATATGAACTTATATATAAATATACAGAAGTATTAGTTAATATTAGTAAAATATAAACATGCATAAACGAAAATGTATTCTTTAATAAATTAAAGAATGTTAAATTTCCCGCCAAATAAGTACATAAACTTTATTTGGTTACGCGGTATAAAACCACAGTCAACCAACGATGATTTTTACAAAATTTGTCAAAAACTGAAACAAATTACTACAAATGGCCCTGTAACTTAGAAATGAGTTCCCTTAGAGGAAAAATCCTGAGAATCAAAGTTGTAGAGCAGCGAATTTTGCGTCTACTAAGTACCAATATTTTTATTGCAGGCCAATTATATATCTGGAATCGGGATTCGTTATTTCTTTATGAAATTCGGTATTTTTCAACACATCTTTTACCATAATCCTTTGCTGTTGAGGGATGGAAAAGGTATTTATGCTGCATATAACAGACTCTAAACAAAAATAACTCAGTAGAATAGACACCTATACCATTGAAATATTAAAAACCTCCATCGTTCGCCGTCCAAACCCAGTCCCTTCAGATCGGCTTTAATGCAATCTTCCCACCTTCGCTTCGGTCAACCCCTCGGACGCTTACCATTCGGCACAGCAAATATTAGCCTTTTAGGAATTCTCTCGTTACTAAGTCCAACAACTTTACAAGCCCATTTGATTCGCCGCGATGAAATTATCTCAATTATATTACTCGGATACAGTTCACGCAATTCGGCGTTGTGTAACCGTCTGAACTCTCCGTTAACTCATCCTTCTTCGGTCCGAATATTCTACGCAATACTTTATTTTCAAAAACCTTAAGACGCTGCTCATCCCTTAATGTAAGCGGCCAAGTTTCGCATCCATAAAGAACTGTAGGCAAGATAATTGTTTTATAGATTCTAATTTTTAAGTTTCGGGACAAGAGGCGCGAACTAAGTAGTTTTGTCACAGAAAAATAACAAGCATTTCCCGCCTTCAGTCTAACCTTAATCTCTTCTTCAATTTCGTTTTTTCTAGTTATCGTAGAACCTAGATACCTAAATTTATCTACCTGTTCAAACATATTACCATCTATATCGATATCACCAGTACGATTTTGCGATGTTTTACCAGTGAGCCTAGCGATCAAGATTTAATTTTGAGAGGAGGGCTTCAGCGTTATATATTCATATATATAATGATAATTAATTTGAAAAAAAAAGAAGCTATCTACCTATATGAAATGGTGTTCAAGTGATTCTTGGAGTCCTATTAAATACTTTAATACACAAGATAGTTTTTAATATTTTTTTTCTATAAAACATGGTTATATTTTACCGTTTTGGGGAGGGAGGGCTTCAACCCGAAAGCCCCTCCCCCCGTTTTTTCTCCGACATTTCTCCTTGACTACAATATATTAATTATCACATTACATTGTGATATAAATATTCATCATGAAATAGAAAAGAAAGCACGATATAACGAACAAAGAAAATATTAAAAATAAAAGGCTTAAATTATTGTTGGACTTATATGACGCTGGACAAGTTGAATATATATTATGGTTGTAAATTGGCAATAAGAATAATTATAATTACATAATAATATAAGTAGGCGATAAGGCGCGATGTATAAAATAGAATTTTAAAGAAATTAAAAATTTCCCTGAACTGTGGTTTCGTTCAGTTTATTTCATGTTAATAATAAATAATACTATCTGAACTACAGAATACATGCAAATTAAAGTTATATAATTTGACCTGCGAATAGTAGAATTAAATAAAGAGTTGTATAATTTGTAAAATGGAGGTTGGTCCGCCGTTACCGTTGGTAACCTCCTCACTCCCTCCTGCTCTAGTAATAGAAAAATATATTTTTTTATTTTCCATTATTTTTGCGGAAAATGTATAGCATCCATCTTATAACTAGATCGATCATTTCTAATTTTATATTAATTATTACGTGACATGTATAAATATAGTATTCTATTAACCATGATAGTTGTAACTGTATACATGAAGCTGAATTAAAATAAATAATAAAACTAAGTAAGGATTATTTATTATACTGTATTATTGGACGGAGATAACAACTACTTAAGAGGATGACGAGATGGAGTGAATTAGGACACAGCAGGAGGAGTAAGACCGAAAGTGAAAACCTTCTTGCGCAAGAGCGGAGAGGATCGGGCGGAGAAAGCTCTGCACGGACGTCCCGCCGAGATATTGGTCGAGCAAATGGAGTCGATGATGGCCATCGTCCAACCGGTCATCAATAACCCAGGGAGGACAGCGGCGATGATGAGGACGAAGGATAAGGAAGAATGACTGCGAAAAGAATAATAGTCCTTGGTACAGACCCCTTTTTATCGAATTATTAACATCCTCCTGAAACTTCGTAAATAGTTTCATCTCATCGTAACTTAAAACTATTTTATTTACGAAAACTCTTGGAATTGGGGCGTTTTCAATCTGGGGGGGGCACAATTTTTTTTGTATTTATGATATTTACAACTGTATTAAGAAAGAATACATTAAGTAAATGTGATAACAGAATATAAAAACATCAAAATATTTGTTGAAAAACTACTCACTGGTAGCACTCTAAAAAAAAACGTATTTACAATAGATGATCTCGAGGCGATCTTCTTTTCAGACGCCTCGGAGGATTATCAGGGATCGAATAGGAAGCAAGATTAGAAAAGAGAGCGTTCGGATAGTTCTGAAGTTTATTATGGAATGATAGGTATCTGGATTGGGCCAAATCGGAAACATAAGGAACATTAAGGTCTTTATGGGTGATTTTATTAGTGAAAAAGTAAGGAGCATTGAGGATTTAGGATTGTAAGGATTGGATGCGAGAGGAATTCGATGGTTTAGTGGAGCCTCAAAGCTCAATTCCGTAAGTCCAAATAGGCCTTATTATAGTAATATATATGAGTCTTTTGTAAATAGTTGGCAGTTTAGAGCGTTTGTCTAGTAAGTGCTGGAGTAGTCGGAAACGTCGGGCAGTTTCTAGTCATTTCAGTCTGGTATGGGGATTCCAAGTAAGTCGTTTGTCAAGGTTATGTTAAATTTAAAATTAAAATATTGAAAATTTTAATTTTAAATGTTTTTCCGGTCTCAGGAATCCATAGAAAGCAGGCAAACAATACGCAGCTTTGGAAGAAAATATACCTTCAAGGAATTGAGGTAATGAAGAGACTTGAGAGAACTAGCAACTTCGTGAAGTTTTACATCCTGTGTTATTAGCTGGTACCGGGAAACATGGAAATGTAGAAGTTTACTTAGAAGAAATAATGAATAAACATATGGGATGTAACGAATGGCTTGCTTCTGAAGAATAAGAAGTGAGGATAATTGAGTAGTTAGCGAAGGAGCCTGGAAGTGGAGGAATACAATGGCGGGTACAAGGCGAGTAGCCGGCAAGACAAAGGACTACCGCGATCTTCTCATAGGCCCTGATAGCTAAGAGGGGAACAATAGCGGCCCACAATTAGACAAATTGAGGAGGGAGGGGGAAGCCGTGTGGAGGATGCGGGAGATCGGGTTACCGGGATGTGCTCGGGAGAGGTGTCACGATCATCCGGGATATCCTCCTGGAAGTCTGAGGGAGAGGTGTCGATGGAACAATCAAGAATCTGCCGAAGGATAAAAAACGTACGAAGAAGATAACATGTGTCTGCTGCCGGAGGCTTTTAACTCTTGCACTAATCCCCCCCCCTCTTTTCTAATTCCTAACTCCTGACTAGAAAACCCGGTAAAGCCAAAAAGCAAGGTAGGAGAGAGAAAAAAAAACATTTTTGAGCTAGGAGAGAATGTGGGGGATTAATGCTAAAGTAAATAGCCATTCCGCGAAGGAGGGGAAAGGGCGCTGGGACGCGAACTTGTAATTATTTTATATATTTTAAACTACGATTTATCATGAAAAAATAAAACTAAGAACTGTAAGACTATATATATATATATATATATATATATATATATATATATATATAGAGCCCATCATAAATCTTCGAGCTCCTTCAATTTGAATCTTCTGTACATTCCCGCAATACCCGTTTACGATCTGCAGATTTATAATCAGTTTTCTTTTTTCGACATTCGTCAGCTCAACTCTGTTTTCTTAAGGTTAACATGAAAAAAGTCCGTGTACATTAATTTGCAGCCCTATAATAGGAATACATAATAAAAATATAAATAATAACTGACATAATCACGACTTAACCATCAACAACAAAAGTTTAATTATTATTTACTCCAATTTATTCTCAGGAAAACCCTTTTTTATTTCTTTTTCGTTTTTTCCCACCCAATCCGCTTTGTCTGTATTGTATAATCTAATTATTTCGCCTGACCGAAAGCCATTGTTTTCAATTTCACATTTAATCCTATCATAAAGGTGTTTCAATCAAATTCCCAGCGGAGAGTGGTTCACTTCTCTCACGACCGTGTGTACATTTGGCCTCAATTAATTGTACGGGGAATTGTCTAAAAAAAAAAAAAAAAAAGAAAAATTGCGATAATAATGTAAATTAAGGACATTTTATAATATAAACATAATGAAAACATTATTTTCAAATATAAGAAATGGGTAATTAGTCGACTGATCAATTATTAGGATGAAACAAAATTGTCAGGACTTACAGTCAAAGAATTTTTATCAGGTTAGTTTTGACGTTTCGAGCCTAACATGTGGGTCATCCTCAGGGCTATCTTTTGGGAGTCGAAATAAACTTCGAGTTAAATTTGTATACGGTTAATCCGATTACTCACGCTCTCAACACTACCAAACATTATACTTACAGATGGGTAAATAGTAGACTGATCAATTACATGGATCAAACAAAATTTTCAGAACTTTTAGTGTTAACAACAAGTAAATACCCGTTTGATTTTCACTTGGATCGTAAGATAATTTGATCGATCGAGAAATAATGTGGCCTATAAAAATATTGGGCCCTTTGGCCAATACAACATCGTTATTTTGACATTTTGGAGGTGCAGGTCACGCCAAACGGCTCAATATTTTTGATGGCCAACACCATTTTTTTCGAGCTTGTGTTCAAATCATTTTACGATTCAAGTGGAAAAAAATAAAGTGTTTACGAGTTTTTAGAAACTAACTAAATAAACAAAGTTTGCCGATCTCCAGATTGAAAACGATCCAATTCCGAACATTTTGTAAATAATATAGTTGTAGGTTAAGATGAGATGAAGCTATTTACGAAGTTACAGGCGGATGTTAATAATTTAATAAAAAGGAGTCTGAATAATAGCTGGAATAGTTTAAGCAGCTAAAATTATTTGTAATTGGAAAACATGTTTCGGTTTATTATTTTGAATGAACCATTAGTAGTCCGTCGTACAGACACGTTTTTATCAAACTATTCACATCCGCCTGAAACTTCTTAATTAGCTTCATTTCATCGTAACCTATAAATATTTTATTTACCAAAATTCTGTAAATTGGGGCGTTTTCAATCTTAAGGTCGGCAAAGTTAGTCTATTTAATTAGGTTCTAATAACTCGTAAATATTCATTTGCTTTCCAATTGGATCATAAGATAATTTGATCACAAATCAAGGAAAAATGTGGCCTATAAAAATATTGGGTCGTTTGTTGGATATAACCTCGTTATTTTGACATTTTTGAGGTGCAGGTCACTCCAAACGGCTTAATATATTTTTTTTTTGACCGCAACCATCCTTCTTTTTAATTATTCATTACAGTCAACCATCAACCCACTATTATACAATTCATTTACGAATTATTCGCGACTAACTAATAATTCCTTATTATGAACAATTTCTACGATCACAACAGATGTTAGAACTACAGCGACCGCATCCCAACATACCATACATCACGACTAGGCCGAACTACATGTAGTAAGGATACGACAGGACTTAGGACCCATCAACAACATACACCACGCCACACTACCATATACAGTCATCATCGTGTAATGGTGAGGTACGGCATGTCAACAGTGACATCTGAACACGGCCTGCATTAGCGACCATTAACGCGAAGGTTATTCTAAATATGATAATTGAACAATAACATACTAGAGTAATTATCAATAATATAATTAATTAACCCTAATTATGTAAAATAATAATTACGGTTTAACTCTTCCTAATTTCACAATCCAGTTCCTGAATGATAATGAATGACAACACAGTATATAATTCGGAAGTACAGTTATTTTTCCTGCTCTCAGGGGCTATGAATGACATATCGAATGAAAGCGATTTTTAAGAAGTATTTTTATTTATTTATTTTAACATTTTATTTACCCCCATACCAGACAGAAACGACTAGAAACCGCCCGACGTTTTCGGCTACTGCAGCACTTATTAGACAAACTCTCTAAGCTTTCAATCAATTACAAGCTACTCATATATATGACAATAATAAGACCTATTTGGACTTACGGGATTGAGCTTTGAGGCTCCACTAAACCATCGAATTCCTCTCGTATCAAATCCTTACAATCCCAAAATCCTTTGTAAAATCCTCAACGCTCCTTACTTTGTTACAAATAAAATCATCAATAAAGACCTTAATGTTTCGTATGTTTCCGATTTGGCCCAATACAGATACCTGTCATTCCATAACAAACTGCCGAACCATCCGCACCCTCTCGTTTCAAATCTTGCTTCCTCCTCGATCCCTGTAACCCTCCGAGGCGTCTGAAAAGAAGATGGTCTCGGAACCTTCTAATATAGAACTTTAATTTGAGTTCTACCAATGGGTAGTTTCTCTTCATGTTGTACATGTCATGTTACCAATGACACATTTACTTGTTGAATTTTTCATGTAAATTTCATTAAAATAAAAAAATAAATAAAATTAGATATATTAGGGATTAGTTGTGAGTTTTCTTGATTAGCTTTATATTGTATTTATTGTAATAGGTCCCTTGGCCATTCTGAGGGGGGCCTATATTGGAGGATTAGAGCTCCGGCTACACTGAATTGAAGAAACAGTAGGAAGGTTAAAAAAATTGGTAAAGAAACTATGTCTTCCATGTTAACACTACAATAGGTTATATAGATATATAGGTTATATAAGATAAATCCCCACGAGCAGGTAACACATTTACTGATACATTTCGCATGCAAACTAAACTACCTTGTGTTGTTCAGTAATGAGGGGTCATTCTCATTATTGATTTTCTATCAACCTTATGAATCGATTGGCAAAGAGGAATTATATAGTTGTTTCTTTTCAGTGGGGATATCTTGCTAGGACGTCAAAGAACACGATACCTTCTGGAGGTTGACGTCTGGTTGGGAGTTGGACTATTTATTGCCTGTGTTATTATTTAACCATATTTATTTCACGAACATCTTACTAATTATCATTAAATAGAAACATATCTAGCATACGCATGTTTTTATTGTTATTTTAGTTATTTATATGTACATTGTTAATCTGATAGATTTTTTATTAATGAGTTTCTATTTATTGTGAATGTTAATATATTTATTGTAGATAGTATTTTAGTAGATTATATTTATTAACTTTGTATATAATTTAGCTTATAGGTATAGTTCCGTGCATGTTGAACAATATAATATACTCGTAGAAGCTTAATTGTATTTATTTATTTATTGTTTTCCTGGCACCATCGTACAGTCATTTTCGTTTTAGTCTGCGCCGATCAGGTAACAGAGAGCAGGAAATAGAAAGGACTAATGGATTGAAGTGATTTAGAATTGAAGAGTGGAATGAAGTGTATTTGTCGTGGATGTAGGATTTTACTGTCGGGATGTTCAAGTCGTTATGTATAGTGCTATTTGAAATGTACCAAGGTGCGTTGACAATTGTTCGTAGAATAGATTGTGTTGTTTGTATTTTGTTTATGTGTATTTGTTTGGACGAACCCTAAAGTATGTCCAAATTGGACACAATATGGTGTTATAGATCGGTCTCTTGTTTCGCAAGTTAAGTGAGGATCTGTAGTTCAGAAGATGTGAGAGTTGGGTGTATCGTCAAGGTATTTAAGTCTAGGTATAAAATCAGGAATCAAAATTACGATTCGTGCACTTTAAGTGATATTTCCTTTCTATAGATATTTCAAAATCTATCACTCTTGAGAGCCGGAAAAAAGAATATATATTTGAGAAATAATATATAAGAAGATGTGAGATATAAAAACAAAAACATTATGAAAAATTATCATCAGTGACACATGTCGGTTGATAGTATTTTAACATCCTCAAAGGAAAATAAAGACTAATTTCTTCATCTTCAAATTATATTACTAAAATAGTTAAACTAATTAAAATTTAATATGAGAAGGAGTCAGTCGAAGGTGCGGTCAAATAAATAATAAATTAAAACATATTAATTATTTTAATTTTTGGCGACGTTTCGACCCACTTTGCAGGTCGTCTTCAGGGCTAGAAAAGATACAAAACATGTTGAAAATAAAAAATAAGTATAAGTATATATAAAATAAGAAGAAGTTGTCAGATACAGAAATAAAAGATGGTATCAGAGATATAGTGGGTGACAATGTAGTTAAATATTAAGAATTATATATGTAGAAGATACAAATAAATGGAAAATAAGTATCAATAAAAATAAAAATAAAGGAGTTAAATATAAAAATAAAAAATATTTTTATTTATATAAAAATAAAATAAATTACTCCTTTATTTTTATATTTATATTTTTATTCATACTTATTTTCCATTTATTTCTATCTTCTACCTATATAATTCTTAATATTTAACTACATTGTCACCCACTATATCTCTGATACCATCTTTTATTTCTGTATCTGACAACTTCTTCTTATTTTATATATACTTATATTTATTTTTTATTTTCAACATGCTTTGTAGCCCTGAAGACGACCTGCAAAGTGGGTCGAAACATCACCAAAAATTAAAATGATTAATATATTTTAATTTATTATTTATTTGACCGCACCCTCGAATAACTCCTTCTCATATTATATCAACGGTCAACCATCTCTACATCATAATTAAAATTTAAATTCATATTTATGAGAATGAGAGTCGCCCTTGATGGATAAAGTAAATCTTATCCCCGGCCCGGAAATAAAACCAGAGGATGGAATTAGAACATGTCCAACACGATGGTTGAAGGAAGGAGGGGAGGGGAGAAGAGGTTGAAAGGTGAAATGGACGTCTGTTGCTACAAAACGGAGGCCATTAACCGGACATTTAAAGCCCGCCAAATTACCTGTTATCTTCCCGCGGGCGGGAATAGACTGTTCTGTTCTGGCGCCACCCGGAAGAAACAGACTCAGCGAAGAATATAGTAATTTATTCAAACACTTCATTGAGAAATATTACAATTTGTCACAGTTAAGGACACTTATAATAGAGTTCAGAGAGTACATTCATACCGTATATACAAAAATTTAAATAAATAAAGTAATAACAAAAGAATAAGAATAGAAAATTATTTTTGAAAAATTGAATCCAAATGACAACTCTAAAATAAAATATGATACAGATTTTCCAAAATGAAATATTTGATAGTTGACCGTTGTATTATTAATGAAGGAGATGGTCCGGGGTGGTGGTCATAAATAGGCTAAATAGTGGTAAGACTATTTTAATAAAAGCCAACGTTTCGACCCGACTTTGCAGTTCTAAGTGAAAGTCCTACCTAGCTGAACACACCTCCCTGAAGAAGACCTGCAAAGTCGGGTCGAAACGTTAGCTTTAAATAAAATAGTTTTACCACTAATTAGCCTATTTATCACCGCCACCCGGACCGTCTCCTTCCTTTATTTTCCAAAATTCTTTATGCTCCTTATTATGTCACATATAAAAGAATTCATAAAGACCTCAATATTCCATTTGCTGCTGACTTGGAACAAAATAGATATTCCAAACTCCTTGGTTACATGAACCGCCTTATTCATACCCTCTTATCGAAAACTATTTCTGACAATCCTTCGAAGAGTGTGAAAATAAGGTGACGAAGGGTACGGGCCCAAACCTTGCATACTGGTTGAGGGAGCGATGGACTCCCCCTCAAAAAGGAGTTTGAAATAATATGTTTTTATGCCCCTCTGAAAAAAAGTCAATTTTTTGAAACGATCTTTTGTAAAGTAGCGATATTACTCATATAATTATCTTTCAATATAAACTTTAACATTTCAATAATAGGAACATAGGGCGTCGTAAAATATTAGTTCTTGAGGGGGAGGGGGAAGGAAAGAAACGATATTCTTGCTCCCTCTCTATTTTTATTGGGAGGAGGAAGGTGATCGCCCCCCTCACACTCCTCTGAAGTCAGCGCTTATAGCCAAGGGACCTCCTAATTTTTTTTTTTTTTTATTTAATTTTAATGAAATTTACAACTGTATTACATTAAAAATACAACAGGTAAATGTGACATTGGTAACATGACATGTAAAATATGAAGAGAAACTACCCATTGGTAGAACTCAAATGCCTCTTAAATTAAAATAATCATTGAAATGCTACTGTTTATGCGAAAATCGTTTGAAAATCCCAAGTTACGGAAAGTGGTGGGGGCAGATCAGAAGATCTAAAAGATAAAACTTAACCCTCAACAGCTGTAGATTTCTTGGCCCACTTTTTCACAGGTAGCCACCCTGGACACACCAACGGCACTAGAAGGCCCTCAGGTCAGTGTTGGGTAATTACTCGAGTAAATGTCCAGTGGTGTGACGTCACACTGATTGATCACTCTTTATAGCTTCGCCATGAGTAAATTTGAAAATTACTCATGAAACATTTTTTCTCCATGAGTAAATCACTCATGAAAAATCTTATCTCCATGAATAAATCACTCATAAAACATTTTAACGATATGAGTAATTAAAAAAAAAATGTTTTTATTTTATATAATCAAATTTTTTTTGGACACCTTTCGGATTTGATCAATATCAGGGTCGACTATTATGTTTCGGGGGGGGGGGCGCTTTTTATAAAAATTCTGTCGAATTTGAGATAGCGCCCCCCGGGCCTCGACTTCTTGTAACTTTCCGGATTAAATTGGTATCATGGTCGACTCTTAAGTTTCGGAGAGCGTTTTTTAATTTTCAAATTTACTCATGGGTAAGCAGATAAGAGTGATCACTCTTGACGTCACTGGCAAGTAAGCTGGCATAAAGATGGTAAGCTATTTTTGCACAATCAGTATAACCTACCAATCCATTACAATACTGTCCACTGCATAAAAGTAGAATGTTCCATAATTTTGAATATTGCCTATTGAGAACTTATGAGAGTGCCTTGCCTTAATTAAAAATTGGAAAAGTTGCCTAAACAGCTACTAATGCGCAGTTTCTTCACAAGCTACTATCATGATTTATATTCTTATAACATATTGAATGGCTTAGTAAGATTTGTCAATGGAACCCCGACATGTTTCCCACTACTACGCCGAGTTAGGGTGGCTCTTTCCCTCCTTCAGAAGACAGTATTTCCTTGGTACGTTCCTTTACCAAAAAATCTATAATCATCGTCCATCCTAAGCATTCAATCTCATTCAATTCAAGTCATCTATCCACTCCGTCTCCACATGATCTCGTCCTTCTGACTTAAAAGATACAAGATGACGTCTTCCACTTAAAATCCGCCATGCACAATCCCTATCCATCTTTAAAACCCTCTTATCCCAATTCCTCCTTACAATTCAATCAGCCTGGTTAGCCATTTATCATGTAACAAAATTACATTTTTCTCTCTGTATCATTTGTATATAAATATATATTCTATTTTGAGTATGGAAAAGATGTCCAGTTACGTTCGCTAAGAATTGTTTTTTTTTTGGTCAGATTTTCAATGCATAAGATTCTAAGTCTCTGAGCAGTATTTAATTGATTACTAATATTGAATACACTCCTCTAGATGTGTATTTTTAATTTTCTCCGATCAATCTACAGCTTAGGATATAGATTATATAGCACTTTTATAATGTTTACTATTATTGTATTCATTTGAACAATCATCATTGTAAATTATTTATAGTAAGTAATAATCTGGAATCTTGAATGGGGGAATGTTGGTATAAGGGTGAATGGTAAATGGTTGAGCAATTTACGTTTTGCCGATGACATCGTGCTCTTTGCCAAAAACAGTCGACAATTGAAGGAAATGATTATACAACTTTTAAGGTTGTGCGAACAAGTCGGTTTATATCCAAACTATAACAAAACCAAAATAATGTCAAATAGGGAGCCAAAAGAAATAAAAATAAATAAATACACCTTAGAATATGTAGACGAATATGTGTATCTAGGCCAGCTGGTGTCCTTCTCGGATAGAGCAACAAAAGAAGTACAGAGAAGAATCGCAATGGGATGGAACAAGTTTTGGTCACTGAGGCACATAACGAAAGGAGATTTAGATGTGGATCTTAAAAGACAGACCTTCGATAGCTGTATCCTCCCAGTAGTGACATATGGTTCTCAAACTTGGTCGTTAACTAAGGCCCACGAGAGAAAAATCCAAGTGTGGCAGAACAGTATTGAGAGGAGTATTATGAAGGTAAAGAAAAGAGACAAAATAAGATGCACTAAACTAAGGAAAGAAACAGGCCTCAAAGATACAATTTTACAGTTGAGGAAAATTAAATGGAAATGGGCTGGTCACCTCTTACGTAGCAACGATGTTAGGTGGTCGAAAATAACAACCGAGTGGACGCCATATGATCTAAAAAGGAAGAGAGGCCGACCAGTGAAGAGATGGTGCGATGTATTCAGGCTGACGATGGGACCCCTCTGGTGGAGAGACGCTAAAGACAGGGTTATATGGAAAAAGAAGTGGAGAGAGCTCAGGAACCCGCTTCTCAACAGGGCTAGTCACCCTGAGAAGTGCTGACTACTACTCCCTCACGGGAAGGCCTGTGCAGGAAGAAAGACATAGAAGAAGAATTGTATAATAGTGCATGTGTGTATGTGTGTGTGCGTATCCATGTAGATATGCATGCTACTTTATATTAGTAGTTATAAAAAATAAAAACCATTTGTACATATGTAACTACTTATTTTGCATAATAAAGGCTGCGCAAACTGCTTTGGAGACCACCCGGCCAACTACCGAGGATGCCAAGTCCTGAAGGATCTGAAGGCGCATAGGAGAACAGCAAGAACCAACCATCCTCCTAGATCCCCACCTCTCCCTCCACCACCAAGTTACGAAGAATTTCCGACTCTTCAGCAGCCCTTGCGAAAAGAGCAGCCAATACAAAAAAATGCTTCGCAGAAAGCTACGCCAGCTCAGCTGCAGGAACCATCAAGAAACCAGATGACAAGAAGAGAAAATGCAACTACATCTGCTCACATCGAACCATCATGTTCAGGTATGAGGCGGGAAACTACTCAGCAGCCACCTTCAGCTGAAAATAATGCCCCACCTCAATTGCTCCAATTACTCAATGGTTTAAACTCCCTCATACAGCCCCTGTTTAGTATCCTCCAACAGCTTGTACAGGTGACTCAAGCCATGTATCCACAAAATGGCCGCTAATCAGCTGACTGCAGGCTCTTTGTCCATCCTTCTGTGGAGACATGGCCACAGCTGACATACCTCAGAACATGAGCAGGAGACTAAAAAGGCGTTGGATGAGGGATCTCCTTCCTTAGACAACCTAAGTAATTGGAACAAGTCAGGGAAGAGGTACTGCTGAGTACTTTTCTTCCCCATGCCTGTCATGTCATTATTTCCTGTATCGTCATCACATTTGCTGATTGTCAACAATATTTTGACAGGCGCAAATATATTTGTTATAGACAAGAAAAAAAAAAAAAATTCATTTCATTTCAAATAATAATCTGCTTTTTTATTATTATTTTTTTTTCATTAATTCAATGGTATGACAACACAAGCAATTTATAGTTCATTTCAAATTTCGTTTAGTATTCCATGGTTTATTGTTTGTAGTAACTATTTTGCAGTATTGTGACCATATTGCTCATATTATTTCTTTAATATATCTGTATAATTATATAAATACTTCTGTTATTACTTTGTTTTTGTTATTTTGTTATTGTAATATGTATTTTGGCCAAATGGTATGTTAATTTTTATGTACAAAATTGTTATTCTTAAGGGACTTTGTACTAGAATAAAGTTGATTCTTCTATGCTATTTACTTATTTTATCATACTTACACAGTTGTGAATTTTAATAAATTAACGAAAAAGACGGTCTTCCTACTGCCTAATACGTTCAGCGTGTTTACATCATATAGAACATAATATTCTATTTTAATTTTTTTTTTTATTGTCAGTATTTTCTGATTGTATTCAACCGAGATTCGAACCCGAGGCTAATGGATACAGGACCCTTTTCCTCCACAAGTTGATTCACCATTTAGCCCCGCATGCGCACTTGTGTGGCCATTGTTTTTGCCCGTTTTACCTCAGCCATTAGCAAACAATGAAGACAAAGCACAATGATGCATAGAATTGATAAGAGGCACTTAGACAATTAACTGTCCACTATTTGCTATTTAGATTTAGCAACCTTTACTCCATTGTCGACCGCCTAACTGTACCTCTCCGCTTAGAAAACTATTACTTCTGTATGACTGCAGGATCATGGCCTTCCTAAGATTAATTAAATGCAATGGTAAAATTTTTTTATTTGCCTAAATCAGAATCAGCCAGACAAAAAATTGAGTTGTGTATGGTATATTAAAAACCTAATTTAAAAAAACACACACATATATATGTATATATATATATATATATATATATATATATATATATATATATAGAATAGAAAAATAATTTTATTCTGGGACGAAGTCCCTTCAGAATAACAAAAAAGTACAGAAATTAAAATTTTACATCTGGCCAGATAAAAACAAACATAACAAATTAAGATAAAGATAGGTCATTAAAAAAAGAAAAGAAAAAAATATTGGTTATACATACTATATACAAAATAAAATAAAAAAAATCTATATAAAAAACTCTTGAAACCATACTAAGATACTTAAAACTATGTACAATGTTAAAATATAAATAAACCCTTTTAGAAAAAATAAAAAATACAGAAAAAATAAATGTATATTCTTCTTAACAGTAAAATCTGTTTCTGTTGAAAAAAAAAAAAAAAAAAAAGAAAGTCGAATCTATAATAAGTATTTAGGTTATGAGCTATATGTGAATATGTTCTTATAGATAATATGTAATTTTACATAAAAGGTTAGCTGGTGCCTGACTGTTTTTGGGACAGGAATTGGAATAGGAGGGTTTTGAATGTAGATAAGGATGAAGAATGTCGAATTTTGATAGGAAGGGAATTCCAGAAACTAACAGAACGTGCAATAAAGGAGTTTTGGAACGAGGCAGATCTGTGAGAAGGAATGTAAAGGTCGGAAGGTCGAGATCTTGTGGAGAGGGAGTGGACTGAGGACTTGAATTGGAGAAGGTTGTAGGCGTAGGAAGGACGATGATTGTTGATGATATGATAGAGGAATGTACCTAGGAAATATTGTCTTCGAATGGAGGGGAAGAGCCACTCTAACTCAGTGTAGTGGTGAGAGACATGGTAGTATCTCGGGGCACCAATAATATATATAATATACCCTATTATTCTACAATAGCCAAGCTGTATGACGAACCCCCCAAAAGCAAATAGATTTCAATCTATCTATCTAAAAAAAAAAAAAAAATATGTATATATCATTATATAAATAGGCAAACGCAAAACGGTTCAGCCCCTTTTACTCCACTATTATTCAACCAATTTTCTTGCTTCTTGTTTTTTGCTTAACAGCTATTGACGAACTTTAGTGTTATCAATAAATACAAATATAAAATAATATGTAAATAAAAATATAAATATTTTTTTGTAGTTTGTTCAAGTTTGTTAGTGGTATAGCTTGTTCAAAACAGCTAATCTTCGAAAGTTCTTCAATGATTTCTTTGAAATTTTGACACAACCTCGCAATAATATTTAGAAGTGTTTGTTTGTTTATTCAGGCTTTAAGGCGTAAAACCCTAGGATCATCAACGCCAGTGAGTCGGTTATATTTATAAACTCTATAGAGGAGATAATTAATAATAGATCGAGTAATAAATGAAAAAAAAAATTAAAAACTATATAATATAAAAATATAAAAGATGAAATATATTAAAATAAATATTAAAAAAAGAAAGAACAATAAAATTAAAATGATATTTATTTTTATATTTTATTTAACAGTCTATGTATTTTAAGAAATTGTATCACTGTTTTTATGTTCGTATTTAGAAGTGTTTTGTATACTGTATACCTTTCGAAATTGTTTACAGAGAAGTTCTGCATAAAAATGGATTTAAACTGAATTGAAATTGCTAATTTAAATTTATTTTTTACTTGTTTAAACATAATATTAATTCATTGTGATAATAACACACGTAAATTAAAGTGGAAATTAAATATTTTTGAATGAGTCAATGTTGTTTATATTAATAAATGAGGATGTTTGAATCGTTATTTACTCTTTATTTATTGAATTTATATTTTATTTTATTACATGTTTTCCTCAACTTTGTAATGGCTATGGTCGAATTTCCATTACTGGAGGAACACTAGTTTATTGAAATACTTATGGATAGTTGCAAGTTATTTAAAGTTATTAAACACCATAAGTCGAACACTGGTTTATTGAAACACTTTAAGGAGAGTTGGAAGTTACTTAAAGTTATTAAACACCATTAGTGAATTACGTAATGATGTAGTTAGAACATTTATTAATTTACGTTTGAATAAAATGCAACCTCATTCCATCTAGTGGTACAGATTAATAGACAAAATAATAAATTGCCTTAACCTAATTAGGGTTATAATTCATAAAATATTAAATAAAATAGGTCCAATACCACCATCATAGAATGTAGAATTACATCAGTGAATAGAAACACTTAGTATTGGGAGGGATTAGTTTTATAAGTAGAAGAAAATAAGTACAGTATAAGAAGAAAAAACAAAAATATTTTTATATAACAAACATCATAAATATTTTTATACTCCAAATATTTTTACTATTTATATAATAAATGAGATATCAGAAATGAATAAAAATACATGAATACTAAAGAAAATTTACTATGTAGAACACAACAAAGCAAAACAAATAGTAGATATCTTAGGATAACAACGCACATGTAGAATCGTACAATTAATAATAATATTTTAAAGGCATCCAAATTGTGAATAAATACATGTACGCCCACGGAAATATGAACAGATTCCTGATCTAAAACTGAGGGTTTGTACTTGTATTGATAGAGTCACAAACACTTATAATAAAATAAAATATTTTGTTCAACTGATCAAGATTTTTTATATCCAACACACATTCCATTGATAAATCATCTGTGGCTCTATATGTGTATGTAGGTATTTACTTCTATGTGTCTCCAGAAACAAACACTCCAGCATCAAGTGCTTTAAACCGTTATTGATAAGTTGGAATTGCATCAGTGTATACAATTTATAGTGTTTATCTTATAGATGGCTTGAAAATGGCTTACTAGCCGAAACGTAAGTGATGTAGACTGAAATAAATATGCTAAAGAAATAATAAAACACAGCCTTATTTTATATTATTATTACTATTTCATCGAAAACAAACAGGCACATATGGATTCTTACAATTATTTCCACGTTTGATATTGACGAAGGAAATATTAATTTTTTTTGCGACAAACATCTTGCGGATTCACAAAAAAGTCAATGAAAACCAAAAAACAAAACTACACTATATACGAACAAGGAAGAGTTTTATGATATACTAGTTGGCCCGTGCGAAAAATTCGCAGACAATTTTATTTAGTGGATAAATAGTAAAACAATATGGAAATAAGTATTATGTATTATGTAAGGAGGGAATTAATATTTTTTCCTTAGTCGATTACAATATTCCATTAAACATAATAGACCAAAATATTTATACAAATATCTTTGCTAGGACCTACTTTTAAAGGCTGACTGGAAAGATAATAAAGACAAAATAATGCCCCGATCATAGGATTTTCTAAATTATTAAAAAAATTAAATGTAAGACCAAAGAAATGTCTTTAAGAAATAATAAAGTATATATAAAAGCCTGGAAAAAAAATGTAGTAGACTATTCTATTCCTAAATGCAATATCTTTAAACAGGAAGACATTATTAAGTATACCAAAACTAATGGACTGTATCTTTGTTAATAATAGTCCGATTTTTACAATTTTTTGTTTGTTTTGTAGGCAATTTAGTAATATTTCTAATTATCATAGGTACAATGCACACTTTGAGTTATTCGCAAATAAAGTTTCTTTTCCTCTATTACATTTTTTCTAGAAATTTCGGGGGGAAGGGACTATTTTTCGCATGAGAAGGAGAAGAATATCTTCAAAATGAGTGGTCAATCATTGGATTTTATTAAGAATTTACGAAGTTATGGCGTTCCGACAGAAAAACACCTTTTAGAAATAATATATAGGATAATATTTTATACCGAACAAACCTTGAAATAGCGATCAATAGAAGTAATGAAAGTAAAAATATATGTATTTATACTTAATATATATAACAATACCCCACAACTATCCTTAATTATGATTGAACGTAAATACCGCTATTCGCGTGATGTATTCGCAATCTGCATTTGGTAAAATGTTTTCTAACCACTATCGATAACATTCGTGCTTGTTTATTCAAGATTAGATCTAACTCGACCTACTAGCGGGAACCAAATCAGTAGTTCTTCGCCTGATGCCATCGTCGGTCGCGCTTCTTCTACTCGCTGGGACGATCAGCGGAGAAGAACTCTCCAGCTGCCTCCAGGCGATCGCCCAACAGTACCTCAGGAGCCGATGCCTTTCCTTTCATTTTCCGTTCAACTTCACCGATCCAAGTCTCAACTACGTACCCTCCTTGGTTCAGTCGCCCCTCCTCAAGAACATGCATGAAGACTGGGCGGTTAATCTTCCAGCGATCAGCAGCGAAAGCATAAAATACCCTTTCATACCGCCGGGTCCCTCCTGCTATCTCAATTGTGCACAAATAATAATTTTGGAGGACGATGTGCCATATGTTGAACAAATCGATCAAATAGTATACACTTTCTACACCCAAACTTATCAAGATGGCGGAGGTAATAAAAGCAGAATAGTCGTTACAGTCTCAGCTGAGAGTAACCAAGTCGAAGTCTACCTACTGCTAAAGCACATGTTCATAAAGGGTGATATAGACGTCATATTTGTCGGTAAGATGGACGGGTTCATCAATGTCTTAACATTATTCCCGTACGGAAAGGACAAGGAGAGCTGTCCTGAAGACAACACTGAAGTGGAAACACTAGACCGATGGGTAGACGGTCGTTTCGAAAAACATACTGATCTATTCCCAGATAAAGTTCCGAGAAAATTCAACGATTGTACAATTAACATAGGTACAATGGACGACCCTCCGTATTTCATAACTGATGGACAAGGAAATGGTGTTGGAGGAATAGAATACCAAATCGCGGAGGTGATCGGGCGCCACCTGGGACTCAGGAACCGCTACATGTTCTTCTCCAAGAACGACTCTGTGCTCTGGAGCGAAACGGAAAGACCGCACGGGATGAGGACGGAACTGCGGAAGGGGCAGGTCTGGATGATCATTTCCGGTCACAGCAACTTCATCTTCTCCTTCTCCTGCCTGACCGTACCTCACGCGTACCTCATGAACCGCATCAGTTGGTTCTTCAGCAATCCGAACCAGGTACCCAATTGGAAGTTGATCAGCTTAGCCTTTGACAGGAATTCGTGGATCTTGGTGCTAGTCGCAGCATTGGCGTTCTCTTTAATTTTATTTGCACGAGCAAGATTCCTAAGAAAGCAGCACCCATTTCAAAGGCTCTCAACTTCAATGATGGTCATTTTGGGCCTGATGTTGGCAAACCCTTCAAACATAAATCTTAAAGGAATTTTGTTCAGAATCGCATTCGCTACGTGGTTCTTCTACACCATCCACATCAATCTTGCGTACTCCGCCGGTTTAACCAGTCTCCTAATCACGGGTAAACTTGAACCGAGAGTTACCTCCTTCGAGGGAATCCTGCAACGTAACATCAAAACGGCCATGACAATGAACGTTGTCTTACAAATATCGGGAGTCGAAGAACCTCTGATAAAACAGGTCCTTTCCAATCGCATCCTGGTTGAAGATGTGAGTGAGGTTTTCTCCCAATCAGGAACTTTGGCCATTTTGGAGCGCGAACCCAATTTCCTCTACAAGATTAAAAAATACAACTTATCCTTCTACAGGTCTGAATTGAACTTAGGTTTCGTCTATTTGGGGTTGAAAATGAGAAAAAATAATTTCCTCGTCGACAGGATCGCTGAGCTCTCTTCCAGAGTCCTCGAGAACGGTTCCGTCAACAAGTTCGTTCAGGATTATTGGTCTGTTCCGAACAATTTTCGGAGATCTAGGTCCAAGTCTTTCACCCTGACAGATCTTACAGGACCCTTCATTATATTGGCTGTCGGCTTAGCGATTTCATTTTTGGTATTTCTGTGGGAAATTCTCAACAGGAATGTGATAATATTGATATGACACATTTAAATGAATTAATTTTTATTTTTACATGACACATAGAGTGTGAATGTGATCTCTGAACACTATTGTAAATGTCCTTTGAGACAGATTGTAATATTTTTCAGTAAATAAGTTAAAATAAATTTTTACATGAAATGGTAACGACCAGGAGACTACCAAAATAAAATTAGCCATTTTTTTAAACAATGTAAACTATACAAATCTGTTAAGGTTTAAACACTAAAAGCGAGATGTACATAAATATTATGAATAAATAAGATTATTATTTCATTTTTTCCCTTGAAGCTATTGTGTGTCCATATTATCACTACCACTATTTTTTGTCCATATTATCACTACCACTGTTGTGTGTCCATATTTAAAAAAAAATAAAATTTGTTTAAGACATCAAATACAGGACTTATTAATTAATAAGTAAATAATAAATCCATAAATCGTTGTTATTTCTAACATGCTTTATAAAAAATAAATATGAATTCCAAGAATTGAAATACTCATGGTTAAAAAATATGATAGTATATGGAATTATCCAATAGTATATTTTTTTTATTGATAAGTATTTCAGCTAATTTTTTCTTACTCAATGGGAGGGAGGTATGTCGTCTGTTGAATAATATTATGTTGTTAAGAAGTGTTTCTTTGACTGGCAGAAGTGTAAAGAAACGTATCTATCGCATCGTAATGCATCTAACGGATCGTGAATTTAATATTTTATTCTTAAATGAAGAATATCCAACGTCGAATACTTTATTCTTTGAATATTTTCAATCAAAGCAAATGGAGGAAAAAGATATAATAAAAATTGTTAACTATAAAACAGGCAATGTATAAGAGGCGATGTTGCCCAAAATAGATCTTGGTCTTGCAAGACTGGTATAAAAAAATACCAATACCAAAACTGGTAAAAAAAAATCGTTGTTGTGAATACAAATTAAGGTAAAATAGTTACTAATACTTGACTATTTTAGTTACTATATGTAAAGGTATATGGTACAACCAGTATACTTTTGCATTTAAATCTTCAAATTTTTCAGTCCGGCTTAGTTTTAGAAGGTTTCCGTACCTAAAAAAATACAGTAATATCTGTATATCATTCGGCTAACAGGTAACTGCAAGACGAGTGTTGGTCTTGCATTTGCGCTACACTAACAATAATGTACTAAATAATCATACTAAAAAGACAAATACTAAGAAAATATTATTATAAAAACAAGCAAATAATAATAAATGAAATATTTTTAAGAACAATTCATAATGGAAATGTAGCTGGGTACGTTATGTAAAACAATGAGAAGAATGAAAAAAAAAATAATGAGCCGGAAAAAACCTTTGACTCATATTCTTCCAATTGTCTATTATTTGTTAATTTGTTTTGTTTTGGTTTTGTAAATATTTAGTATCATTTCCGGAGTCCTTTCATTAGAATGCGATCTGAGGAAATATAAACAAACTGTTTTCCCCGCCAAGTTCTAATTTTTTAAATTGTTAGTTAAACTTAATATTAAATTGAAGATTTTTGGCAACAAAAAATTAAATTTTTTTTTTCAATAATTAAACTCTATTTAAAAAATAAATAAATCAATTTTAATTTGCGCATCATATGAAAATTCTAACATCATTACATATTTTTTGATCTTATGATTATAAATAATTTATATTTTTTTGTAAACAGATTTTATTCCTGAGAAACTTTGTCACGAAATAAGATTATTATTCTACTATTCTATTCCATAATTTTAAGTAAGAATTTTGTTATATTTCGCAGTTCATAACTAGTTTTTATTTTATTTTATTGTTTAATTAGTCGGAAAATAAGTAAATAAATACTGACTCCTAAAAACTAAAATGCTCTGAGAATTTAGATTTATTCAAATGTAGTGAATGCTAGATAAATAACGTATTAAGACTTTCCACCACTGATTTGGGGTTTTTGGATCACTGTGCGGCGGTTCACACGGAGTTGAAAAGAAATAAATAATGTCAGAAATTAAAAACGAAGCTGGACAATAATTTCAAAAACGAACTGCTCCCAGAATCGATACAAAAGTGAAAACCTCTCCAATCATTGGACTGGAATACAATCGATTGGAAATCTCGATAATTATCATCCATTTACAAATAGCCATTTATTTGCAAAAATGGGACAATGGGGCAAGCCCCCTCCACTCTTCACTATACAATCTCCAACAGATTAGCGAGGTTTCGAAAACAGTCCAGTTTAGCTTTTGTTTCGACTTCGAAACGAACTCATTCTAAAATAGTCTGTCGTGTTCCTTGCGACATGGATTTACGTAAACCAGCCGCTTTCCCTTCAAAGCCCTCGCAAAAACCTTTTACCTGTCGTTTTGGAGGATATTAAACCGATTGGGATCGAACTGAATTCAAAGAGATTGCACTATTAAACTTTTTTAGTTAAAAAAAAATCAATTTATGTAGGAACTTTATAAATGCACTTACTTTACAACATGCACCCCCCCCCCATATTTTGAACAATAAATATTGAAAATAAGCTGACAGGTTGTTGAAATTATCGGTGGAATAACGGCATTATGGGAATGATGTAAAATAGCATCGATTATAACCACAACGGTGACATATGTATAGTTGAGAAGATTACGAGAGAGTTGTTATAGTCTGTGGTACAGATCTCTTTTTACTGAATTATTGACATCCGCCTGAAACTTTGTAAATAGCGTCATCTCATCTTTATCTCATATTTTATATTCGAAAACTCTTGGAATTGGGACGTTTGCAATCTGAAGGGAGACAAACTTTGTCTATTTAATTAGGTACTAAAAACTCGTAAATACACATTTGCTTTCTACTTACCGTGAACTAGATCCCCAAATTTTCAAAATAACGAAATTAAATAGGACGAACGGCCCAATATTTTTGTAGGCCACCATTATTCTCGGGAAAACTGGTTAGCTTTTAATGAGTAGGCTGTAATGTAAATTTTATTCATTTATTTTTATTTGTGAAGTTCATATATTGTATTATATGATAATATAATATCATACTGTTTGGTTGTTTGTTTCAATGTCAAGGCGCAAAACATCCAAGCCATTAGCGCCTGAACAATTAAACAATACTACTTACTTTTATACTGTTTAGGTGGTTGGTACAAAAAATAAAAATAAAAACAGGATACAAATAAAAAAAAAATAAAAGATTAATGACACTTATAAATATTAAGATGGAGTAGATAAATAAATAAAATTTTAAAACTAAAAAAAATCTGCAAAAGATCGTTACTTATAAACTTCCTTACTTAATTACTTATAAATTTCCTGGGTATGCTGATATATTGTGGGGTATTCCGAGATCTTTTGACGTTGCGGTGTAAAAAGAGCACTATTCCAAAACACATTGTATGGTAAATGACTGGTCACACTTTTGACATCTGGGGATAACATCTTTTGTTATAAGGTGGAGGTGTATCAGTCTAGTATGTCTATCCTCTATAGTATGTCCTATTTTGTTTTTGTATCAATATATAGTACGAATGACTTTAGCACTAATACATATTGACCTTGGGTGTTGCGAAATGTATTATTATTCTATATACAAATATTTTTTTATAAAAATCATTATTTACTTAAAACACAACCTTGTTTGTGACTAAATATTTGTGTTAGCGGATGTGGGGAAAACAACGCGAACTAGTGTTACAAAACGAAAAATTAGGTAGCTGCAGGGCTGTTGCGTGGGTAGGGCTCTGTCCAAGGTGCCAAGAATTATGAACAAAAATATAAAAATTCAGAATGCTTCTGAAAAGTGTAAAAATCATACAAGACTAGCGAAATAATTATTTCTATTTTCAGTTCCACTTGCTGTTAAATAAATTACAAGCTGACTAGAGACTTATCAGAAGTGCAAAAATATAGTAAAGTACAATAAATATAACCCGTAAACATGAGACAATGTACAACTAGCCGAGTTCGAAGGACGTAATGGGAGGGCGCCTGATATCATTTCGCTTCGGGCGCCAAAACTTAGGCGACGGCCCGGAGTACTTGCGAGAATTTTCAAATTGTTTTAGTAGTTAAAGAGGAGATTATAATAGTCCTTGGTACAGACCTCTTCTTATCAAATTATTAACATCCACCAGAAACTTTGTGAACAGCTTCATCTCATCTTAACCCATAACTAATTATTAAATAACCTATAACCTGTTATTTACGAAAACGCTTGGTATTGGGTCAATATAAGAAATATAATTCTAAACTGAGATAATTGGTCGCTGAAGGAAGAAGACGTCATCAAGAATTATAATAAGGAGATGCGAAAATTTTATGTTGAAGTTAATCTTCAACTCCTCGAAGAAGCCTGACTAATTATTATTAACCCTCATTTTGTTATAGTTATCCTTTCATTTATTTATTGTAATCTTTTTGTATTGTCTTCTCTATATCTATTTTAGTTTGTTTTTATTTTTTCTCATTTGTTCAATTAAGAAAGTTATGAAGTTTACCATAGCCGTGTAATTTAAAAATTTATAAGTTACATGTATTTTTATTAAATACATATATGCATTATGCTTAATGTATGGAACATGTAAAATTTAACAAATAAACGATCCATAAGGGCCCTGTATAAACAGGGTTACTATATGAAGGAAGCAGATAAAAAAATGTGACTAAACACTCGTAATACACAATTTTTTCCCCACTTCGATCGTAAGTTAATTTGATAAAAAATGCGAGAAAAAAGGTGGCCTACAAAAATATTGGTCCGTTTGGCCTAAATAAACCTCGTTATTTTGACAATTTGGTGGTGTAGATCACTCCAAACGGCTCAATATTTTTGAAGGCGCCCTTTTTTTCCCTAGTTTGTGCCAAGTTATCTTACGATTCAAGTGGAAAGTAAATGACTATTTAAGATTTCTAGTACCTAATTAAATGAACAACGATCGCCAACCTCCAGATTGAAAACACCCCAACTAACGAGGATTTTCATAAATAAAATAGTTTTAGGTTATGAAGAGATGAAGCTATTCACGAAGTTTCAGGCGGATGTTAATAATTTGAAAAATACCACGAACTATAATGATAAAAACGTAAAAAAATTAGTTTTCTTTTATAATTATTTGCAAAGGTAATTTGTTTTGAAAAAAAGTCGTACGGACAGAACAAAGCAGTATGTTTCCACCTTGAAAATATCAACTTTTCTCCGAATATCATACTTCAAGTTTCATTGAGTAAAACGATATTAGATATATTCGTAACTAGTTAGTGTACCTATGCGATTAAATTAGATCTAAGATAAAAAAAATAATAAAGCGTATACGAAACTTACACAACATTCCAACGAGCTACCAGATATAAAATAAATAATGTTTGACATCGAAGTAAACATAATCAAAAATATATGTTTCGCCGCTACTCAATAACTGTTCCTGATAATGATTGGTGGTAAACAGTTCCAACAGTCGCGTGATCTATTCAAATCAACCATTGATCAAATTTTCTCCAACCATTATTTCTGAACTATTGATACTGCCCACGTGTATTCATTCCAGATACAATCTGACACGATACAATCTAACAAGATACAATCTGACACGATCTTGAACGAGCTGACAACAAGGCAGTAGTTTTCCACGTGATGCGAGTTGCTTCCAGAGACGAATTTTCCAGTTGCTTCCAGGCGATCGTTTTTTTTCCAGTTTTGAAAAAAAGTCCAGTATGTTTCCACCTTGAAAATATCTATCCCAGAAATATTTTTCATTTTTTCTCTGAATATCATGCTTCAAGGTTCATTGAATAAAACGATGTTAGATATATTCGCAATTAGTTCGAAACCTTTGAACTTCAACGATCCAAGTCTCACTGACATACCTTCCTTAGTTAGATCGCCTTCTCCTAAGAACTTACGTGAACAAAAGGCGATTAATCTTTCAATCATCAGAGGAATAGGGATGCCAATCTATAGTCGATAATATAGAAGTATCTATCTATATTTTACCATCCATAACATTTACATCCATATAATCTGCTATCCATATCATCCCTTCTGTTAACGCCGCATACTCTCATATCTTTGTTTTTTTTCAGTGTTATTTTTTTTTCTCACAACTCACCCCTTTTAAGTGTGAATAATAAAAGATTTTGATTTTTTTGTCAGTAAAAACAGAGGAATATTGTCCCTAAAATGTATATAAGTTTATAGTGTTGATATATTTGGGTTTATTTTGCGATGTATTATCGCGTTCTATATACACACCAGCCCGGCAGTAATACCCTGTCTTAGGGATTAAGACATCAAAATACGGCCGAAGCGAGTCTGGAAGTAACCGTTGTTGACATAAGGTCTATGTGAAGACGTCTACCCCCACCAGTCCAGACTCATCACATCTCACCTAGCGCCATTTTCGAACTTCAGTTGTTTAGCGGCGCTGCAATTGTCGATCGATTTGATACTCCCCAACATCGACTTGACATCGTACAAGGTAACCTCTTTGGAAGAAGATTCTCCAACTTGGAACGTTTTTATTCTCACCATCACTATGCGACATTTAAATATTAATTTGGATTTTCTCTCTAAATTATTAATTAAACTTTAATGAACTCTCAAGTTAATTTTTTTCCTTTTGATTAATTTTATTCTCGAAATTTGATTTTGTTCTCTTGAAGTTATTTTTTTCTCTCTTAAGTTAATCTTTATTATAGAAATTTTTTATTTATGTTTTGTTTTTGATGGACAATTTTTTTATTTTTCACTAAATATTGTATTTATGTTTTATTTTATTTCACTGCATTTGAATAATCTTTTTTCTTCTCATTTGTTTTTTTATCTTTTATCTCAATAAATTTGTAAGCATTTAAAAGGGTATTTTTTATTTTCCATTTTTAGGTATTGAAATATTTTTATTTTTTAATATTTTGATGTGCATGCATTTTTCACGTTTTACAGGTCTCATTCACTCTTTTTTTCCCCTCTTTCCCAACATTTTTAATTTTACTCGAATTTTCCACACCATTGAGGAAACGCACCGGGGAAAGATTTGTACTTCGGTTTTGAAGTACCCCTGGCCCCAACACCTTCGATATTTTAATCATTTAATTTAAAAATTAAAATTAAAAGAATCGTTGTAGGAAAGCAATAGGAATTATATAAGAATCTGATCGTTAGAAAAAAAATATATTCAACTTGGCTGTTTCATATAGAATGTAATACGTAGTAAAGAAAAATAGCGATATTTCGATAGTATCGACTATCGCCACCATCAAGTAGAGTTGAATACCGCGCGCGGGACCTTTCTCACTCAGTAAACTTAATTTGCCCAAATTTGTTAGTTAGAACCTTCTGAAACCAAGGCCACGAATTGTCAAAGAAACTTATGTAGGATGGAAATAAATTAGCGTTTCGCTGAATCCGATTTATGGGTGAATAGATGTAGTGTATAGAATAGATATTACAGTGACAGCTGAGACCAAGATAGACTGGTTAAACAATGTCTTACAAATATCGTACATTTGTAAACATTAATTTTAATTTTTATTCAACTTCACCTGATGAAAAAAAAAAAAAAACTGGAGGTCTGGAGATAGAATTTCACAGAGCAGTGTGCTGGGACCATTACTTTTCAATATTATCACAGCAGATTTAACCAGGAATGCAGATTTCTAGCAAAATTTCCTATGTTTGATATTGCACTACTTACATTAAAAAAAAAATCTAATTATCGCATATCTTACCAAACAGAACTATCTTGAAGATATTTTTGACTGGGTTACCATGTGGGAAGTGAAAATGAGTAAAATGACCAGGATATAATTTGTCCTTTTTTTTTTCGCTTCAAGATTTTATTAAAAAATTCTATTATTCTTTGTCTTTACAATAAATACTGATTTAGTGGTACTATAGATGATAATAATGGTTCATGTGTACTTTAACAATGTTCTCATTCATATATGTAAAGAAGTGCCATATTTGAGTGTTGAGACCACGATAATATATAATCTCATTTTAACATTTATATTTAAAATGCTACGGAACAGTAACGCCATCTGCTGGCCATTGTGGAGGTGCTACCTATTGGCGGAGTAGGGAACTAATGAAATCCTGGAGATTATCGTTTATTCTTATTTGACCACTTAAAGGATAAGGCCTGATCTATTTTATCCTTTATGTCTCTCATCTCCAAAAACTGAGCAGAGACCCCCTACGAGAGAAGTGGCTATGGAGAGCCAGGAGATATGGTGGTCCAGGCCAGGAAGTGAAGAAGCGGCTGGATAAGCAGGATGAGTAGCTATAGGCTAAGCGCACCATTGATCTTGAATCTTGGCAGGAGTTTCCCAAGGTTCAATACTAGCCCCTCTACTTTACGTTACATACACTTACGATATACCTTTTAACGACGAGATCTTGACAGCTACATATGCAGACGATACAATAATTCTCACAAAACATCAAGACCCTACACATGCCTCACGCCTCACTAACTCTACAACATCTCTTACTTAAATAACAAGATTGGTTCACGCTATGGAAAATTCGACTTGAGCATGACAAATCCAACATAGAACATTTACTCTTCGACTAATAAGAGGCATGGCCACAGCTGACACACATCAGAACATGAGGAGGAGACTGAAAAGACGTTGAATGAAAGATCTCCTTTCTTAAACAACCTAAGTAATTGGAACAAGTTAAGAAAGAGTACTTTTCTTCCCCATGCCTGTCATGTTATTATTCCATGTATTGCCATCATATTTGCTGATTGTCAACAATAAGTTGACAGGCGCAAATACCTTTTTATAGACAAAAAACTATAAAGATAACAATATAGATAAGATATAAACTTACTGTTAGCAAAACTGTTAGTAGGAAGGTATGAAACATACTTATCTCAAGAGCCAACAATAAAAGGCATTTTAAACTTTTATTTTGGGGTCTTTATCCATACAGTTGTCAATAAAGGACATTGTTCTTCAATATAGACAGAACTGGAACCTTTAAATCAAGAAGGAAGATTATTATTTACATTTAAAGTCCAACCTATCCATCACTAGGCCCCCTGGTATGGGATGAAGAAATTGCCTACTGCATGCACATAGGGACTTCACCAGAACAAGAGACTGACATGTAGAAGAACACATACAATACTAATCAGAAAACAACTCGACTAACTGTGTTTGTTATCTATTATTCAGTTTACTTGACAGACGCTCCAAATTATACTTAACCAACAAACTTATCATCTACGAATTACTTACAAAATCATGAGAGAAAATCTCCAATATCGTTAAAAAATCAATCATTACAACCTAATATTTGGAGTAAAATAGAGGATGCACTGATCTATGTGATAAATGACTTGCTGCACAAAGACTTCGACATCCAAACGGTTCCAGATACTGTAAAACAATACTACAAAAACATCCACCGTAGACTAAATTACAACATGAACCTATTAGCCCTAGCAACTTTTAAGGTATCTATCTTAACTCCAATCCAAATTTTTAGAAGATATTAACTTATAACTTATATTCTCATCGGGTCCAGACATCTCATTAGCTCCCTTCCTTACTTTCCTCTACTTAACCTCAATAACCTTCCCATCCATTTTTCCTTACAGTCAAAAATCTAGGAGTAACCTTTGACCAGAACCTCTCCTGGAATAACCATACTACCCAGATTACCAGAAAATCCACAACTGTCCTTAAACAATTACTAAGATTCCGTGATTGTATTCCTCTAAAAACCAGACAGCTCCTTGTAACCTCCCTTACATTCCTTCACTTCGACTATGGTTGTTTGGTGTATGAAAGGCAATCTGCCAGGCTAGAAATGAGACTAAAGAAACTCATGAACTCATCTTCGGGATCACCAGGCGTTCATATCTCATTGTAGTACACCGAGTTGAAGTGGCTTCATGCTGCTTCCCGACGACAATTCCTCCTTGGTGTTTTCCTTTTCCAAGTCTTCAGAACCAAAAACCCTCTCTACATCCTGGAACTCCTTACTCTACGTTCCTCTATCCACTCTCTTAATACCATGTTTCAATCTATAGACTTATATATTCCCTCCCATAAAATCCTTCAAACAACTCCTGTCCCACCACCTACTCCACATTCAAACTTCCGCAGCCATGTAAAATTACTTGCATCTGTACACTGTTTAATTTCAATCTACTGCACAATGGCAATAACGATTACCAGTCAATTAGTTTGTATTTTCTATTATTTTAAGTCAGACTAAGACCCATACATTTATTATTAGTAACTCTGTTATTATTCTTAGCTAACAGTAGTCTCAGAATAAAATTATTTTTTTCATTTATTCATTCATATAACAAGACTAAGCAGAGGGAAATTTATACATTTGTTTAAATAAAAAATACTAATATTTATATTCCATCTATGGTACAGTAAAGTAAAATATAGTGATCGATAAACCAGTAAAACTGATCAGACATGACTTTTAACAATTTTAAGTTTAAAACAATTTATTTGAATTCAAATAAACCTTGGTCCGAGTTTATCGACAACAATGTAATGACAGCATTGTGAGCGGAAGAGCCCACAGTGGTAACGGTTGCCAAAACATAATCAAAAATATAAGTTTCATCACCACCTAATAGCTAACCCTTTATTATGATTGATAGGCTGCCGATAGGATATTCACCTGCACGATTGCGTGATGAATTCATTAAAGATGTAATCTTACACGACCAACAACCAGCCGGGATCTCGGTAGTCACCGCCCGACCGATGTCAGCGCCGGTCGCTCTCCTCCTCGCGGCGACGATCCGCGGGGACGAACTCTCCACCTGCCTCCAGGCGATCGCCAAACAGTACCTCAGCAGCCGATGCCTTTCCTTCAACTTCCCGCTGAACTTCACCGAGCCTAGTCTCATCGACGTGCCCTCGCTAGTTAGATCGCCACTCCTCAAGAGCTTCCATGAAGACTGGGCAGTCAATCTTCCATCCATGAGCAAGGCCACTCTGATGTACCCAATCTTTCCGCCGGGACCCACTTGCTACCTGAATTGTGCACACATAATAATTTTGGAGGACGACAAGCCATATATTGAACAAATCGATCAAATAATTTACAACGAGTACAGTCAATATTATGAGGATGGGGGAGGTGATAAAACAAGAATGGTCGTTACAGTCTCTGCTGAGACCAACCAAGTCGACGTCTACCGACTCCTAAAGCACATGTTCATAAAGGGAGATATAGACGTCATATTTGTCGGTAAGATGGACGGGTTCATCAATGTGTTCACATTATTTCAATATGGCAAGGACAAGAAGAGCTGTCCTGAAGATAATACTGAAGTGGAAACACTGGACCGATGGGTGGAAGGCCGCTTCGAAAGAAGTATGGATCTATTCCCAGACAAAGTTCCAAGAGCATTCAACAACTGTACTATTAATGTAGGTACAATGCACGACCCACCCCACTTCATAATGAACGACAAAGGTATAAGTGGGATAGAGTATCAAATCGTGGAGATGATCGGGCGCCACCTGGGACTCAGGAACCGCTACAAATTCTTCGAAAGGAACGACTCCGTGATGCTGACGGACAAGGAAGGCCCGCACGGGATCAGGACGGAGCTGCGGAAGGGACGGATCTGGATAATGGTCTCCGGCCACAGCAACTACATCTACACCTTCTTCTGCTACACCGTCCCCCACAGCTACATCACCAACCAGATCAGTTGGTTCTTCAGCAATCCGAACGAGATACCCAACTGGAAGCTCATATTCTTAGCATTTGACCTGCGGTCGTGGGTCTTAGTACTCGTCACAACGTTGGTGTTCCCCTTGATCTTAACTGCTCTGGCTAGACTACAAAAGAAGAGGCATCGTTTTCGAAGACTGTCCACTTCAATGTTAGCCTCGTTAGGCCTCCTTTTGGCAAACCCCTCCAACATAAATCTTAAAGGACCTGTGTTCAGGATCGCGTTCGCTACGTTCTTCTTCTACACCATCCACATAAACCTTGCGTACTCCGCCGGTTTAACGAGTCTCCTAATCACGGGTAAACTGGAACCGAGAATTACCTCATTCGAGCAGATACTGCAACGTAACATCAAAACGGTCACGACAATGAACGTAGTCTTACAAACATTAGATGTTGAAGAACCTCTTATAAAGAAGGTCCTGTCCGATCCTATACTGGTTCAAGTTGTGAGTGATGTTTTTTTTAATCACAAGATTGGAAGTTACAGCCTTTTGGAACGCGAACCAACAATCCTTTACTTAATAAAAAAATACAACATATCCTTCTACAAGTCAAACCTAAACCTGGGTTTCGTTTACTTAGGTTTGAAAATGAGGCGAAATCATTTTCTCATCGGCAGGATTGCTGAAATGTCTTCCAGAGTCCTTGAGAACGGTTTCGTCAAGAAGTTCGTGCAAGATTACTGGTCTGTTTTTAAGAGTTCGCGGAGGTCTGAATCCAAGTCTTTTACTCTGAGAGATCTTACAGGACCATTCCTGGTATTGGGAATGGGATCAGCAATTTCTTTGATGGTGTTCCTGTGGGAAATCCTTAGCGAAATTATTAACAGTAAGCAGAAACTATGATGAGTTTATATAATTGTTGAAATCTTTTATTCACACCTGTCAAATGTTATCAGCGACTTTGCTGTCAAAAATAGGATATGGCATGATAGGAATTGTAGACACAGTAGAGTAATATCGAACGGCATCGCTTCTTAACTTGATTTTACAGTTAGACCTGGATATCCTTCATCCAACTTCCTTTTTAGTCAGGGGCACTACATATTTTCTTTTGAAAGTGGGTATTGGGAGTAACCTGTGGCACTTGTTGGAGGAGACTAAAAAGAAATGAATGAGGTTATTCAAGCCACCAATAAGGTTAAAGAGATAATCTGATGCTAGATAGTCGTTGTCCGTAAGTTCAAGCTAGGTTATACCCTTTTTTGTTCCTGAAATGTATTGTTTCTCACAAACTACTGGTAGGAAGTACTACCACTCCTATAGGAACTGGTAGTAGAGGATGTCTCATAAGATGTTGAGTAATTCAATCACAAAGTACTGAAATATTTCAAACATGCACTGGTTAGATTTGATGAAAAATATATTTTCCCCACATACCAGCACAAAGAATTGAGATGCAACACGAAGAGTTCATTTGAGGAAAAAATTGAGAATTTTTTTAGTTTTAAATGGTATATAACTTAAAACGCAAATGTTTACGTAGTCAATGTAAATAGAATTGTTATTTTTTGTGCCATAATATCTACTGTCATTATATTTTGTAAAATAAAATGACGTATAATTTTAAAAAATAAAAACTGTTTTTAATTATATCAATTAATAAATAATTAAACCATATATCAATTTCATTTTTATAAAACCTTCTTTAAAATGAACAAACTATATATATTTTTTTACATGTTAATTATATAGTCCTCTTGTCCTACAGTATCCTTTAATAATACCCCACTTATCCCTGTTGAACAAATTCGATACCTTGGACTCCACTTAGACAAACTTGGAATCCTCATACCAGACTGAAACGACAAGAAACAGCTCGACGTTTCCGACTACTCCAGCACTTACTAGACAAACGCTCTAAGGTCCCAGTCAATTACAAAAGACTCATCTACATGACTACAATAAGACCTATTTGGACTTACTGAGTTGAGCTCGGGGGCTCCACTAAGCCATCGAATTCCTCTCGTATCTAATCCTTACAATCCAAAATCCTTCGTAAAATCCTCACAGCTCCTTACTTTATCACAAACAAAATCATCCATAATGACCTTAATGTTCCTTCTGTTTCTGACCTGGCCAATCCAGATACCTATCCTTCCATAACAAACTTCAGAACCATCCTAACCCTCTCGTTTCTAACCTTGCTTCCTTCTCGATCCCTAACAACCCTGCGAGGCGTCTGAAAAGAAGATGGTCTCGAGATCTCCTTTTGTAAATACATTTTTAGAGTGCTACCAGCGGGTAGTTTCTCAACAAGTGATTTCATGCTATTATATTCTTTTGTTCACATTTACTGAATGTAAAAAAAAAAAAAAAAAGGAATTATATAGTCCGTGGAACAGACTCCGTTTTATCAAATTATTAACAACCGGCTGAAACTTCGTAATTGGCCTTATCTCATCGTAATCCTACAAATATTTTATTTAAGAATATTCTAGGAATTGGGGTATTTTCAATCTGGAGGTCGGTAAACTTTGTTTATTTAATTAGGTACTAAAAAATCGTAAATACCCATTTGCTTTCCACGTAAATCGTAAGATAACTTGAGCACAAACTAGAGAAAAAAAGGGCGCCTACAAAAATATTGAGCCGTTTGGCGTGACCTACACCACCAAATTGTCAAAATAACGAGGTTTATTTAGGCCAAACGGACCAATATTTTTGTAGACCAACTTTTTTTCCGACTTTTTACTCAAGTTATTTTACGATTCAAGTGGAAATCAAATGGGTATTTTTGAGTGTTTAGTACCTAATTAAATATACAAGGTTTGCCAACCTCCAGATTGAAAACGCCCCAATTCCAAGAATTTTCGTAAATATTTTTAGGTTACGATGAGATGAAGTTATTTAAGGAATTTCAGATGGATGTTAATGATTTGATAAAAAGTGGTCTCTACCACGGTCTAATAGTTTTTGCGCATTGACATAACATATTTTTTTACCTATTAATTGTGGGTTTTGTGTAAGGACATAATATAAAAGTAAATTTTATATTTTTATTATTTTTTGTGGACACCTTAAGCAATTTATGTTTTATCTCCTTTGTTGCTTAAATGTTCTAGCTCAATGAGTGAGAGTATAAAATGATAGGTGGTATTAACATAGCGTATGTAAATTAATAGGACGCTAAATGTTTTTTTTTTTCAAGCCTTTTTAGTCAACTTCATCACAAGCTTGTCGATTAAACTAAGTAAAGCAGAAAGATGAAGAATAGAAAATGTTAAGTATAAAATAGGCAGTTAAAAAAACGAGGTAACTAATTATAATTAAAATAAAAAATACTGTACTTGTATGGATTTTATAAGATTAACTTGAGTTAAGTTCTTTTTAAGGAAGTACTATTTATTTATTTGTTCCAAATGGAAAACTAGTAACCCACTCTCCAGAAAAGAAGAGACAGTCCTCTGCCGCTTAAGAGTATTGTGAATTTTCACATGCCTATTTACTAAGAGGACTATACCCACCGACTTGCGAGATCTATAAGGTGCAAAGAACTGTCCAACATATCATCCAAGACTGCCCAGTATTTAAGAATATAAGGAAAAAGTTGGATATGGCTTAGTCTTAAAGAAAACCTCACTGAGAACGAAAAAGTCGTGGAAAAAACCTTAGGAAGTGTTAGCAATGACCCTGCAGGATAGAGGCAACAATAAAAACAGATAAATAAATAAAATATTTCAAAGCCGAAAATTGTACATGAATATGATTGAACCATGATCACGCTCAACCACCAGGTTTTTCTCCTTTATAAATTAATTAACATTACCTACTTCATAGAGTGTGCTCCAGAAGGATCATCAGACCCGAGGGTCGATCCACGGCTGATATCTGCCACAGCAGGATTCGAACTCAAAAGCACGTACGTCCAATGTATAAATGTACTATGATACATATGACAATAGCTCTTCGTAAACTATTGTACAATTGTAAAAGTAAGATTCTTTTCATAATACATACAAATTACATCTTGTACCTCGCAGATGGTACAAAGCCCGCGATTGCAATGACATTGTAACACTTTGAACTATCTTGATGGTTCAAGACCTGGGCTGTAGTTGCAAGCTTGCTATTGACTTGCGGCCTGGTGTTGCAAGTTTGAGGTGCAACTGTTGTCGAAAGAATAACTGCCGTTGAGAAATAATTCTTGAGAGGAGAACGTCCAATCCGACCAATAGATTCCAATCTGATTTCCATAATTTGATCTTTTTGGCACAATATCTGAAACCTTTGAGGGTTAGAATATGGGTTTATATTTTTATATATATATATTTTAAGAACACTTTATAAAGGTTTGTAATGCATAGTATGGAAAGTTTTATTCTGCATTAATAGTAAGTTATTTTAAAATTCCTAAGGTATGATTAAAAAATTAAATCACATTTTCTTTAATAGTCCTAAGAGAGATACTTATTTTCTGAGGTATATAAATAATATTTGATAACAGGATTTATTCTTCCGACAATTATTCTTTATTTTATTATGACGTATCGGGATCCACTTTCATATCCCATTTATACATTTTTTTTTTACCAATATTGGTCTTGGTCTTGCAACACCTGGGCGGTCTCGGTCTTGGTTTTGCAAGACCAAGACCGATTACACTAATACAGTAACTTCAATTCGTTGTGCTAGCAGGAAACCGGCTGAGAATCTTAGGAAACATTGCTTTCTGCAAACTTACTCGTATTTATACTCTCAAGTAAAACTCATTATTAGTAGAATATTCGAAAACTGTCTATAACTGCTACATTTTAATATAATTCGACAACGGCTTTCAGACTCCCAGATCATCATCGCCATGGGCACAGACCGCTCACACACACCCCGACCTTCGAGAACAGTTTACGACTCCAGGGTACGATGGCGACGAGTACCCTTCAGTTCAGTATTTAGCGTACCCTTTGGGAACAATACTCCGGCCATGACCTTTCGCCGCCCCTGTCATTTCCTGCCGCCGGGCCTTCGGTAATTGCTACTCTCATCGAACGCTGTTTTTCGGAGAATTATCCCTTCCGTCCAAGACCTTCTGGAACACTCTCTTTATTATCCCTTTAAGGACAAAAAAAAAATCACAGAGATAAACTAAGCGTATTTAATATTTACTCTCCTACAGCTAATAAGTACAGGAAATTATTGTAATCGGTTCCTATGTGTGGTTTTAAATGTTGCTCTAATGCAAGACCAAGACGAGACATAGCCAGTTTTGCTCTTGGTCTGCAAGATTCATTCACCTTGCAGCATGATTCTCGTCAAAATCTTATAAGTCTAACAATTTTTTTTTTCTATTGAAATTTATTCACGCCAGTCAACTTTTTGATAACAATCAAGCAAAGGTGCTGGAAATATTATATACAAATATATAATATACAATAATATATAAATGACGTCAGGCGTAGGGAAGAAAGTACTCAACAACACCTCTTTCCAGATATGTTTCAATTACTTAGGTTGTTTAAGGAAAGAGATCTCTCATCCAACGCCTTTTTACTATCCTTCTCATGTTCTGAAGTATGTCAGCTGAGAACATGTATCTTATTGAGTGATGTCCGATTAAATTAGTCTAAAACCGTTGGTATAGGCTGTTTGTAGTCAACTGTTGGAAGGTGGAGGTCAGTATGTAGAGTTTTGTTAGTCACGTACCAAGGTGCTTTTGTTATGAGTCGCAATAATGATGATTGGAAGGATCGAAGTTTCTGTAGGTGGATGTTTTGAGCATTACCGTAAATTTGTGACGAGTATGTCCATATGGATTTAATTAAGTAAGTATAGTGGATGATAAATATTCAGGACGCAATCATTATAAACTTTTTATTAGTGCCCACGTTTGAACCCAAACATGTGGGTCATCATCAGGTAAAAGAGTACTTGAGAATCTTCAGTGCTCGGACCACGCCCTGATGAAGACCCACATGTTTAGGTTGAAACGTCGGCACTAATAAAAAGTTTATAATACCTGCGTCCTGGATATTTATCACCCAGTATATGTAGAACATTCGACTAACTTCCTTCAGTAAGTGAGTATATGCTGTATTAAGTTTTTGTCTTAGTTTCAATTTTGAATATTTAGAAAAAAAGAGCGTAAAGTATTTTGAGTCGTTTGTTAAGGGTGTTTCGTAATTGCACGGGACTATTTTAGGTATATGTTCATTAACACAAAATAAACAAAAAAGTTCATATTAACAAATACTTCATTTACTCATTTATTAAACAGATATCAAAGGTTAAAGATTTACTATTGATTTACTACATTAAGACTGACTGTACAAAGTTTAACGTGTTTAATACTAAATAACAGGTTTTAATCACCTGATAAACAAATGAACGACAAGCAATGACAGTAGTTGCTCATCTGTTTGTTTTAGTGTGAGTGAATACACACAGTTCAATTTATAAACTTATCCAATTTTGCAGAACAAACAGATATACTTTTAACTTATAGCAAGGAACATAGAAACGGTGCTAGTATTCGAAGATATCGTGAAAAAATTTCCTAACAGAAGAATACTAAATCGTCGAATCTTTAACCTTCGATATCTTTTTTAGAAATGAGTTTAAGATATATGTTAATATGAAATTTTTGTTTATTTTGTATTAGTGTACACATACATAAAATAGTGGCGTGCAATTACGAAACACTAAAGTTTATCAACCACCGTTGATCTAATGGCACAAAAGGTTTCTATGGTCTGTATGGAACCATTTGACGAAATCTATTATTAATTTATAAATAAAATTGGAGATACGGAACACGTTCGGATTATAGTGAATTAGACCCTTCCGTGTCCACCTGCTCTAACTGTCAATTAACATATATTTTTCAACACGCAATGTTTTTTTAATATTACATATCCAATAGTTAACCGTGTCGATAAACAAAGAGAATATGTTACCAAGAATATTTAAGTGTATTTTTAACATAGAACAAATATTTTCACAGACCCTGATTTAACAATGCAAATAAAACAATATTATTCTTTTGTTTTTTTGTGTTGGAAATTTTCCATACAATCAGTTATAATATTATGAGGACAATTCCTTTAGTTTCCTATTTCAAATCTAGATATATTTAATTATTAAATGCAAGTATTGCATGGCACAGATGATTTCCTTATGTTTGTTCCATGTTATTAATTTAATTATATAGGTTATCATTATTAAAAGAGTTCAAAAAAATAATTTTTTTTTATTTTTATGAGCAAACGTTCCATATTATATACTGGAGGATTTATTTCTTGTTTCACATTTACACACGCAGTAGGTAAAGTTTGCATAACCATGATTTCTTTGGTAGATTCAATTCAAAGGACCAAAACTTACATACGATTCGGGGTACATTAGACTTAAAAAATCAGTGAAAAACTCCTAATAATGGTAGGACCATTTATCTAACACATTTTCTTTAATTATCGATTACAGTATTTTATGGTTGGCTATATTATTTATTTTGTATATAATCCTTGCCCCTATAGTTCTATAATATGTTTATACTTAACTCATACCTATCTAGAAATGTACTGTTTCAATTTCAATATTTGTCAACCAATCAATTTATATTTGGTCAATAAAAAATATGAATAGAAAAACTTTAGACCAAAAACTAGCAAAATCAAAATTTTCAAGACTCCGTTTTGAATTTCCGTTGAAAATTCACTTTCGAAAATTTTCACGATCGCAATACTTATTATTACTAGGTAAGTGAAAGTCAAAAATTCTTTTACAAGAAATACATCTATATAATAAAAAAAAAATTAAGAATAAAAATAAATAAATACAACATGAATAAGCATATGTGCTAGTCCGTGGTCCAGACCCATTTTACCAAATTATTGAAATCCACCAAAAACTTCGTGAAAAGCTGCGTATCACATCGTAACCTACAAAAATTTTATTTACTAAAATTCATGAAATTGGGACATTTTCGATCTGGAGATCGGCAAACTTGGTCTATTTAACTAGGTAATAAAAATCCATTTGCTTTCCATTTTAATCGTAAGATAATATGATAGTAAAGTTGAAAAAAAAAAAGATGGCCTACAAAAATATTAGTCCGTTTGGCCTATATATAACCTCCTTATTTTGACATTTTGGTGGTGGAGGTCTCGCCAAACGTTCCAATATTTTTGTTGATCTTTTTTTTTTCCTGTTTTCTCATCACTGTAACAACCAATCGCTATTCACGAGTTTTTAGTATCTTATTAAATAGACAAAGTTTGCTCATCTCGAGATTGAAAACGCCCCAAATCCGAGAATTTTCTTAAATAAAATATTTTTAGGTTACAAATATTTATAATTTGATAAAAAAAAGGGTCTGTACTACGCATTATGCCTCTCCCATCTGTTTTATCCAATCTAAACCTTTTTAAACGATGGATATCCTTAAAGATGTTCAGATAAACAAGAGCAATACAATAGAGAATACAGCCAAACGGTGTTTATTTTTCCAACCGATTCCGATCAGTGACGAAGTATAAGAGGAAAAGAAAAGAGAAAAAATAAAATAATAAAGAAAAATAGAAAAGAATGAATTGCGAAGGGAGGAAACACCCTCAGAAAGGAACTTTATCGGCGGTTCTAATCAAGCTGAAATTTATTGCACCTGGAAATATCGCCCCACGATATTATTAATAATTTTTTATTTTTTCCCCTCGGCCTTTATTTTTTTATTATATTCCCGTTGGCCTTTGATAGCTGTCTATATTAAATACAATGAAACATTAAATACAATAACATTATTCCACTACTGATTTTAGGTGTGGTCGGTCATCTTTACTTGATATTATAATTGACTATTTAATAATTTAATTTATGAATTAGTTTGAGATAATGAAATAGACTTGATGAAGTATTTTCCTTAAGCCAAAACTTTATCCCTTTTTATTTCCTTTTACCTAGAAAATCTATTTTTGGCTGGAGTTTATAATATGTTTAAAAAACAATTATTGTAAAACCAACAAATATAATATTGAATATTTAAAATTAATTTGTTTATGTTTGTATAATATATAAATATATTAATTAATAATTTATTCAAAACACGGTCATAATAAAAAATAAAAAGGTTTGAAAGTACTTTTACATTTCTTTCAGAGGTTTCAAATAAGGTCAATTCCTTTTTATGAAAACCTGATATCTGTTTTTTGTGTTTTCTTTTTTTTTTCATTTTCGAACTTAACCAACTTTTGGTCAACTTTCAACGTCTTACCAATCCGATTTCGTAATATTGTTTACGCTACGCGCAATGTTTGTTTATCGATAAATTCAACACCAGATCTCTTGTTTATTTGTTTTCGTGGTAAAGTTTTCAAAAAGTAAAAAAAAAAAAAAAACAACATTTTAAGACAAATTTCTTCATCTCTTCAAAGTAAAGCCACTCATAATGATAATAAACAAATAAATAAATAAATATAATATATATATATATATATATATATATATATATATATATATATATTAATAAACACAATTAATGGTTTTAAAAAACCTTTTATTTAAGAAACAGATTTTCTTTTCATTTTTTTTGTAAATATTTACTTTAAACGTAAGGAAAAAATTAGAGGTTTACTCCAAACAGAAATCATTTGTCAAGCTTATGTTTACCTGGTGCAAAAATTTCTCTCTGAAAAGTCATGAAAATAAGTAAAGAAGAAAAAGATACTTTATTTGTCCATAATTCCATAAAAGTCTTTGCGTTTCGGATTCAATTTTATTCATTTTACAGGTACAATTTATGTTATATTTTGGCCATATAGGATTTTGACAAGTTATGCAATTTATGGTCGATTATATCCTATGATGATTTGCAAGGTTTCTATATGCCCTAGACAATAAGAGAAAACATCTTTCGGTACCGGACTATTTTTTTTGCAAATGTTCAGTTAATTGTAATTTTTGTTTATATTTTAGATTATTACTTTGAAATTTGAAACTATTTTAATCGACCTAGGAAAAACAAATCATTTCCTCCTTTCATAAGACGTTGAATTTACTTATTTCTATATCATATTGTTGTTTGCTCACTGAACAATGTACTTTGTCAATTATTGCTAAAAAAAATGTATATATTATATATATAAAATATATTTTATATATATTTATTCAGTGATAAAATATTCTGTCACACAGATAATAATTTTCGTGAGGTATGAACACATTCATACCACATATCTAGAAAACATAAATTAAAGAAAAGTAAAATAACAACTAAGTAATAAACAAAAATTATAGACAATAAATAATAATAAAATAAATTAAAAAATAAAATAAACCATTAAAAAAACTGGTGCGTTAGGCGCATCACATATCTTTCACTTACCATCATCTTCTTATCTGAAATAAGTGGTGTTAGACCAAGGGCAAGTGAAAGTAAAAATTATAAAAGCTATATTGAGTTATATCTCATTGTGGATATTTTTATTTATTTAAGTATCCTTACATATACAAATTTTAATATTTATATCGCTTTAATCTATACAATTAAATATTAAATAATACCAACGAGTTTTTCCTTTTTTTAAAAATATTATTTTATTTTAATAAACATCTATAATTATTTATTATTGTTAATTTTTTCTTTTAGTTGGTCACATAACAGCGTTAAGAAAATTGCTTGGGATTCTATCCTTTTCTAATGAATAGCACTTTCGAAAATTTTATGCCGTTTCGCCAGTAATTGAAAAATGCCATAAATTTCTTCTTGAGTCGTAAATCAATTTTTTTTATTATAAGCAATAATAATTTGAGAATATTAATCTCATTTTCAGGTCATGGAGTTCTTTAGAAGGGCCGAAGTGTCGTTTAAAAAAAAAAAAAAAAAAAAAAAAAAAAATCTTTGCCTTGCACACAGTGGTTACGAAAGTTCCATTTTTCATGTGCCGTAACCGTTTCGAAAAATAAAACATGTTTAAAATTTAGGCCTCGTTTAAATATCCCGCCACTCATTCAGTAAGAGCTCGTCAATGTTTTTTTTTTTATGGCACTAAAATGGATTTAGCAACCGAGAGGCTACAAAGAGCCCGAAATGAAACGAGTTGGAATTGGCGATATAATTCAGCTTAATGAACTATATTTCATGAGAGCCCATTGTACGGCGACGTGCGTTCGGTTCGCTGCTTCCAAATGCACTTTGATAAATCGTCGCGAATGCTCTGGCTGTCTTTGTTCAGTACAGAGTTTTCTGTGTATCTTTATGATGTCACATTATATTAGTCTGTTAAGTGTTAAGTTATCGTGACAACGCAGAAATAAAACAACAGAAATAAACAAATTATTACACAATGGTTTTCTTATATCCAAATAATTACATCATGTATCAAATGATTCGATTAAATCCAAAGTGAACTCTGATCGATGTTTTTGCACATCGAGAATGGTTTTGCATTCGATTCCCATGTAAAACAAAAAACAATTAATCCGATGGTACAATTTAAAAAAAAAATTAAACTTAAATAATAAAAAGAAATGTATGAACATAACTTTATATCCGAAATGAGACATGATTTATCATACGCGCAAACTTTCGAGAGAATAGTGTTGCCCAAAAATCGGTCTTATTTTGCAAGACCAAGACCAACACCGCCTATCTGTTGCAAGCCCAAGACAAAGAATGTTAAAAAAAATCGATTTTTTAAATAAAAATTGAGGTAAAATAGTTACTAATGCTTGACAATTTTAGTTACTATAAGTAAAGAATTGATGTAACCACCAATATACTTTTGACTTTAACTCTTCTAATTTTTCATTCAGACTTAGTTAGGTTTCTCATATCTAAAAAATTACAGTAATATCTCTCTAGCACTTTAATATCATAAGTTGATAGGTAATTGCAAGACTGTTATGAGAGTCTTGCGGAAGACCAAGACATATACCAAGACTGGGTTTGCAAGATCAAGGCTTGTCTCGGTCTCACATTTGGGCAACACTACGGGAGAGAGTGTTGAGGGGGAGAGAATATCGTTTCCCCTCAAAAATTTTAGTTAAAACAATAATGAAAATTAATAATAAATAAGCTACCTGAATGAATAATATGTGTGAACTGAATTCAATTATGAAAAATCGACTATTTAGTAACTATTTTATCGATACTTAGAAGTTACTTTTATTTAAATTTTCGTTTATATTGAAAGATAATAATATTTATCAACATATCCTAGGATTTGATGATTCAATCACGCCTCAATTTTCACTTGATATTCTTATCACATATTCCGCGGCATTCCGTCTGTGAAAAACATATGTTTTATTTGAGGTTGTACCCACTGAGAAATGGAAAATATTTTTCACATGTTTACATTATTCATTTTTAACTGAAAAAGTGATACTTGAAATGTAGAAATGTTGATACTAGAAATGTATCAATATTATGAAACAAATAAATAAATAAATAAATAAATATATATATATATATATATATATATATATATATATATATATATTTATTTATTTATTTGTTTATTATCATTATGAGTGCCTTTACTTTGAAGAGATGAAGAAATTGGTCTTAAAACGTTGTTTTTTTTTTATTTACTTTTTTAAAACTTTACCACGAAAACAAATAAACAAGATATCTGGTGTTGAATTTATCGATAAACAAACATTGCGCGTAGCGTAAACAATATTACGAAATCGGATTGGTAAGACGTTGAAAGTTGACCAAAAGTTGGTCAAGTTCGAAAATGAAAAAAAAAAGAAAACACAAAAAACAGATATCAGGTTTTCATAAAAAGGAATTGACCTTTTTTGAAACCTCTGAAAGAAATGTAAAAGTACTTTCAAACCTTTTTATTTTTTATTATGACCGTGTTTTGAATAAATTATTAATTAATATATTTATTTATAACTATTGGGTTGGCAAATAAGTCCTTTCGGTTTTTCAAGGTGAAATAAAACTCAATGTATTATAGATATAAAATTTATTTTAATCTACAATATATTGATCATTATTTAATATGACCTTTTCCCATCTTTCCACTAACTGCATAATGTCATGTTCATAAAATGTCTGCAGTTTATTGTTAAAAAACTGATCCAAGTGGTTCTCTTCCTTTTGGAATTTCTTTCCATTTATGGGGGTCTGCAGAGATCCGAATAAGTGGTAGTCACTTGGAGGTAGGTCTGGAGAATAGGGTGTTAACGCTGCATACGTTCAGATCTTTTTTTTTTTTTTTTTTTTTTCTCTCACCATATTTACCCTTTTAAATGTTAATGGAATAAATATTTATTATTTCTTTTGTAATAGGCTGAGTAATAGTGTTCCAAAATTGTATATAAGTTTATGGTATTTTTATATTTAGGCTTATTTTGCGATGTATTATGGCGTGGTATATACACACCAGCCCGGTAGTAATACCCTGTCTTAGGGATTAAGACATCAAAATACTGCTGGATCCTCGGTCTGGAGCTGGCTGGCCTTTGACGACACTGGGTCCACGTAGTGGACGGCTACCCCACCTTCTGCTCCAGGTTCACCACCTCGACTCACCAGCCTAGCGCCATTTTTTTGAGATCAGCTGTTGGGCGCAACTGAGTAATCGATCGAGATCGATACGACCCCACCATCGATTACTCGACAGCTACATATCGGAAGGTAACCTCCAAGAACCTCCAACTTGGCTTGTTGTGTTTTCTATTCTCACCAAGGCATTTGAACATTTAGTTAACTGTTTTCTTCGCTAAATTAGTTTATTCTTTTGGACAATCATTTTTCTCTCTCGTTTTATTTTTAATTTTAGAAATTGATTTCTTTTGCTATATTAATAATTGTTAATTTGGGTTTATGTTCACTGAGTATTATATTTTGTGTTTTATTCATTTCAGTGAAGTTCATACCACTCTTTATTTGGTTTTAACTATTGTATATATTTTTTATCTCAATAAATTGTAAACGTTCAAAAGGGGATTTTTCATTTTCCATTTTTTGATTCATTAAACATTTCTATTTAATATTATTTTGTTTTGCATGCATTTGTTTTTTTCTTTAATGTTTTACAGGTCTCATTTAATCACTAATTTTTTTTCTCATTCTTTCCCAAAATTTAATTTTTCTCGAATTTTCTCACCTTTGAGGAACCTCACCGGGGAAAGACTTGTACTTCGACTTTAAAGTACCCCTGGCCCCAACATAGGGAGAGTGGGGCAAAAGGCTAAATAATTTATTGCGAGTGACCAATGAGATATGGGGCCTTGCGTTGTCTTGGTGGAAAAGCTTTTTTTGTCATTACCATTATGACAGGTGTGAATAAAAAAATTAAAGTTAAAAAAAAAATTTAAATAATTTTTTGTATCTACAATGTAGAGGCACCTCCCGAATTTTGTTAGTTCGGCATGCCCTTTCTTCTCTCGAGAAATTTTATTGCTCTCCACTTGAATTATTACAAGAAGTTAGTCAACTGTTCTACATATCTTGGGTGATAAATAATCAGGACGCAGTCTTTTTTAAAAAAAAATTAATTTTTTTTATTTATGCCAACGTTTAATAGTTTAGTTAAACAAGTACTTGAACACCCTCAGTGCTCAAACCACGCCCTGAAGATGAACCACATATTTGGGTTGAAACGTTGGCATAAATAAAAAATTATTTTTTTTTTAAAAAAAGGACTGCTTCCAGATTATTTATCACCCATATTGAAAATGAAAGTAAAATCATTTACAATTACATTTGAATTGTAATTTGATCACAAAATCGAGAATATAAGATTGAGGTGAAAAATATGAGCATGACATCCACCGTCTACATATCAAAATAACAAGGTGATCATCGGTCAAACGGCCCAATATAGATCATTTTTTTTTTTCAATTTTCCGATCAAATGATCGTACGATTTAAATGGAAAGGAAATAAGTATTTATGAATTTTTAGCATGAAATTAAAATAATTAATTTAACGAAAAAACGCCAAATTTCTGAGAATTTTCGTAAATAAAAAAATTGTAGGTTACAATGAGATGAAGCCAGTTACGAAGTTTTAGAAGAAAGTTAATAATTTTATAAAAATGGGTCTGTACCATGGAATATAAATTCATGGTTAACTATGTCATTCATAAAAATTGGTATTTTTACTAACAGGCAATGGGCAAAAGGTTCTGTTGTACTCAGGGCCTAGGGAAATACTTGAGTAGCGTTTAGTCAAAGATATTTCTTAGCAGAAGAGTACCTTGGCACCATTAGGCCGGGCAGGCCTAGAAGTCTTAGAGAGAGGACCCTACATTCCTTTTTCCGAGGGTGCCCTGGTGCAGGTTCTGGGTGGTGCATTTTCAAAGGAGCAGGAAACACGAGGGTTTTCGAAAAAGGTTCTCTACCTTAGTTTGGTACCAGATCTTCCAAAGGGGCCGATGGTACTAAAAAGGAACAAGTTATGGGCGACAGAAGGGCATGAAGAACTTGAGGACTTAGGGAAGGTCGTTAAAGAAGAGAAAGGAAAAAAAAATAGACAAAGGCAATTGTTATCAGTGAAGGGACAATGAATATTGGAACAACTCACCAAAGGGGTTTCATTCAAAAATAAAGATGCAAAAATTGAAGAAATTGAAGTCAATATTGTTTGAATCTCATCAAAATTTTTATAATGAACTGATAAAGTTGATTTATTATTATTTATTTTTTAATGTTTATAATTATTGTTGTATTTTAATTTTTTAATTTGTTATTTAAGTCAGAATTTCAATTATGATTTTTACCTTCGATATTTAAATAATGTAAAAGTAAACAATCATATAGATAAATAATACAAAAGTAAATAATCAAATAAATAAATTTAAAAAATAAATAAATAGTTTGAAATTGAATAATCAAATTAATAAATAATATAAACGTTAATATCCCATTTTTTCTCTCAATTAACATCGACAATAATACAATCATTAACAAGAAAACTTTGTATTTAGATATATAACATTCTGTCTCGTGGACATTAATTATAGTGATAAATGAACACATTCACACCATATATATATATACACCAAGAAAATTAGTAAAATCCTATTTAAAAAAAATATTGATGTAGAGATGGTTGACCATGATATAATATGAGGAGTTGGTCCGAGGATGCGGTCAAATGAATATAAAATTTTTAAAAATTTGTTTAATTTTTTAAAAAATTTAGTTTTTATTTGACCGCAGCCTTCAACCAACTCCCCGTAAAAAAAATATTATAATTTTTTTTTTTTTAATAGAATGCTAATGACAAAGACCGTTTTATTGAAAATTAGCTTTTAAAATGTGTTAATTTCATAAAATAAACAGTTAATGAGTACTTTTTCATAGAACAATATGAATACCCCATATATATGTTTAAGACCAGGGTAGTAATGTAATATTATAATTCAGATCACTATCCGAATGGCATCCGAAAATTCTTAATATTAAATATAATGTAATTTAATAAAATTATGTTAAAAGATTTTATTGTTTTTATGGTGGGAATAGATATTGGTTTGATTTATTAATGATTAATAAACTATTAGAACTTAATAATATCCAATATAAAAGAGTAAGAACCCAATAAGAAAAAATAATTACAAATAAAATTCTAACTTAAATAATAAGGGAGTGCTACCATTGGGTAGTCCATAGTGTCTTCACAAGTCGTGTCATTGTTCTTAATTTGTTGTTATTTACTAGTTGTATTTATTTAATACACTTACAAATTACAACAAATAAAAATATCTTAAATAATAAAGTAATAATAAACAATAAAGTAAAATTTATTTTAAAAAAAAGTACTACATCCAAATTGTCAATCCACTAAAAAAAAAAAATCTGGCGCGGTGCGCACATCATTTATCACCCTTATTTTAGCATAAATTGAACAAAGGGAACTAAATATGATACAAAATATAATTTAAAACAATTTATTACATTATCTTTTTCACAGTCTTATTATGTATATTTTTTTGTTACTAACCATTTCTTTTCACCTCTGTTCATTTCAATTATTAATTTCATAATACTAACCAATTAAGTGTCAAGAAATGTTTTTAGTCCAACAGGAGTGCCACTAATAAAAAAGGTCGCTATATTTATTTATGTGTTTTTTTTTTTTTTTTTTTTATATTTGTTTATTTAGAAATATTACATTCTGTCACATCAAGGACAGTTTATTTATGTGTTATAGTAGGTATTTTTATTTGTTAACAATTGGTAAACAATGTATACAAATTTTATAATATATACAAATTATATTTTGTTTTTAAACTTCAAGATCTCACACCATAAATGGAATTCCGAGAACAGTCGAGCACGTCCGAAGGTGAACGGAAGTGACCGTCAGGTTAGTCCCAACCCGAACTAAACAGAAAAGAAGGAGAGAAAGAGAGAAAGAGAGAAAGAGAGGAGAGGAGAGGAGAGGAGAGAGAGAGAGAGAGAGAGAGAGAGAGAGAGAGAGAGAGAGAGAGAGAGAGAGAGAGAGAGAGAGAGAGAGAGAGAGAGAGAGAGAGAGTGTGTGAGAGAGTGGGGAGGAGGGTGAGAGAGAAGAGTGAGAGTGAGAGAGAGAGAGAGAGAGAGAGAGAGAGAGAGAGAGAGAGAGAGAGAGAGAGTGGGGAGGAGGGTGAGAGAGAAGAGTGAGAGTGAGAGTGAGAGAGAGAGAGAGAGAGAGAGAGAGAGAGAGAGAGAGAGAGAGAGAGAGAGTGAGAGAGAGAGAGAGAGAGAGAGAGAGAGAGAGAGAGAGAGAGAGAGAGAGAGAGAGAGAGAGCTGGTGGGAGATTATGGTGGTTATAGTGTTCTATAAGTTGGCTCAGTGTTATTTAATATGGTTTTAATATTTCTAGTTAACTTTCCTGATCAATTTCTGTCAGAAAAGTCTCCTTTAACACTTTTTTAGTGAAATCATATGAAAATATATAGAAATCAAGATCACTTTAGTTTCTCAGAGAGAAGATAAAGAAGCAATTAGAACAACCTTAATGTGTCTTTTTTTCACTGGTTAATATACTTTACTTATTTAATATTGGAAATTTAGCTAAATTGGAGTGTGTTTATTGTTTTTAGTTATTATTATTTCCACAATTTTATTATTAGATATAACAGTTTACTAACCTATAACCTTAATATAATTGACTTTACTTACACATATTTAGATTAATAAGTTCAGCTATACTATATAATTATACTTATAACCCATTTTATTTTTAACACTTTGGATTTAATGTTTATTAACTATATATATTATATGCACACATTTTATTATTAGATTTAAGAGTCTACTAACCTAAAACCACAATATATTTTACTTTACTAACATATATTTAGATTAATAAGTTAAGCTATACTATATAATTATACTTATAGCCTTTTTTTTATTATTAGCACTTTAGATTTAATGTTTATTAACTATATATACTGACAAATACTTTATCCTAACCTATTGTATTTGTATTCATTATATTTTATCCTAACCTATTGTATTTATATTCATTATATTTTATCCTAACCTATTGTATTTATATCTGCTTTTTAACAATTGTGTATATTTAAATGTTTGGACTGGTTGATATGCTTTAATCAAATAACTATTATTATTTTATTCACTATTGTTAGTTTTAGATTTTTTAGATAATATTTTTAAACTTGTTTACCATTCTGTCTTCATGTTTGGTCTATGTTTTTAATCCATTTTAACTATTATTATTTTATTGAATACTTTGTTCTAACACTGACATAGAGTTTTATACCTTTTCACTATTTTGTATGTATGTTTAGACTGCAATAAGTCAGATAGAAGTATATTATACTTATAGCAAAAGTCGATTATCCAAATTGATTGATTGAAATTTTCACTTGAGTAGTTTTATTCATCACTTTAATATTTAAGATCTCTAGTTCTCAACTTAACCTACTGCAAGTTGCTTCATTTGGTGCTTCTATTATATTTCCTCTTGAAGATTACCTTGCACCATATCCCCTATTACTACTGCAAGAAGTACAGAAATGGAGGAAGGTGAAAAACAAACTCCTTTTCAATCACGTAAAAAGCTGCATGTGTCTCCAGCACCCGATAGAGCAATAGTAAATAAAGGAGCACTGACAAGTGGCGGGGAGAGCAGCGAGATAGGAGGAGCCAAAGAGACATCACACAGTCAGCCTAGTTCTTTGAATAGTAACAGCCAATGCAGCCGTGACGTCACCGAATCTTATCACGATACTTCGCAGCAAACAATTACATCACCTGATCGGAAACATACGTGTCATGAGGCTATCGCAGAGAAGAATTTAAGTTATAAGAACGTAAATGAAGAAAACAGCCGAATAATAATAAAACTGCAAGAATTTTTACTGAATGCCCAAGCAAAACAAATAAGCAAGACGGCAGTTGAGACGGTTCTTGCGGCGGCACGTAAACTGGAGGATAACTGTAACAAGCTCATAATTGAAAATGCAGAATTAAACGGCGAAATAAGAGTATTAAGAAACCAAGCCTTCTGCCCTACACCTGTTACTTTCGAAACGCATGGTCTAGAGACATTAAAGCTGGTAATGAAGGACATAATAAATGAGGAGGTTAAGCCTCTCGTCACTGAAAAGGTCGATACCACGAAAAAACAATCTTATGCCTCTACATTAGTTGGGAAAAGACAGGAAACTCCTATTGAACCTCCGAGTTCAGTGTACATAGCCCAGACAGACCTAAGCAGGGAAAAATATCCCACTGTACAGGAATTGAAACAGGGGATAAAGAAAAGTTTCACGCCTGCTAAAGAAGGAATCAAAATTAGAGGACTGGTAGAAACAACAAGGGGTGTAATAATTAGGACTCAAACAAAAGAAGAAGCTACGAGGCTCGCTCAGTCGGAGAGAATAAAAGAACTCGGCGCTAAAGTAAACTTGGAGAATAAACGGCTTCCAAGAATAATTATATACGATGTCCCAAGTGACCTGGAGCAAGAAAAGATTGTCGAACTGTTCTGGACCATAAATGCAAAAAAATTAGATCCTAATAAGCAGCACTTCAGCCTTGTTTTCAAGACAGGTCCAAGAGGAAGAGATACAGTTCATTGGGTGGCGGAAGTGTCCCCGGCGGTGAGAAATGAAATATTGGCAGAGGGAAGAGTTTTCCTGGATTGGTCATCCTGCAATGTGAGAGACTGGGTGGCAGTGACACGATGCAATAAATGCCAGGGTTTTTCACATATAGAAAAATTCTGCCCCGCAACTGTCGTAAACTGCGGCTACTGTAGCGAAAGAGGACATGTTTCAGGAGACTGCCCAAAACAAAAGACCGGCGGACCGCCGAAATGCATAAACTGCAGTAAAACCAACTCAGCATCTAACCATCCGACAAATGACAAAGACTGCCCATCATACAAAAGAGCAATTGAAAGGTTAGTAATGAGGACAAAATATAACGACAATGAATAATAATTCTGCCCTCCGGATAGCCCAACACAATCTAAACAAGAGACCGCTTGCAATGTCAGAATTTAGACGCATGGCCTCACTAAATAACATAGATATTGGAGCTCTTCAGGAACCTCCTACTAAGAGAGGGAAGGTGTCTGGAACTGAACCGCAAGACCGCACCATTGCTAGCAATGGAAGTGGGTTACACGATGCACCACAGAGTGCAGTAGTGGTGTTTAATCATTGCCTTACAATTACATCACAGCCTGATCTGGAAGATAGATTTATTTCAGTTGCCAATGTAGATTACGTAGGCATTAACTTTGACTTGATCAATGTTTATGCAAAATTCGCACTCCCACTGGAAGACATACTGACAAAATTGCAGCTGGTAGTACGGAAGCTGAGTAAGAACATCTTAATAATGGGCGATTTTAATGCTCACTCAATTTTGTGGGGCAGCCGAAGAACCGATAGAAAAGGCGTATTGCTGGAGGATTTTGCTGCAAGGAATGGCCTAACCATTGTAAATGATCCCACGGCCTTGCCAACGTTTTCGGGATCCAGCGGAGAATCATTTATCGATATAACTCTGGCATCACCTGGCATTGGCCAGCTTATTAGCTTTTGGAAAGTCGAGGATTGGACCTGCAGTGATCACCGGGTGGTTTTATTTGAAATAAACCTAAACAATCGAGAAAAGCGATACCATAAGGAACGTTTTGTGACGGAGGGAGCTGAGTGGGAGCGTGTTGCTGAGAATATTGCATGGCACCTAACAGAGCTGGAGCAACACCATCATATGGAATTAGAAAAAGAGGCAGCGAAAATTTCAACAGAAATTTTCACAGCGGTTAAGGAGGTGTTGCCCATAACACGAGAGTCAATAAGAAATGGACAAGTATGGTGGAACACACAACTCACAAGCCTGAAGCGGGAGACGTACAGAGCAAGACGCCGATTTCAGCGAGAAAACGATGCTGTTACCAAAAGAAATGTCAAAAAAGCATATTACGAACTTAATAAGAGTTTCCAAAAGGCAATAGGAAAAGCAAAGAAAGAGACATGGCACCGATACCTAGACCAATGCAAAAGCCCTTGGGGACTAGCCTATCGGAGAGCCCTTGATAAAATCTCAAATAGAAACTCCTTCACATCGTTTATGCATAACGGGGATGCAACCAGAACGGCAGATGAGGTTGTTAATGCTATAATGGTGAGATCTTTCCCTGAAGACGAACTAACTTCGGACACAGAAGACCATGCTCACAAAAGAATTGCAATGTGTGAACTTCCGCAAACCGAAGATGCGCTTTCATGGGAAGAGGAAGACGTGAGGTTGGCTATAGGACAACTCCGATTGGGAAAGGCACCAGGACCGGATATGATAGGAGCTGATATCCTTAGAAATACAAAAAACGCACTGATTAAGCCTTTAACTACGTTCTACAACCGATGCTTCAATGAAGGCATTTTCCCCTGTATCTGGAAACAGGCTGAGCTGGTTACTATCTTGAAGCCCGGTATAACAGAAGTCACTGCTAAATCTTACCGCCCAATATGCCTCCTAAATGTAATGGGGAAAGTTCTGGAAAGCCTAATGCTGCAACGCCTAAAAGACGTGACCGATTTGCTCTCTCCTGATCAATTCGGAGGTCGAAAAGGACAGTCGACAACGGATGCCATCAACCAGCTCATATCAACAGCTAAGGACTCGCCCTATAAATATTTTGTAGTCCTCTTCTATGATGTTGCTGGCGCGTTCGATAATATGTGGTGGCCTGCTATTATGGACGAGCTAAAGAAACTAAAATGCCCCAGAAATATATACAGGCTCATATTATCATTTTTATCGGGGCGCTCTGTCTACTATCAACTTCCGGGAAGGAGAATAACGAGGCCAGTCCAGAGGGGTTGTGCTCAGGGATCAGTTTTGGGACTCCCCCTATGGAATATCAACATGAACCCTCTCCTTGTTAAATTGAGAGCTGCCGGGTATACGCCATCTGCTTACGTGGACGATTTTGCTGTTGGAATAGAGGCAAAATCACGACAAGATTTGGAAATAAGGGCAGCGGAAGTCACTGACATAATCTTGCAATGGTGCCAGGAAAATAAACTCTCTTTAAATTTTCGGAAGACTCGACTCCTGTTTTTGAAGGGAAAAATGGTAGGGTTTCTCCCCAGAGTAAAGTTAGGAGATGTCCTAATAAAACCATCTCAGGAAGTGAAGTTCTTGGGAGTCCTATTGGGCGAGAGGTGTAACTTCACTAACCACCTAAAAGAAATTAAGAGCAAAACTATTGTCCGTTACAGTTGCCTTAAAACGATGGCGGGGACCACCTGGGGTCTCAAATATGGTTACCGGGAAACCCTATATAAGGCTTCTTTCTTGCCTATTGCATTGTATGCGGCGCCGGTCTGGGGCCAGAAACTGAGACAGTCAGACATCAGTGTGCTGGAGCAAGCTCAAAGAAGATCTCTCCTACTGGTGACAGGAGCGTACAGAACGGCACCCACTTCGGCTTTGCAAGTAATTACAGGACAATTGCCTATAGACCTGAAAATACAAATATCTATAGCCAAATATAGAATAAAGAGAGGAGTGCCAGCAAATGTGGGAACAAGCTGTTTTGTGTGCCCTAGTGGAAGGTACGACGAGGTGGCCAACAGAATAGAAGAACTAGTCCTTTCTGAATGGCAGAGAAGGAGGGATGCATGCGAGACTGGAAGACTGACCCATGAGTTCTTCCCAGATGTCAGGAGAAGAATCAAGAATGACTGGGTGGAGACGGATTTCTGGACAGTTCAACTCCTCACAGGCCATGGAGACATAAATGAAAAATTACATTTTTTTCATAGAAGAGCCAGTCCGAATTGTCACTGCGGGGCTGTTGAGGACGCTAGACACATAATTTTGGAATGTCCAATGTACACTGGCGCCCGACAAGCATTGGCAGGAGAGTACTCCATGTTGGAATGGCCTCCTCAGTCTCTGGACAAGCTTGTGGAGACACCTGAGATATTTGATGCCTTTAAGAAATACGCCAGGAGGATATTCCATGAAAAAATAGCGAGAGAGGAAAGAATAAACCGGTGATATACCAAATACATACATTTATTGTTATCATAAGATTTAGAAATAGTATATATAAACTTAGTAATAGGCCCACAATAAGTAGGTAGGAAGTTACTGGAGTCCTGTTTGGTGGGAACAGCCCTCCAGTTGCAGGCAGCCCATTAGTGTAGGTTTACCCGTAATAATTAATGCCCCAATCAAACTAAAAGACCGAATTTTGCCTCACTTTGACCCAAGAATTTGGATCAAAGTGAGAGCAGACCTGCCCGCTTGGTTACCAATCCTGGTGACCGAGCCCTTTAAATTCGTGGCATATTTTTCAGTTAGAAAATTGGATGTACCGCTGGTATAGGGTTGCCCTAAGGTACAGCGGGGGGAAAGAAGGAAAAAAAAAAAAAAAAAGAGAGAGAGAGAGAGAGAGAGAGAGAGAGAGAGAGAGAGAGAGATGGGAAGAAGGTAGAAGGGGGGGGGGAGTTGACTGATTGATCAATGGCTTAATTTTTTTTCTAAATACTGCAAAGCGAAACTTCTCAAAATAACGTGTAATTAATAATACAATTATGAATTAACTTGTCGCAATCTAATTCTGTAATTCCATGGTGATTTTTTTATTTGCGTTCAGCAGAGAAAAATACATTATCATCAGATATTTTTGAGCAAGGAAAATTTCCTTTGGTGGCCACTGTTCCATATTCCTTATGGAGAAAACATTAAATATGAAGATGCTAGATTTTTGGTCTTCTCGCATCACAAGTATATTCATATTAGCAAATGAAGTAAATATATTATTAAATCAAAATCATAATTATTTATTTTTACTTTTTATTTTATTTTGTTGCGTCAGGTGACTTCTTGTTAAACCTTTCTTCTCCATTTATTTTTTAACCTGCAATATCCTTAGTTTTTTCATTGACATCAGACCATGCTCGGATTCTCCCTCGAGAGGTGAGATCGGGTTTCCCACGAGGTTACCAACTGACGGCGGAAACATCTGGGATTTCGGAGCAGGCCTTCTTGCAAGCGGATTCTGTCGGAATGAAGCATCGCTGAGGTCGTATTTTTTTTTTTTGTAACTCAATTCGTTGTACATGTAACTCAACAATTCGTTTGTAACTTCTTTTTTTAATTTCATTTTATTTTTTATTTTTTCTATTAAAGGAGTAAATTACAATATTTAGAGGCAATAGTGGTAGTAACATAAAAATAAATGCTTGCGAGCTAAATATCGAAAAAAAAAATGACAATATAGGTCGAAAACAACTTTACTTCAATAAATCGTGTCTCTATATTTTTTTTTTATATTGATCTACCTCTTAATCAAGTTATAAAATATAGATATTTCGATATATAGATACTTTTTCACATACCATCTAGAATATTCTATATTGAACCAATCATTTACATTTCTATAAAATTTAATAATTCATTTAAAATTGATTATTGAACAAACTATGAAATGAGGCCAAATTATGAAAGTAAATTTTATTATTATTTTTTTTTTGGATTTAAATAGGAACTTATTTAAATGAAATTAAATATATTACTCTGTGGTATAGAACTTTTTAAAAAAATTATTAACATCGGACTAAATCTTCTTAATTTTATTTTAACCTAGAACTTTTTGATCTGGAGTTCGGCAAAATTGTCATTTAATTAGGTACTGAAAACTCATCAACACATACTTGCTTTCCACTTGAATCATAAGATAACATGACCGCAAAATTTAGAAAAAAAGGTGGCCTGCAAAAATATTGGGCCGTTAGGCCTGACCTTTATCCCCAACATGTCAATATAACGAGGTTATATAGGCCAGAAGGCACAATATTATTGTATGCCACATTTTTTTTTTCCATCAAACTGAATTACGATTTAAACGGAAAGCAAAAATAGATCTTAATAGGTTTTAGTTTTACATCTTTAAAGGGCACGTATTGGAGAATTTGCTGACCTGTTTGGGTAATAAGGAAAAACCTAGAAAATTACAGTATCTAAAATTTGAAAACATGGATGGATACCAGGGAAAAAATACTATATCTATGAAATATTAAATTAAAAATATATACATATGCAAATAAAATAGAATTAAGAGATTATAGATAAGAGTACAATGTGAATAAAAACAAAAGTGGAAGAAGTAAAACGTACATAGACGTACATTTTCTAAGTTATTCCCCATTGGCCAAACAAGCAGCAAATTCTCCAATACCTGCCCTCACTCTGGTTTTCCAGTTCTAAGTGAAACTCCTAGCTGAACACACCAGGAAGTGTCTAATTTTATTTACTTCTTTGGTTTTCCTTTTCTTTTCTTTCTCCACATTCCTTTATGTCTATTATTTCATATTATATCCTTTTTCCTTTTCTTTCGATCTCTCCTATAGATCTGTAGAAGTATATTCACATTTACATTTATTATATATTACACTACAACAATTGTTACTATTTACTTCAGTTTAGGATCTTGTTACTTAGCTTACTCTGTTCATATTTTAATGTACTTATAGTTTATAATTTTAATAAGCTTATTCACATTGTTTATAATTTTTTGCCTAAATATTATGTAACTTCCACAATTCTCTATCTTTTTGTATCTTGTCCGTTCTAGCCCTGAAGAAGACCTGCAAAGTCGGGTCGAAACGTTGGCTTTTAATAAAATAGTTTTACCACTATTAAGCCTATTTATGACCGCCACCCCGGACCCTCTCCTTCCATTATAATGCAACGGTCAACTATCTTATTCAATATGAATGTTTATATTGCTAACTTATACCGAATAATAAGAAAATAAGAATTAAAGAAGAAATGTCGATAATATAAACTCTATAATCTTATTTTCTTTGTATTTAGTAATGTTTAGTGGTTGCTTTTTTTTTTTTTTTTTTTCAATTTTAATCAATATATTTTTAGAAAATTCCCTGACTGTCTGATCAGTTCAACGAAAATTCCTAACTCTTACTTTTTCTTGTCTGTAGACATTCCATATTAAAAATATTTGTGTGTTTCTCTTTATTTAATCACTAAGATATGGTCATGAAATAGCAGATTACGGTATCATGATGTTAATGAATGGCATCATTAACCTAATGTATGGTGCGTATATAATTATCAATTACCGAGTGAAATATAGCCTCCCATCATCATATACATATACAGTATATATACTGATATACACACCTCTCCTAGGAGGATAGCAATAAAGCTGATCCTCCGGGACAACTAATTCCTGGAAGCAATCACCGCATCAATAACCGCCGCGGATGATGATGATGATGATGTCCTGATGATAAGCCTCCCCCCCGCCCCCTCCTGCGGAGCTATCGATTAGTGCGAGTCGACTTAGCTATCAGCTGATGGATTAGCTACCTAATCAGTATTACAATATAATATCTACAAAGTTAGATATTATACCACTACCACTACAATTTATGAATGGCGTCGGGTTCAATAGTTTGTAAGAAAGTAGTGTTTCAAGTTGGTTGTTGTTGTTGGTTTGGGCTTTAAGGTGTAGAACCCTAGGGTCCTCAACGCCTGTGAGTCAGTTATTTTGGTTGTATTTTGACTTCAGAAACTCCTTAGAAGAGAAAAAAAAACTAATGAAAAACTAATAATAAATAAACAGAATAATATATGAAAGATATTCAAGAACATATGAAAAAAAAAAAAAAAACGCTGCAAATTATTTCACACTGGTTTATTATTTCCCAACAATTATAAATCTAAAGTAAAATTACTTTTGGAGTGACAAATTAAAAGAAATAAAAAGTTAATTCCAATTATTTGCCTGAACATTTTTTTTAATCATTAATAATTCGCTAAAAAAAAAATAGCATTACTTCAGTAACACATTCAAAATTTAAAAACCAAACAAAGGATATAACATTTGGAGTAGAACATATAAAAAAAAAACTGGAGACCATATCTTTGCTCCTATTTATCCCATTTTAACGATTTTTTTTTTTTAGGAAATTCCTTAAACTTTATACAATATCGACAAAAAAGTGTATAGTTTTTGAGTTATTCGGAATTAAATTTTACCAACCCCGTAACTTTTTTTCCAGTTTGTTTTCGTTGAAGTATGTTATATAGATAAATTTAAAGGGCGTCGAGAAGAAGACTATAGCCAAGTTTCATTGAAATCGGTACATCCGTTTAGGCGCCATAGTCTATAGCAACGTTGGTTTTCGGCCGCCATTTTGATAGTAATGTCGATGAAGGAGGATCATCCTCGGGTGACCTCTGATTTTAAATACAAATTTGAAAAAATCAGTTCAGTAGTTTCGGAGAAAATGCGCGGACGGCGGACGGACAAAAAAGTTTTTATTCATTTTTCGAATTCTACGTATTCTGAAACGTAATACATCAAATTTTGAGAGGAGGTTACGTTTATAGCTACGCAGTTTTTTCAGCCGCCATTTTGATAGTAATGTCGATGAAGGAGGATCATCCTCGACTGACCTCTGATTTTAAATCCAAATTTAAAAAAAAAAAAAAACGGTTCAGTAGTTTCGGAGAACGGCTGACGGACAAATAATTTTTTATTCTTTTTTCGAATTCTACGTATCCTGAAACGTAATACCTCAAATTTTGAGAGAGGGTTAAAAGTTTTTGAACTTTTTTTTTTCGATTACAATGGTCCATTATTGAATATAATAAACCAAAATAAAATAAATAAAAAATACAATAAAATAAAAATTATATTTATTTCTACATTTTATTTAACAATCTATGGATTTTAAGAAATTTTATAACTGTTTTAATGTTTGATTAGTCATTGTTTAATCCTACTGATATACTCGGTCCCAGAGATAATCTGTTTAAGCTTGAGGTATAATAAGGGCATTCCTGAAAAATATGGCTGACAATTAGATGGCTATTGCAGTGATGACATTTTGGTATTGGCTCTTAATAATAAGATGTAAATGAGTTAGATTCGTGTGTCCTATTCTTAATCTAGTGACTAGTGTTCTCAGCGATTAGTACGGACTGATGTGGTCCAAGACTTCACTGATTTTTTTAACAGATTTCAATTTGTTGAATTAAAAAGCATGAAGTTTAAAAACTAGTATACCTTCCTATTGTCATATATTTACTGCCGACTAAAATTCACCGCCAACTATACTGGAATTTCATGGAGAAATGACGAATATTAGTTCTCATTTTTTTTTTCGCTACACCATCTCATCATTAACTCTCCACCAAGCCTAATCATTGAGGCATCATTTCGAAGATTATTTTTTCATTCAAATGGTAAAAAAAATTACAGTACCCTTCAATAGTTACATTTCAGGAAAAAATGTGAAAAAGAAAAGGGATCTCTTACGCATAAGTCAAAAAGTATTAAATTTACATGATACATACAAAATTCCCTACAAAACAAATAATATATATATACATACACACATACATATAATTGAAATTGGACTAGCAAAAATACAACCTTTGTACACGTTTTATAATTTTTTAATTCGACCGAGAAAAAGAAAATTAATTTCTCTATCTTCTCATAAATTGCATTAGTTTGTATAATCTTTATATTATTTTATCATTTGCACGGACCAATCAGGACAAAAATAAAGTACGCCCCACTACTTAAAGAAAAATAAGATCAAGAATACACCGTTTCACAATCGAAATCAATAATTCCTTAAAATGCAGTAACACAGCATAAAAAGTATAAGAATGAAAGCAAGATTTAATTTAAAAACTATGAAAGGACAATAAAGGGATTTTGAAAAAAACAAAACCAGTCATATTCTTAAAAATAAAGTCTATAATCTATAAATTTGTAAATACTAACTTGTAAGAACCTCAAAGCAGCAATTCATCTCTCGCACAGACAAAACTTTGAGATAATGATATCGAGAAGCGTTTAAATCGACTTATCATCTCATTATCGCTCGATTCAGTGGTTCGACCGTAAAACCTATCTCTGACAGTTGCCAGTAAATTTGTGGTGCGATATGAACTTGTTAGATCCGGGTCCATTGAGAATGCTAGATATGGAACTCTACTCATTCCAACAACAAATCATCTAATCATCCACAATCTCTTCCAAAATATAATAAATAAATGATATAATAATAAAAAATCAAAATCTTTAAAGCATGCTTTAACCTTATTTTTTAAAATATATATACATATATTTTATTTATAAAGAAAAAAAAATAAAACGGCCGCCTCCAAAGCATGGAAATGAGGTATCTTAGAAAGATAGAGGGAAATACCAAGAGAGACCGGATACGTAACACAACAATACGGACTAGACTAAAAATTGAACCCCTCGACCAGATGATTCGATGGTTCGGTCATGTAATGAGGATGGATGACCGCCGTTCAGCAAAGAAAATTATGGAGGCTAAACCAGCGGGAAAACGACCTAGAGGAAGACCAAGAATTACTTGGGAAGATAACATCAAGAATATTCTTAAAGACAGAGGAATTGGATGGTCGGAAGCCAGGAGAGCAGACCTCGACAGATACGGATGGAAATCCTTGTACAAAAATCTCTACACCGAAACGTAGAAGAGAATATTGAATCAGAAGAAGATTTTATTTATATATTTAAGTAGTTTGTAGGGAGAGGAGTAGCTCAGTGGTAGAGTACGGAGCTTCCAATGCTAAAGGTACCTGGTTCGAATCCCGGCTCAGGGCAGAAAATTTATTTATTCTGTTTCATTGGCTGTGGGACGACCCTCCTGGGGCACACTCAGCCTCTATAAAGTGGGTACACTTAATTAAAATAATTCATTAAGGGAGAAAATCTGGTGGTTGAGCGCGATCTCGGTCAAATCACCTCCTTGCACAACCGTTGACCTAGAAACAGTGCTTTCCCTAAATCGTAATGAACCCAAGACCCTTCATGGGTTGTAGTAGTACAGGTTTATTTAAGTAGTTTGTAAGGGATTTTTCTACCATTGAGGAATTTTTCTACAGGAATTCTATACCATTTATATATATTGATATATAAAAAATATAAACCTAAATAGGTGAAGGAGAGAGATATATGTTATGTAGAAAGTGTAATAGATTGGACGGTCCACTATTGCCTCAATTGAATAATCACTCACCTCCTGCCACAGCGGCTCCAGAGGTCCAGTCCACAGCTCAATACATAATATAGTATTATACCTAATGTAAAGTATATTATATATTTATGTGTTATTGTATAACTATTAATTTAGTAATCTATATTACTTCTACCGTCTCATATAAAAATAAATCGTCAACAATTTTTTTTTTTAATGATATACGTACGTGTCAAGTAAATAAAAAAAACTAAGGTGTGTTCTTTAGAACACAAGGTTGAAGCGAAAACATCAATAAGGCGAGATTAATTATATAAAATATAAATTATAAATAATAGCTCATTACAAAGAGGATGAAATGCTGAATAATTCCCTCGCTTACAGTATGCAGGTCCAATTTTTAATTTATGAAATATTTTAAACCATATCTTCAATAAAACTATTCGACACTATTTTTTTCCTTTTTCACCTATCTAACACAGAGTCGTGTTAAGATACAATTTTGAATAATAGCTCATTACAATGAGGATGAAAAGATGAAAATTTACCTCGCTCACAATATTTATTTTGGTTGTAAAACGTATTCCCTTGCTGGCCCGTGTAGGCAATTTGGTTTGTGAAGAGAAAACTTCTTTAAATAGTTTCAGGTTTTATTTATTTACTTTATTTTATTTTTATTTTTTGAAGTAGTAACCTCTCTTTAGGTGCGTTTAGCTTTTTATTTGTGGAAAGTGAATTAAATTGAGCCGTCAGATTTTTGATGTGTAACGCTGGAAAAGGTCGGCTGGAATAGACTAATTGAAATGTTTTTGCATAAGGATTAAAATATCTCAAAAACTAAAAATCGGACCTGCATATTGTTAGCGAGGAAAATGTTTATCGTTTCATTCTCTTTGAAATGAGCTATTATTTAAAACAGTATCTTAACGCGACCCCGTATTAGAGAGTCGAAAAGGGGAAAAATATTGCCGAAAACCAAATAACAAATTTTATTTAAGTCAGGGATTAAAATATCTCAGAAACCAAAAATCGGAACTGCCTACTATAAAGCAAGGAGAATGATCAGCATTTCATCTTCTTTATAATGAGCTATTATTTGCCTCGCCTTGTTGATGTTTTAACTTCTATCGTGAGGTATAAAGCACAAACCTTAGTTTTTTTTATATGTTTAAACACATATATAGGAGATAAAAAAAAACAAAAAACTATACCCACAATTTTTTCAATAAATTTTCCGTTTCGATTCCTAAATTACTGACCTGATGTTCTTTAAATCAGACGCAATTTTTTCCAGGTATCATGTTCCGACTGGCAGATCCTCATTTCTTTAAAATATATATGTTATGTATAATAAAAAAAAAAAAAAATGCTTTTAAAATTTTCATCTAATAATGTTATATAATATAATATAATATAATATTATATTAGAAGACATAACCTGATCCTACTGATGAGATAGAGGTGAGATGAGACACATCAGGTCAAAGGGTTAGTGGATATCGACCACCAGCGAGTGTCAGCTCGAATTTCCTCGACACAACTTTGTCTCTGCCATGAGCTAGCTCATAGTTTGCCTTGATACTTAATCGATACTTGATATTTAATTATACTTAATCGATAGTAGATCTATTATTTTAAAATATACAAGTAAAAAAAAAATTAGGAACATTTGAGGAATAAAATATTACAATAAAAGTGGATAAAAAACATTTTACTGTTTCATATAGGTACATTCAAAAAGAATTATTAACCTATTTAATATTAACTATTCATATGCACGAAAAAAAGCTAAAATGTTAAGAATAATTATTTTTTAACCAATATTAAGACTGAAAATTTATATTTATTCATTAGTTATACATATTCCTGGCTCACAATAAATTTGCCATCTACCTCGGTATTCAGCAAATATGATATCAAGGACAAGAAATAGTAGCATAAAAAAAAAAAAAAAAAATAGTAATAACAAAACAAGAAGACAAAAAAAAAAAAAAAAACAGTAGTAAAATAACACACAAAAAAAGAAGATAATGCAGCAAGTAGCTCAATGCAATAAGTCTCTTGGCCAGCGCCTCAGCAGTCTTCTGGGTGGATTATATGGATTTGTGGCAGTAGATAGAGCTTGAGTAAGTGGATTGGAATTTAGAGTCAGTCTGTCATGAAAATTATTAAAGCGGTCTGTGGCAGTTGCCGTGATGAAAGGAGTATCAAGGTCAGTGTGTAACGTAAGGTTTGAAACATAAAAGGGTGCGTCTACAATTTTCCGAAGGACTTTTGACTGGAATGACTGGATGATTTTTATATTTGATTTCTTTGCTGTTCCCCATAGTTCGATCCCATATGTTCAAAGTGGTTTAATGAGGACTTTGTAAATAGTTAATTTATTAGTCACAGATAATTTAGAACGTCTGTCAAGCCTAGAAAGAAGTCCGTATCGCTGATTAAGTTCTTTTCTTTTTTGTTTTATGTGGAATGTCCATGTCAGTCGTTTGAAAATAAATATGAAACTAAGTTCAAAACCAAAAAAAATATTTAACTCAATTTTTTCGTTAGGATATAATGTATATTAATAAAATACATTAAATATAAGTAATATTCATGTTAAACATAAATATATAATTATGTATGACTATTCAAGTAGTACGTAGATAGCGTGCTCAAAGCTAATTCCATAGGAGACAACCTCAGCTGTGCGAGGCTTCTCTTTAGCATGCTCAGCAATTATGTGTTTTTTATGGACCAATAAATCAGATCTGAAAATACTGACTTCTGTCAATGCCACAGAGTCTAGTATCAATCTGTCTTTATGAATAAATATCGCTATGCTAAATAAAATTTTCCTTAATGAACTTATAATTATAGTGAATTGATCTTCAAAACTCATTTATGTAAGTGTAAATATTATAGTTTCGATTAACATTTCCTTTTTTTTTAATTTTTTTGAGTTTTTAAAATAATGATGTATTTGTAAATGTCTTTCATCTTCAATTAAAACATTTGTGCAGACCTAGATTAAATATTTTCTAACAATTTTCAACGTTTTTTTAATTTTACACTTATTTCAGAAGAAATACTTGAAGTAAAATATATACATTAATTAAAGAACTTCTTCTGAGGATAAACGTTGTTTATTATTTTATATATATATATATATATATATATATATATATATATATATAATTATACTCATATAAAGTAACCACTTCTGTATATTTATATATAAGTTTATTTATTGTCCTAAGGATTAACGAGTATGCTGTGTATATAGCAACCCAATATAATTGGGTCTGTTTGCATTCATCATTTTTTTTTTTGTCTTTTTAATTACTTAAAATTAGGGAACTGGAAAAATATCTGTAGCTTTCTGTAATTATATGAATAGTTTTAACATTACTAGAGTATTACGTATATAATACTTTATATTACAATAATAATATTTTTTATTTATTTATTAATATTATTCCTTTTTTTCTTCTTTTTTTTTTGAAGATTTCTTTAATGCCTTAAATTTATTCTGCAATAACACGGTAAGACTCATAGGGACCGATCAGTAGTCATAAATGTTGGTCAAAATGGAAAACTGTTAAAAAGTTAAACTATTTTATTTTTGCTGAAAAAGACATAGATTACTGTTTTTTTTTTAAATATTTCTCTCCAACAGTTACTCTCAAAAAAACTTGCCGTTAAGGTATCGTTTTCATTTACAAAACAAATAGCGTAAGAATAAACTTTCAAGCATATCGGAGTCTACTTAAAAGAAGACAAATTCTTTTCGGCGAAAATAAATCTGTGAAGCGCAGTAGTCCGTGGTACAGACCCTTTTTATTCAAATTATTAACATCCGCCTAAAACTTCGTAAATAGCTTCATCTCATCGTAACCTACAAATATTTTATTTACGAAAATTCTCGGAATCGGAGCGTGAGCTACACCTCCCAAATTGTCAAAATAACGAGGTTATACAGGCCAAAGGGGTCAATATTTTTGAAGTCCACCTTTTTTCCCGACTTTGTGCTCAAGTTATCTTACGATTAAACTGGACAACAAATGGGTATTTACGAGTTTTTAGTAAGCAGATCGGATTAGTCCGTGGTAGAGACAGATCCATTTTATCAAATTATTAACATCCCTCTGAAACTTCGAGAATAGCTTCATCTCATCGTAACCTACTATTATTTTATTTACGAAAATTCTATGAATTGGGGCGTTTTCTGGAGATCAGCAAAGTTTGTCTAATCAATTAGATAACAAAAACTCAGGAATACCCATTTGCTTTCAACTCGAATCGTAAGAGAATATGATCACAAAACTGAAAAAAAAAAAAAAAAAAAATGCGGCTTCCAACAATATTGGTCCATTTGAATGTGGAAGTCACGCTAAAAGGACCACTATTTTTGTAGGCCACCATTTTTTTCCACTTTGTGAACATATTTTCTTACGATTCGAGTGGGAAGCAAATGAGTATTCATAAGTTTTAAGTTCCTAATTAGATAGTCAAGTTTGCTGAACTGCAGATTGAAAACGCCCCAATTCAGAGATTTTTCGTAAATCAAAAAGTTCTAGGTTACAATGAAGTTAAGAGGATTTAGTCGGGTATTAATAATTTATAAAAAAAGATTCTCTACTACAGACTAATATATTTAATTTCAGTTAAATAATTCCCTATTTAAAACGAATTAAAATAAGAACAATCAAATTTACTTTCATAATGAGGCTTTGTAAAGTTTGATCAATGATCAGTTTTAAAAGAATTATTAAATTTTATTGATTGGTTCAATATAGAACCTAGTGTTCTAGGTGCTGAAGATGGTATGTTAAAAAATTATTGATATATTGAAATATCTATATCTTATAAGTTGATTAAGAGGTAGATCGCCCGTTTGGTGGTGTAGGTCACGTCAAACGGCTTAATATTTTTTAAGGCCACCTTTTTCCCCTACCTTGTGCTCAAGTTATCTTAGATTAAAGTGGACAATAAATGGGTATTTACGAGTTTTTAGTACCTAGTTAAATAGACAAAATTTCGCCAGTCTCCAAATTGAGAATACCTCAATTCCGAGAATTTTCGTAAATATAATAGTTGTAGGTTACGAGGAGATGAAGCTATTTACGAAGTTCCAGGCGGATGTTAATAACTTGATAAAAAGTTGTCTGTACCACGGACTATAGGTCTTTATTTACTAATTAGATAGAATGAAAGTTATTTAATTTAGATAATTAAGAATTGCTTAGAAGTAATTGAAGATTTTGATTTTGCTAAAATCTTTCAAAGAGAACTTTTAAGCTGTTGAACTACGCTAGGTTCAGTTTTTCATAAAATTATGAATTATTCAAGATTTTTTCCCCCTACTTATGGGAAAACTTCCTTGTTTAATAAGCTTTGAGTCCAAATAAATTATGATTTGATGTGACTGTAGCCAGTCTTAATAAATAAGGACAATGTGGCCGTAAAATAATTAAATAAATCTAGGTCAAGTATCGATAAGTTTATGACGTAATTAGACCAACAACCGGCGGAGGGAAAGTACGCTGCACAAACGGGCAGACTGAATTCCGGGAAGGGGATAGTGCTTTTGGCGGGAATAGCCATTTCAACAGCTGATTCCCGCTCTAAAACAGCCCACCAAATTATTATAATTTAGCAAACAGGTCTGCCAAAACACCAATTTCATTCCTAGCGTGTTATTAATCACGGAATAATAATCATTGATAGTCTTATAAGGGAATAGATTATTAACGCTAGGTTGGGAAGAATTCGGTTTTTATTTATAAAAAAAAAAGAGACGGTTTCGAAAAAATTTAATTGTATGTAATTATATCTATACTGCAGACCTTGGACACAAATTAATTTAATTATTATTTTAAAATATGGCCATTATTTTCTGTCTTACAAAGTATTTAAATAGTTTTCAGAAAATGTATTTCAAATAATAAATACCAAAAGTATTTTGTATTTTAACCACAAAAAACAAAATCAATGACCACTTTTAAATTTTATTGATTGGTTCAATATAGAACCTAAAATGTATTTTTTTTTTTGTGGATTCTGGATGCTGAAGATGGTAGGTTAAAAAATTATTGATATATTGAAATATCTATATCTTATAAGTTGATTAAGAGGTAGATCACCCGTTTGGGGGTGCAGGTCACGCCAAACGGCTCAATATTTCTTAAGGCCACCTTTATTCCCTACTTTGTGCTCAGATTATCTTACGATTCAAGTAGAACTCAAATGGCTATTTACGAGTTTTTGTTACCAAACTAAATAAACAAAGTTCGCTGATCTCCAGATTGAAAATGCCGCAATCCCGATAATTTTCGTAAATAAAATATTTGCAGGTTACAATGAGATAAGGCCAATTACGAAGTTTCAGCCGGTTGTTAATAATTTGATAAAATGGAGTCTGTACCACGGACTATATAATTAACATGTAAAAAATATATAAATATTTTGTTCATTTTAAAAAGGTTTTATAAAAACAAAGTTTTTCCCCCATCCAGATTGAAAACGCACCAATTCCAAGAGTTTTCGTAAACAAAATAGTTGTAGTTTACAATGAGATGAAACTATTTACAAAGTTTTAGGCGGATATTAATAATTTGATAAAAAGAAGTCTGTACCACGGACTGGATATTTAGTTTCTGAGATATTTTAATTAAAATGAAAAAATTAGTATACTCGAGCCGAATATACCCGAATAAGCGTAACAGAGTGACGGCCAAGTAACATTAAAAACGAAAAAAAAAAAAAGTGAAAACGCTTCAAAAGAAGTTTCACTTAAAAAATGTATGACTTTTTCAAATAATAAAAATTACTTAAATATTGATAAAGGTTGAAAGTCACATATCTCTAGGGCATACCGCAAGAATGAACGAGAGAGATTTCCTTGGAATTGGAAGGAGGTCCTCCATCGAACAAGAAGAGTAGAGAGCCTCGAACTCAGTTGGATTGGCAGAGACCGCACAGATGAGGGAAACCTGATTGGATGGCTGCTACAATACATAGCGAAGAATAGCGGGGGCTTTTTGAGGGACCTTCATTCAGCTTGGGGCTGTTGCGTCCATATATTTATATATGCAAATATTTTTCAAAGAAAGATATATACTAAAATAAATTATTTGAAATTTATTTGTTATGTTACTGATTTTTTTAGGAAGGTTATAGTCCGTGGTACAAACTCCTTTTTATCAAATTATTAACAAGCTGAAACTTCGCAAATAGTTTCCTCTTATCGTAAACTACAACTATTTTATTTACGAAAACTCTTGGAATTGGGGGGTTTTCAATCTGGAGGGAGGGGGGCAAACTTTGTCTATTCAATTAGGTACTAAAATGATAATTAAGATGGTAAGATAATTTCATCACAAAATCGAAAAATAAAAGGTGGCCTTCAAAAATATTGAGCCGTTAGGCATGACCTAAAAGTCCAAATTTTCAAAATAACAAGGTTATTTAGAGGACAATCGGACCAATATTTTTGTAGGTCACCTTTTTTATCTATTTTATGATCAAATTATCTTATGATCCAAGTAGAAAGCAAATGTGTATTTACGAGTTTTTAATACCTAATTGAATAGACAATGTTTGCCCCCCTCCAGATTGAAAACCGCCCAATTCCAAGAGTTTTCGTAAATAAAATAGTTGTAGGATACAATGAGATGAAACTATTTACGAAGCTTCAGCAGGATGTTAATAATTCGATAAAAAGGGGTCAGTACCACGTTCTATTATATATTATTGAATAATGGCTGAGCAGAAACTTCAATATAATTTATTTTCCTCTTTTTATTACATGCAGTTGGCGTTTCGGGAATTTTTCTGAATCATCAGAACTTTTTCTAACAATATCTCTCTGCTTCCATTGGCTATTATATTATATTAACTATATATGTTTCGTTCACAGCCAATGGTCTAAAGGAATTAATAAATAAAACATTTTTTATCATATTATTAATTATTCAATGAACTTAAAAAATTCTTTGGTTTTTACTTTATGTTTTATTTTTTATAATTGTACTGTTCTCTTATGCTTACCAAATCCAAAACTATTCATATAATAATATACATCCACTGTTTACTGATACTAAACTAGGTAACAAAACTAAGGTTGTTTTCTACTTATTTTTAAATTTTATATTTTATTATAACTAGCCAGTTTTAAGTAAATTCTTTCCTTTTATTAAATACAACTGATTTAAATTCTTTCTATTTTTAATTAAAAATTTGATACTGTTTATTATTAATACGTATAGAGAATCCTTGATTTATTATTGTTATAAAATTCTAACGTAACAATAAATAAAAAATAATTTCTCCTAAAATAAAAGAATTATTTTACTTTAATCTTGAGTAAAAAAAAAAAAAAATGACTATAACAGTTTTAATATGTCAATTCTAATTTATTAGTTAATATGAAACGCTATTTTGGCATATGAGTGGAAGTCATACCAAAGGATATCTGTTAATTTCAAAAAGTGGAGACAAAGTTCAGTTCTGGTTTTATAGGGACAACTCAAACTGTATCTAATGATTTTATTTAAGAATGTGTAAGTTATATTACGATATAAAATCAGTAGAATTGTTCTATGTTATAAAAACAAAAGCTTTTCTTAACTTTTTAAAAAACGACTGATGTTCGTCTTAGATATGAGGCCACTCATATTACAATCTATCTGTCACATTTTGGCTGTGATTTAATTTATTTTAAAAACAAATAAAATATATGGATAATATTATATATAATGAATATATGCGTATGTGTGTGTGTATATATATACGCAATTGTATATATATATATAAACTATTATGTTACATATACATATAAACTATTATGTACCGTGACTATATATTTTGTAATGGGTAAAAAATAAATTTCATTGAGACTTGTGAATCTTAAAGTTTACTTTTTCTGATAATAAAATATTTGTTGACAGAGTCTCAAAGAAAACATATTTGTTAATATTTTTTATATTTCTTAAAGGCTCGTCATCTGATAGGCAGATAGTGTCGAAAAAATATCAACACATCCGTTATAACATTGTGGACTCCACTCAGGACGAAGAATGCCCTCCTTGACCTGCCTGATCCGGCCCGGAGGACCACTTTTCGAGCACTAGACTCACCTAGTTTCCATGGCGACGAGCCTGATGGAGAAGGGCGGGTACCAGGAGCGGTATGCATGCGGTGGCCATAGGAAGGGACAGAACGCAGCGGTCAGCGGCACTGGCATGACTAGCCCCCCACTACCGCCGCCGCCCCCGCCCTATCGATCCGCGGCCCCCCCCCTCGTGCTGTTTCCCCTCCCACCACCCCTCCCCTCCTGGGGTGTCTGTCTTATCTCCCTGCACTCTGGGGTGGCATTACCCAAGTGCATCCTGGAGAGGTTACCGAGGATCGGGGCTACAGCTTTCAGGTTATTAACAAACGAGAATACGATGCTTTTGAGAGCAATATATTTATGTAGATTTACGATTTTAAAATAAATGTACGAAACTAATATAAAAACTAAAATACAATCCATTATTTTCGATAAGAGATGTGGCGATATTATTGATATAGATATGTTATATTCCATATTGCTCAATAGACAGGATTAAAAAAAAATGCCAATTTCGGATTTAGATTGGACGGTATATTTTTTATTTAGATGATTAAATAAATGATATATTATAACTTGGAAAAAATCCAACCGCATTAGCCTTCCGTCTTCATAATGCAGGCAAAGAATAAAAAAACGACTTTTACATTTAAGACAGGGTTTTTATTTGTTGCTTGCATTTTGGAAACAGAAGGCTATGGACAGAATGTATCCAGTTATGAACTATCCTTAAATTTCTGTCTCTTGGTGAATTTTTTTAATGCATAGAGAGAGATAGATAGTAAGATAGAGAGAGAGTGGGGGAGAGAGAAGTACAATAAAATTGTAAAGTTGCTCGACTACGTTGAATCGCTAAAACACCCAGCAGACTGATCAATCCTAATCGACAATATTTAGTAAGAGAGATAGTTTTATTTCAAATTACATATTTTAAACTTTATTGAATACTATACGTATATGTATAGAATGTATTCAATACTGTATCAGCCGTTTCTCAAATATTGGCATATCTAAGAAGATACATTTTCGCTAGCGCAAGCTGGATTTTGATAAAATAGATATGGGACAATGTAAGCACCAACCCGCACAATTACTGAAAATTTCATGAAAATTTGTTGAAAGGAAGTAGGCGATGTGCTCGTCACATCGATTAGACTACAGACAGACACCGAACCAAATTTGATCTCCGATGTCTGAAACGTAAAACGCGAGTGGAAGTTTTCGATTCTGAGTACAATTTTTGTTTTAACTTCTCGTACCTAGGTCCTATCCTTTATACAGTTTATACAGCTGACATCCCAACCCATTCCAACACTGTCATCACCACATATGCCGATGACACATGTATCCTAACAGTCAATAACGATATTGCATCCTTCAATCACACATCACAAGTCTTGAAAAATGGTGTCAAAACTGGAGGATTAAAATAAATCCTATCAAATTACCTTTACTCTTCGTCGTAAACCTATGACTTCCTGTCCTACAGTATCCTTTAACAATACCCCACTTATCCCTGTTGACCAAATCCGATACCTAGGACTCCACCTTGACAAACGACTCACTTGGAACCTCCCATACCAGACTGAAACGACTAGAAACCGCCCGACGTTTCCTACTACTCCAGCACTTACTAGAAAAACGCTCTAAACTGCCAACTATTTACAAAAGACTCATATATATTACTATAATAAGGCCTATTTGGACTTACGGGATCGAGATTTGGGGCTCTACTAAACCATCAAATTCCTCTCGTATCCAATCCCTACAATCCAAAATCCTTCGTAAAATCCTTAATGCTCCCTACTTTGTCACAAATAAAATCATCCATAATGACCTTAATGTACCATATGTTTCCGATTTAGTTCAATCCAGATACCTGTCCTTTCATAATAAACTTCTGAACCATTCGAACCCTCTCTTTTCCAACCTTGCTTCCTCTTCTATTCCTGATAACCCTCCGAGGCGTCTAAAAAGAAGATGGCCTCGGGACCTTCTAATATAGAAATATAATTGGAGTGCTACCAATGGGTAGTTTCTCCTCATGTTGTACATGTCATATTACTTGTTCATATTTACTTGTTGTATTTATTATTAATTACAGTTGTAAATTTCGTTAATAAAAAAAAAAAAAAAAACTTCTCGTACGAATACAAAGCTTCCCCTTCCCTACCTTCATTAGTGAAGAAGAAAAATAATATTATTCAACTAAAACTTCATCATGTAGGTAACCAATATATTTCCATGACGAATAAACAATATATCTTAACTTTTATTAATATCATTTCTTAATATTACCCAATTTAGATTTTAACTTTAAAGTAAACTTGTAATAGACAAAAATTTTATGCGACCTTACTAATCCAAGTAATGTATGTATATAATATGTTGCAGTTGTATATCAAATAATAATGATGTGTACGAACTAAAATAAGCCTTACCTTCATTAATTTTGAGATGAAAAATAAAAATCTCTTACCTGAAACAGAATAAAGAATTTACGGTTAATATTAATTACAAATATTTAAAAACGAAGTAAAAATAAATCAATAAATAATAAAGTACACCTTTAATAAATATATCTTTATTTTTAAAGTTAATACCAAAAAAAAGAAAATACATTTATTGTAAATTCATTAAGAAAATTACATTATGTAAATTCGTGAGCTATAAAACGTTTCCTAAACTGAATCTACATCTTTTATACTTGGTAAATAATAGCTATACTTAGAATTTTTACTGTAGAGAAAATAAAATAATATACATGCAAAGATAAAAAAAAAATTAAACCTAGAAAAATAAATAAATACATAGATAAAAAAATAAATAAACCAAGAAGATAAATAAATAAAGCTAAGGAACTTTATTAGGACGGCCGGAGGGGCTGGCTGGAGCGAGTTGATGGATGACGAGGGGTATAGGAAATGTCCTGGATATCTATCTCTTCCTCCTTCCTCTTTTTACCATCTTCTTCCGACGATATCTTCCCAACCAGAACTGATCACAATATTATTACTTCGCCATTAATCTATCCTCCCCTTGTTACGCCTTATCTCTACACGTTGAGAATAATATAGTGTAGCCTCTTTATATATAGAAATACCACAGATCAAATATCTCTATACATCACACTTTTTTTTCTAGAAAATTTTATTATTTTACTTCACAAAAGATTCGTTCGATTAGGCTGAACGATCGTTGGATGAAATTTGGAGAATAATGTATAAATGGTCTAGTATCGATTCCATTTAATGACAAATTAATATAATTAGTTGGCCCGTGCTAATAATTCGCAGAAAATTTTGTTTAGTGAAGCAATAGCAAAACAATATGGAAATAAGTAGATCCTATGAATTTTCTGAGGGAGAAATTAATTGCATTTCCTTGGCCAATTACAATATTCAATTTAACATAATAGACCAAAATATTTGTAAAAATTGCTTTGCTAGGCCCTCTTATTAAACGCTGACTGGAAAGGTAATATTCAAAATAAACCCTCGATCACGGGATTTTCTAAATTATTAAAAAATTAAAATGTATGAAAAAAAAAATACCTTTAGAAAATAATAAAGGATATATCAGCCAGGAAAAAAAAGTGGGGCGGTGCGCTCATCACCCAACTTTCACTAAAACCTCTTAGCAGAAATAAGTATTTTCAGGAAAAGGGAAAATGGAAGTAAAAATTATAGCAGATATATTTATTTATATTTCATTGTGGGTATTTTTATTAGTTTAAGTAACCTTGGATAAACAAATTTTAATATTTATATTGCTGTAATATATACAATTAAATACACCAAAAAAAATAATACCAACAATAGCATTTATGAAAACCACATATGTATATTTATAAAATATTGTCAGAGTCCGTATTATATTAAACTCATGTTACGTATGTACTCTATCGTATATATATATATAGTACTCTATCGAGCGAGCTTGGGTGTGCTCGTATTCCTTCGGTTCCTCAATTAACAACTATTCTCCGTTACGATCTCTTATTTCTCCTTCAGTTAATTATAGAACTCTTCCATATTTAACTATCTTTTATATTAGAGATTAATGCGAAAAAGTCAATTGTTTCAAATAAAAAACAACAACATCATATTGAAAGTTAGCCATTTAAGCTCTGTTAGAGAACACCAATCAGAATAAAAAATACATTTTATTTAAAACTACTTTATTTTACACTGATATGATCAATTTAATCAAAATCGTTAGAGCGGTTTTCGTGATAATCGTAAAAATGCGTTTAGTACATTATATAAAGGGCCACTTCCGGTTAGCCGATTTTGAAGATTTTTAAAAATTGTCGAAACATCCTTAGCATAAAAAAACCTTACATATGCAATTTCACTTTCGTACGATTTTTCGTTTTTGAGCTAGATTGTTAACACACGCACACACACACAGAGACTAGGACTTGGTTATTTGGACTCAGGGAATCTCAAAACGTCAAATGTACAGGGTGGTCCAAGCTTCCAGAAAGAGAAAAAAAAATACATACATACGTAAAAAAAAAATGTTTCGTAAATGGTATGTAATACGTTAGAATGGATTTGCAAAATAGCCATGTTTAATTTGACAGCCAAAAATTACTTATTGTTTGTCACAAATAACAGATTCATCAAGCTATATGGAGGACATGTAAAAACATGATCCAGTTAGACCAGAGCACCACACATTACATTATCACCTTGTTTATAATTAGGGCTTGAAACGGTTATTTTTAAAAAGTTTCGTACTCACTGGAACTTATATTGTCGATAATTTTCATTTTTTTTGGACCTATAACTTTTTTCCTTTCAACTTTACAAGTATAGATTTTACAGAAGCTATATTTTTAAAGACTTTTATTTAAAAGTTCTGTCGATTTCGCCAACAATAAGTAGATCTATTTAAAAAAAAAAAAAAGGAGAAAAAATGTCATACAACCATAACTACACCCAAACAAATGACACATTAAAATCACGAGTAATTCATTTAACACAAATTATAAGCCCAAAAAAAGTTTATTTTTCATTTATCAGAAATTTTTTTAAGAACTTGAATCAGTATAAGATAAACTTTTACCATAAACCAGGAACCTAATTACAAACAAATTCCCTAGAACGTTTATTTTAATAAATTATTTCCTAAAAAGTTGTACAGAAACTTTTTAAAAAGTTTCAATCTAGGGCTCAAACTTTTTCACGAAACATATAAAATTCATATTATCCCAATTATCTATATATATAATTTTTCAAAGTTTTTTTTTTGTCAGTACGCCATAACTTCGTCAATTCTTCATCAAATCCAATGATTCACCTCTTATTTTGAAGATCTTCTCCTTCAGGTGGGAAAAATAGTCACACATCTCCTACATTACAGGGAAAAAATTATGAAAGAAAAGAAATTTTATTTGCAAATAGATAGATAGAGTAGATTGCACCTATGATTATTTGAAAGATGAATTAATTCCCTACAAAAAAAAAAAAAAAAAAAAAAAAAAACGAATATGGACCATTATTAGTTGAGATATAGGTTATTGTAATTCATAAACATTTTTTATTATTATTATTATTATACGCCACTACCTGTATACTTACCGACAGAAGACCCGCTAATTGTCATTGCTTATGACAGGTGTCATGAAATTCATAGAATTCATAAAGCATGAATTAAATTTTATATTAATTTTCTTTTCCTTGGTCGACTACAATAACCGAAAAAAATAGAGAATAATTTCTTAATTTAATGATTATTTAATTAATTCATTTTTTTATTATTCGTTCATAGACTAATATTGTTTGCGAATTATTCACATGGTCAGACTAGTCTTATAATAATAAAATTTAATATGTGAAGTTTCTATTGAATAATAAATGTTTATTTGAAAGAAGTTGAAGCAATGTGTGTTAATTCAAATTAATTAATTACATAATTAATATATATTACGAGAAATAAATGAATAACTTTAAGTCCCGATGACTGGCAGATGGAGAAGGCGGAGGCGGTAGGCTAAGCCCGCAAGACGAGCGGCAGGGGCAGCCTATGCAATCCCCGCACAACTATCGATTCTATTCCTCTCTCACTCAGCACGCATCGCCAACGCGTTGCAACCGCTCAAATATCATCCATAACCTATATACAGTATGTTCCTTTAAGTAGAACGAAATATTTATAGAAGTAATAGGAGATTTCACGACATACAAACATGTTCATATAAACAATTAACAATTATTAAAGACCAAATTTCAGCAGGCAAGAAGGAAATTCTAAATTTTGTGTTTTTAAGTGTCATTTTTTTTTTTCTGAATAAGAAGAAATAACTAAACAAACATTTAATTTTGAATCGGCCAGTGCAGAAACCATTTCAGTCACATTTTTTTCAGAAGAGAGAAAAAACGTCATAACTCCTCCAAATTTTGAAATATTTAAATTTTTTCTCCCTCTTTCATAACACGCATTTATGGTGCTGTCATGCAAAAATTACCTAATTTCAACAAAGATTAGACTCAGGAAAATTTAAAATTTAATTCGGACTTATGCTGTTTCTGCACTCAACTGTTTTTTACAGATAGCTGAAAACTTGGATAAAGGTATCCATTCATTAAAAGTTTATATTTTTTAATTAACAATTTATATAATTATTTATTTTACAATTTAATTTGATCAATTTAATGAGGCGATGGATCCAATAAAAAAAAAGAAGGTGATAATTAACATGACATACTGCAAAACGAAGAGTATAATACTATATATAAAAATAAATTGGTAAATATATTTTTTTAATGAATAAATTCTGTTTATCCAAAAAATAATAACTATCAAATTTGTAGAAGGCATAGTATTATATAGTAGTATTTTATATTAGTAGAAGGCATTCCAAATATAAAATAAAGATTTTGGTAAAACTCAGTGTTGTATTATCACTTTAGATAATAAATAATTGAAAAATTATAATTTTTAATATATATGAAAATTATGTTTATTATAACAAATCTCAGATCATTGAAAAACAAGAAATAAAAACTTTGTTACAGTTTATTGTAGTCATTTTTGCTGAAAACTCGGGTACTTTAAGTGTGAAGGGAATAAAGTCACATAATTTTTTTTTTTTACACATCTTGACGTAAATTTCAATTTTTTTAAATTCAAACAAACCTTAACTTAATTGATATGGACTAAAATCCTAATTAAATAAGGAATTTTTTCTAAAAGTTTGGTATGTGTTAAATATGAAAAAAAAATTAACAGAACAAATAATGATTTTTATAAAAACAGAACTTTTTGATTAGTTTGGCAACTCAAAAGTCCTCTTTAAATGGTTTTAACAATAATAACTCTATTTTCTTTTGAAGGAAATATTGTCTAGTTTACACTGAAGAAATTGTCAATTACTTGAATTAAATATTTCTTTAGTTGTCGCTTATCTAAAAAAAAAAAAAAAAAAAAAAAAAATGTAACAACAAACTAAACTTAAAATTCCTACATTTCAAACGAAAATCGGACCAATGTCATATAAACTTTTTGGAAGCTCTTGAGATCTGCTACCACCCCAAAAAATATTTCACTGTACCAACGGGACACGATGTATACTCATAAATAAATTATCTGTGAGAATATTTATAATACACAATAGATAAAAATAAATAATTTCCATAAATTGCTATAATATATTTACATAGCTAATTGGTTTAATGCTCGGACAATCCACACAGTGATAGATAGGCTCAGCTAGCAGAGAGGCACAATGGAGCAAATCAGGTATTATCCGATGGCAAAGGGATGAGGATCGATAACAGGCGTACTGATATCCCGCTGTAGTAATAGTGGCCCTATCTGGCGGCTAATTGGTAGTCGAGAGGGGGGGGGGCGTGTGTTTACCTGCTTAGTTAGTTAACCCTGTTTATACTACCTAGGGGCCCGAAATCATAATTAATTAGTATCAATAATCAAATTTATATTAAAATTCATCGAGTACGGATTATAATTTTTTAGCGAATGAAAAAAAGAAATGATAAAGAGTTGGTTGGGGGGGGGATAAAATAATAATAATCAAATCACAAAAATATGTTTATTATTTGACCGCAACCTTTGACCAACTCCTTCTCATATTATATCACGGCATCTATACACCATTATGAAAAAAATAAATATTTTGGTTGAACCTATAAATGAGGCGTTTGGTTTCAAAACCAGTTATATCCATTTTCAATAATTTCTCAGGATTGATCAAAAAAGATTCAATTTAGAAAAAAATCTATTCAACTTTTTTTTTAAACATTATTTTCGTAGCAAGGAAATCACACAAGCAAATTTTGATTTATCATTCAATTTGTATGATCTTCTCTTTTTACATAATCTCTAGGCCACGGCATTTTTAGTCGTCTTTGAGGCTCACCAGGTAACAGGGAGGAAGATAGAGATAGAACGAGTGGATTTGATTGAGAATAGAAGTGCGAAATGTTGTGTATGTAGGATTTTACTTTTGGTATGTTCATGTCTGTGTGTATGGTTTGATTTGAAATAAATCAAGAGCATTGACAATTTCACGAAGAATTTTGGATTGTGTAGTTGAATTTTGTTTATGTGTGTGTGTTTTGCGGACCCAAAGTTCTGCTCCGTAGTCAAATAGTCATTGTATGTGGTTAGATTAGTCGTGTTAGTGAATTGAATGGAGATCTGTAGTCCAAAAGATGTGACAGTTGTTTGTATCGTCTGGTCAGTTCTTGTTTTAAATTTAGTGTGAATGTTCAGGTGAGTTTTTTGTCCAAGTATAGTCCGAGATACGTACATGTGATTTGAGGAACTGGTTATTGTCTATTGTCACAGCAGGACACGAGCTTTCTAGGAGAAGCTAATATGACTTGACTTGCTGGGATTGATTTTAATTCTCCATTTGTGAAACCTTTTTCAAGGTCGTGCAGGTGCCCTTCAAGGTAAAAAGATGTAGGCTGGCAAATAGACGGTAAGCGATTTTTCGCAATATCATTAACCTAAAAATCCCTTAAGATACAGTCACTGACAACTGTATAACTATAATGTTACCGTAAAATTTAGAATGTTGCCTTATTGAGACTCATGCGAGTTGAGTTATTTTACCATAATTAGAGAGTTACCTAAACAAATGACTTTTATTAATTTTAACAAGATATACACATAACTTTAATTTTTTATAAATCCGAATTTCCATTGGATTCTTGAATGTTTCCAAGACTCTTCAAGTCTGCCTTTTCCTAGATTTAATTAATTGAATTTCAGAATTTTTTTCAATTACGAAAGGTTTAGAAGTAAGACAAACATTTAAAAAAAGGATTTCGAGCTCAAACCATATAAATTTTAACTATTTTGATAAAGAATAAAAAGGTTTATTATCAACAACGGGTGTTTGATAGGAAACAAATTCTTTTGATATTGATTTTTGGAGGATGTAGACGGTTTTGAAACAAACACATCTAATACATAATTTCTGGCACTAAAAACATAGGAAAAAAAACTGGTAAAAAATGGATGTAACCAATTTTGAAACCAACGTCTCATAAAATAGTAAAGGCACATTTAGCATTGAAGTCAGAGAAGGAAAAAGTGCCACTTTCTTTCAGAAAAATAGAATGACATCAAGAAAATTGATAAGGGAAAGAATTAATAATTAAATAATTCTGAAAGTGATGCACGTGAAAAGTAACATTATCACAACATGTCATAAAAGAAATAAGAATATGTCTCCAGAAAGATTATCAAAGATAAAACAACAAGACGAGATGGAAAAAAAGCCTGGCGGGAAATATCATCAGGGAAAAGTAAGTTATTCAGATCAAGGAAAACCACAATAGTGAAAAATGTCTTAAAAAAAATCTTTCCTATTGTGAAAAATATTGTCTTTTTAGGATAACTTATGATCATAAGTACTATTCTAATCGAACTGACCAAATCCCAGATAGAATCCTTCAATATTTAAAATTGAGAATGTGATTCAGAAAAAAAGGGATGATACTCTAATGAAAGATTTGATAAAGGGTTCTATAACAGAAAGTACTATTCCATTATTACAATTCAAAGTTGAATATCTGTGAGACGTATTTTATTAAGGATTATTGAGAATGGTAAACTAAATTTACCACTTCATATTTTTTAATAAGTAATAAGAAGTTAGTCAGGGATATGGTCAATATATAAAATACTATATTACATAATGGTATTTTTAATTGAATTCGTTAACGTTTTTCAACGTTATAGGTCTTCATGAGATCCAAACAATATAAGTTAATTGTTAAGGTCACAGGTTCGAATCACGGCTCATGGCAGAAAAAATATTTATTCTGCTTCATTGACCGTGGCTAAATAAAACCTTCTGGGGCACACCCAGCATCTATAAAATAGGTACCCTTAATTAAAATGATTAAATAAGGAGAAAAACCTGGCGGTTGAGCGCGATCTCGGTCAAATCATCTCCTTCCACAACTATAGAATTAGAAACAGTACATTCCCTAAATAGTACTGAACCCAAGACCCTTCATGGGTTGTAGTGGTACAGATTTTTTTTTCCAGAATACAATGATAAATAAAATATCTATTGATATTGAAATAGTATAACCTACGAGAAAAAGTAATTATGGAACTCCCAAGTGATGTGGTGAAATTACAGTCTGGTTTGAAATACAATGTATTTCATACATTTTGAGATCGGATAGAAAATAGAATGAATCAAGAAAATTGATAAGGAAAATGATTAATAATTAAATAATTCTGGAAATGATGCCTGTAAAAAGAAACATTCTTTCAACATGTCATAAAAGAAATAAGAATATATCTCCAAAAAAATTATCAAAGATAAAATAGCAAAATGTGAAAAAAAGCTCGGTGGAAAATGGCAGCAAGGAAAAGCAAGCTTTAGATAGAAAAGGATAGAAGAATATCTTATTACTACTAGAATATCTTACTTTATATTCCTTTTTTCTGTTTTACATTTTATTCTAAGATTCCCATTTTAATACTTATGTCACCTTTTTTGATTATGTTAACTTCATCATTCCACACTTTGTAACGGTTATTATTATTTATCTCTTAGTTCTTACTATTGTCATTATTCCAACAATAATGACTTTTACTTGAATTTTACTTTTTTTTTTTACCTACACCACTTACGTTTCTCACACATTGTTATCTAGTTCTTTTCTTAGCCCTGATGAAGGCCTGAACTTCAGGTTGAAACGTCGGCAAGTTGTCAAAATAAATATTATTATTTATTTTTGCCTTCTTATTTGACTGATCACCCCAACTATTCTTCTCTTCCGTATTTTATACATAATTGACTAGACTAGACTAGAATATATATATATTGACCGCATCCTCCACTATTGTTTTTCTTATAATGTTGACTGATGATGGCCCAACAGCCAAAAGGACATGAAAATATTTTTAAAAATGTGGTAAAGATACTTTTTCAGTCTCCAGAATTTCTAATAATATATTCAAAGTTTTATTCAAAACAAGCACATACTAATAAGCCAACAGAAGTAATCTTAGTGGATAGATGGAGAAACGAATGCATTTCCTCTTTTCTTTCCCAATAATCCTCAAATAAGCACACATCTGTCCCTCAGGAGTGCAGTAATTTAATGAACCCAGCGAGGCGTGGTGCCAAGGCGCGGGGTCAACGAACTGCAGTGAACATGTGCGCAAACAGGGCTCAGCTGTAGCCATTAAGGATAATAAAAAAGCGCAATGCAAATCCTGCGAGGGCGGCAGGACAAAAGGACATCTGCAGAGGAGGCACAGCTGGTAATCCAGTAGGCCAGTACTGCGCACTGTAGGTCAGGAGGAACCGGTCCAAGCCTCCGAGGCGTAATGTCTCTACAGAGACCCGAAGGTTCGATGCCGACAACGGGAAGGGAATAGATTTCAAGACGCAAATATCGAATAGAAAGTTCTCATCAGCGCTATTGCTTGGAATCTATCTTATAATATAATGCCACAGTTTTTTGCCGTAACGATCTCTTTTCCGGCTCTCAGGGGCGATGTATTTTGATGAATGAGTTATCAAACGAAAGTGTATTGAATGGAGCAGTGACGAATCATAGTAAGATCTACCCGAAATTTCAGGAAAAAAGTTATGAATGAAAATAAAATTTACCTATTATTATTTGGAAATTTACTAAATTCACTTCAAAACAAAGAATATAAAACATGAAAATCGATTATAAATTCGTAAATCATTCATTCGCTCTCTTCATCATACATTCAAAACCCTCGTATTCCATTCCTGTCCCAAAAACAGTCAGATAGCCGCTAACCTTTTATGTAAAATTACATATTATTCATAATAATGTATTTACTTATAGCTTAAATACTCATAACTTAAATACTTATTATCAGATTCGACTTTCTTTTTTTTTTTTTAACAGAAACACAGAGTTTACTGCTAAGAAGAATGTAATGTATTTTTTATTTTTTCTAAAAGTGTATATTTATATTTTACCATTGTACATAGTTTGAAGTGTCTTGGTAAGGTTTCAAGAGTTTTGTACATCGATTTTTTAATTTTATTTTGTATATAGTATGTATAACTAATATTTTCTTTTTATCATTACTTTTTATGCCAGTTTTTATTTGGCCAGATATAAGATTTTAATTTTGTACTTTTTTTTTATTCTGAATGGACTTCGTCCCAGAATAAAATTATTTTCTATTCTATTCTATTCTAAATTAAAAATAATTTGAACCGACCATAGGAGCAAAGTGTGCTTAAATATTTGTAAAAGGAGAAACATAGTTAAGTTTTGTATTTCGCTACTCGAAAGATCCTCCAATATGAATTTTCATTGCGATCGAAAAATAAATTTTTTTCCTACAAATTTGATCTTAAGCACCCCCATTTTGATTTTTTTTTTTCGAAAATCACAAAAAAATGCGATAACTTCAACATGCTTACTCCTATTCACACGAAATTTTGCAGAGATATAGGCTTAAAACTACACGAAATGGCACAAAGTGTTCTTCCCTAAATAATTTAGAACTCAAATTATAAAATAAAAACCTGTTAGGAGTTTTTATTTATTTACTCTTTGTAAACGTACTAAACCAAAAAGTTATTTACACAGTCTTGAAGAGTAAAAATCTCAAAAAGCGACAAGATTATGGCATTAAAGGGTGAAAAACAAGAACATGAAGTGACTTCTTGGAGTGGATTAGAGTTACGAAATTTGTAGTTAAGAGAGGATTAACAAGGAAGGAAGCAAATAAATAATAAATAATTTGTCAAATCTAGCATTGTCTGAAACCGAAGGAAATAAAAGGGGGAGGGAAATGGAATAGAAATAAAGATAACAAGAAATGTTGAAGTCAAAGTAAGGTTGGATAAAAACTTTAAACAGTATTCATATTTTTTTTTGCCTCTCCTTTTATGCTAAACGGGTGTTTACCTGGGCCAGGAGGTGAGGGCGAGGGATTAATGCAAGAGTTATTTAAAAGACCACCAGCACCGGGAAGCGAACTTGTAATTATTTTATCGCCTGTAACCTGCTTATCACGTTGCTCCGCTACCCAGCCCCCCTAAAAGTATTCCTAAATGAAGAGGATTTTATGACCAGGATTGTAACCTATAGAACAAGATCCTCGTAAGCCAGAAATCGTCAGAAGGGGGTTAAGGGGCAAAAAAAAATGGCGAATACCAGAGATAGAGTACTGAGAATCAATTTAGTTGATGTGAAATGATCAGATTGAAATAGAGATTGAATTCTCAGTAGTGATTCAATTTGAGTGAAGTAGTTGGTACTCGGTATTCAGAATAGCATTTGTCCATCTCCAGTTATGAAGATTCCAAAAATACGTAGATTTATTATTAATTAATTATTAATATTACGTTTCGAATGGAATTATGAAACCCGTAATCAACAGGAACGAGAGAGGGAAGCTGGAATTAATCGAATTTTTAAAAGCCCAAGCCGCTTAAAACCCACCAGGGGAAGGAATTAAAGAGGGTGGATTTTTTTTCTGCCTCTAAGCACTATAACTCTACTATGGCCGACTGCACAACTGATGGCTTAATATTCCAAGTGCTTTTATACAATGTGAATACTAATGTTAGAACTAAGAACTAAAACATTTGCAGGCATATTTGTAATAGTTGCATATTTTATAAGAGTAATTATATATACGTTTGTAAAGTAATCCTTTATTAATAAACATGTATACTGAACAAATATTCTCCAAGCATATTTTATATATATTATATATTATATATGCTGCTAGAAATATTGATATGTTGGAGATAAACGAATATGAGTAATCGGATATTTCAATATGTGCTTCTTAGTTAAAAAAATAATACTAGAATAAAATTCTGAGATTACAAACGTAAAACTTTGAGCTTTAAAAATATCAGTAAGAAATTGGGTTGTCAACGTCATATACCAACACATCTCACATCAACAGTTTAAATACTATTCATCGACTAGAGACAGTACTTCACCCTTCACTTAAAGACATCTAAACAAACATTAAAAAAAGATAGAAAAATAATATCAGTACGCAATTTTTTTTAAAAATTAGATCAGAGCTTCACCTATCAACTTATGTATTTTAAAAGTTTTTTTTGTTGTTTTATATAAATGGGTCAGGAAAATCATTATAATGCCAGATATTAAATAAGTTAAACGCGTATATAATATGCGTATATTTTTAGAAACTATTAGATAAGTTTCCTATAAACATTTAACCGAAATAAACTTTTCAAAGGATCCAATATTGCCATCGTTATTAAACCTCAGGAGGGAAAAACTATTATGACGATTTATGTCTGAAAATAGGTAGCACGTAGCTGAAATAAATATATATATTTTTTTAAATTCGCCGCGATGAAATTATCTCAATTATATTACTCGGATACAGTTCACGCAATTCGGCATTGTGTAACCGTCTGAACTCTCCGGTTAACTCATCCTTCTTTGGTCCGAATATTCTACGCAATACTTTATTTTCAAAAACCTTAAGACGCTACTCATCCCTTAATGTAAGAGTTTCGCACCCATAAAGAACTGTAGGCATTTTTAAACGAATAAAACATTTTAATTTTTTATTTTACTAAATAGCAACTCTTAAAAAAAAATAATCAACCACAAATTTATAAAGAAATATTAATTATCATAGTCTAATTAAAATATAATTGCAATTTGTTGGTCCACTAAGTTAAATATAACGTGTAAATATTGAAATAGTTAAAAAAGTTTAAATTTAGACTTCATTTCTAAAAATATGATTTTGTATACATAAGCAAAAGTTTAGTACAAGATACGAACGAAATTTTTTTTTTGATTAATCAAACAAAAATGTGGAACATTAGATTAAATTTGCAATCTGCAAATTTCTTTGCAATAAGCAAATTTTTTAGCAGCTTCACAGCTTCCCATCACGTCCGGGATATAAATCAAATCAGCAGGTCTCTTGGGCCAACGCCTACGTAATCGTCGTAGTGGGCTGTACGGGTTTCTTGTACGATGAAGGATTTCTGTCAGGGGATTCATGTTGTACGTCAGTCTTTGGTGAAAGTTAATGTAGTTCTCTTTTGCAGTATCTAAAATTGTAGGTACGTTTAAGTCTTTATGTAGTGTGTCATTTGCGACATAAAAAGGTGCGTCAACTATCCTTCGCAACACTTTTGACTGAAAGGACTGAACTTTTTTAATGTTGGAAGTTTTAGCAGAGCCCCACAGTTCTATGCCGTAAGACCAAATAGGTAAGACTTTATAAAGGGTTAGTTTGTTAGTTAAAGATAATTTTGAACGTCTGTCAAGTAATCTGGATAAGAGACCGTATCGTCTGTTTAATTCTATTCGTTTTTGTCTGATGTGAGTCTTCCAAGTAATTCTTTTGTCCAGGTAAAAACCTAAATACCTAATTACATCTGATTTTGGGATTTGAATGTTATGACGAACGAAATTAAAAAAAAAAAAAATGCTTTTATAGTTTTCATCAAATAATGTAGATTTTTTCTCACGGGCTCTCAGACTATAAAGTTCTACGATAAAAAACGATTTAAATTATGCGCAATATGAGCCTCGTGTCGTTAATTAAAACTTATTTCTTGTTTAGTTATGTACGATAAAAAAAAACAAAAAAAAAACGGTAAATTTAAGTGCTTTAAGAGACCACTTTACATAAAGACAAAGAGCCCTAAGAACTGAGACTATTAGCCCCTTATAGGATATATAGTAGATGACAGCACAATCTGAATTGCTAGTTGGTACCGGTGGCACGCGAGTTTTTTCCCCGCAGCGCGGCCATGGGATTAGCATAGCGAGGAGATAAGGAAGTGGTTGTGAGAGGTCCTTCAAAGAAAAGTTTGCAGGACACTCCTGTCCTAATCCTTTGGTCCCGTATCCGAAGGATTTATGTCCTTTAAGAAAAAATAGAAGCGGTCTCCGTTATTAACCCGGCGCTATCCTTGAGGAAGTGGCTCCTGGGGAAAACAAATAAATCATTTTATTTCGTTTATAATTTAGATTTAGACTTCTTGTAGTCTAAATATGTAAATTAGTACCAATAAGAGAATTCTCAGATGCGACGTATTATCCGAAACGTACTTCCATATACTTATTATTTATCTGAGAAGTATGTATAATGACTCGCTTCATAGCACCAGGGCAGACCGGTGCCAGATGGGTGTATTGTATCGCACCAGAAGAGAGAGCTGATTTATCGGCCACAAATTTCCGAAGAAGTGTTTCCTCGAAGGACGACAGGAGCAGAAGATAGCGAAGACAATGAAGACACCTTGATACGGGCTCCAGCTGCTCTTCCTATATCCTTTATAGCCTCATTCCATCCTTTGAGGATACAATAAGGCTATTCCTTTATCCTCAGTCTGATTACACAAGGAGATATCAGCTGGAAAACTCACAGATGATGAACAGATATATCTGAACAAAATATTTATATAATGCACTAGTTGGCCCGTGCGAAATATTCACAGAAAGTTTAATTTTGTGAAGAAATATCAAAACAATATGGAAATAAGTAGTTCTTATGTATTATGTAAGGAAGGAATTAATATTTTTTCCTTGGTCGATTACAATATTCCATTAAACATAATAGACTAAAATATTTGTACAAATTGCTTTGCTAGGACCTATTTTTAAACGCTGACTGGAAAGATAATAAAAGTAATATAGAAAAAATAATGCCCCGATCATAGGATATTTTAAATTATTAAAAAAAATAAAATGTAAGAACAAACAAATGCCTTTAAGAAATAATAAAGTTAATATATCAGCCAGGAAAAAAATGTAGTAGACTATTCTATTCCTAAATGCAATATCTTTAAATCGGAAGACATTATTAAGTATACCAAAACTAATGGACTGTATCTTTGTTAATAATTGTCCGATTTTTTATTTTATTTTTTTTGTTTTGTAGGTAATTTAGTAATCTTTCTAATTATCATGGGTACAATCAGAAAAAATGCATACTTTTTGAGTTATTCGCAAATAAAGTTTCTTTTCCTCCATAACTTTTTTTCCAGAAATTTCAGGGAGATAGGACTATTTTTCGCATGTGAAGGAGAAGAATATCTTCAAAATGAGAGGTCAATCATTGGATTTGATGAAGAATTGACGAAATTATGACGTTTCGACAAAAAAACATCTTTTAAAAATAATATATAGGATAAAACACAACAAACTGATAAATTCCATAATGCCATAACAGTTATTAAATAAATTTGCTAAAATATTTGTTCAAAACATCTATTATACTTTGTTTCTTTGTTACTAAATCTGTCCCGGATCGCAATACTATATATTACATATATAGATAGATAAGTGAAAGAAAAAAATAACTGCATCTTCTAATGCATTGGATGTTTTTACTTGGGAATTAATATTTATTTAGATTAAAAAAAAAATCTATTAGTATTCACATTCGAAATAAGCTAGGGTCTTTTTTACTTAAGTATCGCCAGTTATTTTTTATCACATATTCATAACTATTACAAACTTGCCATATAAACATGATTTAATAAATTATTACGATTGTACTAATAAGATTATAACCTGAATCATTGTTTTATTGAGTTTGAAATTTAAAAAAAACAACGTGAACTTCTAAAAATTAAATAACATCCTTTCATGACAAATGAACAGCATTAAAATGATTCGTACAATTTTCAATAAAAAATTTATTCCTTTATGACTTATGATTTCAAAATAATAACTGTTATTTTACTAAAAGTAACTGCTACTAATAGTGAATGGCGATACTTAAGTAAAAAAGAACCGCGACTCATTCGATCCATATTATCCAGAAATAAATAATTAAAAACCAATAGAAGGCGTATGCTTCGTGACTTGAGCATAATCAATTTGTAAATGGGAGGATAGAGCAACTTAATTTAAATGTTGATATGAAATATTTTGTAAAGGAATAGCTTTTACTATTTTTAAAGAAAATGTCAATACTCATTTATAATATATGTATTTATCAGGTTTTATAACTTGACTATTATCATATTCAATGTTTCCTCCTAATTACGAACTATAATTATGACTAATCTAAAACAGATGGTATAATTACAAAGAGTGCATTAACTGTCATAAAAATTTATGACTGCCGTCTCGTTGGCAACTTCCCGTTCGACCAGCTGGCTTTTAAACCTATTCCATCTTTATCTATTACCATCACATCACGCCGCGTTAATTATACCATGATCTGACTGTTAACTTAAGCAATAGTTATAACTTTTTTAAAAATGCTTAATTTTAAATATTTCTAAAAGAATAAACTGGGTAAGGAAAGTCCTATAGAAGATAAATGATGGACATCTCCAGAAATCATTCCACCGAAATAATATCTGTACTTTTGTTGTTTTGATTTTTTTTTCCCTGTATGAATTCATATTTCATGATAGAGAATGATGATTGATACAGCGTTAAAGTTGTTTAGGTTATAGTATTTTTTTGTTTTGTTTATTTAATGAAATTTACAACTGTATACAAATACATTCACAAATTAGAAGTAATGACTGCACTTCCTATTTAATTCTAGGTAAGAAGATCACGAGGCCATCTTCTTTTCAGACGTCAAGGAGAATTATCAGGAATATATCGCTCAGGCTTAATCAGCGACTTTTTCCGCAATAGTCTAGCAGTTACCTATTAGCTTATTATTATAGAGATATTACAGTAATTTTTATTAAAGTAATGGGAAACCTAACTAAGCCCGAATGAAAAATTGGAAGAGTTAGATGCAAAAGTATATTGGTATAATTCTATACATACAGCAACTAAAATTGTCAAGTATCAGTAACTATTATGTCTTAATTTTTGTTCAGAAAAACATTTTTTTTTTTTATCAGTGCAAAGTGCAAGACCAAAAACGATTTTCGGTAACACTAGTATGCCCATTTAGACCTCATTATAGTTATAAAGATGAGTCTTTTGTAATTAATTCAAAGTTTAGAGCGTTTGTCTAGTAAGTGTTGGAGCATTCGGAAACGTCGAGCGGTTTCTTGTCGTTTCAGTTTAGTATGCGTATTTGAAGTAAGAACTTTGTCCAAGTGGAGTCTTCAGTTTTCAAAAGGAATATGAGGAATATTATTGAAGAATATTGGAGGATAGGAAGACATAGGTTTACGACGGAGGGTAAAGGTGATTTGAAGGGATTAATTGGATTTTTTTTTGTTACAGTAATTTAAACCATATTTCAATAAATTAAGTAGTAAACATTTATTACGAGCAGTAAATGAGCAATATTCAATTCAAATTCTCTGTTCGTTCCCGCAATTTCCGCTTTCGACAGATCGTTCATTATCCAATTCTCATCCCTATGGAACTCCATCCCTTCCCACATTCGTCAATCCAATACCCTTCCTATCTTTAAATCCCGCCTGTTCAATTACTTCTTATCCATCCAGTCCCCATAAAATTGTAAATAGATACTACTGTAAATATGTATATAAATTATTAGATCGTTCTTCATTATTTTTACTTCATGTTTTTTTTTTTCTTTTTTTTTATTATTAACTGATTACAGTTAGAAAGTAATTTATAATATTTTTTTTATTATGACTATTTAATTACTCTGTATTTTAGTTTATTTTTCTCTAAGGCTCCTTAGCCTACATTTCTCGTCCTAGAATAAATAAAGTATTACTATTATTAAATGTCAACATCGTGTTATGAAATATAAGCAAATATATATCCTGAAAAATAGAGAAGGAATGTATGCTGCCGTATTATATATTCTGTAGATACATTTATAAAGACGTTGTGGTAGCCGACATTTAAAATATAGCGACTATCCAACAGTCTCATTAACAAACTTAAACTAACTAAATAAATAGAGCTATCATTAACATAGTTGTGGAATCCTTGAGTTGGCTTTTTTCTTTAATGAGTAGAAAGGCTGGCGGATGGGCGGGGCCTGTGATTTATAGCTTCATTTCATTGGTCCCCGATGGTTTAATTCTTTTTTTAAACCGACTTCAATTGGCGGAAGATAACGATCTGTGGCGGCGCAAGTTGTCCCGCCGCTTCCCATTGGCTCTTGCATAAACTAATTACAATATATCATACGTTCAAGACCGCAATTGGACAAGAATTGAGGACGAATACTCTTCATAAAAATGAAATACTTATTATTATAGAAGGAATAGAAATAATATAACTTATTGCAATATACCTTATTTATTGTCTAAACGATTTATTTTTAAACATTTCACTAAGTTTATAGCCCATAATCATAATCGTAAACTTTCATTCATAAAAATCCATTCAATTCATTGTTATTATAAATCCCAGCTTACTAATCGTTTATAAGGTTGGAAGTATTTACGTCTATTACGAGGAGCATGCGCAGTTTCGCAAATTTTAGCCAACGATAATAAAATGGAGGAGAAAATGAAAACAGATGCTATTGGTCCCCTAGAAAGGTATTTGAAAATAAACAGGTGCCCCGAAATATCAAAATCAGGTTATATAAAATGGTACTTCGTCCTATTGTGATGTGTGATAGTGTGGTCTGGATCCTAAACATGCAGTAAGAGAGCTTGCTGAGTACATGAAAGATAAAAGTTTATAGAAGAATATTTGGTTCAATCAAAGAAGGAAGGATTATCGTATAAAAACTTTTTTTTTTATTATTATTGAAATTTACAACTGTATTAAATGATAAATACAACAAGTAAATATGAAATAAGTAATATGACATGTACAACATGAAGAGAAACTACCCATTGGTAGCACTCCAATTATATTTCTATATCAGAAGGTCCTGAGGCCATCTTCTTTTCAGACGCCTCGGAGGGTTATCAGGAATAGAAGAGGAAGCAAGGTTAGAAACGAGAGGATTCGGATGGTTCAGAAGTCTATTATGGAAGGTTAGGTATCTGGATTGAGTTAAATCGGAAACATATGATACATTAAGGTCGTTATGGATGATTTTATCAGTGACAAAGCAGGGAGCATTAAGGATTTTGGATTGTAGGGATTGGAAAGGAGAAGAATTTGATGGTTTAGTGGAGCCGTAAAGCTCGATCCCGTTAAGTCCAAATAGACCTAATTATAGTAATATATATGAGCCGTTTGTAAATAATTGGAAGTTTAGGGCGTTTGTCTAGTAAGTGCTGGAGTAGTCGAAAATGTTGGTCGGTTGCTAGTAGTTTTAGCCTTGTATGGGGGTTCGTATAAAAACAAACACAAAAAAAAAGGACCTATATGTCGATCTCTCCTATCCCAATAAAAATATTAAGGCAAAACTAATTTGCTAATAATTTGAGGTAAAAAAAAAATTAAAATCAATAATAAATAAGCTACATGAATGAATAAAATATGTACAATATAATAAGAAAAATCTATTAGCTGGCTATAAAAGGCCCTATAATAGTAGGTATGTAAATATTTTATTGATACCTTAATGTTACTTTTATTTAAATTGTCATTTATATTCAAAGATAATAATATATGAGTTGACAAAATGACTATCTCCAATTTTAACATTTTGATTATTAATTTCAGTGATATTTCAAGTGGGAACATTTATTCTATTGTTCACAGTTCTATATTTCAACACTGCAATCACTTGCTGTGGTTGTGTCGTCTTCGTATGTTTTTACTTTCACTTACCTATATATGTAATATATAGTAAGGGTAATTATTGCGATCGTGAAAATGTTTGAATCTGAGTTTTCAACGGAAATACACGTTTTGAGGTACCTTGAGTCCAAATAACCAAGTCCCGAAAAATGGTCAGTATGCGTGTATGTGTATGTGTATGTGTATGTGTATGTATGGCTGTGTATGTGTTAACAGTCCAGTTAAAAAACGAAAAGTCGTACGGAAGTGAAATTGCATATTTGGTTCTATATGCTAGGGATGTTACAGAAACTTTTTCGTCAAAATCGGCTAAACGGGAGTGGCCCTTTATATAAAGGACTAAACACATTTTTACGATTATCACGAAAACCACTCTAACGATTTTGACTAAATTCATCATATCAGAGCAAAATTAAGCAGTTTTAAACAAAATGTTGTTTATTATTCTGATTGATGTTCTCTAACTTAAATGGCTAATTTTCAATATTAGCTTCCTCTACAATACCTTTAATTTTTCTTGTTTGAAACAATTGACCATTTCACATCAATTTTTAATATGAAAAATGGTTAAATATAAAATATGAAAGAATTTGATAAATATCTAAAGGAGAAAAAAGAGATCTTAACGGAGAATAATTGTAATTGAGAAACCAAGGTAATTGTAATTGAGCGCACCCAAGCTCGCCCGGAAGATTAGAACAGGCTTCCATACGTATGATGAGATTAATATAATACGAGCTCAATTGCAATTTACAATATTATACAAATATAGATATGTAGTTTTCATATATGAAATATTAAATTGTATAGATTACAGCGATATAAATATTAAAATTTGTATATATGAGGGTACTTATACAAATAAAAATACCCACAATGAAATATAAATTAATATAGAGTCTATAATTTTTACTTTCACTTTGCTTTGTCTGAAAATACTTATTTCTGCTAAGACGTTGGCAAGTAAAAGTTGTGTGATGCGCGCACCGCACCATATTTTTTTATTTGACATAGTTTTCTCAAGGCCTTTCAAAATTAAATATTACGTCTTTTTAAAAAATGTATCTACCGAAAGCAGAGTGGAAATTGAAAGCTGGGTGATATATTTTACGAGATTTAGTTTTTTGAAAGCTTTAATTTATTAAATATTTACTTTTTTTTTTTTATTCCGGTCTTACGAAACCTCTACCCAAAGCTTGACGCAACAAGGCATCGATTTAGTTGCCATTTTATTATTTTCGTCATTGATAAATTAAATAATGATTGTCGTGAAAGCCAGGGAGACTGGACTAGATGCACCGGGGGAGAGGGATCGATCAGCTGACAATGCAGTTCTCCATGGCCTTCTATATATCACCGCTCCACCGTATATCATTATCATATCGCTGCGTTGTTATTATATATTGCAACCTGATCCATGTCATATATCTTGATAAAACTCATTTTAAGAAATAATTATAGACAATTATGCTTTCAAGCACCTTATTAATGCATTGTTATCATTCGTTATATTTTTTAAAAAAATGTAAAAAATACTAACTGATACTTATTATTAATATTGAAATTCTTGCGTACTAAGATAAGATCGTATTTAATTAGATAAGTATTGCAAAATTTAAAAAAGGATAAGATAACTTCGTAATACAGATACCCTTCGTCCGTAATACAGATACCCTTCTATAAAATTATTTAACATCTAAAACTTCATTCTCCTTATCATAATCTAAAATTTTTATATCTATGAACATTCTCATACATGTGGTGTTTTCTTATTAAATTTATTAATTTAAGGTCTTAGATTGAATTAATTTGAATTAGTATTTAATATGAAGGATGGTTTTATTTGTATTAACATATTTATCATTATTTATATGCATAGTTCTATAATAGAAAATTAAATAAATTAAACTCTGATGGTAAAATAAAAATTATACATCGACAACCAAACCACAAAAGCATTTACGTACGATTTAATTATGACGTGCGGTTTTGAGCTTTTTTGGGCAATCTTGACATAAAGCATTTTCGGAATTACAAACAAAAAAAGTTATTTAAAACATTAGAAATAAACATCTTTGCATAGGTGGGGAAATCTTTTTATCAATAAAGACCGTAGTTAGCAGTTAGGTTAAACATTAATAATGGAGGCAGCAATCATCCTATGTATTGTTTCTAAAAGGTGTTTTTTTGTTGGAATACTATAACTTCGTCAATTCATTATCAAATCCAATCATAGACCACTCATTTTGAAGAAATTCTTCTCCTTCACATGCGAAAAATAGTATCCCCTCGAAATTAGAGAAAAAAAAAATTATTTGCGAATAACTCAAAAAGTAATCATTTTTTCTTAATTGTTCCCATGATAATTAGAAATATTACTAAACTACTTACAAAACAAAAAAAATCGTAAAAATCGATTAGAAATATGTAAAATTTAAATAATTTGTATAGACGAAGGAGTAAATGTGTTGAATTTTTTTAGACAAACATAGTTGAGTTTGTATTTCTCAGCTTTGTACAAGAACTCGAATTTTGAGAGCTTATACACTAATCTTAAAATAATGCATTTTCGGAATTACAAACCAAAAAAGTTATTTAAAACATTAAAAAATAAACATCTTTGCATAGGCGGAAAATCTTTTTATCAATAAAGACTGTAGTTAGCAGTTAAGTTAAACAAAAGCATTCGAAAACATTTTTTTTTTTTCAGAAAATATATGTGTTGTGTAATAGTCATTGTTTAATGTAGTGTATTAATGATGTTGTATAGGATTAGTGTTAAGAAAAGGAAGGAAAAAAAAAATAAGATGTTTATAAAATAATGGACTTATGAAATGTGATTGTTATGTCCATATGGATCGATTATTATGCTGTGTATAAATCAACTCTATGAATTAGGGGAGTAATAATTTCAAAAAAGTATTTCTCTCTCCTATCGTTGCTAATTTTATTTGTAAGTAAATACAAATTACACACAGGTGTTCTGCTTAAAACTATATTTTTTTGTAGTCTAGTTTTCTTAACCTATATAAGTAAATAATAATTAATTCTATCGCTAAATTAAAACTTACGGAGGGCTCAGCTAGCTCACGGTTTCTCATCCGAATTAATTGAAAATTACTTTAATGATATTAAGAAAAATTCGAGTGTATTTATTCTGATGAATAATTTCAGTAATTGAACTAACAGGGTTTAGCAGAATGGTTATAAATATACAAAAAAAAAAAAAAAAGCATTAATTTTATAACGATGTAAATACAAACATGAAGAAGAGACTGATGAACGTGTAGAACATGGGAGACCTGCTGCTCGGAAGGAAAGGGTTAGATAAAAAGCAGGCCGGTAGATCCCAGATGTTTCACTTTTTATAACCACAGCTGTCTCACGGAGAGGTCTAATGCTTAACCTGGATTATATAACAACTACTGTAAATGGAGTCAAAGAAAAGAAGCTGTATGAAGGAGCGGATTAACAGAAAGCATTAATAACATAAAAAGCTTGCAAGTATACCTCAGCTATCATACTAAGTGATCAGTTTGTAACGCTGGAAAATATCTCTTCAAATAATAGTTACACGAAAAAAATATAGCTATCTGTAATATGGGAGCCTGGAAAAATAATAAATAAATACAACTGAGCTTCTATATTGTATTGATCACCATGCATAGAACCATACCTATAAACTAAATAATCTACAAAGTTAATAAATATAATCTACTAAAGATATAGAGATAGTTGACCATTGGCATGAGAAGGGGTTAATTGGGGGGTGCGGTCAAATAAATACTAAATTAAAATATAGTAATTATTTAATTTTTGCCAACGTTTCGACCCACTTTGCAGGTCCTCTTCAGGGCATGGGATATAGCACTGCTGCCCAGTGTTTCAACTGCTTCCCGCAGTGCTACATCCTACGCCCTGCAAAGTAGGTCGAAACGTCGGCAAAAATTAAATAATTACTATATTTTACTTTAGTATTTATTTCACCGCACCCCCCAATTAACTCCTTCTCATATAATCTACTAAAATATTATCTACAATAAATATATTAACAATCTATTAAAAAACAACAAATACTAACTCTCTATAAACAATATATTAAAATAACAACGTAAATATATATTTTTTTGTCTTCAATTCTTCATCTGCACCTGCCATGGTAGTGACAATTAGCAGATTTCTTGTTAAATAGAAAATGGCGTGATAGACGTGACGAAGAATGGAGCCCAGTAGCACATCTGAACTGGTCTGTTTACACCCTAAAATCAGAAAAGGAGATCTCTCATCCAGCTCCTTTTCAGTCGCCTCCTGATGAGCATTTCAGCCGTGGCCATGTCGTTGATTGTGATGTCCGTGTAGTTTAAGATGAAATCGGGAATAAAGAGTACGTATGTGCTGGTCAATGGTTGGTTATCTTAGGTCGGTATGTAAAGTCTTGTTGTTTACGTACCAGGGAGCTGCTGTTATTAGTCTTAAAAGTTTAGATTGAAAAGATTGTAGTTTTTATAAGTGAGTCTTTATTGTTGAACCGTAAATCTGTGAGGCGTAAGTCCAAATGGGTTTGAGCAGGTAAGTGTATGTATTTAGTTTTTGTCTAATTTTCAATTTTGATTTAAAAAACAGTGAGTATAGTATTTTCAGTCGCTTGTTCAAAATCTTTCTTTTCATTTTTACGTGAGGGCACCAGGTCATCCTTCTGTCAAATATTAGTCCGAGGTAGCTTATAGTGTCCCTCTGAGGAATTAGATTGTTGCTGATATAAACTGGTGGTATCTCGTCGAAGCGTAAATGTTGTAAGAGCAAAATAACAATGTAAATATAAATAACTAAAATGAACAATAACAACATGTGCATGCTAGATATAATGACAATATAATAATAATTAGTAGGATGCTCGCAATATAAATACAGTAAAAGAATATCACAGGCAATAAATAGTCCAACTTTCAACCTGACGTCAACTTCTAGAAGGTATAGTATTTTTTGACGGCTCTAGCAAGATATAAGCAATGCCAGAGAGAAGTATATAATTTCTCTATGGCAATCGATTCATATTGTCGATAGAAAATCGATAATGAGAATGATCCCTCATTAAGGAACTAAACAAGGTAGTTTAGTTTGCATGCGAAATGCATCATTAAATGTCTTATCTGCTCGTCGGGATTTATCATAATAAAGGGGAAGTCTTCTATTTAACATATTGTAGTGTTAACATGGGAGGCACTCGGAGTTGGTCCCTTCACCAGTTTTACGAACTTTCCTACCAAAATTGTCCACCCTCCTCACACTATGCTTGAAATTACACTAATTCACTATTATAATACTGAGATTTTAGAAGCCATGCGCGGATGTTTTCTTCATATATTAAAAATATCAGAAAGGTTTCTTCCGATATTATCCGAAGTGTCTAGGAGATACAAACCTATTCCCCTCCATTCGCAGTTTCAATATATCTTAGTCCGGGGTACAGACCCGTATTTATCAAATTATTAACATCCGCCTGATATCTTCGTAAATAACTTCATCTGATCGTAACCTACAAATAATTTATTGAAGAAAATTCTCGGAATAGGGACATTTTCAATTTAGAGACAGGTAAACTTTGTCTATGGAATTAGGTACTAAAAACTCGTAAGATAGTTTAATAAATTGTAAGATAATTTGTGCACAGAATCAAGATAACATGTGGCCTTAAAAATATTGATCCCTTTGGCACGACCTACACCCGAAAAATGTCAAAATAACGAGCTTACATAAGCCAAACGGACAAACTGCAATATAAAGCAATGCAAGATGCTTTTGGTCTTGGTCTTGCAGGAGGAACGAGACCGATTTAGGGCAAAAGTTCACAAATTGGATCTCAGTATTGATTCATAAGTATTGTTTAACTTTTACGGATGAACACAGATCTGATAATCTCACTATAGATAAAATTACGTGAATGATCAAGTATTGACAACGCATATAAGCTATTTACGAATTCAGCAAACTCCCAACTTGTCCTTTTCAGTTACTTAGCTTTAATCACATCGCTGCTTTCAACTTCCGTACGCTCAAAAGGGATTAATAAATTCTTAACGGGTCCTTTTCAGTTGATGTTGTGGCCCTTACTAAAGGGTCCAGTAGCCAAAAAAAAATATTAAAAAATGATCTCTTAAAGTATTATTGTTCGTGTAATCACTTAAACACAATTTATATAGGTTTTTAATATCTTTCTTTTTTTCAAATTAATTATCGTTATATATATATATATATATATATATATATATATGAATGAAAAAAAAAAGCTTTCGGGCTGAGTCCCCCCAAAACAATTAAATTCAGGATCCGCTAGTGGGTCGCCCCATTCCTCTTCTTCATAACGTTTCATCCAATACAATTTCTGACAACCCTCCGAGGTGTCTGAAAAGAAGATGGCCAAGGGACTTTCTAAATTAATCTAATCTTTGAAATGTTACCAATGGGTAGCTTTTTCACAAGTACTTATCATGTTATATATTCCTATAGTAGATTTATTTGTTGTATGTATGTATACAGTTGTAAATTTCATGAAATAAATTTTTTAAAAATTAAAAACTTTTTTTTTAAGGGATAATCTTTTAAAGAGATCGATAGTGATATAAATCATATATAATTAGAACAGACCACACCAGCTCCCTATATCCCCGATAAGAGTCCTAATGTTGGAAGTATAATCTGTGGCGATAAGTTGGGTAGTAAAAGAACTCCTTATCGAAGGCGAGGGGCGATAAGCCGCCATGTCACGAAATTAATGAGTTATTAACGTTCATCGTGCCTACGTTTCGTTACGTTAATATAACCCCGGTAATTTACTAGCTTAATACATTATAACAGTTTTTTTTTTTAAGATAGATTGTTTCTTTTAATCTATTTTTGTCGTATTTTATTATAAAATAACAGATTTATCCAATATATTAAAGGCTATCACAAGAAATAGAGTTTATATCAAACCTCACATCCCTACCTGTCCCAACACTGTCATTACCACATATGCCGATGACACATGTATCCTATCAGTAAACAATGACCCAGCAATTGCATCCCAAATGCTTCAATCACACATCATAAATCTAGAAGAATGGTGTCAAAACTGGAGAATTAAAATAAACTCCAATAAATCCCACCAAATTACCTTTACCCTTCGTCGTAAACCAACGACTTCCTGTCCTACAGTTTCCTTTAACAATACTCCACTTATCCCTGTTGAGCAAATCCGATACCTAGGACTCCACCTGGACAAACGACTAACTTGGAATCGTCATACTAGACTGAAACGACAAGAAACCGCTCGACGTTTCCGATTACTTCAGCACTTACTAGACAAACGCTCTAAACTTCCCATTAATTACCAAAGACTCATATACTTGACTATAATAAGACCTATTTGGACTTACGGAGTTGAGCTATGGGGCTCCACTAAACCATCGAATTCCTCTCGCATCCAATCCTTACAATCCAAAATCCTTCGTAAAATCCTCAATGGTCCTTACTTTGTCACTAATAAAATTATCCATAAAGATCTTAATGTTCCTTATGTTTCAGATCTGGCCCAATCCAGATACCTATCCTTCCATAATAAACTTCAGAATCATCCCAACCCTCTCGTTTCTAACCTTGCTTCCTCTTCAATTCCTGATAACCCTCCGAGGCGTCTGAAAAGAAGATGGCTCCGTGATCTCCTAATGTAGTCATATCATTAGAGTGCTACCATTGGGTAGTTACTCAGCAAGTGTATTCATGTCATTATATCAATTATGTCCAAATTTACTTGATGTATTTATGTAATACAGTTGTAAATGTCATAAAGAAATAAAATTAAAAAAAATATCAAACCTCATACCCCTAGCTAGAACACGAGGGTATGGAAAAAGTTACTATATGTAGGGTGTGAATATTTAGAACTATTTATCAAATGTACATATTCTGAGGAGGGAAAAAAGTAACAGTTGAGAAAATATAAATATGTTTTGAAGTTCACTTAATAAATAAATCTTATCTCACTATAACCAATGTCCAACTGATAAAATGTTGTTATATTCAATAAATAAATAAATGTAGAAGCAACTATATGTTGGGATGTTTCATGACTTGATTGCTCAATATATATATATATATATATATATATATATATATATATATATATATATATATATATATATATATATATATATATATATTCTCTGAAACGTAAACGCTCTTTTTGCGGCGTCCATTCATGAAAACAGATGAGCTGGTATTCGCTAAGTATAGATGTTTTCTTTTGGGGTGTCAAAATTTTTATCTAATACCTGCCATTATGATAAATTTAATTTTGAAACTTATATTGAAGTTACAAAATAGTAAAAAAATCAAAGCCTGAGAAAGAGAATCAGCAGTTCAATGTATTTAAAAATTCTACTGATGTTCATTACGTAAGAATAGATAAAACAATCAAATGTGGCGATTTTTTTTTTAATTTTTAAAATTGTTGACGATGACATTTAGTAATTTAATAAATATTTCTTAGCATCATTCTTATCTGGAATTCTTATCTATATCCGAGAGAAAATTTTACTTACACAATTTCATAATCGTGGAAAGTTTTTAATAATTAAATTTTCTTCAAGAATATATATTATATTACTAGTGTATCTGCAATGGTTCAAAATTTAGATCAATTATAACTTCATATGTCAATGAAAAAAAAAAATGTGGTAAATTTTTTATTTTCCAAATTAGCGATAGTTGAGGACGAATATCATGGAAACTAAGCGAGTTAGCGATAAAATATATATAATCAATCTTATTGCAAATTTTATCAGCTTTAATTTTGTATAAAACGTCTTTGTAGATGCGATGGATAGTTTTCCTGATATAAGCGAACGCTCGAAAAAATTGACATTCTATCAATAGTAAAAATATTAATAATGTAATAAAAATTTTTTTTTTAATTTTTATTAACGAAATTTACAACTGTAATTAATAATAAATACAAGTAAATATGAATAAGTAATATGACATGTACAACATGAGGAGAAACTACCCATTGGTAGCACTCCAAGTAATAAAAATGATTTAATTTAATCATGGTGAAGAAAGCTTTTAATAATTAAATTTTCTTCAAGAATAAATATTATTTTACTAGTTTATTTTCAACGGTTCAAAAGTTAGATCAATTATTAACTTCATATTTCAATTAAAAAAATGAGGTAAATTTTTTATTTTCCAAATTAGCGATATTTGAGGACGAATATCACGGAAACTAAGCGAGTTAGCGATAGAATATATATAATCAATCTTATTGCAAATTTTATCAGCTTTAATTTTGTATAGAACGTCTTTGTAGATGCGATGGATAGTTTTCCTGATATAAGCGAAAGCTCGAAAAAATTGACATTCTATCAATAGTAAAAATAATAAAAATATAATAAAAATAATTTAATTTAATCATGGTGAAGAAAGTTTTTAATAATTAAATTTTCTTTACGAATAAATATTATTTTACTAGTTTATCTTCAACGGTTCAAAAGTTAGATCAATTATAACTTTATATGTCAATTGAAAAAAAATGAGTTGAATTTTTTATTTTCCAAATCAGCGATAGATGAGGACGAATATCACGGAAACTAAGCGAGTTAGCGATAGAATATATATAATCAATCTTATTGAAAATTTTATCAGCTTTAATTTTGTAAAGAACGTCTTTGTAGATGCGATAGATAGTTTTCCTGATATAAGCGAAAGTTCGAAAAAATTGACCTCGATGCCTCTCCTCTCCCTCCAAATCTAGCTTACCACTGAGGAGTAGAACTTTAGTATGTTTACCTCCTTACTAGTCCAAATAATGTTCCTGAGTCAAAAATGGTTTCACCACCATTTTTTTCATTATCCTCTTTTCAAGCATTCATTGACTGGACTAATAGAAAAATCTTATTTCATATTTAAGGCAATAATACTTCCGATTTTCTTCAAATTCTTTTAATTACATTATTGTAGTATTTTATTATAAAATAACAGATTTATCCAATGTATTAAAGGCTATCACAAGAAATGTATTGCATATCAAACCTCATACCTCTAGCTAGAACACGAGAGTTTGGAGAAAGTTACTATATGTAGGTGTGAATGTTTAGAACTATAAAGTCTCGAAACGTTGCTAAAATATAGTAAAACGTAGGCTTCCTAATAAAAAAAAAAAGAAAAATAAGAAGACAACTAAATAGAAAAATCTTGTGTTTGTTGAGTTGAAGGCACCCAACGGATACAAATTTCCTAATCACATACTTCAACTTCAATCAAAAATCTACCAAGATGTTAAAAAAGATTTGCAAGTATATTCCCTTAAGGTGGATAGCGTCCACCTTATTTTTTATTTGATAGTATTGTTGATTATTAACATTCATGGTACTATGACATACTTAAATACTGTATACTATACGATTTACTATAGATATAGTACAGTAGATATAGATATATAGTGAGATATGTGACAGAGTGACATAGATGGGATGATATATAGTGGATCGGGTAGCAACTGAATGGAGCGCGGTCAATACTGAGTCCGCCTCTACTGCGCATGCGCGTCTCCTACCGTCTGTCTCGTCTGCCCTTTGTTGTCTGTCTTCTTTATTTTGTTTATCTTTCTCTTGTATATTTAATATATTTATTTATTATTATTTATTTAAGAATTTATTGTTTCCAATTAACTTAATTATTTTATTGTTTGGTTTTAAGTTTGTGCAATTGATAGGTAATAGGTCTCGATATAGACGAGTTAAAGCAAATATTTATTGGACTAAACAATAAAGTAAGCATATGAAGATTGGCAGAAATAATTGCACTGATTATAAATTGAATCATATCGCTCACCCGGTGGAACAATGACGTAATTGTAAATCATACAATCAGAATTATTATTACTTATGTACATCACATAATTTTTGATAAATAATTTAATTTAAAAAAAAAATTATTTAATATCAATTTACTATTATGTCTATTAGATTAAAATAGTAAGTTTTTGTGACAATCAGCCACAGACAACACAGTCGTTGTTACACTGGAGCAATATGAAGAGTCTTGAGTTCAGTACTTTGTAAGGAAGTTTGTGCATGGAGGTGATTTGACCGAGATCACGCTCAACCGCCAGTTTATCCTTAAGAATCAATTATTGAATTAGTAGTAACCACTTTATAGAGGCTGGGTGTGTCCCAGAAAGGTCTCTCTAGCCTAGGGTCTATCCACAACCGACGAAACAAAATAAATAACTTATCTGTAATCAGCAGGACTTGAACCTGTGACCAAGAACAATGGAAATCCGCGTCCGATCACTTACCTACATAATTCTCATAATATTTTTAAAAGATTCATAAATCAATTCTTATAATAATAATAATCTTCAAATAATGCAAACTATTAAAACCTATATTTCGACTCAATTTGCAGGGCTAACATTTAAGAGTTTAAAACTCCCATTCATCGGTAATAAATCCATTTGTTATTACGTTCTTTTAATTTTATATTTTTATGGATATTTTTTTTTAAAGGAACGAAATAATTTTATAAAATTCATTTAATTTTTAATTTATGAAATTATCAATTGCATGCTGGTAAACTTTTAATATTTTTACAAAATCTTAAAAATAATTATAAACTTGCTATTGAATTTTATTTACAATTTTTCATGAACTCTGTAAATTTATTGAATTGCCAACTGTATTTGTATTTCAAAATTTAATTTTACTTGCAATTTTTCTTAATTAGTATTTATAATCATTTGTAATTTTAACAAATCTTATTCGTAACTTGATTGCAATTTTTATTATATATATTTAATGATAATTAATTAAATTTTATGCTTATAATACATTGTAAAATTATTTTTGTTAATTGAAACCTTATTAAATTTTATTTCATGTAGAACTCATGGTAGTTTAAATAGTTATTATTGTTGTATTATTAATTGTAATTGAATTAATTTTACTCTTTTTTTGACAAAAGTAAACTTTAAATAGTAAACTCTTATAATAGTCACTCCAACAAGTTTGTATTATAGGATGAAAATGATTAAGATAGTCCGTAAAATTTTTTTAAAACAAAAAATATCCATTGATAAAATAAGATATTCCATGAAACTACCTGTAAACATATCGGTAGAAATGATACCTTTATTCAGTTTTGTAGATTAAGGAAGCAAAATGTATCTACTACACATCACAAATGACAGACAGACACGTTCTACACAACTCTTTCTTATAACATCCGAACCGTAATAGACATACACGCACAGAATACGCCTCACTATAAAATATACATAACAGAGAATATAAAAATAACATTAAATTTCTAATGGCGTTTTAATATTTCCAGACAGGTCCTATCCTTTGATCTTTCGTTTCAAAACAAACAGAATACAGCAGTAGGATATAGAAAACTCATATCACGATAGTGCATTACGGTTGCCTGAACCGAGCAGGGCACGTGAAAAGTTCAATAGCGTTCACTCCGTATCATACAAGTTCACCCACACATGTTTGTTAAAACACACACACACACATACAGTCCATTTTGCAGGACTTAGTTATTTGGACTCGGGGAACCTAAAAACGTGTATATTCTTGGAAAACTCGGATTAGAAAATTTTCACGATCGCAATACTTACTATACAGAGATTTTATCCCGTAAGTAGAAGAATATATTTAAATGATTGATATTAAACATGAAGATCTACAAAAAATTTGATATAAACAATTGTCCAATTTCCAGCAGAAAAGTAGAAAACATTTTTTTTTAAGTTAGCCACGTTTTTTGTTGATTAGGAAGCGATAACTTAAAAAATATTTTATTTAAGTAATTTAAAGTTGTTCCATAGTAAACTAGACAAAATTTACTTTAAACAAAAGTAGAGTTTGCTATTCTTAAAACTATTTAAAGATGACTATTGGACGGACAAACACAGGTAAGTTTCGTTAAAAAAAAAACATAAACAAGTTTTACAAAAACGTCCTCGTTTAATAGGTTTTAAGTAAATATTAATTAAGTTGAGCTTTATCATGAAAAAAATTGAGATTCATTTCAAGTTATGTAAAGAAAGTTCCTTATCCAGTTACCATTAAATGTTTTCTAAATACATTAGTACAATTAAAAGTTAAAAAGCATTTATTTTTTGTTTTTCGTGGTATGGAATATATTGTAATAAACATAATCGCCTAAAAACAAATTTTATTTTAAAAAATATAAAAAAATGAAAATAATGTTTATTTAAATATTTTTAATATAAGGTTGTTATGAAATTGCGTTTTTCTCCTAGATTTCTTTTATAGGAATTGATGTGTATTTATAAGTGATGAACATAATTTTTTAGCTCTAATATTTATGTTTTAAAGAAAATAATAGAAGCAATCGGTAGGTTTATACATACATACATAACTACAATTAACGGTTAAAAAACATTTATTTTTTGTTTTTCATGGTATGGGATATTGTAATAAACATAATCGCCTAAAAACACATTTTTTTTTAATTTAAAAATTAAAAATAATGTTAATTTAAATATTTTTAATATAAGGTTGTTATGAAATTGTGTTTTTCTCCCAGATTTCTTTTATAGGAAGTGATGGGTATTTATAAGTGATAAACATAATTTTTTAGCTCTAATATTTACCTTTTAAAGAAAATAATAGAAGTAATCGGTAGGTTTCTTTACTTTAAACGTACATTTTAGTAAGAAACATTAAGTTTGTCACTGATAAATATTTATCAACACCTATGACGGAGATCTGGGAGAAAAACCCGATTTCATAACCATTTTGCTTAAAAAATATTTTAAAAACTCATTATTTTTAATTTTCTTATGTTTATAAAAAAATGTGTTTTTCGACAATTATGTTTAATACAATACATTCCATACAGCCCAATCTAGTTGGTGTGAATGTGCTCATATCTCACAATAATTATTGTCTGCGCGATAGATTATTATTATTCTAAATAAATAAAATAAAATAAAAAATTGTAGCCATTGTTGTAGAAAACACACGCGTGTAGTGTACCCAAAGTAATTAAAAAGTACCAACTTTAAGGTGACTGCATATTTAATCACATCATTTCTTTATACAACTTGAAATGAATCTCAAATTTTTTGCTAATAAACCTCAACTTAATTAATATTTACTTAAAACTTATTATATTAAACGAGGATGTTTTAGATAAAAGTGGGTTAAATGTAGTACAGTTAAAGAGTGATAAAGAAAAATCACAAATAATGTATGGCTTCTTTTTTTTAAATGGAGCTTAGCTGTGTTTGTCCGCCCAATAGTTCTCTTTAAAACGTTTTTAAGAATGACAAACTCTACTTTCGTTTAAAGTAAATTTTATTTAGTTTAGTATGGAGTAATTTTTAGTTACTTGAATAAAATATTTTTTTATGTTATCGCTTCCTAATCAAGAAAAAACGTGACTAGCTTTAAAAAAAAAACACAAATCTTAAATTTCCCACTTTTCTGCTGGAAATTTAGTAATTATTTATACGAACTTGTTTGTAGATCTTGATGTTTACTAACAACCTTTTAAATATTTCTCTCTACTTATGTAGAATTATACTGTGTATTATGTAGAATAGAAAATAATTTTATTATGGACAAAGTCTCTTTAGAATAACAAAAAAGTACAAAATTAAAATATTACATCTGACCTATCATATAATAATTAAGACATAAAACATTATAAAATATTAAAACAAACAAAAAAGAAAGAGAAATAAGTAAAGAAAACATTAGTTAAACATATTGTTTTATGGGCATCATCAAGTAGGAATAAGCGCAGAGAAGAATTATTTCTTACGCGCCTGCGTATAAGTCATACACACCTTCCCCATTAGTGTTGCCCAAATGCGAAACCGAGACGAGTCTTGGTCTTGCAAACTCAGTCTCAGTCATGGTCTTGGTCTTGCGCAACAGTCTTGCAGTTACTTATCAGCTTATTACTATAGAGATATTACTGTAATTTTTTAGATAGGAGAGACCTAACTAAGCCCTAATGACAAATTAGAGGAGTTAAATGCAAAAGTATATTGGTTATACCAATTATTAACATATAGTAACTTAAGATTGTCGAGTATTAGTAACTAATTTGCCTTAATTTTTATTAAAAAGGCGATTTTTTTTACCAGTCCTGGTCTTGGTCTTGTAACAGTTAGGCGGCCTTGGTCTTGGTCTTGCAAAGTGCAAGACCAAGACCTATTTTGGGCAACACTATTCCCCATGGATACCTGATGGCCTGTGATTCTTCGCCAACATGTCAAACCTGTGGGACCCTTTTGACAGTGAAACACATTTTAACAGAATGCAGAGCTTACGAAACATTTAGACTAAATGTTTAAATTGTGACTTGACAAACGATATACACATCATTTTACAGGAAAATACAATTGAAATTTACAAATTATTTTATTTTCTGAAATGATCTAAACTTGAAAACAGAATCTAATTGGATGAAAATAAGGCAATAACGACCCCAAAACAAAACATACTATATACAAAACAAAAAAAATCTATATACAGAACACTTGAAGCTATGCCAAGACACTTAAAACTATGTACAGTGGTAAAACATAAATATATACTTTTAGAAAAAAATAAAAACTACATTAAATTATTCTTAAAACGAAATTGTTGCTGTAGAAAAAAATAAAATAAAGCTGAATCTGAAAGTAAAAATTCCCTGAGTATTTAAATGATGACTTATATGTAAATACATTATTAGGAATAATCTGTAATTACATCATAAAAGGCTAGCGAGTATCTGACTGTTTTTGGGGCAGGAATTGGAATAGGAGTGTTTTACATAGATACATAGGTACATACATAGGTACATGGGTACATAGGTACATACATAGGTACATGGGTACATAGGTACATACATAGGTACATGGGTACATAGGTACATACATAGGTAAGTGATAGTAATAATACTTACAAATACTATACGTAGGTAATTATAACGGCCTATATATGGTACCAAGTTGGATCGAGCTGCTGCCTCAATCGATTCGGCCACCTCGGCGAGAATCGGGTCAGATCCAGTTCCGAAGCCAGACCATCGGATTCCTGTTATGGTTCATCCTGCCTCGTCTGGAAGAGCCATTAATTCCTTCTTTGTTTCACCTTCCATAAAAATAGTCCCATAGTTTGCTGCTATTTCCTTTGTGCTCTGTTCTTGGGCGCTCTTCCATGAACTGGCCGACTATGGGATGGGAGCTCTCCGCCCAGATTGTGTAGATAATAATTGAGAGAACCTTTCTAGCAGTCCGCTTTAGTTTCCTATATGTATACTCTCCTTCTTAGGTGTGTTATTTCCATTATTATATTCCAGTGTCTAAAATTATTTTTGAAGTGAAAAAATTCAGTGTGAATTAGAGTGAATCGTCAGATTTCCGATGTGTAACACTCGGGTAAAGTCGGCTGGAGTCGACTAATTGAAGTGTTTTTGCAAATGGATTAAAACATCTGAAGAAATTAAAATCGGATAGTGCAGACATAGTGCAAGCGATAAAATTGTTCAGGATTTCATCCTCTCTGTAATTGGCTATTATTCAAAATTGTATCCTAACGCGCCATGTTAAGGAGAATAAAAGGAAAAAATAGTGACAAAACCAAATTATAACGAGTTTAATTAACAATACGGATTAAAATATTTCAGAAACTAAAAATCAAACCTACATAATAATGTAAGCGAGGGAATTGTTCAGTATTTCATCATTCTGTAATCAGCTATTATTCAAAATTTTAACGCGACGCCGTGTTAGAGCGGCTAAAAAAAAGTAGTGCCGAAAATCAAATTATAACGAGTTTTACTGAATATTCACTCGGTGAATAATACTCAGCAGTACACAGAGCTAAAGAGGCACTTCCACTCAATCCGAAGACAATACTAATATCAGGTACGTTTCTCAATCAAATCATCAACAATCATCGTATTTCTTACGCCTACAACCTTCCCCAATTCAAGTCCTCAGTCCATTCCCTTTCCACTCTCCGACTTTTACATCCCTTCTCACAGATCTAACTGGTTTCAGGAGTCCTTTATTGCTCGCTCTGTTAATTTCTGGAATTCCCTCCCTATCAAAATTCGGGATTCTCCCTCCCTATCTACATTTAAAACTCTCCTCTTCCAATTCCCGTCCCAAAACAGTTAGATACCCACTACCTTTTATGTAAAGTAATATATTATTCATAATGATGATGTATTTACATATAATTCATCTTTTAAATACTCAGACAATTTTTACTATCAGATTCGTCATTCTTTTTTTTTCTTTTTTCTACAGAAACACAGAGTTTATATTTAAGAATAGTTTAATGTATTTTTTATTTATTTAATTTTTCTAAGTGTATATTTATGTTTAAACACTGTACACAGTTTTAAGTGTCTTGGCATAGTTTCATTCAAGTGTTTTGCATATAGATTTTTTCTTTTGCATATAGTATGTTTAATTGATGTTTTATTTATTTATTTCTCTTTCTTTTTATTTCTTGTGTTATTTAGGCCAGATGTAATATTTTAATTTTGTATTTTTTTGTTATTCTAAAGGGACTTTGTTCCAGAATAAAATTATTTTCTATTCTATTCTATTCTGTTCGAAAATATGTGGATTAAAATGCCCCAAAAACTAAACATTGGACCTGCATGCTGTATGCGAGGGAAATGTTAAGCTTTTCATCCTCTTATATTTTATTTCATTTTATTAATCCTTTGGGGCTAGACCAAACCATCGAATTCCTATCGTATCCAATCCTTACAATGCAAAATCCTCCGTAAAATCCTTAATGCACCATACTTTGTCACAAACAAAACCATTCATAAAGACCTTAATGTACCATATGTCGCTGATTTAGCTCGAGCCAGATATCTATCCTTTCATGATAAACTCCAGTCCCATCCAAATCCTCTTGTTTCCACTCTTGCTTCTTCCTCGATCCCTGATAACCCTCCTAGGCGACTGAAAAGGAGATGGCCTCGTGATCTTCTTACTTAGAATTATTAGGGAGTGCTACCACTGGGTAGTACCTCTTCAAGCCTGTACATGTCATTATTTATAATTTGTACATATTTACTAATTGTATTTGTATACAGTTGTACATTAAATGTATACAGTTTCATTAAATAAAAAAAAAATTATTAATCTATCGTGTGGTCTATAGCCCATATTCTATGCTACACCATATTTTTTTTTAAACTCTAATATTAATACTATGTGTTTTCTGCATTTATTCAATTCTAGTATCCACTCCGACACGAAGTTCTTTATCACACAACAGCTTCTTAAATTACAGTCCGGGGGGAGGGGGACCTATGTTGCCCGGAAATGTTAGCGAAAAGGAAATACCAAGCCTTTACGATAGGGCTCAAGAAGGATCGTACGAAGGACACCTACTGACATTTCGCTTCGGCTCGTGTAAACATTTCTGTCAGAACGTTACTTAAATCTTCCATAGAGCCCGAATTATAATGTCAATAATATCTTCATTTCAATTATCGTCTTTAAAAAAAAAAATAACGGAGATAAGTAGGGCATTAACTGAGTAATTTTACCAATGGAGATGAAAAGAACATTTCAAAATCCTACTGACCTCGCCTGTCGGGATCCAATTAGAATAATCGCCTGGTTTTTCTCGTCATATTTGTAAATATATATTATTTATGGCTATTAGTGCGTGCAATTTTTGGTAAAGTTATCCTAACTCCTTTGTTATAATAATGTTTGACATCTCATGTATGTTAATAATAAATAAACAACTATATCCTGTAATATAAACATATCGTCGACAACAAGTTGAAGTAACCAATGCGAATCTACCAAATATATATGTTTACATGGAGAAATTTTTCTGTCGTGGTGGTACAATCATGACAGGGAAATAGTCTGTTAATGCAGCAATCTTTATATTAATAGGAATTTTTCAGTTTCGAATTATTTTTTATTACAATTATTGAATATACATAATATGCAATATACATTTACCTAGTGACAGTTTTCTATCGTGATTGTACAATCACGAAACTGAGGTAGTTTGGTAATGTAGCAATATTTTTATTAGAACGAATTTTTTAGTTTTAATTATTAAAATTATTGAACTTACATAATATGTAATATAGAAATAGAAATAGAAAACTTTATTCTGGGACGATGTCCTCTTAGAAAACAATAATGAACAGTTGCAAAAGAAAAAAAATATGTATGTAAACAAAAAAAAAGTATGTAAACAACTAAAAAATAGAATAAAATCTTCTCAACTATACTTATAGTTGTACAGTAAAAAAAAAAAAAAAAAATACATATATACATAATTGTTGAATGGTTGACTGTCGTGGATAATGAAGAGAAGAATAGTTGGGGTGGTCAGTCAAAAAAGAAGGCAAAAATAAATGATAATATTTATTTTTACATATGCCGACGTTTCGACCTAAAGTTCATTGGGCTCTGAAGTTTGGGCTCTGAATGACGTTTCTCTGTTTTTAACTCTTTATTATATTATACATAGTCTGTACATCTTGATAGACTTTACAATATCTCAATTTTCTAACTACTCCATTCTCAATGTGTTAAGTTTACTATTTATTTTCATTTCTTATATAACTTCATATTTCTTTTCTTTTTTTTTTTTTTTTTTTTTTTATGTTTTACATTTTATTCTAAGATTTCTATTGTAATTTTTTTTTTCTTCTTTACCATCACTACTTATGTTTCTCATACCTTGTTATCTGGTTATTTTCTTAGCCCTGATGAAGGCCTGAACTTCAGGTCGAAACGTCGGCATATGTAAAAATAAATATTATCATTTATTTTTGCCTTATTTTTTGACTGACCACCCCAACTATTCTTCTCTTCATTAAATATATATATATATATATATATATACATTTATATATATATATATATATATACATATATACATTTTTATATATATATATATATATATATATATATATATTTAATGAAGAGAAGAATAGTTGGGGTGGTCAGTCAAAAAATAAGGCAAAAATAAATGATAATATTTATTTTTACATATGCCGACGTTTTGTTTTATCTTTCTATACATGTAATATGTGTGTGTGTCTATATATATAGACACACACATATTACATGTATAGAAAGAAAAAATAAAACCTCCAGAAAAGCAAAAAATATCAAAATTAAGTAAATAAAAAATATTGATATTGACATATAATGTTGAAACATACCAAATATATTATAATAATATACATTATATCATAAGTTTACATGGTGGCAGTTTTCTGTCGTGGTAGTACAGTCATGACAGTAAGGTAGTTTGGTAATGTAGAAAGATATTTATTACAACGAATTTTTCAGTTTTAAATTATTATTATGTTCGATAATTGCATTGAAAAATAATTTAATACTTAAAAATACGTTCTAATAATCAGATTGATATATTACCAAACTACTTCACTGTCGGGACTATACCACCATGACAGAAAACTGTCACCATGTAAATGTATAATGCAATGTATATTAAATATTATGTATTTTCAATAACTGTAATAAAAAATAAGTTAAAACTGAAAAAAAATCCTTTTATAAAAAAAATTGCTACATTACTAAACTAGGTAACTCACAGTCGTCATTGTATTATAACGATAAAATAAACGACAGAAAACTATCACCATGTAAACGTATAATCGGTTATTCGTGAATTTGACAATAAAGAAGAGAGAAAATAATCAATATAAGTAACATAAAGTTTTTAGAAACGATTTTTATTTTTCGTTGATAAACTCATTAAGTCTTCCATGGGCGTAAATTAGGAATTAATTGGCAAAATTACCACTAATATGAAAGAGATTGTAAAAATTATGAGTAATTGGAAAATAACACAGAACCGAGTACATGACTCGCACAGCTTAAAATGTCAGTATAACCGTAGTAATTTATATCATAATTATTCGCGATTTGATACGAAATGTCAAGACGTGTTCAGCTAAAAGAGAATTACACCTTAAGATCCTTCCGAGAAATATACTTGAGGATAACAACTTTCTAGAAGGATCGGTACGTGGAACAGCTGTTATCGAGGACTGAAAACAGTTGTACGATGACGCACTCTGGCCGGGGTTTTCTGACATTTATCTGAAAATCTACGCAAATTTCCAGGAAGTAGGAGCTGATGAGACCGGGAAAGGTCAGTAGGTGTTCTTGAGAATCTCGTCACGAATAATTATTAAAAACGAAAACAGTGGAAGCCGAAGTTTTTTTACTATAGAATGAAAATATTGTTTACAAATTTAAAATCTATACTTCTACTTTATATTGTTCAATTTTGCGCTTCACACAATTTATAAACACAATGTGTTTTTCTTTATGCAAACAAGTAAAAAAATCACTGATCTAAGTTTAGAGCCCATAACCAAAGTTTAGAATGACTCGAGAATCAAAAGCAAATCAATAAAAAGAAACAATAAATTTTATCTTTCTGAAATTATAATATAATTAATTTAAAATAATATAATAAAAATGTAATTTGATAATTAAGTCACCCAGAAAAATTAGACTCTAGAAATGTATAAAAAAAATAATAATAATAGTCCCTGCAGAGATGACGTAGGGGAAACCCTAAAATATTTGGATATTTTGAATTGTTCTCAGAAAAATGAAAATGCCAGTAAATATGGAGATGTAAAATAATAATGAAGTTTATATAATCGTATCGTAAATAAGTTTACGTACATGATAGGCATCTAAGCAGCAGCACCGTTTCTATGTACCTCGCCATAAGTTAAAAGCAAGTCAGTTTCTTCTGCAAAAGTGAATAAATTTATGGTGTCTCCCATGATAATCATAAATTGAACTGTGTCACAGTATTCACTCACACTAAAACACACAGAACTAGACAAACAGAAGAGCAACTACTGTCATTGCTTATCGTTCATTTGTTTATCAGTTGATTAAAACCTGTTATTTAGTATTAAACACGTTAAACTTTGTTCAGTCAGTCTTAATGTAGTAAATAAATAATAAACCTTTAACCTTTGATATCTGTTTAATAAATGAGTTAGAGATATATGTTAATATGAACTTTTTTGTTTATTTCGTGTTAGTTAACACATAGTGCCGTGGAGAAACAACACACACACACACACACACACAAACACAAATATATATATATATACACGTTCTTTTAATAATGAAGATATCATTAAAAAAAAAAAATCTGCTGTGGAGTCCAAGGCGGATTATCCTTCCTATCCACTACGAATACCACTGTAATAAAGCTCAACTTGATCTTATAAGATGAATTTAATGCCTATTTTTGGAATATACTATCGACATTTATAATATACATTTTTTTTATTATATAAAACATTTATATATTATATATATATATATATATATATTATATAAAACATTAATAATAATAATAATAATAAGGCTTAGCGAACCCGAAGGTTCGATGCCGACACCACCAATCGCTTGTTACACACCTCCCTCCACCGTTCGCCGTCCAAACCCAGTCCCTTCAGATCGGCTTTAATACAATCTTCCCACCTTCGCTTCGGTCTACCCCTCGGACGCTTACCATTCGGCACAGCAAATATTAACCTTTTAGGAATTCTCTCGTTACTAAGCCCAACAACTTTACAAGCCCATTTGATTCGGCGCAATGAAATTACCTCAATTATATTACCCGGATACAGCTCACGCAATTCGGCCTTGTGTAACCGTCTGAACTCTCCGGTTAACTCATCCTTCTTCGGTCCGAATATTCTACGCAATACTTTATTTTCAAAAACCTTAAGACGCTGCTCATCCCTTAATGTAAGCGGCCAAGTTTCGCATCCATAAAGAACTGTAGGCAAGATAATTGTTTTATAGATTCTAATTTTTAAGTTTCGGGACAAGAGGCGCGAACTGAGTAGTTTTGTCACAGAAAAATAACAAGCATTCCCCGCCTTCAGTCTAACTTTAATCTCTTCTTCAATTTCGTTTTTTCTAGTTATCGTAGAACCTAGATACCTAAATTTATCTACCTGTTCAAACATATTACCATCTATATCGATATCACCAGTAGTAATATAAAACATTAATATTATATTATATTATATATATATATATAATAAACACACAAATGCTAAATTAATTCGAAACTATTATGTGTTGTAGCAAAAAATCCTTATCTCAATGCTTTAACTTAAGGATTCCGACGATAGCACTGAGGATTATTCTTATAGCAACAATTATAAATAAAAAGGATATTAGCATGCTATCTGAAAACAGGAGCGGTAGTATACTACTATAGTGAGTTGCTAAGGAATGCGGGAGTCCTTAAGGATTAATTCTCATCATATCCTTCCTCATAGGCCAGTCCTGTCCTCGCTCAGTCATTACCCACACACACATCAACATGCTCAATGTCATCACCTCCACTCTTCAAGTTGTAAAGATCCAATTACCTTGCAATAAAACTTCTTGTAAAGTTAAACTTAAATCAATAGCTTCATAAAGTACGCTATTAGATTAAGTAGTAACCTAACAGCATGACCTAATTGGAACAGTCTTTGACCAATTCCTTCTTATTCAATAAAAATTGTGACTTCCTTAAGAAGAAAACAAAAAATGGCTATGACTCCTTTTTAATTCGGAATCGGACCAAGCATCAAATGAACTTTTTTGTTCGAAATTTTGTCTAGAACTACTCCTCTTCTCTCTCCCAAAATTAGACCATTAAGAACTCAGACCTACATACAGCTAACAAATCATAAATACCATTAAAATAACAAAAGTCCTATTTATTATATCAGCGGTTGATTATGGATTGTACCTTCCGTTGTGTAGTAGACATCCCCCTGTATTTACTCCTTTAGAGGACATTGTGTGAGAGAATGAGAAGGTATATATAATATATAGGAATGTGAGGTAGCACTGTGAATTGTACTCAATTGTGCAGTGGACAAATTGCTCATTGGAAAATTTCACATCGATAAAGAATCGAAAAGAAGAAAAGGCAACAGATGGCGAGGACGACGCCAAACACTTGAGGCCTGGGCACCAAGACAAGAAGACGTCATCTGGGAAGAGAGGCTTACTACATTGGAGACCAAGATTATCAAGCCGACCGTTCACTTATATATATTCATTTATTATCAATTGTCAAAATAAATTGTTTTATTATACCGGAGTGAATAGTCCTTTTATTTAGCTGTCCTATATGCCTCACAATTGAAGAATAAACCAGGTGAGTCAATTCAAAGTATTTACTAGGTCCCACATTTCACATATATATTCTTATTGTTTCTTCTCACGCAGTGTCATAAAAGGTAATAGATCCCCGAATACCCAATCACAGTTAAACACCCTCAAAAAGTCTATATCCAGTGCCGGGGTTTTGTTTTAATAATTCACGAGTGTAAATAACCCTAAACCCCGATATAAAAGCGGAAGACTATGCGCCTATTCCCGCCAAAACAATCATTTAATATTAACTTCCTGTAGGTTATTTACAGTTGATTATGGATTGTACTAATATTAGTTATTAAACTGCTATTCAACTTAAAGATCTGCATTGTCTCTCATAGACAGGTCAAATGTTTTCACACTAATTGGAAGTAAGTACTGTTGGAATATCACAAAAGGAAATTTCATCAAACTATTCACTAATTTAATTTTCTAAAAGGTTACATGATGATTTTTCGGAATAAGCGGACGATGGATACCTAATTATTTAAATATAATATCAGATCTAGAGTTATTAAACTATAGTAAATATATATCAGGTTATAAACGTATCTATGAAATATTTTTATATTTCACTTCTTCTTTTCCACAATTACAATGAAATAGTGGTGGATACTGTTGGAATATCACAAAGGGAAGATTCATAAAATTATTCACTAATTTAATTTTCTAAAAGGTTACATGATGATTTTTCGGAATAAGGGGACGATGGATACCTAATTATTTAAATATAAAATCAGATCTAGAATTATTAAACTACAGTAAATGTATTTAAGGTTATAAACATATGCTTCATACATTCATGAAATGATTTTATATTTACTTCCACTTTCACACAAGTATAATGAAATAGTTTTTTTAACAATCTCATTGCCTCGATTAGGTGAATTTTAAATACTTTTTTGAAACTTAACAATATTTTAAAAGTTTACATTTAATTAGAAAATTTCATTTAATTTCCTTGAAAGCATGTGATTTACGTTAAATATTATTAGTTTTCTAAAATTATTATTTATAATTCTTTTGCGATACCCTACGATACCTTCTACAAATTTCTATATTAGATATAGTGTTTTTTATAAAATTCTCCGCTTCCCAACGATATATTATAAGTATACCTTCTGACTAGTATTTTCGGAGATTGATTTTCGACCTGGATAAGCATTTTTATTTTTTATTTTTCCTTTATTCAATTATCAAATTCATTTCAAAGTTATATTTAGCATTTTGTCGTAAAATCTTAATAATGAGAGATAGTTAATTATTTAAAATAAACTATATTAAAGGTATTTAGAGGAAGACCCATACGAACATTGGGCAATTAAGCCCTGTAAAGTGACATCAACGGAGATAAGACATAAATGATATTAAAGACCACTTAATTATACAGAGTTGCACCGAGTTTAATCAACGGAAGACTGCTAACATACACACACAGACCATTATTCGGGACTTGGTTATTTGGACTCAGGTTACCCCAAAACGTGTATTTTCGTTGAAAATTCAGATTCGAAAATTTTCACTATCGCAATACTTATCCTTACTATATATTACATACACAGGTAAGTGAAAGTAAAACGGAATCAATATTCTAAGCAGGTTATCTTTGAGAAATTCAATTATTTTTTTTGTAGATTCCGTTATGGCTTTCGATAGACTAAGGTGGCAACCACAATCGATTCCTCTCTGCCTTTATAGTTGGCACTGGTGAGAGGACGCAACGCTCCAGGCGAGAGGAACAATAGAGAGCAGATGAGTCGGCTAAGAATAGAGGCGATGAAAGGCTATTGGATCCGGGGCACTCCAGCCAAGTGCTGCTCCAGCCACACCGCTCCAGCCCGCAGCCCGCATTCTCCAGCGCTCTATACTCTATAGCCTCTGGAGTCTGTTAGCTAACACCCGACAATGTCTAACTCTTGGTTAAATATAATCCGATTTCAGGATAGTCTCCAAAATCCGAACCCTAGTAATTCCGAAGAAAAAAAAAATATATATATATTAAAGCGAGTGACGGAATGGAAATGACTCTCTTTCTCACAATATATTTATTACTTGAATAATGGCTGTGAAATGTAGAAGGCATTGATCATATGGAGTGAGAGTTAGGTTAATACAATATTTAAAATTTTAAGTTATATTCAAAAAGTTAATTTATAGAAATAGAAAAATCATCTTCATTCTGGGACTATGTCCCTTTAGAATATTAACAGTATTGTTCATATAAATTAACCATAAATCTGGCCAAAAGACCTATTACAATGAATAATAACAAAATACTAGTAATAAATTAAGTATAATAGCTCTTAGGATAAATTAACGAAAACAGTTGGGTAATAGGGGTTCAGTACTACAATATTGGAGCTAAAATAATAGCATAATAATTACTGTATGAACTTAGAAAGGAAGGCAAAATCAATTTTATAGGCAAAGCATTGCAGTGATGGAATATAAAAATTTAAAAAAAAAACTATTAATATGAGAAATAAATTGTAAAAAAAAAATTTTAAAAAGAGATCTTCCTTAAGATGTTAAAGTGATTACGCGTAAAGATTAGGATAAGATAAAATAAAATAAAGTGTATATATACACACACACACACACACACACACACACACACACATAGCGAGGAGTGTGTTGAAGATAATTAAAAAATAAAATACATTTAAACGAAATACAATATCGTGAATGTGAATAGAAAAATTAGAAATTAAGAAAAAAATATTTTATCAAATTTATCTACTAACAATGCTTAGAGAGTGGTGATGAAAATTCACGTTCAACTCAGAATAAAACAATAAAAAATAAGAGAAAAAAAATGTCTAAAGAATATAAAAGCCTTATTACATAGTATGTATTTAACGAGCGTCTGATTGGATTATGAAGAGGAATTGGAATAACAGTTAACGGTGGATAAGGATGATGCATGGCGGATTTTTAGTGGGATGGAATTCCAGAATGCAGTGAAACGGACAACGAAGGGTAATACTGTATTGTTTGGTTGATTCCAAACGTTGACACTTACTCCAACTACTTAGATTTCGTGTAATTTCAGTAAATGTAAATTAATTTTTCACTCCAAGTTCGTAAAAATAAAAAAAAATTCTTATTGGTGATTGAGTTTATTTCCATTGAAGTTGAACTAAACACTCGTCGTTTTCCCGATTTCCTCCTTAAGTATCAAAGTTATGTGAACTTCACCAATATTTTTATATTCTAGGTTAATTAGTTTGGTATGACTTGAGAAAAGTATTGGTTTCGATAACTCCGAACAAACAAAAAATGGAATTTTTCCTGTGAATATTTTTGTTTAATCCGTTTTACAAATAAAAAATTAAATATTAAATCTATATCACTACGGTCAGTGAAAAAGATCGTATTCAAATGCGGAACTATTTCGCATTTTAGTATTAGCTGATGGATATCAAATCCAAAAAAATATTGAGAGATTACTGAATTTTCGAAAACGGCTTCTCTCAGAGATTTTATTCTCATATGAAAAATGTTTGACCTTGTAATATAGATATTTTTTAGCTAATGAAAACGGAGATGAAGGCCATACTGGCCTTACTTCGCAGACTTTTTTTATATATCTAGGGAGTGTATCAATTTCAGAGGCAGAAATTTATATATATATATATATATATATATATATATATCAAACAAAATATTTGTTTGTGATTTTGCTAGCATGTTTTTTAAAAGGTTTTATACACCACTACAATCCTTCTGAATTGATTTAGAGTATTGTAAATTTGTACGTTAAATAACTTTATACAAGTGCTTTAAAATAAGTCTCAACTTCCTCTATCTCCCACATATCCAACATTATTTGTTATTTATTTAAAAACAGTAAAAATTCAGTAAATAAAATTATATTCCATGCATCTAAGGCCCGGTCGCACCAACAGTAGTGATTAAAGTCAACATTCCCTCTTAACTAAATCACGTTAAAACTTAATTAATGTTAAAATTTGGTTCCAGCTGTTCCAAATAATTTTTAGACCGGGTTAGTTAACAAGATTTTAACATATGACGTCATCTTATTTCTGACGGGATTATAAAGGAACTTAGGTTATATTATGAAATCTTTCACTTGCGTGTGAATTTTGATATTTATAATAAACGAGGTGTTACGTTATTTGATTGATTATCGCTTTTTAATTATTGTAAAGACTTTGGAAAAAAAAAGAGAAATAAAGAGCGATTTTTTGAAAGTGAAAAACACATTGATAAAGTTTAATAAGTCTTCATCTGATGATAAACTTTCTTCAGAAGGGTGTTCTACAAAAGAAATCATATTTGTAGTCGTATTGAAAAACGTACATAACAAAAAAAGTACACTAGTATTCTCAGAAGAAGCAAATATTTGATTGTTGTTTGAAGTAACCGTATCGAATATTGCACTTTAACATCGTTTAAAGATTTGATCACGAGAAACGTGCCCACCAGTTTATACAGGAGAAAACCAAATTCCTCAGACAGTACGTTACCTGGGACTAATATTCGATAATATGATGACAGACTTTAAACAAGCGACTGAAAATACTATACTCACTCTTTTCTAAAACGAAATTGAAAGTTCGACAGAAACTAAATAATTTCTATAATAATAATAATAATTCCCACAATATTTTTAAAAGATTCATAAATCAATTCTTATAATAATAAACTTCAAATAATGCAAGCTATTAAAACCTATATATCGACCCAATTTGCAGGGCTAACATTTAAGAGTTTAAAACTCCCATTAATCGGTAATAAGTCTATTTTTTATTACGTTCTTTTAATTTTATATTTTTATGGATATTTTTTTTTTAAAGGAACGATATAATTTTATAAAATTCATTTAATTTTTAATTTATGAAATTACTAACATCATGATGGTAAACATTTAAAATTTTTAAAAAATAATTATAAACTTGCTATTTAATTTTATTTACAATTTTTCATGAAATGTGTAAATTTATTGAATTCATAACAGTGTATTTCAAAATTTAATTTTACTTGAATTGAAATTGAAAGTTCGAAAAAACTAAATACATACACTAACCTACTCAAACCCATCTGTACATACGCCTCTCATATTTACGGTTCGGAAAAAAAGACGCACAAAAACTACAGTCATTTCAAACCAAATTTTTACGACTTATAACAGGAGCTCCCTGGTACGTCAACAACAAAACTTTGCATAACGACTTACCACAACCAACTATAGACCAACCATACGTACTCTCTACTCTCGTTTTCATTTTAAACTACACGGACACACAGATTTATAACCGACATAGCAAGGACTAACATGCCCATCAGGAGAAGAAAAGGAGCAGGATGAGAGATCTCACTTAAATAAAAAAAAAACAAATAATGACCAGGAAGAGGTGCTGATGGGTAATATCCTTCCTTATGCCTATCGTCGTCATCAGAACACCATGACAGGTGCGGATAAATAATTAAAGAGAAAAAAAAAAAGATTTGATCAAGGCATAACGTTAGATTAGCTAGTTACAGGAAATCTAAACTTTCCATCGAAAACAAGTTACTGATCTACAAGACGATATTGAAACCTATCTGGACTTACGGACTTGAACTGTGGGGAACAGCAAAATTTTCTAACATCAAACGCATCCAATCCTTTCAATCCAAAGTCCTTCGAACAATAGTCGATGCTCCTTTCTATGTAACCAACAAAACCCTACACCATGACCTTAATATCCCATTTGTCCTAGACCTTATCCCATAAAAATTCTCCAAATTCCACCAAAACCTTACCCATCATCCAAATCCCTTTGCACAATCTCTATCCAGCACCACCCATCCATATAATCCTCCAAGGAGGTTAAAACGGCAGTGGCCCCGCGACCTTTTATAGTTTGTAAATATTGGAGTTCTGGCAATGGCCAGATTCTCCACTCACGACATGAGTGTATGTGGCTTAAGCACTCTTGGTTGAGAGAGAAGTGCTGAGATCTCCTGGAGCCATGCTTTTCAATCCACACTTGGAGGGGCAAGTCTGGTTTGGAGTTCCCTCACCAGATTGTAAATATTCTATTCTATGTGTTCTTTTTATTCATTTATTTTTAGGTTATTTTATTCTTATTTATTGTATATATGTTATTTTTCTGTATAATTTATTTTATTTACTGTACATAGAGTGTGAATGTGATCTGTGAACACTATTATAAATGTCCTTGGGACAGATTGTAATATTTTTCAATAAAAAGAAAAAAAAAAAAAAAAAAAAAAAAGATTAGCTAGTTATGATAACATAATACGTTGTTGAGGCTAACCAATATTTCTGCAAATTAGTGTTAAACTAATCAAAATTAATATTATTATTTTTTATTATTAAACACTTTATTCAGAAATATTACAATTTGTCACAGTTTAAGGACACTTATAATAGAGTTCAGAGATTGCAATCAAAATTAATAAAACTAAAGTTAACAACTGGGCCTTAATGTGCAAATTAACCAAAATAGCCTTATTGTTACGTTGCCTTAACTGATTTACGAGCCGTTTTGATTGTAGCCATTAGTTTTCCTGTTGCCTTTTTTGTTTGCTACGAGTTTTGCGGAAGCGTTTGGGAGAGACCTCGAGAGCTCGTTTTATTTTTAGATATGATTGATAATTCCTCATTAGCCTGCGAGAAGAGGAGCCTTCAGGGACGTACCTTCTCTATAGCTGCTATAGCACTGTCCATTACAGCCAGACTTATTGTAGCTATAGACTCATCTAGTCTATTATATTCAATATTCCTTTATCTACTAGTTATTGTAGCAGGCACAATATACATTAAATTAATTCTCATAATAATACATTGCACAGAGTGTGTTCCGTAAATATTCAAAGAGGTGATACTGTACTACAATAAATACAAAAAAGTTTGTACAGAACAAAGTCCGATTCCTCATAGAAGTTTAAAAAAATACTTGTGGGTTAATGGTCGACTATCGTGAATAAAAGAGAGAAGGATGGTAGGGGTGATCAGTCAGAAATAAGGAGGTAAAAATAAATAATAATATTTATTTTAACATTTGCCGAGTATTAAATGTTAAACATGGGGCAAATATTAAAATAAATATTATTTATTTTTGCCTTCTTATTTCTGACTGATCACCCCAACCATCCTTCTCTTCATAAAAAAAAAAAAAAAATTATATTTTTAAAAGTCATGTTTTTTTGCGGAAGCGATAAGTAAAAAAAACATTTAATCTAGCTAATTAAAGATTACAGCATAGCAGATAAAAAATATGGTGTGGTGCGCGCATCATACGACTTTCATGTACCACCCTCTTCTTACGAAAAATAAGTAATTTCAGAGAAAGAAAAAGTGAAAGTAAAAATTATACATGCTATATTTATTTTCAAGTTATGAGAAGGAGTTAGTCGAGGGTGCGGTCAAATAAATAAAAAAATAAAATATATTAATTATTTTAATTTTTGCCGACGTTTCGACCCACTTTGCAGGTCGTCTTCAGGGCGTAGGATGTGGCACTGCGGGAGGCAGTTGAAACACTGGCAGTGGCAGTGTTTGACCCCCGACTAACTCCTTCTCATATTATATCAACGGTCAACCATCTCTACATTATTTTCAAGTTAATTTATTATATTTACATATTTACACCAATTTTTAAAATTTTTATCAACTTAATGAGTACTCATCACACTGACGATGTTTCGGATCGTCGAGCCATTTTCAAGTCTAAAAAAAATTTTCATTTACAATCATATATTAACTTTAATAGATTTCAAATTATAAAGATTCTTATTATATACCTAAAATACCATTATTCATTATGTTATAATCAAATTATAAATATAATATAAAAAATCTGGTGCGCGCATCACACGACTTTCACTCACCATCCACTTTTCAGCATAAATAAATTTTTGCAGACAAAGGGGAAGTGAAAGTAAGAATTATAGACTCTATATTTATTTACATTTCATTGTGGGTATTTTTATTTGTTTAAAAACTCTCATATATACAAATTATAATTTTTATATCGCTAAAATCTATACAATTAAATATTAAATAATAGCAACGATTGCATTTATGAAAACCATATATGTATATTTGCATAATATTTTTGTAGTCCTAATTATATTAAGCTCATGTTACGTATGGAAGCCTGTTTTAAGAGAATTTCTTTGGTTCCTTCATTACAACTATTATCCGCTAAGATCTAGTATTTCTTGTTTAGTTAATTACAAATTCTTTTTTTATATTTAAATATTTTTTATACCAAAGTGATCTCATATAAATACCTCATAAAAAGTGATCTCACATTGATGGGTAATGGTTAACTGTTTCAAATAAAAAAAAAATTAAAGGTACTTTAGGACATTGAAAATGTGCCATTTAAGCCCTATCCTAGCAAGGAGATTATAGAATATTAATGAGAATAAAAGCTACATTATATAAAAAAACTGCTTATTTTTACACTGATATAATGAATTTAATCATAATCATTACAGCCGTTTTCGAGGAAATCGTAAAATGTGTTAAATCGATATTATAAAGTGTTACTTCTGATTAGTCAATTTTGACGAAAAAGTTGCTGTAATGGGGCGGAGTGGTAGGGCACCACAGGGAGGGGGGAAAGATTTTCGGGCTGAAGCCGAATCCCCCAAAATGGTAAAATATAACCATATTTTATAGAACAATATATTAAAAACTATCTCTTAAAGTATTATTGTTCGTGTAATTACATTTAATAGAACTCCAAGAATCACTTAAACACTATTTCATATAGGTAGTTAAATACTTTCCTTTAAAAAAAAAAATAGTTGTTCTATATATGAAAAAAAAGCTTTCAGTGTAGAGCATTAAGCTTCCAATGGTGAAGGTCCCAGGTTCGAACCCGGTTCATGGCAGAAAAATGATTTATTCTGTTTCATTGGCCGTGGAGCGACCATGCGGTAGGAAGACCCTCCTGGGGCATACCCAGTCTCTACAAAGTGGGTACCCTTAATCAAATGATCGATTAAGGGAGGAAACCTGGCGAGTGAGCGTGATCCTGGCCCGATCCCCTTCTTACACAACCGTTGGCCTTGAAACTGTACTTTCACTAAATAGTACTGAACTCAAGACGGGTCGTAGTGGTACAGGTTTTTATATACAAACCTTAAATATTCAATTGCACTTTCGTGCGACTTTTCATTTTTGAGCTAGATTGGTAACACATACACACAAACACATTTTGCGGGACTTACGTATTGAAAACTTTATTTGCTCGGAACTTTTCACGACGGCAATACTTTTCTTTGCTATATATTTCATATAAAGGTTTGTAAATATCTAGAGTCATGGAAATTAAAATAATTATGAGAACAGCTGTTCGATACCCATTATCAGTCTGCAGACGAGGGGATTGTCATTCAAGGTTCAGGAATTGTATTTGTATTGATGAATGATGTGTATTTTTTCAAAATGGACGAAGAGCTTAGTGATGACCACACTACACTATACTTAGCTAGCCCCTTCACTAGCTGAGACCCTTGAGGTCATTATCAAGGCTACTACCGCCTTATCAGGAAGTCCAGGAAGGCTCTCAGCTCTCTAGGACACGTGCTGCCATCTATTAGCCATCGTCACGTCCTTATGTAACCGATGCTGCACCTTCTCAACTTACTCAGACATATATGTACAGACATATATATCACTCAGACATATATGTGATATGAAATATATTGGGTTGGAAAATAAGTTTATTTTCGGTTTTCTGTTTATTTTTATGTCACTAGGATACACTTCTATATATTATGAATTAATCCATAAGATGGATTGTTTATCCTGTTTGTAATATGTCAACAACTATATCTGTTAAATCATGTTAAAACTAGCTGTAGTGTGTTTACTATTCCACTATGAAAATGGAAGAAAATATCATTCATTATCGGCATATTTTGTTGTATTATTTCAAAAAAGGTAAGCGTGCAGTAGAAGCTCATAGAAAAATTCGCTGTGTTCAGAGGGATTATGCCTTGACCGAACGCACCTGTCAAAATTGGTTTGTCAAATTTTATTCAGGAAATTTTGACATCAATGATGCTCAACGGTCTGGTCGCCCAGATGAAATTGAAACGAGCAATGTTAAGGCCGTTGTTGATCAAAATCAGTGCGAGAGATTGCTTTGGCCCTAAATATAGAAAATCATTTACACAAGCTCGGCTATTTTTCCAGGCTTAATGTTTAGGTCCCTCACATGAATTTTTTTTTTCGAGAATTATAAACAATGATATAACTTCAATACGACTTTAGCTAACTACAAGAAATTTAGCAGGAATTTAGGGTCACATTAACTACACAAGACGACATCAACAAGACCTTCGTAAACAACAAATAGCCATGCTGTTAACTTCATGAACATATCGATACCGATACCAATATGTACATTACAATTCCATTACAAAGGACTGCATATATCTACTAGAAGGTATAGTATAATTTGTTCAACGGTGTCCTATTTTGGATTAATAAACTCACTTAAACAACAAAAGAAAGCATCTATTAAAATACTATAAAATATTTTGTCATCAGAGAGAGTTTGAAACAGCTGAATATCTGCCTGAGATGAATTTTTTATATAAGGATATATTATACGTTGCATATAGGCATATAGGCATATAGGATATATATCGTACAATATTCCCACACTTCTAGGCCTCCCACCCCGTTATCCTATAGTTTTGCCACCCCATAGTTTTCATAAGTCGGTGCCTATGAAAACAATATAGTTGTATTGTACTTTTTCCTTGTATGTTCTTGTCTTTTTAATTTCCAAATCTTTTGACTAAGTCCGAGGTACCGTAAATAGTTCATCAATAGTCTATTGATATAATGTTACACAATACTAAAGAGACATATTGTTAGTAGATTTTCAGTTGAATGACGGTAATAGAAGAGTGGTAGGGACAACGACGACATCGTCCCCTATCATATCTATAAGGATGCCTCTGCAAAGGTGTAGAACTATGTATATATATATATATATGGTGCTCTTATACATATATATATATCTGTGATCTTTGCTAATGTTTTGGCTGGATTCCAACCCATTGCTTTGTGAGCCAAAGGGAAGCGCACATCGCCCGCCCACCTCGCCCTTCTCTTAACCCTTGGCTAACACTGGTGTTATTGTTGTTTCATGAGCTCTTATCAGTAAACACTCTTGAGAAATTCGATCCACATAACTGCAAACATGGTTGATGTTATAGCGACATGTGGGATGTAAGTACGCTTCAGCGATCACATGAGTGTAGAACGCATGGAAAAAACGCGTTGATGCTTATTTTTAGAATTATCGTGTACTGTGCATATATGATTTTAGTAATTGCTATACAACAGGCGATGCCTGAAATTACTAAACGTTAATTGCTTACCAGTATTTTAAGGACTCTAACATTGGTGTTTGGAATTTCCTAATAAAATCTTAAAAATGATTTTGTGTATCTCTTTCATAGTTTTTGTTATATATTGGTATCTAATATAATTTCAATGTATTTTTTTTTAAAAGAACATAAAAGCTAAATTATAATTACTGAATAAAGTACATTTTACGAAGTAGTGGCTTTGCAGTACCATATAACGAAGTTCGTAAACGAAAATAACAGAGAGTATGATTTTAATTTCAAAAGCAAGAGAGGAACTTTTTTAATTTAAATTATTAATTATTAGTGAATTAATAATTGACTGTCGTAGATATATTGAAGAGAAGTCGGTTGGGTTGTTCAGCCAAGAAAAAAATAAAAATAAATAAATTAATTTATTTGTCTAGTAAAAATTTTAATAATATTTACTTTTTTATTTGTTTGACTGAACGCCCCAACCAACTTTTGTTGCAATTTTAAAATAATTTATTACGAATGAACGTAAAACTAGGATTTAACATTCGATAGGCCATAATAATAAGATAATAAAGTTGTTAAAAGTAGTTTGGTGATTAACAAGCATTGAAGAACTAGAAATTTACTAATTATCATCATTGCTATAGAACGAAACGATTATATTTCAAGACGTTACATAATTCACAATATATAAACGTGTTTTTTTATATAGTTTACACTACCACTGCGTATTGTATAACATATCTAAATAATTTATTTTCTATAAAATTAGTTTTTTTTTTCCTTCTAGTTGCAATTGTTTTTTCATAAAATTAATTTAATGCCCCTTCCTAATTGTATTTATCTATCTATTCTTATTTTATACCTCTTATGCTGAAATAATGCAATATTGTGATCCTGTTGCTCATCTTCTGTCAGCAATATATTTTTAATATATGTATATATTTTGTATGCTTTAGCTGTTTGGGTTTTAACATAAGTCAATTTTTTTTATTTAAGTACTTTTGATATTTTTTCTTTCCTGGAGGTTCTGCTTTTTCTTTCTATACATGTAATTCTTTATTTATTTATTTATTTATTTTTTTTTTTTGGGAGGTGGGATTTTTTCCAGTAAAATTATAAGTATAGTTGAGAAGATTTTATATTATTTTTTAGTAATTTACATACGATTATTTAAGTTGTTGTACATACTGTTTGAAACTTTATTAAATTAGTTTTTGGCCAGATGTGTATTTTTTCTTTTGTAACTGTTCATTATTGTTATTCTAAGGGGACATCGTCCCAGAGTAAAGTTTATTTTCTATTCTATTCTATTCTATATAATATGTCGAGAAGAGCACTTATCGATAAAAATAACTAACTTCTATCGCTGGGTACCACACTTAAATACTATGATGCAAGTCACGACTGAACTTAAAAAAAAAAAATAATGATACAGTTTAACCTCCAACAGCCGCGAAAACGTCGAAACGTATCATTTTTTCGACTGCTTTGCCAAATTACTGAATTCTAGCAGAAACGACACGTAATAAGATGTAGTATAGTTGAGTCGACGTTATCGTTACGCAACCATAAGCGTAATGAGATCCGGCTATCAAACTAATTGCACCTGACTGCAGATATTAATGTATTAACACAGGCGATGGCAGCTCGCGAGATTAATGTTAAGAAAAAAAAATTGCAATTTCTTTAAAGATAAAAAAATGCATCATAATACTACCTTAGTAAGAGTTAATAAATGCGTTCTTTGTCATACAAAACCATCTAGATGATATTTCTAATTGGGCTATCAGATGGAAGATAAACATGAAAGTATCAAAAAGTGTATTCAAAATGTATTGTATTTATACTAAACCTTACAACAAACCCACACGTATACTATAATAACGTTGCTATACCCATATCTGAAGAAGTGTGATATTAGGACAAGTTACTGACTTGAAGAACTCACACTAAACCAAACAGCAAACAAATAAACAGACGACATGGATTATTATTCAAATTACTCGACAGCCGCACCAAATTATCCTTAACTAACAAATTCAACATCTACAAATTATTTTATTCTATTTTATATTTTAAATTTATTTATTGAATAAAATATTATGTTGGAAAATAAATTCTTTCGGTTTCTCAGGGTGAAATAAAATGTATTATAGACATAAAATTGATTTTAATCTACAATATATTGAACATTATTTAATATGATTTTTTTCCCCATCTTTCCACTAACTGAATAATGCCATGCTCATAGAATATCTGGAATTTATTGTTAAAAAACTGATGGTTTTTGACGCCCTCTTCCTTTTGGAATTTCTTTCCATTCATGGAGTACTCCAGAAACCGGAATAAGTGGTAGTCACTTGGAGCTAGGTCTGGTGAATAGGGAAGGTGGGGCAAAAGGTCCCATCCAAGGTTCAATGGTTTATTGCGGATAACGAATGAGGTGTGGGGCCTAGCGTTGTATTGGTGGAACACAACACTCTTCCGATTATTCATAACTCCTCAGGATGTTCTCCAAATTCGATGTTACTATATCCGTTGGAAAGCTGAATTATTGCTCTTCAAAGCCATATGAATGTTTTTTTTTATTTATTTAATTTCTACATAAGGAATAAATAAACAAAAACTTCATATGGGTTTTTATTTTTTATCTCCATTTGTAGTTTGTTTACGAAGGTCCTGTTGATGTCGTTTTGTATAGTTTATGTGGCCCTAAATTCCTTGTAGATAGCTAAAATCGTACTGAAGTTATAATATATTTGTGATTTTCGAAAAAAAATCATGCGAGGGACCCAAATATTAAGCCTGAAAACATAGCCGACTTTGCAAGACCTTTGAACTTTGCAACTCCGACCTTTGAACTTTGCAAGACCAAGACCAAGACCGCCTAACTGTTACAAGACCAAGACCAAGACTGGTTAAAAAAAATCAATTTTTTAAATAAAAATTAAGACAAAATAGTTCTAATACTTAACAATTTTACCATATGTAAAGAATTGATAAAACCAATATACTTTTCATTTTGGCTTAGTTAGATTTCTTCTAAAAAAAATTTAGCAATATCTGTAAAGTAATAAGCTAATTGGTAACTGCAAGAGTGTTGCGAGGCTCTTGCGCAAGACCAAGACAAAGACTAAGACTGAGTTCGCAAGAACAAGAGTCGTCTTGGTCTCGCATTTGGGCAACACTAACTACAATACCAACCGAATCTCAACCTGTTATTGAAACTGTTATTCAACCAGCTATTCAAATTATCTTAAAATTCCAGTGGAAAGCAAAAGGGTAATTATGAGTATTTAGTAAATCATTAAATTAATGAATATAACGCCACATTTCTTAGAATTTTTTCAGATATAAAAGTTGTAAGTTACGATAAGATGAAGCAATCCCGAAGTTTTAGTTAGAAAAAAAGTTATTAACAAAATAAAATACGAATCATAAATTAGATCAACCGAAACATAACATGTACATATTATGTATACAAGCAGACCGATAATTGAGAACATTCTCCTAAAAAATAACAGTATTTCTCTTTGTTTTAGTATGTTTTTTTATTGTTTACAAAAGACATTTGAAAATTTCAAAAACCTTTAGAAATCTTTCACAAAGAGGATCCGCCAGGATACGTGACTCGAATTCGAACAAAAAATACTGACGTCATCGAGGAGTCAATGAACCGTTTCCATTCAACTGGCGGAAACCGGACGGGATGGTCAACTAATTAACGAAGCTAAAGAGATAATTAATTAATAAAAAAAAGTATGAATGATATTAATTCCCATTGAGAGACAGGTTGGACTCGCAGGATCGTAGCTAGGAAACGCTTGGCGTTAATCCTCTAGAAAAATCGCTGCTACGTAGTGAGGTCAAAGTACTCCTAGTTTACAAAGAGCAATTTGAATTTTAAATTTTTTAAACAAAAAAAAACAAAAACTAAAGTTTGAATCGGGTAATAGATGAGTCGTTGGGTAGCCCAAGTCAGTGGACTTTTTCAAGGAAGATTCATAAGTAAGTTAGCTGTTAGGGAAAAAATATATTACAAACAGTTCAAAGCTTATAAACTAGGTAATGTTACTATTTAAGATTCAAGGTTGTGCGGTCAGGAATAATCCGAGCAGTAAAAAAATAAAGAGTCGAATAACAAATTCTAAGACAAGTCATAGAAAGTTCCTAAAATCAGCGCTGGACTTCACCGATGAGCTTGTAGGAAATAATTTAATTAATTAATGAAATCAAGAAGAATCAGAAGGATCCCAGATAAATAGAAACATTACCAGACGTCACTTTGTATAAAAAATAAATGAAATAAATTTGTAAGGGAGAAAAATGATCAAGATGTGCAATCAAAAATAACTTTATTCAGTTTTCCGATGTTTCGACCCACAAATGTGGGTCATCATCAGTGCTAAAAATTGAAAAATTAAAAAACATTTAAGAAAAAATGACAAATGTAAAAGTATTAGAGAGGATTTTTTTTTAAATATATTTATCATTTATCTGATATTATTTTAATTTATAGCAGTGATGATGACCCACACGTTTGGATCGAAACGTCGAAAGGATTTCAAAATTGGCAAGGAGTCTTGCCAGTAAGTTACGTAAATACATCATTTTAATTGTTTCTAAAATTCCTTTAAAAGATTTTAGTAGATACCGTGAAAGCAATTAAAAACGGTTATAAAGATCAAATATACATATATAGCGAGCTAAAGATTATATGTAATAAAGAATAATTTAAAACTAAAATAATCGTAAACATGTAAAAAATGAATAAATTAAAAATAATAAAACCCCATGAAACACATTTTGAAGTACACCAATTTAATAAATTACTTGGTGCATATTATATTTTATATTGTATAATAGGTGTATACTATAATATAAGGGAGCGGGGTAGCTCAGTAGTAAGGCATTGATCTTCCAACGTTCAAGGTACCAGGTTCGAATCCCGGTTCATGACAGAAAAACTATTTATTCTCAGTTTCATCAGCCGTGGAGCTATTCTGCGTGGTCAGGGAACCCTCCTGGGTACACACCCAGCCTCTGTTAAGTAGGTACCCTTAATTAATTATAAGGGGGGAAATCTGGCGATTGAGTGTGATCTCGTTCAAATCATCTTTCACTAAATAGTACTGAACTCAAGATCCTTCATGGGTTTTGGTGGTACAGACTTTTCTTTTTTTCTTTTTAACATAATATATATATATATATATATATATTGGTGTATAATATGGGTGTCCCAAAATTAGCACAAAATTTAAATTGAATATAAAACACTGTTCTTTCTTCTTTTGTTTTATTTTTCATTGAAAATTTAACAGCTGATAGTATAGAGTTAGTAAAAATGAAACATTACACTAGCGAACAACATTTCCATTGCTTTCATCGTACAATATTTTTAAAATAATGAAAGTGTGGTGGTCACTTATTTTGCTTTGATATTGACATTTGAATAGCTTGTTTTTGAACGTACAGTGTGTTTAACATCACGATTTGATCCAATCTGCTTGAATTTTTCAATTTACTTGATTCAATTCAAGTTGATTTAATTAAATCACTATTCCGACCATGTTTGGTCATCGAATATTTTGTACGAACTTTTCGAACTGTGGCCGCTAGACTTTCATGGTTTTTAAAATATTGTTTAAAAATGAAAACATGTTGTTCGTTCGTATAACAACGCTATATTTTCACTAACCCTAAATTCTTTTAAATTTACAAAGAAAAAAGAAATCAAAAAAAGAAAGAACTGTGTTTTATATTTAATTTAAATCCTACGTTCATAATGGGAAACCCTTTATAATTATTCTATGTAGCGTAATAAATTACTTACATAAACTACTGATCAATCAACCAATGATATCGCCAGCAATCTCACTTACCTGAAACAATAAATATGATTTAAATAAAATTATAAGAAATAATTAAATTTAATAAAATTGTAGAACATTTAGTTGAAATTAGGTAAATATATTTAAGACATTGTAAGACAGAAATCAAACCTAAATAGCTGATTCCTCCAAACAGATACAATAATAAAATATTCTAATGTTTCTCTAGCTTAAAATGATACAATGTACTTTTAATGTAGTCGTTTTTTATTAAATAGTATATCGATGGAGATTGTTAAGAACAGATGTGTTCATTGTTAGTGAATTTGATCTATACGACAAGAACAGCTACTTAGGATGTTAATAGTCTATTGTCCAACACATGGGATAAAACTCTGATTTGATTCATTTGGTCCATGGATAGGGATTGACAGAGATTGATTTCAAACTAATCTTGAAGGGTTTGAAATTGAAATAGAAAGTGATACTAAAATTGGCAAACTTCATAACCAGATAGATCTGACATTTATTTTTGTTTTAATTATTTTTTACTTAAGTGTTCGGTAGAATTCGGATCAATTCGATTCAATAAAGAATAAAGCAGTTTATTTTTCGAAAATTCTATAATAGTTATTTTGGTTTATTATTTTTAATAATGAACCATTGTAATAGAACAAGAAATTTAAAAACTTAACCCCCTCAAAATATGAGGTGTTACGTTTCAGGATATGTAGAATTCGAAAAACGCATACAAAAATTTTTATCTGTCCGCCGTCCGCGCAATTTCTCCGAAACTACTGGACCGATTTTTTTTTTCAAATTTGGATATAAAGTCAGAGGTGATGACTTTCTTATATCGGCATTACTACCAGCCTTTTTCTTTCAAGATGGCAGCCGAAAAAACTGTGTTGCTATCTATATACTGTAACGTCTAAACGAATGTACCGATTTCAATGAAACTTGGCTAAAGTCTTCTCTTCGATACTCTTTAAATTTATCTATATAATATACTTCAACAAAAGAAGTTGAAAAATAAGTTACGAGGGGTAGTAAAATTAGATTCCGAATAACTCAAAAAGTATACAATTATTTCTTGATATTGTGTGGTTATTTAAAAGATTACAAAATCACCTAAAATCCAAGGCTCAATAATTTATTGCGATTGACCAATGAGTTGTGGGGCCTAGCGTTGTCTTAGTGGAACACATCACCCTTCCGATTTGCCAGTTCTGGGTGTTTATTTTTAATTGGTTGATCCAATTTTGTTAATTGACAGCAGTATAGAGTTGAATCAATTATTTGTCCTGATGGCAACTCCCTTGAAATCACACCATATGGAAAGCATGGGGTTCTTTGGATGCAAGCCGAGTTTTGACATTTTCTAGGAGCCTCACTACTAGGTTCCCAAGATTTTCTAGGAACTAATCATATTAAAATATCTATTTTTCATCTTCTGTTTCCAACCATTTCAAAAATGGGTCGTTTTGTTGCCATTTTCGTAGTGAAGCACAAACAGCTTGTTGCCAACTTGACTTCGGTTAGAGAGTAAGAGACCCAAACATTAAGCCTGGAAACATAGCCGAGCTTGTGCAAATGGTTTTCTATGCTTGTGTGCGACACATTTAGGGTCATAGCAAGCTCTCACATTGATTGGGTGGGATTTTGATCAACAATGGCTTTAACATTGCTCGTTTCAATTTCATGTGGGCGACCAGGCCGTTGAGCATCGTTGATGTCAAAATTTCCTGAATGAAATTTGGCAAACCAATTTTGACAGGTGCGTACGGTTAAAGCATCATCCCCATAAAAACGCTTACTTTTTTTTTATATAATACAAAAAAATAAGCCGACAATGAATGATATTTTCTTCCATATCCACAGTGCAATAGCAAACACAATACTACGATAGTTTCAACAAGAGTTAACAGATATAGTTGTAGACATATTATAAACAGGAAGCACAATCCACCTTAGTTATTAATTCATTAGATAAGAAGTATATCATAGTGGCATAAAAATAAACAGAAAAACCGCAAAGACTTATTTACCTGTTTGGACTTATTTAATGATTCGTTTATTGATTGAAATGTACAACTGTATTGAAACTACATCAAGTTCATATGAGCAGTGACAAACTTTTGTTGGAAAAGTGGTATCAATCCAAACGTAGAGGCAGCGAGATTAGAAACAAGTTGATTCGGATGGCCCAAGAGTTTATTATCCAACGATAAACATCTGAATTGGGTTCGAAAATATACGTAACTATAAGGACATTAAGGATGATTTTGTCAGCTACAAAGTATGGAGTGCTGAAGATTTCACGAGGGAATTTGGATTGTAAGCTCAAATCAAAATTGGGGCGTTTGTATAGAAAGTTAGCAGGAAATGTCGAGCGGTTATTTTTGTTTTGTATTTTCCAGGGCATTAAGAGAATAAAATACCATTGGAGTAGCTAGCATTAATCGTTATCATTCCAATTTACAAAAAATAAACCACATATTATCTAGATATCAGGTGAAATTGCATGATTCAGAAAACTGATTAATACTTCTTAAAAAATAATGTGTAAAATATTGGAAAAGGAAATAGAATAATATCGAAGAAAAAATGCATAAAATGACACAGTAAAGATAGCTGTTTATTCAGTAAAATAAACTAAAACCCGGATTGATATAAGTCTTGAGAGCAAGTGATTGTAAGCGTGAAATGACATAATTTACATAAAATTTACAACAAATTAAGCAGTTTGTATATAATAAATTTAATACATTATTATTTATTTGTGGGATTGATCATTCGCACATACATCCTTTTTCCATCTAAGGCACGTATTCATTACAAGCTACACCCAATTATCATGCTTTTGATTTATCGCTGGGAACTTACGCGTAAATCCGGGAAAACGCTGGTAGGTTAAGGAAGCGATCTTTTAGCTCCGGCTTCTTGAATAGAGAATTAAAGAAATTTTCAAGGTTGAGTAAAAGCGGATTGACATTCCACGGTTAGTTATTATATATGTAGCGATGCTTAGTTATATTATATATTGCTACGTTTCAGGCATGTCTAAGGCGGATAGAGAGTTTGAGAATCGGTATTTATGTATATTCAAAGTATTTAATATATTTCTACTTGATTATCTATATTTCTTTCGGTTTAAGGGAACCTATCGATTTAAAAATATAAAAATAATATATTTAATACAACTAAAAATGGCTAGATATCTCAATTCATTTTTAAAAAAATGGACCTCTACAAAAGAAACAATATATGCGATTATATCTATCTACACATTTGTATGATTTAGAGATCGTGCCAACTCGATATCTGTATTATCTTTTAAACACGCACTGGATTTCAGATCCTCTTTTAGGCAATTTACAAAACGCAATGGATTCTAATCTCGAACTGTTTCATCCTGTATTGACAATGTTTTAAAAAAAAGTAAATAAATTGGCTTTATCTAAAACGCGGATCTTTCTCTCAGAATTAGCCCAGTCAAATTAGATATGTTACTATACAAAAGGTCAAGTAATTAAAATTTATTTTTTTATATTGTTAGTTATGTAGTGAATATAAAAAATCCAAGTTTTCGCCCTTGAAAGCCTTGTGGGTTCGGCCAAAAAACCATTGAAATTCTGAACTTTTTTTTTGGTTTACGTTAAATATCTCCTTTTTAGAGCGACATAGATAAAAAAATGTTTAATTCAATTTTAAACAGCTTAAAATTATCTAAAGTTTTGCACATAGCATTTTTTTTTCTATACCAAACAGGAAGCGAATTATCGAGCTTTCAAAATTTACCCATTTCTTCACAGTAGTGCTCTTCCAGTTTTGAACAGAAGAATTCTATTACTTCATTTTGAATCTGGCCCAGGGAATTCGGAGGCATTTAGGAAAATAATAAACCAAAAAGAAAGAGACAGATATTCCGCTTTTTGGCGAAATAATCCACGTTTCGGGTTGAAAACTTAAAATCAGAATGTTCTCATAACACCTTCATAACAAAAGATCTAATCTTCTGATGTCAAAAGTGTGACCAGTCATTAACCATACATACAACATGTTTTGGAAGAATGCCCTTATTACACCTCAAGATTAAAAGATCTCGGAATACCCCAGAATATATCAGCATCCCTGGGAAATCAATAAGAAATCGTTACTAACGTTATCAAGTTCCTAGATAATGAAAGACTTAAACAACATATATGACAAGTTTATAAATTATGACCCTTTGGAGATTTATTAAATTTAATTTTTTTTCTTTATTTATTTACTATATTTCATTTTATTATTTTAATTTTCAAAGTTCATTTGGTTATTAATCTCACCTCATTTATTGATTTTATTTATATTTTTTAAAAGTTTATTTATTTATCTATTCTATCTTATTATCTGTAAGTGATTATTGTTATTTTTATTTATTTATTTCATTCTATCAATCCTTTTATTTATTTATTTAATTATTTTATTTTTATTTATTTATTTTATTCTATCAATCCTTTTATTTAATTATTTTTACCGTTTTTTTATTTTTATTTTTTGTACCAACCATCCAAATAGTATAAAAGTAGTGTTATTTTGTTGATCGGGCGCTGATGACCTAGATGTTTTGCGCCTAGACATCCAAAAAATCAAACAAACAGAATGCACTCCATCTTTTCGCGAAAAAAACAAACCCAAAGCTTTCGATGAGTGTTATAGTAGCAAGGTAGAAGTTTTATTTTATTTTTTTTCTTCCTCCAATATTCTCAAAGCCCCTCACTAAAATAAAGTAGCCTTCATAAATGCATTTTGGTTTATTATTTTCAATAGTGAAACATTGTGATCGACCAAAAAATTCAAAAACATAAGCCCCTTTCAAAATTTGAGGTTTCACGTTTCAAGACGCGTAGAATTCGAAAAACGAATACAATTTTTTTGTCCGTCCGCTGTCCACGTATTTTCTCCGAAACCACAGGACCGATTTTTTATATCAAATTTTGATATAAAATCAGAGGTCACCCGAGGATGACATTACTTTCCGCCTTTAACTTTCAAAATGGCGGCCGAAAAACCTGCGTTGCTATAGACTGTAGCTTCTAAACGAATGTACAGATTTCAATGAAACTTCGCTAAAGTCATTTTCTCGACGCCCTTTAAATTTATCTATATAACATACTTCAACGAAAAGAAGCTGGAAAAAAAGTTACGAGGGACGGTAAAATTAAATTCCGAATAACTCGAAACGTTTTTACTTTTATGTTGATATTGTATAGTTTAACGAAATTTTCTAAAAAAAATCGTTAAAATCGGACAATTAGAAGCAAAGAGGTCTCCGGTTTTTTTTTATGTGTTCTACTCCAACTGTTATATCCTTGGTTTGTTTTTTTAAATTTTATATGTGTTACTGAACTAATGCTATATTTTTTTAGCATATTACTAATGATTAAAGAAAAAGAGTTTAGTCCAATAATTGGAATCACCTTTTGTTTTTTTTTCTTTGTAACTCGGAAGGTAATGTTACTTTAGATGTATAATTGTTTGGAAATAATAAACCATTGTGAAATCATTTGCAGCGTTTTTTTCTTCTTCTTGTTGTTTCTCTTGGCTTAAGGGATTCTTCAACAAACGGCTTTTATTCGTGGATCGAGACAAAGGATCCGACAGGATGACCTCCGAATTCCCGATTTACCATTGCATAAGGAGTCGATGACTGACAGGTTAGAGAGGCAGGAGAACTAGGAAGAGCCGACCCAAGGCTGTGGCAGGAGTAACGAACTCCACAAGGACCATTCGGGGCCGGTTCTATTCTTCCTCCGTCTGGTCCTTTTTCTCTTCCGTCCTGGTCCTGTAATGTGTATGTATGTGTGTGGGGGGGGGGGTAGGAGGAGGAAAGAGTTACCTTGTGCGTATATTTATATAACTCAGATTACAACGGGAAATAACTATTCTGTAGATATCATCAAGATTTGTATTCTTTTAAAAGCGTGTTACTTCTAATAAGACCTATTTATCTATATCTCTGAATAAAGCAAAACTAAACATAAACGTGTGAAAATGTTAAATTGTAGAAAAATTATATATGGATCAATTAATGGATAAAGCATAGTTCTGAACTTTCTTAAAAATGATTTTGACCAAGAAAACTTCCTTGGTGACAAGTAATTGGTATATCTATTGCTAGTCGCTAGTCTTGGAAATTTAGAGCGTTTGTCTAGTAAGTGTTGGAGTAAGTGGTAACGTCGAGCAGTTTCTTGTAGTTTTAGTCTTGTATGAGGATTTCCAAGTGAGACGTTTGTTCAGGTGGAGTCCTAGGTATCGTATTTGTTCAACAGGGATAAGTGGAGTGTTATTAAAGGATCCTGTAGGACAGAAAGTCATAGGTTCACGACGGTGAATTACAGTTAACTTTGTATAATATTATTTCTCTCAATTATATAATAAAGTTGTTAGTCACCTTCTCATTTTATTTTATTTAAGTATTAAAAGAGTATGAGAAAAAGGAGCTCAACTTTTTAGGACTGCTTTGCTATGGCGATTATTTTACAAATTATACACCTGTTCATTTATTCGTCCTCTTCTTTGACAAATTTTACGCCTTTTTTTTCCTTTTCTTTTGTTTCTTTTCGTTTGCTTTTTAAATTAAAATATGTGAGGCCAAATGGGACTCCTGGTTAAATTTTTCCTTCTGCCATGTTTTCTATTTTCAATTACAGAATCGTCTAAAACCTTTTTCTTCTTCGTTATTTTACGCCATATTTGTGTTTCTGGTGTTTTGAAAACGTGTATAGCCGCCTTCACATTTTCTTACAATTTTATATTTGTTTATTTAGAAATATTACATTCTGTCACAATCAAGGACATTTATAATAGTGTTCAGAGAGTTCACACTCACACTCTAAATAAATTTTCCTTACTAGATAAATAATCTGATCAAATTTCCGGTACCCGGTTTTAAACAGATATTTTTGCGTTTCAGCTGCCCTTAAGCCCAAAAACTGGTAGGTATATCTTGATCTATTTTGTTATTTTTTTTTTTTTTTGTGTGTGTTTGTCTGATTTTTCCTGCGGAATCAAATTGAACATCTTTGGATGCAGAAGTGGCTGATCTAACGATTTTTATGAAGCTTGCCCAAATTATTTTCCTTAATGCCCCTTAACTTTTCGTACATGGAAAATACTCGAGAAAAAGCTGGATTATTTATTTTTATTTTATTTTATTTTTTTGTAATGGTGAGTAATAAGTCACAATGGCAGAATAATGTGATAAACAGGAACTAGATACATCGTGAAATTAAAAAAAAAAAAATAATATATATAAAAAGAAAACATGATTTGATCTAATAGCTTACTAAGGAAAACATTAGTTATGATTAACACAACCTTGACTTTCTCTGCTAAAACTTAAGAAAGCCCATAATTTATTTTCCTTTCTATTTGATATTTTTATTTTTAAAGTCACGATATCATAACGTAAACGTTACTAGACAAACGCTCTAAACTTCCAATTAATTACAAAAGACTAATTTGCATGACTATAATAAGACCTATTTGGACTTACAGAGTTGAGCTATGGGACTCCACTAAACCATCAAATTCCTCTCGTATCCAATCCTCCAAAATCCTCATTGCTCCTTACTTTGTCACAAATAAAATAATCCATAATGACCTTAATGTTCCATATGTTTCCGATTTGGACCAAATCCAGATACCTATCCTTCCATAATAAACTTCATAACCAACCGAATCCTCTAGTTTCTAACCTTGCTTCCTCTTCTATTCCGGATAACCCTCCGAGGCGTCTGAAAAGAAGATGGCCTCGAGATCTCTTATTGTAAATACATTTTGTTTTTAGAGTGCTACCTGTGGTTAGTTTCTCAACAAGCGTTTTCAAGTTATTATATTCTTGTGTACACATTTAGTTGATGTATTTATATTGTAATACAGTTGTAAATATCTTGTAATTTATAGGAAAGTTTTTGTTTGTTTTTTCATTTCTTTTAAATGCATTAATAATTATACTAAAAACGTTATATGAAGACCAATATGTGAGACTTTTCCATCGTTCATTCAGAAACCTTTTATCTAGTTTTTTTATAAAATATATATTTTTTTAATTGTAATGATCTGGTAAGTTTATAGTAATATCATAGATTCTGTAGCTACTCCTTAAGCCATTGAAATAGAACCATCAACTTCTTCGTAAACCACAGTGGAACAAGCTAGAGTTAATAGGTTCGGTTTCGAGGAAGGTAATTGGTATACCACGACAGCCGCCTACACCACTTCCTCGATGACGAACAAAGGGCTGCCAACATCTGCATTCAGATCGCTCTGTAGTGTCTATTGTATCGAGCAGGTGTGCCAACGTAAGTAGGGTTTCAATCAGGGCGGTTTGTGTATTTGTTAGAACAGGTTCGTGGTAGAAATTACCGTTTCTTTTTTCTGTTAGTATAAAACATAATAATATTTCATACATTCATAGTATAAAACATGATAATATGAATATTCATATATTAATGGTATAATTTTATACTAATTTAATTACATAGTTTTGTTAAAAACCATTTTAACTTAAAGTAATAACGAATCCACATGAGTTGTGTAACAAACCGATTACTACTTAATAAATACCAAAAACAGGAGCACGGGCAAGGGCGAGGCTTGAAACGTTAATTCATCATAATTTTTAATTATATTAAGATGCTCACTTTCTCATGTTGTATTAAGAATAACTATATTTTTAAAAAAAAATTATTTAAATTTACAACTGTAAACATATATACAACCAGTAAATCTGCTACAGGAATATATTACATCAAGGTACTTGTGAAGAAGTTACCCACTGGTAACACTTCAAAGATTAAATTAATTTAGGAGGTTCTTTGGCCATCTTCTTTTGAGACGCCTCGGAGGGTTGTCAGGAATTGTATTGGATGAAAGGTTACGAACTAGAGGATTGGGGTGAGCAAAGAGTTTGGAATGAAAAGAGGTATATCTAGTTCGGGCCAAGTTTTATTTATTTAAAAAAAAATTATCGTTTGATTTTTAATCCTTCCTAAATTTCTTTTTTGTGGGAACACAAATTTCAATTTTTAGCTGTCTGATTGCGTATTTGGGGATTTTTCACAGAATATTTCATGTTTTTTTTTTCTTCCTATTTTATTGCCTACAAATCCCGGCTATAAGTCACAATATTTTTTAATCTCTTCTGTTCATTTATCCTAATTTTGGTGTCTTGAGGTTTTATTTTTATATAAATTAGACCAATTATCAATAAAATGTTTGGTGAATATATCAGCGCAGTACGGACCAATGGAAACCGTTTAAACGTGCCTTTATTGACTTAACAGATAATGTAAATAGGTAATGAAGAGAAGAATAGTTGGGGTGCTCAGTCAAAAAAGGAAGGCAAAAAATAAATTATAATATTTATTTTTTACATATGCCGACGTTTCGACCTGAAGTTCAGGCCTTCATCAGGGCTAAGAAAATAACCAGATAACAAGGTATGAGAAACATAAGTAATGATGGTAAAAAAGATAATAAAAAATGAGAAAAAAAAATAAAAAAAAATTATAAGAAAAATAAAATAGATAGATATAAAGTAAAATGAAATTGTTAGAATAATGACTAAGAACTAAGAGATAAATAATAAAAACTGTTACATAGTGTGGCATGATGAAGTATTTTGATTATTTGATTATGCCTACTTCATCATTCCACACTATGTAACAGTTTTCATTATTTATCTCTTAGTTCTTAGTCATTATTCTAACAATTTCATTTAACTTTATATCTATCTATTTTATTTTTCTTATAATTTTTTTTAATTTTATTTCCTCATTTTTTATTATCTTTTTTACCATCATTACTTATGTTTCTCATACCTTGTTATCTGGTTATTTTCTTAGCCCTGATGAAGGCCTGAACTTCAGGTCGAAACGTCGGCATATGTAAAAAATAAATATTATAATTTATTTTTTTTCTTCCTTTTTTGACTGAGCACCCCAACTATTCTTCTCTTCATTATCCACGACAGTCAACCAATTACCAATTTTGTAAATAGGTAATGTACTTAATAGGTAATGTAAACCTAATGTACTTGAAAATGACCCTTAGTATGGTCGAAACGTCGAATTAAAAAGCGTATCAATAAAATTTTTGGTGATAATTGGCCTAGTTTATATAAAAATAAAATATGTTTTTATTGGTTTGGAATATTTGGCAACACCTTACATCTATGATTTGCTTCTTTACATTGGACCACTTTAAGTGATATTTAAACGGATTAATTAAGTGAGATTTCTGAGAACAATTTGACCGACTAAGCTCCTTGAGGAAGTCAAAATTAAAAAAAAAAAAAGGCAGATGCAAGAACTAGGAGCCACGTGGCCAGGTCACTGTCCACTACTGGTTCCGCCACATCTGGAGTCCAATGTTACAACAGCTGTTCCTGAATTAATGGCTAGTGCTTAATGTATAGACTAGTGAATCGATGATTTATACTTAGAAGAGAAAATAAAAATAAAAAAATATATTATAATTTTTTAAAATCCTACAGAAATCAGAAAATACTACCTATTTCAAGTGATGTAATAGTGTATCTGCTTAAAAACCTAAGTAGAATGTTAGACAAATTGACATACAAGAATATTTAAAATCGGTGATCAAGTACGTTCAACCTCCGGATTTTGACAAGTACCCTCTCAGGAGCTGTACCGTGGTAGTGGCAAACACACTACTACTTCACCAAGTGTAAATAAATATTGTTATATGTCAATTTCCCAAACAATACCTAAAAAGATGTCTTAAGTAGCAAGTACGTTCTCTTAGGACAGATAAGATTTTGAGATTTCTATAGTCGGATTTTTTATTTTTTTTTATTTTAATCTTTTTACTTTCTCAAATAATAAAAATTTATATTTAAATTAAAAATACCCCACTTATCCCTGTTGAACATATCCTGTATGGGCCAATCCCGAACGGAAAGGGAGGTAAGATCAATTTTGTGTCTTCCTTAAGGTGGTTATGTTTTTTATTGAATAAGAAGGAATTGCTCATAAAATATTAAAGATAAGTATATCTTAAGTACATCATCGTAAAGTAAATACAATTTTCGTTGAGTGATTGAATTTAGTAAGGTCAATGATAAAAGGTACTTCCAATAAGGCCGATGTACCGCTGCGTACGAATCGGGAATACAGAGACATGCCTCTCGTGAACGGGCACTTTAACTGCAGCAGTACAAAGGTATCAAGTATCTTGTGAGACTTGAATTAACTGAATCAAGCCCGAAAAGAAATGCTATTTGAAAGACTAAAGAATTTTTTTTTTTGTTTCTTTTAGAGAAATATAACACTTAAATATTAATTTTATTCGTCCCACAGTATCCTTTAATAATACCCCACTTATCCCTGTTGAACAAATCCGATACCTTGGACTTCACTTGGACAAACGTCTAACTTGGAATCCTCATAACAGACTGAAACGACAAGAAACCGCTCGACGTTTCCGACTACTCCAACACTTACTAGACAAACGCTCTAAGCTTCCAGTTAATTACAAAAGACTTATATACATGACTACAATAAGACCTATTTGGACTTACGGAGTTGAGCTTTGGGGCTCCACTAAGCCATCGAATTCCTCTCGCATCCAATCCTTACAATCCGAAATCCTCAATGCTCCTTACTTTGTCACCAATAAAATAATCCATAATGACTTTAATGTTCCTTATGTTTCCGATTTGGCCCAATCTAGATACCAATCCTTCCATAGTAAACTTCAGAACCATCCGAATCCTCCCGTCTCTAACCTTGCTTCCTCTACTATTTCTGATAACTCTCCGAGGCGTCTGAAAAGAAGATGGCTTCGAGATCTCTTATTGTAAATACATTTTGTTTTTAGAGTGCTACCAGTGGGTAGTTTCTCAACAAGTCATTTCATGTTATTATTTTCTGTTATCAAATTTACTTAATGTATTTAATTTTTTAATACAGTTGTAAATATCATGAATAAATAAAATAAAATAAAATAAAAATAAGACAAAAACTAAATACTTTCAAATATCTACTTAAACCCATTTGGACATACGCCTCACAGATACTGTTGCTCAAATACGAGACCGAGACGAGTCTTGCTCTTGCAAACTCAGTCTTGGTCATCGTCTTGGTCTTGCGCAAAAGTCTCGCAACAGTCTTGCAGTTACTTATTAATTTATTACTATAGAGATATTACTATATTTTTTTAGATAGGAGAAACCTAACTAAGCCCGAATGAAAAATTAGAGTTAAATGCAAAAGTATATTGGTTATACCAATTATTAACATATAGTAACTAAGATTGCCAAGTATTAATAACTGTTATGCCTTAATTTTTATTTAAAAAATCGATTTTCTTTACCAGTCCTGGTCTTGGTCTTGCAACAGTTAGGTGGCGTTCCAAAACCAAGACCGATTTATATGGTTCACAACACTATACATATTGTTCAGCAAAAATGACTTACTTACAAAAACTACTATCGATTAATAACAGCAACTCCCTGGTATGTAAACAACAAAACTTAACATAACGACTTACGACAACCATCAACCAAACACATACGAACACTTATCTCACGATTTCATATTAAACTGCAAGGATACAACAACAGACTCATAATCGACATGGCCACCGTTAACATGCCCATTGGAAGGAGACTGAAGAGGAGCTGGATGAGAGATCTACTTCCCTGATTTACGAAAGCAAACAAAGACTAAGAAGGGATGCCGCTGGGTACTATCCTTCCTCATGCCAGTCATGCCATTAGCATTTATATTTCCATCAAATCTGCTGATTGTCACTCTCATGACAGGTGCGAATAAAGGTATGAAGATAAAAAATTATATATATTTAACCAAAGGCGGATCTACGGGGAGGGGAAGGGGCTTTCGGGCTGAAGCCTCTCCCCAAAATGGTAAAATATAACCATATTTTACAGAAAAAAATATTAAAAACTATCTCTTAAAGTATTCTTGTTCGTGTAATTACGTATAATAGGATTTCAACAAGCACATAAACACCATTTCATATCGGTAAGTTAATTTCTTTCTTGTTTTTTTAAAATTAATTATCGTTATATGTATATGAAAAAAAAATCTTTCGGGCTGAAGCCCCCAAAATTAAATCCTGGATCCGCTAGTGTATTTAAGACATATCATAACAATAAACACATGATATTATATGAAACCAACTAAAATTTGAGTATAATAATAAAATATTTTTAAAGTATTTTAGCTCAAATTATTATTATTTTTTTTTGTCTTTAAAAAATATATTTGCGCCTGTCAACTTATTGTTGACAGCCAGCAAATGTGATGGCAATGCATGGTATAATGACATGACAGGCATGGGGAAGGAAAGTACTCAGCAGTACCTCTTCCCTAACTTGTTCCAATTACTTTAGATTCATTAAATGAGAAATTTAAACAAGCTACTAAAAAAAAAAAAAAAAAAAAAAGTCGATTGATTATTTATTATTTTAGTTTCTTGGATTTAGTCATCATAGTAGGCAGACAGTTGTACTTTTCGTGTGTACTTAGTATTAGTTTCTTTAAACATATTTATTGAGAGATATTATAATATGTCACAATTAACGACATTTGTGATTGTGTTCAAAGTGCACATTCACACTCCATTTACAATAAATAAAAATCAATAATACAGAAAAATAATAATACTAAAAGTAAATATATATAAACTAAACTAAACAAAAATAAACCAACTATATAATAGCAACGATGGAAAAAAGCACTTAGTTGTCTCTGCTGCTAAAGTAAGCTTTGTATTATAAATAAGTTTAAGGTCAGATAAACTATTGACTTTTTTCCTATTGATATATATGTTTCATCTATTTGAATAAATATTGCCCTTTGTAATTGGAAATTAACTGAACATTTTTGGTTGGGCAAGTATATATATATATATATATATATATATATATATATATATATATATATATATACACACATATATATATATTTTTTTTTTTTTTCTTTATAAGATATGACCCTGAACTAGATTAAGGACCGTCGTTAATCTGATCATATCGGGTATAAAATGGTGAAATAATGAAAAAAAAAACTTATATTAAAAACATACTATCTTAAATATCGATGTAGAGATGGTTGACCGTTGATATAATATGAGAAGGAGTTAGTCGAGGGTGCGGTCAAAAATTAAAATAATTTATGATGATGTAGAGATGGTTGACCGTTGATATGATATGAGAAGGAATTAGTCGAGGGTGCGGTCAAAAAAATAAAAAAAATTAAAATATATATATAAATAATTTTAATTTTTGCCTAAAATTATTTATATATTTTTATTTTTTTGACCGCACCCTCGACTAATTCCTTCTCATACCTAAAATAATTTATATATTTCAATTTTTTTATTTATTTGACCGCAGGCAAAAATTAAAATAATTTATATATTTTAATTATTTTATTTATTTGGCCGCAGGCAAAAATTAAAATAATTTATATATTTTATTTTTTTTATTTTTTTCACCGCACCCTCGACTAACTCCTTCTCATATCTTAAATATCAAATACAATATTACATTCCTTGCAAATTAATAAAACGTTTAAATTGCTAAGTATGGTAAATGACAGAAACATAATCAGGTCGTTGGCACTAGCACAGGCAGATGTCTCTGTATGTTAATTAGCGTGTGCTAACTGGATCGTCAAGACAATACGAAACAACTTCCACGTTTTCCCTACCATTTAACTTTACCTTTACCTTCCTCTGTAAGAGAATATCATAACAACAACACAACATCCTCCATTTATATAAAAAAAAAAAATCGAATTAATAATAATTAAGCAAGTCAACGAGGCACTGATGCCTGATGACTCAAGCGGAAACGATGAGTTGGTACTCTTTGTGAGTGAGTGGATATCTCTGGGATCTCAAGGGCTTCCGTTTCACCCCAAGATCGTGGGCTTGCTCAGTCTAAAATCTTTTTTCAAAATTTTATTATTATAATTAATCAACATTGGATATAGTTTGACAAAAACCACATTACTCTCACAATTTTATTTCAACAAAAAAATATATTTTTATTCATCAATAAAATTCTTTATAACATGAATTTTTTATTTCATATATATTTTGACGTTTCAGTTTTAATACCGATCTCAATATCACTAACTATTAAATAAAAATTTTTTTTAGTGTCTGTCATATTTTATTTAACATATACAAAACCGAAGACAGAGTGCAAAGAAGACTTCTTATTGCCAGAATTATTTCTTCCTGACTATACTTACAAATAGGCAATAAGCCGCGATGTATAATATAGATTTTTAAAGAAATTAAAAATTTGTACGAACTGTGGTTTCGTCTAGTTTATTTTATGTTTATAAAAAATAATACAATTTTAACTACAGAATACATTTAAATTACAGTTATATAATTTGAGCAACGAGTAGTACCATTAAATGAACAATTGTATAATTTGTAAAATGGGGAATGGTCTGCCGTTAGGCGTAAAGGATAGAATAATCCCTAGTTATTCTAAAATAAAATAACAGTTTTAGAAAAAAAATCTACAGCTTACTCTATAGTAGTAATTGCTATAACTCCTCACGATAACCGAGATTTCTAACAAAAGACGTTTGATTAACATACAAATAAATGCTCCATGATATGTACTATTTATAATCATATTATTTTATTAGATATTTTCTTTTTCTACTTATTATTACAATTGCAATTGAAGGAGATTTATTGTCTGTTCTACATCTCATGGGTGACTGACTGCATGGGTGACTATCTACCACCCAAAAAATTAATTTTTATATCTTAAGTTGCCAAAAAATAATACAGATATAGAAATAGAAATAAAAGATTATAATTATACACTTTTGAGAAATAAAATAATAAAAAATACATTGATTTCTTCTTTAAAATAAGTTGTGTTTCTGCTAACAAAGGAAAGAAGAATCTGACAATATAAAATGTCAGTGTATTTAAATAATGAATAATATCTAAACACATCATTATCTTATTGTAACTATAGGTACAAATTTATTTGTATAAGAATAAAAAAAACTAAAAAAAAAGCAAACAACAGATGCATTCAATGGCATTGAGAGTACGAAGATATTGTAAAATCTCTAGTGAAGTTTACAGTATGGAATAGTAAATCATTTGATGATGAATGATATAACAGAAATGTATAATATAAAAAATTTAGCAAGCATCTGACTGTTCTTGGGATATGAATTGGAATAGGAAGGTTTTAAATGTGGATATGGAGGGGGAATGCCGAATTTTGATAGGTAGAGAATTCCAGAAATTGACAGCGCGAGCATTAAAGGAGTTTTGAAATGAGGTAGATCTGTGTGAAGGGGTCTAAAGGTCAGAAGGTCGAGATCTTGTTGAAAGGGAATGGGCTGAGGTCTTGAATTGGAGAAGGTTCTAGGCGTAAGAAGGACGATGATTGTTGATGATTTGATAGAGGAACGTACTTAGGAAATATTGTCTTCTAAAGGAGGGGAAGAGCCACCCTAACTTAGTGTAGTGGTGAGAGCCATGGGAGTACCTCAGGGCACCGATAACAAATATATATATTATTAGATATAGCTGGCATATGCAATGGCGGATTCAGGGAATTCTCGGGCTCTCCCAAAAGGACAAAAACAATTTTTTATATTACATTTTTTTTTTTTATGAATTATTTTTAGGTTTCAATCGATATTTTTTTTTTCACGGCCCTTTAACAAGCACCACTTAAACATAATTTAATTGCAATATATTGTCTTATTTTTCTCAAGGTGTGTGCTTTAGACCATACGATAGAAATGAAAACATCAAAAAGGCGAGATTAATAATATGAGATATAAATTATAAACAATAGCTGATTATATAGAGGATGAAAGTCTGAACAATTCCCTCACTTAAAGTATGCAGTTTCGAATTTTACTTTCTGAGATAACCATATCTTCAATTAAACTCGTTATTACATGGTTTTCGACAATATTTTTTCCTATTCGCCTCTCTTACACGGCGTCGCGTTAAGATATAATTTTGAATAATAGCCAATTACAGAGAGGATGAAATGCTGAACAATTCCCTCGCGAATAATATGCAGGTACGATTTTTAGTTTTTGAGGTATTTCAATTCCATATGAAAAAACATTTCAATTAGTCCAACCGACTTTACCCGAGCCTTATATATCGGAAATCTGACGGCTCAATCTAATTCACTCTCCACAAAAAAAAAAAAAAAAAAAAAAAAAAGAAATGCAAAACACAACTAAAGAAGTTTTAAATTAAAAACAAAAAATCCGAGCCCCTTGAAATTAAAGTCTGGATCGACTACAGAAGGTAGATATTAATTAAATATCATTCATTAAAAAAAAAAACGAGTAGATGCCACTTAAAGTTCCCATCACTAATTTAAACTTCTAGCTGACAAGATCAACGTTTAAACGACACGTTAAACGTTTTGACAAGATCAAACTTATAACATAGCTATATAATTGATTTAATTGATAGAGGCAGAACTATGGCCCTAAGATTACCATTGCAGTGACAACGGGAAGATAACTACAATAGAAGTACGACAGGTACAGGTACAGTAGATGCAGGGACCAGATAGCTGAGCGGCAAGAAGGAATGCTGTCTTGACCTTTTGTTCAGTCCACAAGCCACGTCTTCAGTCATCCGATATACCATCTTCCCATCTCACACCGGGCTATTTCTGGACCTCCTGTTGTCCTATGTAACGAATATACTTCACCATAATTCCGTATGTAGACTACTGGATAATCAAAAACTGGGTTTGATTAAAAAAATAAATAAACAAATAGCAAATATAAGTAATGACATAAAAAGTCTGACTGGGCCAGAACGTACTGTATAATATCATCAACAGCTTGACGCAATCTACGCGTTGGAAAAAGCACTAATTATACGAACAACTTTACGAGCCTATTCCAATCACCATGATACTACACAGGGCTGTTTACATGGTGACAGTTTACAGGCATTACCATAGCGTTTGACAGTTGCCGTCGTGAAAATATCACTATCGCACCATCTGGTTAGATGTCGACAAGCAGTGGCAGCTAATATCCAGGTTAAATGGCACAAGTTACCACGCCTTAATCAACCGATTATTTCTGAACTTCAATATAATAGACGATTTTGATACATTGCAAAAAAAAAAAAAATTATTAGAAGAGAAAAGTGTATTTTCTATTTAAAAAAACAACAACAACAACGTACATTTCTTTTTTATCAGAAGATAATATTGCTTATCTTAGATAAGCATTAAGATAATATACATTCAATTCTTGGAGAACGATTACAAACCGTATAAATAATTTAGGTTTCATGTCGAAATGAGCTTTTTTTTTTTCATAACAATATTAATTTCAATGGAAATTATCCATACCTTTTTAAATTTTCACATTTTCGCTTCTTTTGAGCGATGCTTAGAACCGATTAATTCATTCTATATTAATTAGTAAACTAATTAATTTATTAGTAATTTCTAAAAAAAATATTTTATTTAAAAAATAAAATACAATTATTTTTCATTCTCATTCTCATCTGACAAGCAGGATAGGATGACCATCATAAGTTAGCCTGATAAAGGTTTAATTAAAGGCACAAACCGGCAGCAAAGAGAAAATAAAAAAATACATTTCAATATTTTTATTGAATTTTCCAATTTTACTGATTTTCAACTTTTAGCCCTGATGATAATGATGGCCCACCACTTCAGACCGGTGTGACGTAACTCAAATAAGGACAAAATATATTTTTCTGAAAGCAATATTATCTTCTGATAAAAAAGAAATGTACGTTGTTGTTGTTGTTTTTTTATAACAATAGAAAATACACTTTTCTCTTCTAATAAATATTTTTTTTTTTGCAATGTATCATTGGAGGACTCGGAACGCCACTGAAAAAATTTTTTTTTGTATTAATTTATTCAGAAAGGGAGTGTGGGGTAGCTCAGTGGTAGGGTGCTGAGCTTCCAATGCTAATGGTTCCGGGTTCGGATCCCGGATCATGACAGAAAATGTATTTATCTGTTTCATTGACCGTGGGGTGACCCCGGGTCGAGAGACCATCCTGGGGCACACCCAGCCTCTATAAAGCGGGCAATCTTAAGGAAACCGAGGGAAAACCTGGCGGTTGAGCGTAATCACGGTCAAATCACCTCCTTGCACAACCGTTGAGCTAGAAACAGTGCTTTTCCTAAATAGTACTGGACCAAAGACCATAGATGGATTGTAGTGGTACAGGTTTTTTTATTTATTCCGAAATATTACAATCTGTAACAATTAAGGACATTTATAATAGTGTTCAGAGAGCACATTTACAATAAATAATACAGAAACTAATAATAATAATAAAAGTAAATGTATATAAACAAAAGAACTAAATTAATCAAGATAACAACTAAAACTCATGCATACTATACAATATTTACAGAATCCGTTCACTCAGAAGAACTCCGAGCAAAGCCTTTCTTCTCACTAGATGAAGGAAAGACAGGACTCTAGGAGATCCCAGCGCCTCGCACTCACCCGTATTACTGGTATTAAGGACCAGTGGAGATGGAGCAGAGGCGCTAAAATACATTTTTTATCCTTTTTCTTCAAACATTAATCCGTACTTATCAGAAGTTTAACAGTAAGTAGATGTGTTGTAGTGAATTTGGGAAAATTATAGCCATAAAGAGGGGTAGTCTTACAGCAGCATCTTTTCCTGGTCTTTATTTACTTCCTTAATTTAGAAAAAGAGATCTCTCATCCAGCTTCTTTTTAGTCGCCTCTTAATGAGCATAAGCAATCGTGGCTAACTCGTTTATTTGTATATCTTTGTGTCCGTGTAGGTTCGAAACCGGTAGTTTAATTTTTTTTTAAATTAAAAGATTGCAAATTACAATGATTTATCATTTCCGAATAGATAACATTTTTTTATATTTTCATCATTTTAACCACTCGAAATAGCTAATATAAAGTTCAAATTGTAGGGATGACATGAATTTGGGAAATAATGGCGGATTACCCGATTTTTTCAAAATTTTAAAGAATTCTTGAATAAATTAAGATTTTTCCCGGCCATACCAGATCTTCGATTGGGAAATTTATCCCATGGGAAATTCCTTACTGGTAGAAACCGTGGTTATGTAAGTTAACATCAAGTACTTGATTACAACCACCACATCATAATTTATTTTATTGGTGTCATGTCCCATAAAAAGGATAGATCTTATAATTGCAGTTTTTATATAACATGTGGTTTATGGTTTCGTAATGTTCAACTGCTTGAAGGGCATTCTTTCTCTAAATGTAGGTTAGAAATATATTTTCTAAAGCCCTATCTAAACTAATAAATAGCTTTAGCTAATGGGGCGTGTCGTACAAGGAAATAAAATAACAAAGGAATTAATAGGCACCAAGACAAATAAAACGCAGGATTTAGAAGACATTAAGGATACAGGACAATACCTAGGGCTGAGGACCACGCAATTGCGCCAGTGAGTTATGCCTGTTGCGTGACTTTAATCCTGCGCAAAAAGGAATTGAAGGGAGCAATATTAATGACAGGAGTAATCACTTGACCGGGCGCAACAGCGAAATATTATACAGGAGGAAGATAATTGAAATACATATATATTTTTTTAGCTGTGATACAGAAGCGGATTTATGATTTAATACAGTTTTTTTTTAGTTGTAATTACTTCAGAAAAAAAAAGAAACTAACTATGAAGGGGTCTTGAAGAGGTACAGGAAGGCCTATTCATGGAAAAAAAGAAAAAGAAGTTAATTATTTAGCTATAAAGGAAGGAGATGGTCCGGGTGGCGGTCATAAATAGGCTAAATAGTGGTAAAACTATTTTATTAAAAGCCAACGTTTCGATCCGACTTTGCAGGTCTTCTTCTGGGCTAGAACTGACAAGATACAAAAAGATATAGAATTGTGGAAGTTACATAATATTTAGATGAAAAATTATAAACAATGTGGATAAGCTTATTTAAAATATAAACAGAGTAAGCTAAGTAACGAGATCCTAAACTGAAGTAAAGGGCTTGTTTGGGATCTTGTTGCTTAGCTTACTCTGTTTATATTTTAATGTGCTTACTGTTTATAGTTTTTATAAGCTTATTCGCATTGTTTATAATTTTTTGTCTAAATATTATGTAACTTCCACAATTCTCTATCTTTTTGTATCTTGTTCGTTCTAGCCCTGAAGAAGACCTGCAAAGTCGTGTCGAAACGTTGGCTTTTAATAAGCAACAAGATCCCAAACAAGTCCTATACTTCAGTTTAGGATCTTGTTACTCAGCTTACTCTGTTTATATTTTAATGTAATTAGTGTTTATAATTTTAATAAGCTTATTCACATTGTTTGTAATTTTTTGTCTAAATATTATGTAACTTCCACAATTCTCTATCTTTTTGTATCTTGTCCGTTCAAGCCCTGAAGAAGACCTGCAAAGTCGGGTCGAATCGCTGGCTTTTAATAAAATAGTTTTACCACTATTTAGCCTATTTATGACCGCCACCCCGGACCATCTTCTTCCTTTATAATGCAACGGGAAATTATCATATATTCATTAATGAGCTATAATTTAAACAGAGAACATACTGCAATTTTTTAAGAATTTAGTTCAATTTTTTATCTACCTTAACGTTCAGTCTATATGGGGATTTTCTCGGGGCAGGGGAGAGGGCGGGGAATTATCGCTAGAGTTAATTACGGAATTAAAAAGCATCTCCGGCACCGGGAGCGAACTGAATTATAATTAACGTAATTATTTTTTAATATTAGTATCTGTTTATCTGGTTGCCAGGCAACGGCAAATTCTAGACAAAATTTCCAACAAAAAACTTCATTTGATGTATGGGCCAATCCCGAAATGGAAAGGGAGGTAAGATCAATTTTGTGTCCTCCTTAAGGTGGTTATGTTTTTTATTGAATAAGAAGGAATTGCTCATAAAATATTAAAGATAAGTATATCTTAAGTACATCATCGTAAAGTAAATACAATTTTCGTTGAGTGATTGAATTTAGTAAGGTCAATGATAAAAGGTACTTCCGGCCGATGTACCGCTTGGTACGAATCGGGAATACAGAGATATGCCTCTCGTGTACGGGCACTTCAACTGCAGCAGTACAAAGGTATCAAGTATCTTGGGAGACTTGAATTAACTGAATCAAGCCCGAAAAGAAATGCTATTTGAAAGACTAAAGTTTTTTTTTTTTTTTTGTTTCTTTTAGAGAAATATAACACTTAAATATTAATTTTATTCGTCCCACAGTATCCTTTAATAATACCCCACTTATCCCTGTTGAACAAATCCGATACCTTGGACTTCATTTGGACAAACGTCTAACTTGGAATCCTCATACCAGACTGAAACGACAAGAAACCGCTCGACGTTTCCGACTACTCCAACACTTACTAGACAAACGCTCTAAACTTCCCCTTAATTACAAAAGACTCATATACTTGACTATAATAAGACCTATTTGGACTTACGGAGTTGAGCTATGGGGCCCCACTAAACCATCGAATTCCTCTCGCATCCAATCCTTACAATCCAAAATCCTTCGTAAAATCCTCAATGCTCCTTACTTTGTCACTAATAAAATAATCCATAAAGACCTCAATGTTCCATATGTTTCCGATTTGGCCAAATCCAGATACCTATCCTTCCATAATAAACTTCATAACCATCCGAATCCTCTTGTTTCTAACCTTGCTTCCTCTTCGATTCCTGATAACCCTCCGAGGCATCCGAAAAGAAGATGGCCTCGTGATCTTCTCATGTAGACAAATTATTAGAGTGCTACCAGTGGGCAGTTTCTCAACAAGCGTGTTTCATGTAATAATATTTCTCTGTACAAATTTACTTGATGTATTCATACTAATACACTTGTAAATATCATAATATAAGTTAAAAAAAAAAAATTGTATTCACATAAAACGGTGAGAACTCAATTAACAAAAAACATTACACCATTCTTTCGTTTTCTCTTTTTGTATATAGTTAGCAAAACTCCACATCAAATAGCTATTAGTATTTAAGTATTTTCTTTAAAAGTGAACGTAAGTCGTGTTGTACATTGAGGTATCTGACGCAATTCAGGATCTTGCAAAAGCTAAATGTCTCCCCAATGACTAAATACAACGCTTAACAAGTTGTTTTAAAAAATATATTTGTCAGAATCACCTTGGTATTATCCCGTCTCGGACTAATTGAATTAACCCGGCGTTCCGAAACGGAATGATAAAACCATAAGAGACCATAATTCCCGAAACATAGTGACAGGCGAACCTTGCGAGAGTTTATAAATATTTATGTAAAGAAATGTAAAGAGTTATTTTACATTCGTAATGAAGCGGACCACCCGAGAACGGAAAGGTCAAAACGTTGGTAAAGAATATTGAGCAAGTTCTTATTAGAAAACTGGACCGATTTTTAATAATTTTAACATTGGTTTTGGAAGTTCGTGATTGTGTCATAGGTGACTGCAGCGAACCCTAGGAACAAGCAGGGGAATGTCAAGGACCGAATCGAGGCAGCGGCTAAATGGCTGTCACGCGACGTCATACACAACACTCCGCTAAATTGGATATTGTTTTAAATGTTTCTTTGATTATCAGGAAATTTAGGGTGATATACATAGACGTTTCCTTAAATCCTCTCGAACATTTCATTAAAAAAGAATGATAATATAAATAAGAATAATGTATTTTTTTATTTATTTATTTTTTCTAAAAGTGTATATTTGTGTTTTGCTACTGTACATAGTTTTAAGTGTCTTGGCATAGTATGATCAACTAATGTTTTCTTTAAATATTTAAATACTTTTTCTTTTTGCTTTTTGTGTTTGCTTTTATTTAGGCCAGATATAATATTTTAATTTTGTATTTTTTTTTTATTCTAAAAGGACTTTGTTCCCGAATAAAATTATTTTCTATTCTATCTTAATCTTTATTTGTACATACAATATGAAAAAAATATACATAAACTTTATATATATATATATATATATATATATATATATATATATATATATATATATATATATATATATATATATAATGTTTATATATATATATATAAACAGATATGAACAAAAAAATAAAAACTACATCTGGCCAAAAATTATATTAATCAATATTAAAGAATATATACAGTATCTTCAGTGAAGTTAAATTAAAACAAGTAAAAATAAAATAAAATTTTGAGAAAAAACGAAATAAAAAAAAACATTATTTAAATGAAAAAAAAAAAAATAAAATAAAATAAGCATGGGTTGATTTTTAAAATTAAGACTCAATAAATTTTATCAACCATTCACCTCAGTCTAAGTCTGTTTCACAATATTTATTTTATTGTATAACGTCATTTTGGGATGTGAGAAGGAATTGGTAGAGATGATATTTAAATGAGGACAAGGAGGAGGCACGGCGGATTTCAGATGGCAAGGAATTCCAGAAGGCTGTGGATCGGGAAATAAAGGAATATTCAAACGTCTTAGTTCTATGGGAAGGAATATAAAGGTCGGAAACACGGGATCTTGTTTTCTGGGAGTGGACCACGGGTTTAAACTGTAGGAGACTGTAGATGTAAGAAGGGTGTCTGGTGTTGATTGTTTGGAATAGGAAAGATCCGAGGAAATATTGTCTGCGGAAAGAAGGGAAGAGCCACTTTAACTCGTCGTAAAGGTGGGACACATGAGATCGCCTTGATGTACCGAAGACAAATCTTAAGCACGTATTCATGAGTCGCTTCAATCTATCCTCGAGTACCATCGGGATGCCTCCGTACACCACACAGCCGTATATATATATATATATATATATATATATATATATATATATATATATATATATATATATATATATATATATATTCTTTTTTGACATTAATTTTTTTTATTCACACCTGTCATAATGGTAATGACAACCAGAGAATGTGAGATCGATTGCTAAATATAATGTTATGAAAGGCTTGAGGAGGATCAGTGCCCAGCAGCACCTCACACGGCGTGATATCTACATTAGCCGAGGAGGTCCCTCATCCAGCTCCTCTTCAGTCTCCTACAGACGTTACCTGGCATATTCGTAGTGGCCATGTCATTTATAAGTATATTAGGATGTCCTTGTAAGTTGTCATGGAATCGTTTGTAATGTGTTCGTTAACAGTCGGCATATGGGGGTCAGTATGTAAGGTTATGTTGCTAACGTACCAAGATGCTTTTGTAATTGTCCTGAATGTTTTGGCTTGAAAGATTTGAAGTTTTTTTATGTGTGTCTTTTTAGCTGTTCCAAATATCTGTCATGCGTAAGTCCAAATAGGTTTTAGTAAGTAATTGTATGTGTTTAATTTCTGTCTAAATTTAAGTTTGAATGAATTCTTAACCTTTGATTTAGCGTTTTTCGTTTCTTAATTACACATGGGCCCACGTCATTTTTTGGTCAAATGTCAGACCAAGGTAGTGAACGCTGTCTGTCTGTGAAATCAGTGTATTGTCAAGGAAAACTGGAGGGCATGTTTCATGTCGAAGGATAAATGTGATGTGCTGTGATTTGTCTTGATTTAGTCGGATTTTCCAAATTTTGAACTAGTTATGTAATCTTGTTAAATAGTATTTTGTAGTATACCTAATATTTCCATATGTACAAAATCAACATTATAGTGGAGATTTTAAGTTCGATTGTTTCTGCCTCTCTGGCAAGCAAACTAAGTATTGCACCTGTCTCATCCGTTTCCACTGCTTCCTCTCCGATACTACTCTCTTTCAGTAGTCTTAATCATGTTCTTGTCCCAGTCTATCGGCTGGCGTCCTCTCTTCCTGACTTGCCCTCTTGGATACCAATTCAAAAACTACCAAGCCCATGTTACAACAACAATGAGAAAAGAATACTTTTATAAAATTTGATGAAAAATGACTCCTTTCAGTGGATTTGAACGTAGAGTCAACATTCGGGGTCCGAAAATGAAATAATTTAAAATTCATTATTCCTTTAAAAAGTGCAATTCTGCATGTGTAGAATGAAGGTAGAACTCCTAGCATTTCTTATCTTTTAACAGATATATTTAATTTCAATTAACCTAAATTCTAAGCAACTCTTTTCCTTTTTGATAACAGAAATATAATAACATGAAAAGGCTTGTTGAGAAACTAGCCGCTGGTGACACTCTAATAATATGTCTAAAAAAGGAGATGACGTGACCTTCTTCTTTTCAGACGCCTAGGAGGGTTATCAGAGACCGACGAGGAAGCAAGGTTAGAAACGAGAGGAATAGGATAGTTCTGAAGTTTATTATGGAAGGATAGATATCTGGATTGGACCAAATCTGAAACATATGGAACATTCAGGTCGTTGCAGATATTTTGGATTGTAAAAATTGGTTACGAGAGGAATTCGATTGGGTTTAGTGGAACCCCAAAGCTCAACTGCGTCCAAATAGGTCATATATGGTCCTTTATATGAGTCTTTTGTAATTAGTCTTTTGTGATGGATTCAAATGTTCTTAAAACCTCAAATCGAACTGTCTGAGCTGATAGACGATTATTTTCGTGATACCTAACAAGAGAACTATCAGCCTGTAAGTTTGAAAATATTCTTAAAATATTAAAATATTTTTCGGTTCTGGTCTATAATATTGTAAAATTTGGCTATTTGGAGAATTCCAAAAAAATTCCACCTATTAATCCATCCTCCATCATTAGCATGTTATTTCTACGAACGCTTAATGCTAAATAAATCGAAGCAGTAACAAGTTAAATCGATAAAATTATACTAATACGGTTGACTACTGGATTCATTCGCTTCGCCCATTCTGAAGCGAGAGATCGGTATTGAGGGTCTGTATTGAGGAGGGTCCTACCCCACCAGAGGCGATGATCAAAGGGATTGGCTGAGTCACGCCGGAGCATGCCGCGCCACGGGCCCGAGCTTTCATTGAGAGGAATGCAGCCTTACACACAGGCTGTCCCGTAACTAGAGGGAAATATTTACAGAGTAGACCTCTAGGGCCATTAACATTGAGTACATATTAATAAAAGAAAAATTTAAGAGAGTAACTGTATATAGTTTTTCATAAACCTTATATAAAAAAAGCCCCCTAAGGACTTTTAAAAATATTTAATTTAGGTAACTGAGGTTAAATTGTTTATAGTAAACTAGCTGTCGTTGACGGGTATATAGTGAAAATTTCAGAATATTTTTTTGAGATGGATGTTGTATTATGGGAGAGGGAGGGAGGTTGGTCCAAATTCAATTTCATAAAATTGGGTCGGGAGAGGGAAGGAGAGTTTTGAAATTTTTTATGGCGCGACTTATGGAAATCAAGGTCTCGCAATAGTTATAACAAAAACTTTAATTTTCTTTAAAACTTTATAATAATTTAAAATTTACTATACATTTTGACAAACAAATTAAAACAGTAAAATCTAAGACGTACAGACTACACAATTTAATTGGGACAACCAACCTATCTTTACGCCTAAAGCTCCTCATCTATACAATTGTATGGTGCACCTCTGATCGATTATGTCAGCAAAGCAACTGGGAAAAGATTACCATATTTCCAAAATGGAGTAATCAGCTAAATAGTAAGAGGAACCGCGATGCAGAGAACGAAAACATTGGATATACAAGTAGCGCTACATTTATCAACAGTAAAAGAATTTCTCGCAAAACGAAAAAAATAATTTTTCGAAAAGTCTCAACAATTGACAAACCCTATCTTCAACAACTTATTACCAGCCAACATTCCAAAACGTTGGCAACAATTTACATAAGATACGTTTTTTAAATTTAATTGTAAGCTCTAGGGGATAAGGTCAACTCAAGCCTGAGGTATTTCAGGTTTAGAAAAAAATACTCAGAAACGACAAAAAACGCAAAATACACCTTACAATGGTTTTTAGCAGTAAAAGAATTATTAAGAAGACAACAAATCCAAGGATTCAAGACGAAGATAAATAAAAAAGGGGCTATGAAAAAAAAATGTGGGTTACAGAAATATTGGGCCGATTGGCCTATAAAACTTCGTTATTTTGAAATGTTGGGAGTGAAGGTCACGTTAAACGGCCCAATCTTTTTGTAGGTTACCTCTTTTATGGATTTTGTGATAAAATTATCTTACCATTCAAGTGAAAAGCAGATGGATATTCAAGAGTTTTTAGTAACCATTAAATAGACAAATTTTTCGATCTCTCCATATTGAAAACGCACCTAGCCCGATAATTTTCGTGAATATAAAAGTTGTAAATTAAGATAAGAATCATGAAGTATCAGAAGTACTTTAATAATTTGATAAAGTGGGGTCTGTACCTTGGACTATAAGATATTGCGACTGTTATTGCTATGACTGTAACTGTCACAAGAACTGTCGCGTGTAAACTAGGCTTAAAATCAAAACTGACAGGTGAGAAATTAACTGAGAGAGGATTAGGGTCGAGTTGGTCGTGCGGAAATGTAGACTGCCCGTATTGAAGGGGTACTGACTACTGACAGTAATTTTATTCCTATCTTTCTGACTTCAATAATTTCTGGTATTATAAAACTACAAAAAATATATATAAAAACTAATTACATAAAACGTGCAATTGAAGGCATTTAAACTCTTTTTTTTTTTTTTTTAATATCTCTTAAATTCTTATAGTATTCCAATTCTTCGTTACTTTCTCCTACTACCATTTCGCAGTAATAAATAATATATAAATAAATGTATAAATAAAAAAATATTTATAAAATCAGAAACAATAAAAAAAACAGAAAAGAAAAAAAGACAATCGTCAGAGTTTATAGATTTTAAATGAAATCAAAATAATTTTTTCATCAGGAAAGTAGAGTCCTTTTAGAACAAATAATAAATGCAGTTTATGAATATAACATATTAGTGTGACCATAACTTAAATTAAACATTTAAAAAATAATAGTTAATATAAACTAAAAATACAGGTAATAGAAAGAGTGAAAAAAAAGTATACAATATAAAAAATAAACAGAGAAATATAAAATAAAAAAAAATAAAAAAAATAGTATCTGGGTGTACTTAAAGAGTTCGTTCTCCTACATGCATTTCATGATCGCTCGGATTGGAAATGGAATAGATGCTAATGAGGAATAGAATTCCAGAGAGATTTTATATAAGTTTAAAACAAATCAATTATAAATTTCAGACAAATCTTGTCTAACAAATTTTTCGCAAAACACGTTTTGCACTTTTTTGTGGAGAGTGAATTGGATTGATCCGTCAGATTTCGTTCGGCATTAACGCTCGGATAAAGTCGGCTGGAGTCGACTAATTAAAATATGTTTACATATGGATTAAAATATTTCAGAAATTATAAATCGGGCATACATACTGTAAACGAGAAAATTGTTCAGGATCTCATCCTCTCTGTAATAGGATATAATTCAAAATTGTATCTCAACGCGACACCATGTTACGGAGGGGAAAAGAAAAATATAGTTTCGAAAACCAAATGATAACGAGTTTTATGGAAGATATCGATTAAAATATCTCCGAAACTAAATATCTCCGGAACTGCATTATGAAAGCGAGGGGAATGTTAAGTATTTCACCGTCTTTATTATGAACTATTTATAATTTATATTTTATACCATTAATCCCGCCTTGATGTTTTCACTTCTATGTTGTGGTATAAAACACACAGACACACCTCGGTTTTTTTTTGGTAATTTCAATATTCAATAATTTCATTTATTTCATTTCATTCACTTAATTCATGTTATTATCAAAAATGTAAATATGCTCAAACAAACGCAATATATGTAAAATTAAAAAGAATAAACTATATAAAATAAAAAGGAAAAAAAAGAAAAGAAAATATTTAGAGGAAAAGTACATTTAAAAACTAGACACACTAGTCATTTCTGATAAATTTAATTTCATAATGCTATTAGATATAACTGTAAACTATGGCAATCCATCATCATTCACAGGGCGCACTTACATGATGATTATGGCCGAATTGAATATTTGATTATTCGCGAATAAAAACTCAAAATCAAGAGATTATTGTAATCTGAAAGCTGAGAAAGTATTTTCATAACAAATAATGCATGATAATTGTTTTAATGATATTTTTTAGTCCTACGATAAGATCGCCTGATTTTTTTTTTAATTTTATTTAATTTGATAAAACTTTTTGATTAATATTTAGTTGTTATTTAGCTTTTAGAAGAATTTAGTCTTATCTTACAATGACCATTGTCCAGGTGACAGAATGTTATATTACTCAATAAATAAATATTTTTAAAAATAATAAATAATACCACAATGTATACTTAATATAGGACTCACGGCCTTGGTGAGTCCAACTTCAACAGAATCACTAACCTGTAGAAGTTAATGACTACTATCCTTAATGAACATTTTAAAAAAAAACCACCCCGAAATTTGAAGGGGGAGAGGAATCGTGCATAACATTAGGGGGCATTAGTGCATTAACTGGGGAGAGGGTGTAACCATAGCGACCGGCACCGCTACCATCATCTGCTCGCTTTGATCTCTCGCGTTTTATTTAATATCAACGAATGGTGAGGGGAGGGGGAGGGGCGTCCGCTTCCATTAAATGAGCAATAACACAATCGCAATTAAAAGATTTAAATTAAAAAAAAATTAATGCCCAAAACGTACAGCGGATTAGATATGAGGAAAAAAGATCGGCATTTATAGCAAGTGGACCAACCCACAAAATATAAATATGTACATATGCGTGAAAGAAGATTTTGAATGGTAAAGTTCTAACTATTTTCAACAGAAACGGACAAACTTTGAATTCAAGTACCTTAATGGAAAATCGAAATTAAAAATCATATTGAAAATAGAATTTAAATACAAAAACAAACCCAAATTAAGTTTATTTTTGATCAACCTATTGATGTAATAGAAATATTTTAGGTTCGGATAAAGTTGAGAATGAAATAAAAAATAATTATTTGAAAGCTTCCAGATTTCCAAAAACATTTAATTTTGACTCGAGGTTCACTTAAAAACATAACGCAATTTGTTTTCGTCTGCTCCAAGCTATACGAATTTCGTTATATCACTTATCAAGACGATACCATGAGTAAATAAATATCTATGTTATATAGTATTGAATTTTATGATGGATAATTAATCTAATGGCTGAATTTCATTCATTAAATGGATGAATCTTTTATAGATTGCTTTGGTTGGTGTAGAACAGACTTTATATATAATTTTACCTAACTTGATCCGATTGTTACATATAATATCTATTAAATGATACAATTTATAGATATTATATATATATATCATATATATATAATGGTCATATCCCCTCATCCTCCTGAAATTTCTGAAAAAAAGCTATGAAGGAAAAAAGAAACTTTATTTGCGAATAACTGAAAAAGTATACATTTTTTTCTTGAGTGTACCCATTTTATTATTCTTTAGATCATTCAGCCTGAAATTTTGGTATGTCAAATTTTTATTAATTTATTTTTCTTCCTGTTTGTAAATTTTGTGCACACTAAAGCATGAATGAAATAATAACACCAGTTTTTGTCTGTTGTATAAATGGTCATCAAAGACCGTCTTAAAACCAAATTTCGTGAGCAGCGTTTTTTTTTTGCTTCATAATTTATAAACATTCAAATCTTGAATTCGTCTTATAATAAGTTATTAAACAAATCCTTATATACATTGTAGAAATAATTAGACTGTTTACATTTGTATTATACAAAATATACTTGACGTGAATAACAAGACAAAAAAAATTCTGCAATTTGCTAATAAATTATTTTTACTAATTATTTATCGTTCTTATTTTTATTAGTTTAATACTTAATTATACTAAAACGTTCGATATCATCACAACGCTCATCCAAAGGAACAACGTTAATCGAATCGACGTCATATCATAATATTTAAAAAAAAAACTGAATAAACAGTAAAATATTACCCAGGTACAATTTAAATAATTAATTTTAAAATTATTAAATTTATAAATTAATAGTGCTTATTGCTTATTATTATATATCGATACACTCAGTTATAGTCGATGTATCTATATATTTGTTTTCATTATATGATCCCTGTCACAGCGTATCTCCGTGTAATGTAACAGTAAAGAACCGTTGTTAATCAGAAATACTACTGATCGTTTTCAAACAAGCCTATCGCCCAGATCCTGAAAAAAACAACTAACTAAACGATGTTTCTTCGAGAACCCCCGGTGATACTCCCACCATCTTTCACAACATCTGTTGCCACATGGAAAAGTATTTACTCCCCTGTCGAGGATCTTTGACCCCTCACCGTCAGATTCCAGAAGAATCCGTGAGTGGAAGATTGAACGAGGCACTGATAACCTCCAGAGGTATCATCTAGAAGAGAATCCTCTAGGAGTAGAGATTTCTATAATTTCATAATAGACTTTACAGAACCAAATAAATCTCAGATTTACAGTCACTATTGATAAATGTTGCCGTGAGATAAAAATGTCTAGGTTCCATTCCTACATTGAAATTCTAAATCATGATAAAAAGGCTTGTTCTGTAAGCTATGATTGATCATGAAATTTTGCTGGGATAATTTAATATACTCCGAATGCGTTCCCAGTGCCATTAAATTGAAACTAACTTTTTTTTTTTTAAACCTTCATTTACATAGAAAATATTTACAAACCGCAGGTTTGTAAATAAATGTAAAACAGATCACCAAAATGGAAGATGAAAATAGAAAAACCTTCTTCTTCTGGTTACAATAGACAATCATGTTCAGGCGTGAAGCGGAAAATTACCCAGCAGTCACCTACAGCTGAAAATAATATCCCACCCAAATTGTTCCAATTACTTAACGGTTTTGAGCTACCTCAACCAGCTTCTTCTTAGTATCCTCCAATAGCTCGCACAGGTAACTCGAGCCATGCATCCAAAAAATATTTCTTGATCAATATTTCTTAATTGCGGGCTTTTCGTCCAACCTTTAATGGAATGCAAACAGACTGACACAACACGAACCTATACATAAACTCTCCAATTAAATGGCCTTTAATATCATTTAGATATAAACCTGACAAATTGAGGACGGGATGGGGAACACATTGGGACGTGGTTCTAGAGTGCCTGGTTTCTTAACGTTGTGAGTTCGATTCCCACCTAGATCGGTCAATTTTCATTTCTTGACGGCATGGAAACATATCATGGCATTCTTTTTTTTTCTAGTCTACTTGCCGGACTACTCCCGAGGCTTATAAACCTAATTTTTGTGCTTAAAGTACCTTTAATTTATAATTAATAATTAAAAGATTTCTCATTCTTAGTAGTGATACGACCCATCTGGACTTACGGACTAGAACTATGGGGAACAGCCAAATTTTCTAACATCAAACGCATTCAATCCTTTCAGTCTAAAGTCCTCCGTACAATAGTCAATGCTCCCTTCTATGTAACCAATAAAACCCTACACCATGACCTTAATATTCCATTTATTCTTGATCTTATCCCAGCCAAATTTTCCAAATTTCACCAGAACCTTTCTCATCACCCAAATCCCATTGTACAATCCCTATCAAGCACCACCCATCCCTACAATCCCCTTCGTAGGTTAAAGCGGCAGTGGCCACGAGACCTTTTGTAAATATGGATATTTTGGAGTTCTAGCAATGGCCAGATTCTCCACTCAAGTCATGAGTGTCTGTGGCTGTAGCGCTCTTACTCATCCTCCGCTGGTTTAAAATACCAGTGAAGTGGCTGAGGGAGAAGCGTAGGGATCTCCTAAGCCTCCCTTTTTCCCTCCACATGTGGAGGGGACAGGATTGGTTCGGAGATCACCTGGAAAATTGTAAATAATGTATATAGGTATGTTTTATATAAGGTGTTTGTTTTACTTTTATTTCTATTTTTATTTACTTATGTGTATATATATTTTTTTTTCTTTACTCTTTTGTTCTTTTTTCTTATTCTTTTGTTATTACTTTATTTATTTATATATTTGTATATACGGTATGAATGCAATCTCTGAACTCTATTATAAGTGTCCTTAAACTGTGACAAATTGTAATATTTCTGAATAAAGTGTTTTAATAATTAAAAAAAAAAAAAAAAAGTAGTGATACGAAGTTGATAAATACGAACTATGAAATAATTTAGTAATTAACTAAAGGAAAAAAATGGGAGAAATATATTCACAATTAAAAAGAAAAAAAAAATACTCAACGAAATAGAAGTAACAATACAGATGTATGAAATATCGTTGGAAGAGCAAAATATTTTAGAAAAAAAGGCTAACACGTTTGCAAAACACGGTTTGCCTTGGAACCTGATTACCTGAACATTACGAGTTTGAGGAGTCTCGGTGTTGGGAGATATTTAACTCCTGTATTAATCGCCGCCGCTTTCGGTAAAAAACTGCATAGCCGAAAAAAAATAGAAAAATGAATACCTAACATAAAATGGTGTTTTAAATAATGAGGCTTCGTCGTAAACCAACGACTTCCAGTCCTACAGTTTCCTTTAACAATACTCCACTTATCCCTGTTGAGCAAATCCGAAACCTAGGACTCCACCTGGACAAACGACTAACTTGGAATCCTCATACTAGACTGAAACGACAAGAAACCGCTCGACGTTTCCGATTACTTCAGCACTTACTAGACAAACGCTCTAAACTTCCCATTAATTACAAAAGACTTATATACTTGACTATAATAAGACCTATTTGGACTTACGGAGTTGAGCTATGGGGCTCCACTAACCCATCGAATTCCTCTCGCATCCAATCCTTACAATCCAAAATCCTTCGTAAAATCCTCAATGCTCCTTACTTTGTCACTAATAAAATTATCCATAAAGATCTTAATGTTCCTTATGTTTCAGATCTGGCCCAATCCAGATACCTATCCTTCCATAATAAACTTCAGAATCACCCCAACCCTCTCGTTTCTAACCTTGCTTCCTCTTCAATTCCTGATAACCCTCCGAGGCGTCTGAAAAGAAGATGGCCCCGTGATCTCCTAATATAGTCATATCATTTGAGTGCTACCATTGGGTAGTTACTCAGCAAGTGTATTCATGTCATTATATCAATTATGTCCAAATTTACTTGATGTATTTATGTAATACAGTTGTAAAAGTCATAAAGAAATTAAAAAAAAAAAATAATGAGGAAAGAGGAAAAGCTAAGAATTTTTAATTTTTTTAGTTAATATGCTTATTTTTATGTTATTGAATTCGATATGTTTCTATAAAAAACGAATTGAACTTTCTTATGTGGATTTTTTTCTCTCTCAGTTTGATAAACAAAATATGTTTTTTGCACATAATTGTCACAATTTATATTAATTGTCTTATGTTTGTACTTATAATAATTAAACTAACATTCCCAAGGCTTAATAACTATAAAATAAAAAATAATCTCTATTGAAGGTACACAGTCAAGTGAAAGTCACGTCATATATTGCACCATACTTTTTATGTAGACCAACATAATATATGTAACAACTTTGGATACTCTATTTCTTCCCTCCTTCCTTTCATTCCTTTTCTCTGTTTTTAACTCTTTATTATATTATACATTGTCTGTACATCTTGATAGACTTTACAATATCTCAATTTTCTATCTAACTACTCCATTCTCAATGTTTTAATTTTACTATTTATTTTCTTTTCATTTCTTATATAACTTTATATTTCTTTTTTATGTTTTTACATTTTATTCTAAGTTTCCCAATGTAACACTTTTGTCACCCCTTTTTGATTATGCCTACTTCATCATTTCACACTATGTAACAGTTTTTATAATTTATCTCTTAGTTCTTAATCATTATTCTAACAATTTCATTTTACTTTATATCTAACAATTTCATTTTACTTTATATCTAACAATTTCATTTTACTTTATATCTATCTATTTTATTTTTCTAATATTTTTTTTTTATTTTCTCATTTTTTATTATCTTTTTTACCATCATTACTTATGTTTCTCATACCTTGTTATCTGGTTATTTTCTTAGCCCTGATGAAGGCCTGAACTTCAGGTCGAAACGTCGGCATATGTAAAAAATAAATATTATAATTTATTTTTTGCCTTCCTTTTTGACTGAGCACCCCAACTATTCTTCTCTTCATTATCCACGACAGTTAACCAATTACCAATTATTTTGGATACTCTAGTATTGTAGACCAAATGGAAGTGCAGTGATTACACGAGGTAACGCTTAGCGTGTTCCCATGAGGTTAATAACCTCTGTAGTCAAGTCAGGGTAACCAATAAAACATAATCAACCCTTCACATCAACACAACACGCTTTACTCCGTTTAAAAACTTTATATTTATAAATTCAAATAAATCTCAAACGTATAAAGTTCAGACAAAAAAATCCAAACAATAAACCTAGAGTTTCTAACATACAGGTGTACAGATAATTTGCCAAAGTTTCACTAATTTAAGCACCAGGACAGAAAACAAAGTTTTATAACAGTTTTAAACTCGTTAATAAATAATATGCTTTTGTATGCCGTTTGGCCTGCCCTACACCTCCAAATCGTGAAATAAACGAGGTTATATAGGCCACTCAGCTCAATATTTTTGAAGGCCACCTTTCTTCTCGACTTTTTGCTCAAGTTATCTTTCGATTCTAGTTGATAATAAATTGGTATTTATGAGTTTTAGTATCTAATTAAATAGACAAATTTTACCGACTTTTAGATTGAAAACGTCCCAATTCCGAGATTTTTTGTAAATAAAATAATTGTTGGTTATGATGAGATAAAGCTATTTACTAAGTTTCAGCCGGATTTGAACAATTCGATAAAATGGGGCCTGTACCAGGGACTAATAATCTATTGTTATTCAAACACATGTTTTAGTTTATTATTTTGAATGAACATTAATTCCTCCCTCGCATTATACCTTACATTACTTATTTCCATATTATATTTGCTGACCATGGCCCAATATTCTCATAGATATTATAAATATTTTTGAAATATTAATATCAATATAAATGTCGGTTCTCTAGCACATTTCCTCTTTAAATTAATTAATTTAAATATCAATTCTTCTACCCTCTTTAGTAAAATTAATTTTATATATATTGCCAACCTTTCTCATTCTCAACTTTATATATATCAGGAAGTACAGAGTTTAGTATGGATTAAAAAGTTTTCGAAATTCCTTACCAAATGAAAAAAAAAAAAAAAGAAACAGAATATAAAAAAAATATTGGGATCGAACCGGGATTAGCAAAGGTATGCAGTCTATGTTTATTCAAACACATGTTTTAGTTTATTATTTTGAATGAACATTGATTCCTCCCTCGCATTATACCTTACATTACTTATTTCCATATTATATTTGCTGACCATGGCCCAATATTCTCATAGATATTATAAATATTTTTGAAATATTAATACCAATATAAATGTCGATTCTCTAGCACATAGGCGCATAATTTTTTTTTTTTTTTCTCTTTAAATTAATTAATTTAAATATCAATTCTTCTACCCTCTTTAGTAAAATTAATTTTATATATATTGCCCACCTTCGTCATTCTTAACTTTATATATATATATCAATCAAGAAGTACAGAGTTTAGTATGGATTAAAAAGTTTTCGAAATTCCTTACCAAATGAAAAAAAAAAAAGAAACAGAATATAAAAAAGTATTGGGATCGAACCGGGATTAGCAAAGGTATGCAGTCTATGTTTATTCAAACACATGTTTTAGTTTATTATTTTGAATGAACATTGATTCCTCCCTCGCATTATACCTTACATTACTTATTTCCATATTATATTTGCTGACCATGGCCCAATATTCTCATAGATATCATAAATATTTTTAAAATATTAATATCAATATAAATGTTGATTCTCTAACACATAGGCGTATAATTTTTTTTTCCTCTTTAAATTAATTAATTTAAATATCAATTCTTCTACCCTCTTTAGTAAAATTAATTTTATATATATCGCCAACCTTTGTCATTCTCAACTTTATATATATCAAGAAGTACAGAGTTTAGTATGGATTAAAAAGTTTTCGAAATTCCTTACCAAATGAAAAAAAAAAAAGAAACAGAATATAAAAAAAATATTGGGATCGAACCGTGATTAGCAAAGGTATGCAGTCTATTGTTATTCAAACACATGTTTTAGTTTATTATTTTGAATGAACATTGATTCCTCCCTCGTATTATACATTACGTTACTTATTTACATATTATATTTGCATTTATTCACCGACCAATATACTATGTGAAATATTAGCACAAGCATATCGAAGGCCAAATATTCATATTGTCATAGATATTATAAACATTTTTGTACTATGGGTATCGATATAAATGACGATTATATTCTAGCACATAGGGGAATAAAAATATGTTATTTTCCTCTTTAAGTTAAATAATAGCCTTATGTCTACTGTGAGCTGTGGGCTTACATATTATTATATTATTATTATTGCTCTTAAAAACACAATGCGTTTTTTTTTTTTTGAGCTGAGTGGCCTATATAAACTCTTTTATTCCACAATTTGGAGGTATAGGTCACGCCAAACGGCTATATATTTTTGAAGGCCACCTTTTTTCATGGCTTTGTAATCAAGTTATCTTTCGATTCAAGTTGAAAAGAAATAGGTATTTACGAGTTTATAGTACCTAATTAAATACACAAATTTTGCCGACTTTCAGATTGAAAACGCCCCTAATTCCGAGAATTTTCGTAAATAAAATATTTGTAGGTTACGGTGAGATGAAGCTATTTACGTTGTTACAGCCAGATGTTAATAATTCGATAAAAAGGGTCTGTACCACGGACTATATATATATATATATATATTTTTTTTTTTATTTTTTTTTTTTATTTTGTAAGGAATTTCGAAAACTTTCTAATACACCCCAAACTCTGTACTTCTTGAGTTATGTGGAAATAACTAGTTTATCTTTTAAATATACATTTAATTTGTCTTGAATATAATATATGACAGACTAGTGAAATACATGTAAAGATATCCAGGAGCCAGGTTAGGCGCCCATCTCTTCGTGGAAGGAATTAATGTAACGGAAACAATACGCCACGCTCTTGGGGTTCATAGTGCTTCCGGTCAAGAGTTCACGCATGCGTGGTAGTGCCTCGCTAACCGACCCGTAACTACCTATCAATGATTTAGCAATTCCCACACAGGGTATTATCATATCCATACAGATATAGTAAGTAATGCTTGTTAGTAATGCTTAGTTACTCGAATCATACATTTATTTCTTCAATACTAAAAAAATCCTTCAATATCGAATTAACAATAACAACATCGCTAATATCAAATGATATTTACGAGAATTTCTGTGAGATCAATAATTACTCATTAAAATTATTTGAAAATGAAGAAATGAAGGCAAACATTTTGATTTATCAACGTACAAAAACATCAATTTTACCGATGTTTCGGAATAAAAACATAGATATTTTAGATTTATTTCCTGTTCTGTGATTTAAGAATTTTTGGATAATTCAAAGCATGATAATATTTTTGGGTTCATCCACCAATGTTATTTTATACCTTCATTTAAAATTTATTTTTAAAAATCTTAATCTAATAATGGTGAGTACTCTTACCACTTATGTTTAGTACATAGAACATTTTTCACCATTTTAAAGATTAAAAAAAATATATAGTCCGTGGTAGACCTCCTTTTAGCAAATTATTCAAATCCGCCTAAATTTTTCTGAATCGTAAGATAACAGATCGAAAAGAAGAGATGGCCTACAAAAATATAGGGTCGTTTGGCCTATATAACTTCTAATTTTGACATTTTGGGGGTAGAGGTCAAGCCAAACGGCCCAATATTTTTATAGGCCAATTTTATTTTTCGATTTTGAGATCAAATCATGTTATGATTCGAGTGGAAAGCAGATGGGTGTATTCATAAATTTTTAGTACCTCATTAAATAAACAAAGTTTGCCGATCTCCAGACTGAAAACGCCCCGATTACGAGAATTTTCGCAAATAAAATATTTGTAGCTTACGATGAGAAGAGGCTATCTCAGAAGTTTCAGCTGGATGTTAATAATTTGATAAAAAGATGTCTATACCACGGACTAATATATTTTTTTTTAATCTTTAAAATGGTGAAAAATGTCCCTTGTACTAAAAATAACTGGTAAGAGTACTCACCATTATTGGATTAAGATTTTTTAAAAATAAATTTTGAATTAAGGTATTAGAGTGCTACCATTGGGTAGTTACTCAGCAAGTGTATTCATGTCATTATATCTATTATGTCCAAATTTACTTGATGTATTTATGTAATACAGTTATAAATGTCATTAAGAAATAAATAAAAAAAGAATTAAGGTATAAAATAAAATACGTTGGATTTATAAAATAAAAATAACATTGCTGGATGAACCCAAAAATTTTATCATGCTTCTAATTGTAAAAAGTTCTTAAATCACAGAACAGGAAATAAATTTAAAATATCCATGTTTTTATTCCGAAACATCGGTAAAATTGATGTTTTTGCACGTTGATAAATCAAAATGTTTGCCATCACAGGCTAATTGCCCGAGTAACTTACGGGGGTTTTAACTTGGCCCGCGAGTAAAAAAAGTTGAAGACCCCTAAAATTTTGAGGGGGGGAAGGTTAAGTTTTTGAATTTTTCGGTCTATTAAAAATGGTTTGCTATTGAAAATAATAAACCAAAAATTATTAAGAACATGATACATAAAATATGGTGGGTAAATCCAATAATGGTGGGTACTCTTACCAGTTATTTTTAGTACAAGGAACATTTTAAAGATTAAAAAAAAAATATTAGTCTGTGGTACAGACCTCTTTTTATGAAATTATTAACACCCACCTGAAACTTCTTAAATAGCTTCTTTTCATCGTAAGCTACAAATATTGTATTTGCGAAAATTCTCGTAATCTGAAATAAACGTTTTCAGTCTGGAGATCGGCAAACTTTGTTTATTTAATGAGGTACTAAAAATTTATGAATACACCCAACTGCTTTCCACTCGAATCATAACATGATTTGATCTCAAAATCGAAAAATAAAGTTGGCCTATAAAAATATTGGGCCGTTTGGCGTGACCTCTATCCCCAAAATTTCAAAATTAGAAGTTATATAGGAGGGTTAAAGGTTCTTTTCGTTTAGCAATTTTGTATAAAACTGAAAATTAATTTGCCCCTGCACTACACAGCTAGATATTAGTAGCCAATGCACCCTAGATATATTTGCCGATAAATGGCTTCGCTATCTGTTGACAGTGCCTCCTGTATAGTGCAGCTGCTCGTACGGTCGACACCCTCAGGATGGCGTGGACATGGAAACCTGTTTAGTCTAGTTAGTATCGAGTGACCTCTGGTTAACTATCGGCCGCTGATTAACTTAACTCCCTCTCCAAAGTTTAATCTCTCGCTTAACGCTGATTGAATTAGTGATTAATGATAACTGATTAATACAGGAGCTAATAAAACACTATAGCCAAACAATAGCGCATCTAATCTGAAATAACTTACAGCTGAACATGAAAACAATTGAGTGACGTCATGTCAAATACGGATATCTGCCATTTTCAGGAAGTGGAGAAAAAGTCAATTTTTGTTTTAATTGTTTAACTCAGACTGTTTCTGATGATGTTGTTTAAGAATATTCAAGATGAATCGTGAAAATAAATCATTAGACTTGGTTTAAATTGAAACAAAATAACAAAAAATTGTTTTTTTTTTTCTCAACTTTTTAGAAATGGCAGATGTGAGGTCACTCAATTCTATAATAAAAATTCACACGACGTTCACTTATTACCCTCATAGCAGAAATGAGTATTTTCAGACAAAAAGAAAGTGAAAGTAAAACTTATAAAAGCTATATTTATTTACATTTCATTGTGGGTATATATTTATTTTTTATTTATTTTTTTTTTAACAAGAAACTAAGCAGGCATGCAATATATAAATTAAACTGTCAAAACTGCCCCAAAATCTACATTGGTGAAACATCCAAACAATTAGGAACTAGAATCTCACAACACATCACCAACTGCAAAAATCCAAAAAACATAAACACAACAGCCTTAGCACTTCACAGTGTAAAACTACAGCATAAATTTAATTTTAACAAACCACAGATAATAAGGCACAGAACCAAAAAACACCAATAGAAAATTACTTGAAGCAATACACATTACAAAAAACAACAGAACAACATTCAACTACAAAACAGAAACTAAACATTTAGGAACCCATTAAACGGACATATTGAACAAAATTAAAATTTAATAGAAGTGAAATCACAGACACATAAAATAAACATTAACAACAACAATCAAAATAGTCAAATAAAACAGTCAGATCCAAAGGTCAATTTTTCACTATAGCAGAAACCCAATTATTGGTCAAAAGGAGGATGTTGCTCTAGATGAAAAATTTAGAACATAAATTAGAAAATTGACGATGGAGCACATTATTATTATTATTAAATTTAAGGTAATTACAAATTTATTGTAACAATTGTTGTACGAATTGTAACAAACATAATTCAAATATGTAATGTAACAAGCACAATATTGTAACTTAAAAAATTTTTAGCCTTGCATCCACAAGAGTATTGGAATTGCAGTTCTGAAGATGGGAATAAATGTCCCGAAACGTCATCTAACCTGTTAACATGTAACGTTGATAGTAAAATATACTCAATTGTAAACAACTGGAAGTTATTATTGCCAAACAACTAAATTAAATTGACAACTTCCCAGAAAAAAAGAAAAAAGAAAAAAAAAAAAGGTTATTTTTTTTTGTTTAATTACCCTTATGAAAATGAAAAAAATATTTTATTATTCTGGGACTGTTGTCCCGTTAGAACACATTATAAGTACAGATTGTATGTCTGCGTGGTCACAATTAGATTATATATTTACAATAAGAGTCGACTGAAAATAAAAATACTGAAAAAGAGAAAGAAAAGAACAATAAAATTGTACATATATATAAGAAACTAAAATAAACTAAATAAATTGAGGTAGTCTCTGGGGGTGCTTAGATATTTCTCTTAAGTATATTTCGCAATCAGTCGGATTGAGAAAGGAGTAGGTGCTTAAAGAGGAGAGGTTTGAAAGAGGAAACTGATTGAGCGTGTCGAATATCAGCAGGGATGGATAACGAGATTTGTATATGTATACAAAGCCCTCATATAACACACACACAGACAGCATTTTGTAGGACTTAAGTATTTGAACTCAGAGGACCTCAAAACATGTATTACTGTTGAAAACTCGCATTCGAAAATTTTCAGGATCGCAATATTTACCCTTACTATTACATATATAAGTAAGCGAAAGTAAAAATCATATATTTTAATAATACCTAATATATATTACGACTGTTAAATAGACAATTTAAGCTTACAGCGGGAGCTGGACAGCATAGTTAGTGTTGCACTGAAATTGAATGGCTACTGATATTAGAGACGAATTGCACTCTATAATCGAAGGGTGAAGGCTGCAACTCGATATTTCCATGTAAAAAGTCGATTTAACAACCTCTTTCGATTTTCGCCGCCCTGTAATTAATATTCTTCTCTTTTTATTCGAATTCGCTCAGCGAGGATATTTCTTCCTGTAAAATGGCCGCTCGGGTTTTAAAAAATGCAATTAAACCCGACGGTTATAATGGAAGGCGATGCACGTTGCACATTGCACATTGCAAGGAGGAATGTTACCGCCTGGTTCTGGTGAAAATTTGATTTCTTGTCCAGATAACCTTTAGATGATAATGGTGTAAGAGTCGATAATAATCTAATAGCCTCGTACAAAAAAAGGGCGCGAGTTTGAAAATATATTTACAGTTATATTAATTTTTTTTTTGAAAAAGACGTCTTTAAAAAAAAGTGAAAATGGCGGATAAATTTCAATTTATAACTGAATTAACAGAAAAAAAAAATCAGTTCTGTTCTAGATCGTGAATTCATTGAATCCCCTACCGCTGGTTAAGGAAAATATTATAATAGGATCAAATTTTTTATCACGATTCACAAATCTGTAAGACTGAAAGCCATTCGTAAACTGTAGGCGTCAAAACAGCTCTATCGTTTTGATCAAATTTCCCTAAAGTTATCGTCTTAAAGCTCTTTTAATTTTTAAAAAGTATTTCTAGTTTTATTTTTATTTTTATATACATATGTTTTCTTCTTATTTTATTTTATTTTCTTAGCTAGTATTTTATTTAGTAAATAATAAAATAATCTGTACCACTACAACCCATGAAGGTTCTTGTGTTCAGCACTATTTAGGGAAAGCATTGTTTCTTGGTTGTGTAAGGAGGTGATTTGACCGAGATCACGCTCAACCGCCAGGTTTTCCCCTTAATTAATTATTTTAATTAAGGGTACCCATTTTATTGAGGCTGGGTGTGACCCAGGAGGGTCTACGTGCCCACGGTTGCCTCACGGCACTTAAAACAGAATAAATAATTATTCAGTACTTTATTTTGTAAATAAACAATGAATTTTTTGAAAAATGCACTATGAGCCATTAAGGCATATTGTACACATATATATAAATTACCTTAATTAACATTGAAACAACCTTCAATTTTAAATATAATTTTAAATTTATACATTCAGAAAGATAAATGAACAATAACACCATAGCTCAAGGGCGTAATAACTTTAATTAATAATCTCTTGTTTTATTTTCAAAAGTTTTAAAGTTTAAATATTTAAAAACAACAGAGAAAGGAAAATAACAAAAACAAAAGCAAACTGAAACCAGCTGTTTTAATTGATAATATACCGTTTAGTTTTATTTTATACCACCGATCGTTGTGGGGTGTATTATATTGAGTCTTTTATAGCCTTATCTATGTTTTATTTTTATTTGAGAAGGAGTTGATTGGGGGGTGCGGTCAAATAAATACTTTATTCTTATTACTGGATTATTTGTTTATTGATAAATATTACAATCTGTCTCAATAAAGGACATTTATAATAAAGTTCTGAGAGCACATTCACACCATATTTACAAATTAAAAAAAAAAAAAAGAAATAAGGTAATTTCAAAATAATATAAAGCTAAATAAGAACAAAATAAAATCTCATAGTGAAGGAAGAAAATATAAATAATAGTAATAATACAATAAAAATAAATGAATAAAATAGAATTAAAATTATCTTAAAAAAAAAAGTAATGAAAATAAACATCTTAGACGCAGGCATACCTGTTTACACTATTTACAGTCGGCCATGGGAACTCTGAACCATACTTGTACTTGAGGCTTCAGGAGATCCCTGCGCTTCTTCCTCAACCACTTCACTGGTATTAAAAACCAGCGGAGCAAATAAATTAATAATACAATTTTTATAATTTGGTATTAATTTGACCGTACCCCCCCCCAACCCTTATCATATTATATCACGGTCTCTATATTATTATTTTTATTATATAATTCTTCACTTTTCATGTATGTTAGTTAAGCTTCATTTTTATTTTTTACCACAAAATCGAGGCTAGGTAATAAAGCTAATTTTATCTATACAACTGATAAACTGTATATAGGTATGCATGTGTTTTTTTTTTTTGCTTAGCTTTTTAATTTTCTTATTTTTTAGGTTATTTTATTTTATTATCTATTGTATATACTTTTGATTATTATTTTGTTTCTATTTATTATTATTTTTTTTTTTTTGTACATATAGTGTGAATGTCATCCTACCTCACTATAACCAACGTCCAAGAGACAGATTGTTGTAATACTCAATAAAGAAATAAAAAAAATATAAATAACTGATAAAAGAGATAATATAAAATGAACTACTAAGTAGCCTAGGAGGTATAAACAATAACCACTATAGATGGGAGAGGTAGGTACATAACGTTCGCTAGATGGAGCTGTTTTCGATACTGACGGTTCGGACAAGCCCCCGCCTGATCATTCCTGCTTTGACTGACGCTATCAGAGGCCGCGATCAAGCAGCCTCTCCCCCCCCCTATAATCAAGCAGATCAAGCACCCAGTGCCACAGCACAGCACAGTACTGATGACAGGCACTGCTCCGGACAGGCACGCTGCTCAGGGCTCCTCCTACAATGGAGATCACAGTCCTGTGACTGATGTCCCGTCCGATCCAACTGCCTACTGGAGGAACTGCCACTGTAGCGAGCTACTAGAGAGAGTATACTAGAGAGGGTTCGATGCATAATATTAACTACATCCCAGCGAGAACTATCATTAGCTATCCTGCTCCCTGATGCATTCGACTTATAAGCCACATTGGTATATACAAGAAGAAGAATAACATGAATATCAGCATGTTTACATAATTGTACTGATAAGCAAACTACATAGAATAGAAAATAATTTTATTCTGGGACGAAGTCCCTTTATAATAACAAAAAAGTACAAAATTAAAATATTATATATGGCCTAACTAAAAACAAACATAAAAAGTAAAAAAAAAAAGAAAGAAAACAAAATATTAGTTAAACATACTATGTACAAAATAAAAAAATATCTATATACAAAACACTTGAAACTATACCAAGAGTCTTAAAAATATGTACAGTGGTAAAAAAAAACTAAGTATACACTTTTAAAAAAATAAATAAACAAAAATACGTTACGTTCTTCTTAGCAGTAAACACTGTGTTTCTGCAGAAAAAAAAAGAAGACGAATCTGATACTAAGTATTTAAGTAATGAATTATATGTAAATATATCATTATGCGAATCATTTTGATTTACACAAAAGGTTAGCGGGAGGTGTCTAACTGTTTTTGGGATAGAAATTGGAATAGGAGGGTTTTAAAGGTAGATAGGGAGGGAGCATGCCGAATTTTGATAGGAAGGGAATTCCAAAAATTAACAGATGAGAGAGGAAAGATCGGGAGTCTACGCGTATGTTGAGGTAGGAGATGGCGGAAGCGATGGAATAGTTTGAGGGTAGAAATTGTCCAACGGGAGATGTGAGAAATATGGTGATTCCGGGAGAGGGTTTGATCAATGAAAAATCCAAAATTTTTGACAGAGGAGTAGAAGGAGATTGGCTGGACACCAAGGTATAGTATGGGAATTATAAGTCGGAATTATACTATATACGTAGTGTATAGACAACTAGGAAATTACAGTAAAATGAGGCACAAACAAAAACAAAAACACTTAAATAGAAAAATTAAATTCTTGCATATATTCGGAAGACTGAGGAGATGAATGAATAACAGTTCTGAAAAAAAAAAATCTCAGTTTTCCAAGAATATATTATACGTATACCTTCTGACTATTATTTCCGGAGATTCATTGTCAACAATGTTTACCTTTTAATCTGCCTTGATTAGGCAGATTTTAAATACTTTTTCGAACTTTAAAATATTTTAAAAGTTTACATTTAGTTAGTAAATTTCATTTTATTTCCTTCAAACATGTAATTCACGTTAAATATTATTAGTTTTCAAAAATTATTATTTATAATTTCTTCTTCACTCTCCATCTATAACTTTCTATATTAGATATATATATTTTTAATTCATTTTTTTTTTAACTGGGTAAGCATATTTCTTTTATTCTCCTTTATTCAATTATGAATTTTTAAAAATATATATATTTAGAGGAGGCTTATATTGAAAATTAGCCATTTAAGCTCTGTTAGAGAACATACTACAGTACTTGCTCAAGACATATTTCTTTTATGCAAAAAAAAAAATCACCTTGGTTTGCAGTTCATTCAATTACTAAGAACAATGCCGGGAAATTCTTATTATTTATTAAAAATATCAAAACGTTTCTATTTATTTATATTTTCAATAGATTTTTCAGTTTGCCGAAGAGGCAAATGGCAATATTTTAATTTAAAAAAATATAATATGCGATAAGTATCTCATGAAAACTACATAACCTCAGAGGCTTTTTGAGGTGAATTATATTACTACCTAACAACTAACATAAATAGGCTAAATAGTGGCAAAACTATTTTATTAAAACCAACGTTTCCCATTTTAATAAAATAGTTTTGCCGCTATTTAGCCTATTTATGACTCGCCACCCCGGACCATCTCTTTCCTTTATAATGCAACGATCAACTATTAAATATTCAATCAGTTCTAAGTGAAACTCCTAGCTTGACAATTTTAGTTACTATATTTAAAGAATTGGTGTAACCAATATACTTTTGCATTTAACTCTTCTAGTTTTTCATTCAAATTTAGTTAGGTTTCTCCTATCTAAAAAAATAATGTAATATCTAATAATAAGATAATAGGTAGCTACAAGACTGTTACGAGACTCTCTCTCGAGACCAAGACTGAGTTTCTAAGACCAAAACTCGTCTCGGTATCGCATTTTGGCAACACTACCCACGAGAATTTTTTTTTTTTACAGAGACGATATTCCTTTAAAATTTATTCATAATGGAATATTGACAATGGCTGCCGCTATGAGATATTGGTGTTGAAACAATCCGAATCGAAGGCTAAGATGTCTTTTATTTTTCGATTTCAACTCCGGTCCCAGACCACAAATGACAGCAGCATTCGCATGCGATGGCCCGGCGTCCTTGCATGCGACCACTGCCTAAAATATTTTCATGGTCAATTTTATTTCAAATATTTCAAGTTGTTTAATTATTTTCATGCCCATTTTTAAGTTTGATTAATTTTCATAATGAATATTTTAAATCAAGAATGATTAGAAGCACTAAATTAAATATGAAGGACTCTCACCTCTCACCAATAAACTGTGTTATCCCTTATACCAGGAGATGAGGACTAAGATTTTTAAATGGGATGGTAGTCTTAAGATACTAGTCATAGCTACAGACCCCTTTCCATCAAATTATTAACATCCATCTTAAACATTAAGAATGACTTCAACTTATCGTAACCAACAAATATTTAATCTACGAAAAATCTCAGAAATGCGTCGTTTTCTTATAAATTTAATGAAGTCCAAAAACTCATATAAGTACCCAACCCATCCGCTCGAATCGTAAGATAATTTGATCACAAATTGAGAAAAAATGACCCACAAAAATATTGAGCCATTTGACGTGACCTCCACCTCTAACAAGACAAAATAATGAAGTTATATAGACCAAACGGTCCAATGTTTTTGTAGGCCACCCTTTTCTCCCGATTTTCCGATCAAATTATCTTACGTTTCAAGTGAAAAGCAAATTGGTACTTTTACGTTTAGTACCTAATTAAATATCGATCTGTAGATTGAAGATATCCCAATTCCAAGAATTTTTGTAAATATAAAATTTTAGACTATGATAAAATGAAGCTATTCATAACGTTATAGACGGATGTTAACAATTTTATAAAACGGGGTCTTTACCGCAAACTATAAGATTTATAATTGTGGGTTTATGATTGACTGTAGTGAATAATTTGAAGAGAAGGATGGTTGGGGTGTTCAGTCAAATTGAAATGGTAAACAAAATAATTTTATTCATTTTTACATTCGCCGAAGTTTCGGCCCGAATTTCAGGCCTTCATCAGGACTGCTGTACAAGAAGTAAAGTCGAACCAAAGATTTATGTGTAAATTCGGCCTATAATAACATTAATAAATCCTTCCTCTTAATACAATCAATATAAAGTACTTTGATCAATTAAATTGGTATCCGCAACCCGATCTCATAGTTCATTTCGCTACTATTACTGCTAAAGGTCGTATATGAAAATTGAGTTTTTTACTGAGCATGAAAACTGATTATTTCTCTACGATTTATTAGTATAAATTCATATTTTATTTTCACTATTATTTCTAATAGTAGTAAACTACTTATAGCGATTCCAGACTACAAAATGTCACCTATACCACAAATAAAATAAAAATGGAAAATATTCACATATGACCTTTTTCACTAATAGTAACGATATCATATCATATCACGTGCTTAGCTGTACATTGGGAAAAACAATCATTCTTCAGTCGACTCTAATATTACTAAAAGTTTGTGCCTGCGCTTAATTTGTAGTAGGTGCAAACTATTTTTAAGTGATTCTGTGCTAGCCTAAAGGTTTCCATATTGTCCTTTATCGTTATAACTCCTTTACTAAGTTATAACTACTTTAAAGCACAAAGCCTTAAACGACAAAAGGCCTAGATAAGATAAGACGGACTTTTCAAATGACAGCCAAGTGATTGCTGAAATTTCTTCGATCAAACATAATCTAAAGTATTGTATATTAATATAATTATAATATGCTAGATAAAGTAAAGGGACATACCTTAAGATATTGTTGAGACTGACATTCAGCAATTGTAATCTTCCTCTACTCCGTGCCAAGAAACTGAAAAAAAAACCAAAGAATAAATATTATGTAAATAAAAGAAGGCACGTTAACTTCTTAACAAGAAATGTAATTTACCCGATAACTGTACGGGTTACAAGATTATTAGAAAAAAAATTAAGAAAATTATAAACACAATAAATAGAAAAATATACAAAAATATAAAGAACATTGAAATATAAATAGCGTAAATAAAGTATTAAGATCTTTCAAATATAAAGCCAAGTAACAACAAACTATAATTAAGTAAATTAAAAATTGGTAAAAATAAATGCTGATAAGAAAATACTGATACTGATACAATAAAAAGAATGATACAGACAACCATAAATAAAATATGACAAACCTTAAAATATCTTAAGAAGCGGGGTATCACTGACTTACAGAGTTAAAGGTCGCAGGTTCGAATCCGGCTGATGACTAGTAATTTTTCATTAGCCGTAGATCGACCCTGGGTTCGAGAGACCTTTTTGGGGCACGCCCAGTTCTATAAAGTAAGTACTCTTAATTTAAAAAAATAATAAATAGGGAAATCCTGGCGGTTGAGCTTGATCTCCCAATCATCTCCCTGCACAAACGTTGCCCTTGTAACAGTACTTCCTCACGTAGTACTGCACCCAGGACTCTTCATATGTTGTAGTGGTACAGTTCTTTTTTTTTCTGTTTTTTTTTTTTAAATATTTTACATATAATTGAAATATATTTCAATCCGCGATTGAACCAGATATGAAAATATTTTTTTGTGTTTGATGTTCTCTAACAGGGCTTAAATGGCTAATTTGTATTATTAGCTTCCTCTAAAGTACCTTTATTTTATTTTTATTTTTCGAAATAATTGACTATTTCACATTCATCTCTAATATAAAAGATAGTTAAATATAAAATATGAAAGAATTATAATTAATTAAAGGGGAAATAAAAAATCGTAACGGAGAATAGTTGTAATTGATCGCACCCGAGCTCTCCCGAAAGATTATAACAGGCTTCCATACGTAACATGAGCTTAATATAATACGGAATCCGACAATATTATATAAATATACATATGCGGTTTTCATAAATGCTATCATTGGTATTTTTTAATATTTAAATTGTATAGATTACACCGATATAATAATTAAAATTTGTATATAAAAGGGTACTTATACAAATAAAAATACTCACAATGAAATATAAATAAATATAGCGTCTATAATTTCTATTTTCACTTCTCCTTTGTCTGAAAATACTCATTTCTTCTAAGTAGTGAGTGAAAGTTGTGTGATGCGCGCACCGCACCAGATTTTTTTGTTTAATAACATCTTACTTAATGGTACAAATGCGTTTTTTATCATAATTTCGAAATAAGTTCTAGAATTTTGTTCCGCGATATTCGCAATCAGCGACATTGTTCCATTCCAGCAAACACAAATTGAAACATTGCCTGCCACTACAATTGCCCTTATACAATTGATAAGCGGTAATTATCCATTGTAGATATAGCAATACAATTAGCAGTACAATTAACAATGGATACAATATTAATTAACACTAAGCAGCATGGCGGCAGCTGGTCCCCTCTCCCCCCCTCCTCCCTAGCATTACATAATCAAACAGGGGCGAGAGCCCTTTGATTATGATTATCGATCCTCCAGGTCGAATTAACCCCAAGGTCTCGAAATCGATAGTAACAATAGCTGAGCAAATAATTAGCTTGCATTGAGAATTTTTTACTAGACCAAATGGAGGGGATTCAACAGAAGGGTGGTCTAGAGATCTCCCGCTATACCAGTAACTAATTCAACGCCATCAGGCAAAATCAAAGAACAGTTACATCAAACTTGCTAGCTGCACTACTGAGCCGTAAAAAAATATGTAAAATAACGAAAAAATCGTTTTAGGATAAAATCGATGTAAAAATATTGTAATTGGTAAATGGTTGACTGTCGTGGATAATGAAGAGAAGAATATTTGGGGTGGTCAGTCAAAAAATAAGGCAAAAATAAATGATAATATTTATTTTTACATATGCCGACGTTTCGACCTGAAGTTCAGGCCTTCATCAGGGCTAAGAAAATAACCAGATAACAAGGTATGAGAAAAATAAGTAGTGATGGTAAAAAAAAAAATAAATAAATAAAAATAAAATAAATAAATATAAAGTACAATGAAATAGTTAGAATAATGACTAAGAACTAAGAGATAAATAATAATAACCGTTACAAAGTGTGGAATGATGAAGTAGGCATAATCAAAAAGGGTGACATAAGTTACAATGGGAATCTTAGAATAAAATGTAAAACATAAAAAAAATAAAAAATAAAAAATAAATAGTAAAATTAAGACATTGAGAATGGAGTAGTTAGATAGAAAATCTTGTTATCTGGTTATTTTCTTAGCCCTGATGAAGGCCTGAACTTCAGGTCGAAACGTCGGCATATGTAAAAATAAATATTATCATTTATTTTTGCCTTCTTTTTTGACTGACCACCCCAACTATTCTTATCTTCATTAAACATATTCTAAATTTATGTAAATACGTAACCATATGTAAAATATTCTGAACTAATTGGATTTCTAACATGTTCCAACTTTCATGTAAATAACATAACACTTTACGTACGATTCTGTAGAATCGATACTATAGTATCTTCTTTAAGCACTGGCGAAATCCCATCAGTTAAGTATACACCATCTTCCACTGCCTTCAGCGCTTGCGGTTTTTGTGGTCACGACCAAACTGCCTTAGTCACTCCGCAATAACACACATTGAAGTTTTCTTGTTTATTTTTGTCTTTGTCTGTATGCACGCACACACTTATTCGTAATACACACAAACATTATTTCTACCAGGAGGTTGTCGATTCACGGGGTTTCAATAATCTCAAGGACTAAACCATTATTTCTATGATTATTCATAGAAAAACGTACTAAGCTATTAAGAGAAGAATGATAGGGGTGATCAGTCAGAAATAAAATTGCAAAAATAAATAATAATATTTATTTTAACATTTGCCGTTTCGACCTGAAGCTCAGCCCTTCATCAGGGCTGTTCGAAGCGAATGTTGAGATAGAGAGGGAATACCATTTTCATTGGAATACCATTTTTTAATATCACCTCCGTTTAACTCAAAATTACTAACTTCCACTCTTAAATTCAAAAAATCTCCGCTTAACTTAACAATTCGAGAAACTATTCAAAATATTAATTTTCTTAATAAAAAAATTACTTTAATTTATCACCCAATTTTTAAATCATAACATCAATCAAGAAGACGTCAATAATCTTCCCGTTTGCCTCTCAAATATATTCAAATCCACTAAAGCACAGAAGAAACTAATACTAATTTCCAAATTCAAAAATCTGTACTAGGTTATTCTTAAAAATAAAGTTTATCCTCCAGGAAACGAAGAATGGGTAGACAATATCTCATCCACAGACATCCACTCCAAAGTTATTAATATTTTAAGTTTAGGATCAATTTTTTCCTCTGTCAAAATCATTCCACAACTTACCACTAACCTTGAATATATTTACGCCTACACTCTTTTCCAGCATTCTCTTCGAGCAGCCCTGATGAAGGCCTGAACTTCAGGTCGAAACGTCGTCAAATGTTAAAATAAATATTATTATTTTTTCTTGCCTTTTTATTTCTGACTGATTACCCCAACCATCATTCCTTCATTATTCACGACAGTCAACCATCAACCCACAATTATTAAGCAATTAATGTGAAAATTACCCATACTCCTACGTAAATATAAATATAATTATAAACTAAAATTTTATGTAATACCTCTTGGTTTAAAACCTATTTTTTTTTTTAAATCGTTTCTAAAAAGTTACTGAATATTACTTGTAATTTTTCAAGAAAAACAAACATAATTTTAAAGAAGTGTTCTTATAGTCCCTGGTACAGACCCCTTTTTATCAAATTATTAATATTAACATCTGCATGAAACTTCATTAATAATTTCATCTCATCGTGACCTACAACTATTTTATTTACGAAAACTCGTAGGAGCGTTTTCAATCTGGAGGAGGGCAAACTTTGTCTATTTAATTAGATACTAAAAACTCGTAAATACTCATTTGTTTTCTACTTAGACCGCAAGATAATTTTATCGAAAAATCAAGCAAAAAGATGAACGTCAAAAATATTGAGCCGATTGGCATGACCTACATCACCAAATTTTCAGAATAACGAGGTTATATAGGAAAACGGCCCAATATCTTTGCAGGGCACCTTTTTTCACGATTTTGTGATCAAATTATCTTACGATTCAAGTAGAAAGCAAAAGAGTATTTACGAGTTTTTAGTCTCTAATTAACTGGACAACGTTTGCTCCTTACAGATTGAAATTCCAAGAGTTTTCGTAAATAAAATAGTTGTAAGGTACGATGAGTATACTCTCAGTACTTCTTGTATATATTTTTATTTTTTGTAGATATTTATATTTTCCTAGAATTTTTTGTATTTTCTTAGTGTTTTATATATTTATCTGTATAATATCTACATGACAGACTAATATACATTTTTTTTTTAACTCTACTATTATTCTAAGGGAACCTGAGTCCCAGAATCAAATTATTTTTCATTTCATTTCAATCCGTCATATTTGGACCCCATTTTGAGACAGTGTGAGAAATTTTTTTGTAGACACAAAGGCTTTTTTTTAAATAAATAGTTACAAGGAACACAAACATATACACGGCAGGGGGATCTGGTCCATCGTGTGTAATGTAGATGTTTATTTATTTATCATGTTTCAAAGTAATTATTTACCTAATAATTCAGATAATTATGTAGTAAACAATATAAATAATAAGAAAGCTATACTGAGCATATACTCCTACAGCTATAAGACAACGAAATAATTTCACAAACTACAGAATAGCGAGCAGTACCCTATCTGTTCCTCTGATCGCGGCACTCCATTACTCCAGGTCATGAAACGCCTGGAGGCAGCCAGCTGATAAGACAATAGCAACAGATTGCCCTCATGGATTACCTCAGGACTATATTATTATTGCTGGAGGAGGGTGGGGGGAGGCTCGTTACAACAGCGATTATTGAACAAAGAATAGAGTAATAACGATAAAGGGAGCTACAAAAAAAATAAAATAATAAGGAAATGGACATATTGTTGAATTTTATTCTAAAATTATCTAGATAGCATATAGTAATCTGAGGCATTTATCAAATTATTAAAATCTTTCTAAAACTACGCGAATAGACTTTATCTTAAATAAATAAAGAAAACCCTAAGTGAATAACCTACAAACGAAACAGATAAACATATGAACAAAACACTTAAATCTATATATAATAATACAGCAGCATAAATATCTACTTAAAGAAATGAAGCAAGAAGAAGAGACAAAATAAAATAAATTCTTCTCATAAAAAAGTTTCAACTTTTTACTTAAAAAAATGAAACTTTCACTTGTCAATATAAACCTAATTATGTAAATGCTGGATTAAACTTAAATACATCATAAGAGCATTATCATTAAGTATAGAATACACGTGTAGGCGTTTAACTGTATATAAGAAAAATATTAGTGATTGAGTAAAAATAAATATTAAAAAAAAAAGTAGTATTGGGCTGCGTCGAAAATAGGAAATATATTCACTATCCCTAGCAAAGAACAGTATTATCCTATGATGATATGAAATACATATATATTGTAAATAGTTAGTAGATATCTGACTGTTTTTGGGGGGAGCATGCCAAATTTTGATAGGCAGGGAATTCCAGAAATTGACAGAGCTACTACAAAGGAGTTTTGGAATGAGGCAGATCTATAAGAAGGGATGTATAGGTCAGAAGGTTGAGATCTTGTGGTAACTGATTTTGTTTTTGGTGGGTGTTTATACATTTATTCCTCGCGCGGGCTCATTACCGCGTATGGGGAGCGTCCCACGGGTGGCGGATGTGGGGATGGTCGGTGGAAATTTCTTGGAAGTTCCTCCCGGCTAAGTCCGATGGACTCGCTGACCAACAATGAGAGGGGCCCTCCGGACTTGCTGGAGGGAGGGGACCTCCAGACTTGCTGGAGGTAGGGGCCCACCAGACTTGCTGGAGGGTGTGACGTAGGATGGAACGCCCTACTCACATATCTTTAGTTCACCAAACACCACAAAAAGTCATGGATCTCCCTAAGGTAAAACGCTCATTATCCGGAGGTAAACTAGTCCCCCGTTCGGGTCTCCGGGTGGGGACTGCTTTAGGGGATTCATGCCGCAAGTTGAAATATAGGGATTTAAATATTGGTACGTGGATCGTAAGGAGTTTAAACACAGCAGGGGGGCTAAAATCGGTCGCGAATGAGGTAAATGGGTACAATTTGGATGTCATAGCTCTGCAAGAGGTTCGCTGGCCAGGGGAGGGCTCGATGAGGGAAGGAAAGTACACTATTTGGTACGGAGGAAGCGGGAATCATTGTTTAGGTACCGGGTTTCTAATTAGGAGTAGATTACTATCCGCTTTGAGGGACGTACAATTCTTTAGTGACAGAATTTCGGTAGCTACATTTCAGGGACGTTGGTTTAAAATCGCATTAATAAACATACATTGTCCGACCGAAGACAGTGACAATGAAGTCAAAAGTGAATTTTACGATAAACTCGAATGGGTTTATGATAAACTACCGCGAAACTACATGAAAATAATTGTAGGTGACGCGAACGCAAAGGTAGGAAGGGAAGAAGTTTATATTCAGACGATTGGTAAAGAAAGTTTGCACGAATATAGTAATGATAATGGGATCCGTCTGATAAACTTTGCCATCTCGAAAAACCTGGTAATTAAAAGTACGACGTTTAAACGTAAGGATATTCATAAATATACTTGGAAATCGCCGGATTCGCAAACACGAAATCAAATCGATCATGTCTTGATACAACACAGCTGGCAAAGCAGTATAATCAATGTACGGTCTTATCGCGGAGCAGAATGTGGATCAGATCATGAATTAGTAATCGCGAAACTTGGACAAAAACTTAATATAAAAAAGAGGAAAGAAAACCGTTTCGAATTTGATAATTTTAATTTGGAAAAATTAAAAAATCCATCAATTAGAAACCAATTTGAGCTAGATGTTAAGAATAGGTTTGAAGCTTTAGAGCTTCCTGACGAGGACCACGAGGATATTGACAAGTTATGGATAGAGATCAGGGATAATATTAAAGCGGTCGGTAACTCGTGTCTAGGAAAAAAGGAAAATAAGAATAACAAACCGTGGTTTGATGAAGATTGCTTAAAAATGTGTGAAAAAAGAAAAGCCGCTAAATTAAAAGCTCTAAATAATCCTAGCGAAGACAATCTGGAATACTTCCGAATCTCAAAGAACGAAACGACAAAATTGCTCAAAAATAAAAAAAGGGAGTATCTTAAAAATAAAATAATTGAAATAGAAACTAATAGAATCGAAAATAACGTAAGAGACATGTACAAAGGTATAAACAGATCACGTAAATATGTAGGGCCCGTAACGTTTGAAATTAGAGATGATAATAACAATATTCTGACCGATCCGGCTGACATATTGAATAAGTTTAAGGACCACTTTGACAATATTTTAAATACGGGAAATTATGATCTGTGTCCTCCTTCTGAGTACCAGAGTGCTGAACCGTTAATAGAAGGACCAAGTAAAGAGGAAGTTGAAATAGCTATCGGAAAATTAAAATCATATAAAGCAGCGGGAATCGATAATATTCCTACTGAACTAATTAAGGCATGCGGGGAAGCTGGAGTTTCTAAAATACATAGGTTGGTTAAAAAGATCTGGGTGAACGAGAAATTACCTGAAGAATGGAAAGAATCTATTCTTGTTCCGATTCACAAAAAGGGTCCGAGGACGGATTGTAATAACTATCGAGGAATTTCACTCCTTCCAGTATGTTATAAAATATTCACTTTAATCTTAACCAGTCGAATCACGGAATACGCCGAGGAAATTATCGGAGACTACCAATGCGGATTTAGACGGAATCGTTCGACAATTGATCAAATATTTTCTTTACGGCAAATATTAGAGAAAAAATTGGAGTATAACGGTATTGTTCACCAGCTGTATATAGATTTTAAAAAGGCTTACGATTCTATTGACCGCCAGAAACTGTATAATATTCTAATCGAGCAGGGGATTCCAAAAAAACTAGTAAATCTAGTCAGGATGTGCTTGACGGAGACACTCAATAAAGTTAGAATCGGTAATAATTTGTCAGAAAAATTTGAGGTTCGTTCGGGCTTAAAACAGGGGGATTCTCTTTCGCCTGTCCTATTCAGTTTGGCATTAGAACATGCCATTAGGGAGGTAATGCGAACCGAGAAAGGGTTGGATCTGGGCGGGACAACATCCGTGCTGGGCTATGCTGATGATCTGGTACTGTTAAGCGAAGACGTTGAAACTATAAAACTGAATACGACAACGTTAATGAAAGCCGGTAAAGAACTAGGACTCGAAATAAACATGGATAAAACAAAATATATGGTTAGCTGCAAAAATGGCGATACTACTGGTGATATCGATATAGATGGTAATATGTTTGAACAGGTAGATAAATTTAGGTATCTAGGTTCTACGATAACTAGAAAAAACGAAATTGAAGAAGAGATTAAGGTTAGACTGAAGGCGGGGAATGCTTGTTATTTTTCTGTGACAAAACTACTCAGTTCGCGCCTCTTGTCCCGAAACTTAAAAATTAGAATCTATAAAACAATTATCTTACCTACAGTTCTTTATGGATGCGAAACTTGGCCGCTTACATTAAGGGATGAGCAGCGTCTTAAGGTTTTTGAAAATAAAGTATTGCGTAGAATATTCGGACCGAAGAAGGATGAGTTAACCGGAGAGTTCAGACGGTTACACAACGCCGAATTGCGTGAGCTGTATCCGGGTAATATAATTGAGGTAATTTCATCGCGGCGAATCAAATGGGCTTGTAAAGTTGTTGGGCTTAGTAACGAGAGAATTCCTAAAAGGTTAATATTTGCTGTGCCGAATGGCAAGCGTCCGAGGGGTAGACCGAAGCGAAGGTGGGAAGATTGCATTAAAGCCGATCTGAAGGGACTGGGTTTGGACGGCGAACGATGGAAGGAGGTGTGTAACAAGCGATTGGTGGTGTCGGCATCGAACCTTCGGGTTCGCTAAGCCTTATTATTATTATTATTATTGTTTATACATTTATTATCGTAAAAAATTTATAAATAACAATACAAACTATTAGTTTCCAACATACATGAGAACAGTTAACGCTAATTCAGGCAACCTCAGAGCACAAAAAACAATATCATATAAATGCAGAAAGAAAGAGAAAAAAAAAACAGATGTGTCCACTCACACGACTTTCCTGTCTATTTCAGAAAAAAATTTATATATTTAAATATGTCCATTAAGAAACAAAAAAAAAATTGAATTGGATTTATTTTCAAGAAAATTGATCAAAGAAATGATATAAGAACGAATACTTACTTAAACTGAAGGAATGTAAACCGACTTATGGAGGATCAGCAATAAAAATTCAATACACTCTAATATTGCTAATCAAAAACTTTTTTACTGCAGCCCAATTTTGTCAAACAATAATTTCTGTTTAAAGTCGAGAGAAAACTTGTGTGATATGGGCAACAGATTACTTTTTTCTCATTCACAGCTTAGATTCGCATTCTTACATACGGAATTGAATAACTGTAACTTCGTTAATAGTTGCCCGAAATGAATGATTTTTATATGGTTTTGTAGTGAATTACCTTTAAAAAAAAAAAGAACAGATTGAACAGTGTTTTTGTGGGCGCATGGAGCACCCAATTTGTTTCAAAGGCATCAGTAGTCAAAAACATATACAATAAAAAAGAAGCAACTAAATCGGTCCGCTAGTTTCTGAGATCATCTTCACACAGACCAATGATTGAAAATGTTTTTTTCGGACTCAGGGACCTCTGAAACGTATAGATCCGTCGAAAACCGCATATCGAAAATTTGACCCGATTGCAATACTTTCCTTAACTAGTATAGGTAGGAAAGTAAAAAGACCTATTGACTTCTCACCAAACCATCCAAAAATATACCTACAGAAGAGGAAGATTAGATTTAAAAGCTGATGTATTTATATATTTCAAGTTCGAAATTTTTTTATACCTTTATCTCTGCTAATCAGCTGATATATATAACCTTCCTCTCCTGTTTCCTTCACTATGTTTCTGTATGGCTTGGTGAGGTGTCAATAGCAAATTTTTTTTTTCTCTCTGTCTTTCTGCCCTGATGATATATTAACTGGCGAAACTTTGGTCAGTTAACACTTCAATTTTATGTGGGAGACTCATGGCTTTTCAATATAGATTGTTCCATTCATAATGTCTCTTTTCAAGCTAAACAGCAAACGCTTATATCAGTAGTAATTATAAAGATCATTACATACAAACTAGACTTATTAGATAAATCAATACAATAAAGAAATATATTATAATGTGTTGAAGACTGATAAGGCCGGACTATTACCGCCCACGCTACCTAGCCGCAGACGGTGGAACTACTTGCAGCGACCCTTGGAGCTGCTGCTACCTAGCGGCCATCCGCTGCACTACTCCCCCCAGCCTTATCAATAGCACAAGCACACATGGCATGTCAAGTTACCTTAAATCAATGTATGCATTTTAAGACACCAATTTTATTTATTTGTTTATTTTTATTTATTTTTTAATCAGGAATAATAATTTAATTAAATCAACATATTTTTCTTATCTGACGATGAATTAGAAATGAATATTCAATATGTTATTTTATAAAAAGAAACATATGTGATTTTTCAATATGATAAAAATAAGAAATAAAAGTTTAGTGCGATGCACCTCACAACTTTAATTAACTACACTACTTTCAATAGAAATCTTTTTCTTTTTTTTTTTTAAGCTTTAAGAACATTATTTTAATAATAAATACAAAATTAAGACCATAGGAGTATTCATGCACTTGTCGTAAATGCATAATATGTATGTTATCATGCTAAGCATTCAGCGCAAATTTTAAATGGATGATAAATGGCCAGTATGTAGTAACCTGCTAAAGTTTTATCAGTTAAAGTAAGGTTATGAGTGTTCAATTGCTTATTTCATCTAATAACGTTCTGATTTATTTTTAGAATACCAAAACGAAACAAAAAGGCAGAGTTGCTAGATTATTTTATAAAAAAATGCTTTAATATAAATCATGAAATGATGATTCACAAGGAAAAGAACTTGATGAAGTGAAATCTAGGCTGCTAAATCTTTTCTTGCATTCCATTTCGATGGATAGTTTAAACAAACAAACATATCATATAGCTTACCGTTGGGTAAAACATTCTTGAAAAAGAGTCGACTCCAATATTCTTGAAGGTTTGTCCCTCTGTTTAATTTATCATTACAGCAAACTTTATTCTTGGGAGTCTGTGCTAGCCTACATGTTTTCATATTGATTGACTTTTATCGTTACAACGTTATAAATCATAAAGCCTTAAACGATAAAAGATGTATTTAACGTTTTTTTTTTTTATCAAATTAGCGAACTAATTGGTTCCTGAAATTTGCTAGATTAAACATACTCTGAAGTTTTGTAAGTTTTATGCAGCTTGTCATTAATGCTAAATGAATTATCATGTTAACGAAATAAAAAGGCAGAGTTGTTCGATTATTTGATTAGAAGTGCTTTAATAGAAAACATGAATTGAGATTCAGAAGGCAAAGAATTAGATGAAAACATATATGAAATCCTGGCTGTTAAGTCTTTTCTTAGATTCCATTTCAATGGGCACTTTAAACAAACAATGAACAAAGAATTAAACCTCACTATAACCTTCGTGCTTTTACGAAAATAGTATCACTTTATAGGACCTCAGACTAGATTAAAGTTTCTGTTATATCATTTTCACATTAAGTTATCAAACTCAGGCAGATGTTATGAATGAATATCAACAACATAGATTACATAAAATTTTGAAATTGCGAAACCTTGAATTAAATACACTCTCAATTATACTCCAACCTGAGGAAAGAGGAAGCACGTTTTGACCAGAACCAATGACCCCTGACGTCCGGAAATGCTCAATTAAGCTTTCCAAGCCATGGAAGTCAAAAGAGGAAAATACATTGATACATGCATCGTTTGAATATATCGTCAGCAATATATTACAGTTCTTGGTTAGGGGAGAGTTCAATTATTAAAATGGCACAGATAAATAATAACATTAAAGAAGGAAAACAGAAAAAAAAATTGAAGAGAAGATTGTTTGGAATGATCAGTAAAAATAAATAAGTATATTTATTTTTATTTTTGCCTACGTTTCGGTCCTTTTTAGCGGAATCCTTTCGTTTAATCAGCCCTGAACATTGGACCGAAACGATGGCAAAAATAAATATATTTATTTATTTTTACATTTTTTTTTACTAATCACCCCAAACAAGAAATAGATATATATATCTTGGTTCCATAATTGTAATAGATGGTGCATGTGATATAGAAATAAAAAGAAAATTTTCAGATGGCAAAAAGACATATCCATGCTCAACTCGGTATTATGGATCCGGAACATTATCCCCAAAACAAAAAAAAAACATCTACAATAGTATAGTACTGAGCATTATGACGTATGGGTCAGAAACTTGGACCATAAAAAGCAACCTCAGGAAGAATCTTCTAGCCACAGAAATGGACTACTGGAGACGAGCGGCGGGAATATCCAGAATGGATAAAGTCAGAAATACGACCATCAGAGAAAAGATGGAGGCTAAAAGAACCATTCTGGAAGAGATTGAGATAAAACGGCTGAAGTGGTATGGACATTTGAAAAGAATGCCTGAAGGAAGACAACCCAAACAAATCTACTTATGGAAAATTAGGGACGAGGAAGACCTGAGATAACGAAGTGGAGGAATGCATGATGGGTCATGGTCAACGGGAAGAATGGACCTTAGATAGGACATTATGAAAAGAAGCCATAACTTTCAGAAAAAAAAATAAAATAAAAAATAACTGTTAAATAAAAAAGACTAACTGATCTATGCCACAACTTGAATCGATTCCCAATTCAAGGGTTGTTCTTCCAAATATGTAAATTAAAGGAAAATTCCAAAACCTACCAATGTTTCATGCAAAGTTCTTGATCCAAAACATGTGAATAATCCAATTAGCCTTGCAGAAAATTTTATTACACTAATTTTTATAATTGTTCACTTGGCCGTTTACATTTCATTAATTCATCAAATAAATCATACTCTAATCGATTAACAGGGAAATTAGTCTGATTAAATTGTGTAATTTTAATGAACATTTTTTTTTTATCTTTTAATATCAATCTGCACCTATCGACATTGTTAACAATCAGCAGATGGTCTGATTAAAGTAGCAAACTGATATTTCAGCCATAGAGAAGGATAGCATCCAGGAGTACCTCTCGTCTGGCTTGAATCAATTACCATGGTTTGTTAAGGAAGGAAGGAGGTCTCTCATCCAGCGCCTTTTCAGTCTCCTCCTCATATTGATGGCTATGTCAGCTGAAGCCATATCTCTGATTAGTATGTTAGTATGTCCTTGTAAATTATTATGAAATCGTTTGTAAAGAGCTCTTATGTGTTAGTCAAATATAGGCAGGAGGAAGTCGATATATTTTTTATTGGAAACTTTGAAGTTTCTGGAAGTGAATCTTTTTAGCTATACATCATATCTGTAAGGAGTAAGTTAATATTGGTTAAAGTAAGTGTAGGTATGTATTTAGTTTCTGTCTAAGTTCTAGTTTTTAAGATTTGGAAAAAAAAAGTGAGTAAAGTGAGTAAAGTAGTTCGAGTGGTCTATTGAGGGTCTTCCGCTTCATTTTGACATGTGGGCCCCATGCCAACCTTCTGTCAAAGATAAGACCAAGGTAGTGTACGGTGTCCGACTGAAAACTACAAATAAAAGTGGGATAATATAGTTGATGTCTCTAATTAAGATGCAAAGATTTTAAGAAGGATTCCTGGACCAAAAAGAAATACAGAGAGATCAAACGAATAAATAAACAATAGTATTGATGACCTAGAAATATCAGTCAGAAATTCTGCGGACATATGGTCCCAATGAACTAGTCAAGGCTTTATAAACAAATTTTCAATAAACTTCGGGCCTATAAAAGTCAGGGTGGATAGGTTATAAACAGATGGAAAAAGAGCTCAAAAGATTTAATATAGCAGCCAATATATTTTTTTGGGATGGGAGTTTCCATAAACAAGCAAAGCGTCAATGTCTTGCCTAAGTATTTACAACATCAATATTATTACCTCCAAATGTTCGTATCTTCAATTTTGATAATTTCTAACCATTTCTAAATTTTACTTTCAATGAAATTAAAAACTGTATACAAATAAATATACATCTAGTAAATGTGATACAGAGAAATACATTTAGAAAATCTACCAAATGGTAGCACTCTAAATTAGAAGACCATGAGACCTTCTTTTCAAACGCGTCGTAGGATTATCAGGATCGAGGAGGAAGCAAGGTTGGAAATGAGAGAATTAGGACGGATCTGAAGTTTATTATGGAAGGATAGGGTATTTGGATTAGGCTAAATCAGAAACATATGGAACATTAAGGTCGTTATGGATGGTTTTATTTATAACAAAGTAAGGAGCATTTTGGATTTTACGAAGGATTTTGGATTGTAAGGATTGGATACGATAGGAATTCGATGGTTTGGTGGAACCTCAAATGTCAACTCCGTAAGTCCAAATATATCTTATTATAGTCATGTATATGAGTCTTTTTATTTTCACTTACCTATATATGTAATATATAGTAAGGAAAAGCATTGCAATCGTAAAAATTTTCGAATCTGAGTTTTCAAAGGAAATACAATTTTTGAGGTGTCGTGAGTCCAAATAACCAAGTCCCAAAAAATGGTCTGTGTGTATGTGAACACTCTAGCTCAAAAACGAAAAATCGTACTAAACTGATATTACGTATGTGAGACAGGTATATGCCTTAGATGTGACAGTAACTTTTCCCTTAAAATCGGCTAACCGGTAATATAAGTGAAACTTTATATCCATGGTGAACACATTTTTACAATTTTCTCAAAAACTGCTCTAACAATTTTGATTGAACTCGGTGTATCATTGTATAATTAAGTGGTCTTTAATAGCATTCAGGTCTTATCTCCGTTTATGTCACTTTACAGGGCTTAAATGTCCAATGTTCATATAAGTCTTCCTCCAAAGTACCTTTAATATTGTTTATTGTTCTTATTAAATTTAAATTTAAAAAAAAAATCTTGTAGAATAAGACGAGAAGTAGCTGAGTGTCTAAGGCACTGAGCTTGGGTTCGAGCCCGGCCGTGAAATAATATTGATTTTCTGTTATATCAGCCCTGGATCAACTCAGGAATCAAGGGGGTCTTTCACGGTACGCTCAGTACCTTCTCAATGCTTTGGAAGAAAACATGTAAGTTAAGTACCGGTTAGATTTGTTATCTCCTTATTCAAAGCATGGTCAAGGAAAAATACTGATAACATTCTTTATATACATTTAATTAAGTTTATTCATTACAAAGATGGACACACCTATCTTAATCAGAATATTGAGAAAATATCACTTTAATTCCATTTAAAAACATTCATTATCTGCTTCACATTTTTGCTTCCTCACCACCGAAAGTTAGGCAGCTTTGTATTTTATTTAAAATACATTGCTTAAGTTTTCGGGAACAGCCCCCATCTTCAGAATATTATTTCATATCCTTATATTCTATTAAAATATAATATATTTCTACTTTCTTGTATCTTTTTAAAAAACTATCAGCCTAGATCAAACATGGATTGTCATGTTAGTAGAATAAATAATTAAGTAATTAAATCGTCTTGAAAACATTCAAACCTATTTAAAATATTTCTACCTGCATTCATGCATTAGACAATAAAAATGAAACAATACAAATCCAAATAATTTATGAAATAAAAAAAAAAAAAACTCAGGTGTGTTTTTTTGACCATACTATAGAAGTGAAAACATCTATAAGGGGAGATTAATAATATGAAATATACATTAAAAATAATAACTCATTACACAGATAATGAAATACTGAACATTTCCTTCGCTTACAGTATGCAGGTCCGATTTTTAGTTTATGAGATATTTAAATCCGTATTTTCAATAAAACTCGTTATCATTTAGTTTTCGACACTATATTTTTTTCCTTTTTGCTTTACTAACACTACGTCCTATAGTAAGTATCTAACATGATTACTATCAGCCTGTAAGGTTCTAAATTTGCTTAAAACACTACCGCTTTTTCGGCCCAGCTCCAGGTCTATTATTAGTTGGTTAGCTTTAACACTAAATAATATTATCTATAAATAATAAACTAACCACATATTATCTATAAGACCATATTCACATACAGCTCATACCTAAATACTTATTATAGATTCGACTTTCTTTTTTTTTTTCTTTTTTTTTTCAACAGAAACAGATTTTACTGTTAAGAAGAATATACATTTACTTTTTCTGTATTTTTTATTTTTTCTAAAAGGTTTTATTTATATCCTAACATTGTACATAGTTTGAAGTATCTTAGTATGGTTTCAAGAGTTTTTTATATAGATTTTTTTATTTTATTTTGTATATAGTATGTATAACCAATATTTTTTTCTTTTCTTTTTTGTAATGACCTATCGTAATCTTAATTTGTTATGTTTGTTTTTATCTGGCCAGATGTAAAATTTTAATTTCTGTACTTTTTTGTTATTCTGAAGGCACTTCGTCCTAGAATAAAATTATTTTTCTATTCTATTCTATTCTAAATAAACAAAATCACAAACAAGGCTTTTTTTTTTACGAACTCAGAGTAACAATAAATTTAGATTAATGGAAAATCACAAAAAATCTAAATAACCGTAGTAAGTGTCATTCCAATAACGTTTGTAATCAACCAAACAATACATTATAAATTAACTTTTTGAATAAAACCTAAAATTTTATAACCTCATAAAAATATTTTATTAACCCAAATCCCACTCCATATTGTAAATGTGATACATTTCTATTTGTTCCTTTTAATGGAGCGGTGAAATTAAATCCAGTATTTGTTTATTTCTTGTTTTTATTTGGTAGGCTGCCTTTGTTGAGGTATGCGGGTTTTCTCTCCTTTCTTCTCTTATTTTTCGTCAACCTTGTTTCCTCCTTAAGCTATTAAGATACCTTGGGCGTTAATCATGTAATATGAAATATAAATTAAAAATAATAACTCATTATAAAGAGGATGAAATGCTGAACATTTCCCTCGCTTACAAAATGCAGGTTCGATTTTTAGTTTCTGAGATATTTTGATCCATATCTTCAATAAAACTCGTTATCATTCGGTTTTCGATACTATTTTTATACATTAAATATGTACATTTTTATTTTAAGGGGACTTCGGTCTCAGAATAAAATTATATTTTATTTCATATTTTTTCCCTTTTCCCCTCTCTAACACGGCGTCGCGTTAAGTTACAATTTTGAATAATAGCTCATTACAAAGAGGATGACTTGACATTTCCCTCGCTAACAATATGGAGGTTCGATTCTTAGTTTTTTAAGATATTTTAATCCATATACAAAAACACTTCAATTAGTCTATTCCAGACGAATTAACCCGAATGTTACACATAGGTGATCTGACAGCTCCTTCTAATTCACTCTCCACAAAAAAAGTGCCTAGTTTCACTCCAAAAATCAACAAAATAAAACAACATTAAAATTCGACATATTTCTAAACAAGACTATTTCTAATAAAATTTCCATCCCTTTCCGAAGAGTACTAGCGGATCAAGGAATTTTTTTTTTTTGGGGGGGGAAGGGCTTCAGCCCGAAGGATTTTTTTCATATATATATAAAACGATAATTAATTTGAAAACAAAAGAAGGAACTAACTACCTATATGACATGATGTCTTAGTGATTCTTTAAATCCTAATAACAGTAATTACACGAACAATAATAGTTAAAGACATAGTTTTTAATATTGAAAATTTAATAGTTGACCGTTGCATTATAAAGGAAGAAGATGGTCCGGGGTGGAGGTCATAAATAGGATAAATAGTGGTAAAACTATTTTTATTAAAAGCCGACGTTTCAACCCGAGTTTGCAGGTCTTCTTCAGGGCTAGAACGGACAAGATACAAAAAGATAGAGAATTGTGGAAGTTAAACAATTCTCTATCTTTTTGTATCTTGTCCGTTCTAGCCCTGAAGAACACCTGCAAAGTCGGGTTGAAACGTCGGCTTTTAATAAAAATAGTTTTACCGCTATTTATCCTATTTATGACCGCCACCCCGGACCATCTCCCTCCTTTATAGTTTTAAATACTATTTTTCTATAAAAAATGGTTATATTTTACCATTTTGGGGGGGCTTCAGCCCGAAGGCCCTCTCCCCCCCTCCTCCGTAGAGGCGCCTGTGCCGAAGAGTAATAATAACCGTAAAAGAATAACGTTTTCTTCACGGGATACACGAGAGAACTTAACCTAGTAGACAGATAAAGCACGCGGAGGATATTATCCTTCTTATGACAAGGAATGGAGGCAGAACCGATTGCAGCAACGAGAACCCCCTCACGTAAGCTCAAATCTGCGCCAAGTATCTTCGGGACGATATAACTGCATTCAGGATACACTTTCTAACTTAGAAAGCGGGTTATCCATTTCTCTTCTCTGTAATCCAAGGAGACCGCTCCTCGAGGAAATCTCTGTCAAAGTTTCGTCAAGAGACAGGTCAAGGATAGGCGAAGGAGGGCACAGTTTGCTTAGGATAAAGTTTCACAGGACCGATCCTCACCAAACGTAGGAAGAAGATAGTAAACAAGATAAACTACTTTTCAAACCTTTTAGATAATTTGGTTCAAAGGGGGGGAGAGGAGGAGGGTAAAGCCGTCGCTAAGAGTGCCAAAGTGTAGCTATATATATATATATATATATATATATATATATATATATATATATATATATATATAATAATTTAAGTTTAATAATTTAACAATGGACGTTAATATATAGTGCTCATCAAATGAATAGACATATTGTTAAGTATGTATGATTTATTTTCTCTTGAATTTTATTTTATTTTTGTTATAAAATGCATTGAAAATTAATAATAATAAGACTGTATTTAGCAACGGAAAGTTGTATATAAGGTTTTTTTAATAAAAAAAACAAACAAACAATAATAATAATTTAATTTTTAAATAAGTTACATCTTTCTTCGAGTAGGATTGTAGAGATGAGTGGAACTAGATAGGGATTGTGCTAGAGTATTTGGACGATTTATAAGGTTCTTGTGGAATTTGGAATTTTTTTTAGGAATAAGGTCGAGGACAAGTGGGATATTAAGGTCATGATGTAGGGTTTTGTTGGTTACATAAAACGGAGCATCGACTATTGTTCGGAGGACTTTGGACTGAAAGGATTGGTCTTAAAATCATTAACGTTTATTTTTATTGCCTTTGTTAAATTATTTATTTTTAATTGTTAACTTTCAATCTTTATAACTTTAATTCAATTTAATTATCATATTCATCTGTAACTATTCTACTCTTTATAAACTTTAAATTTAGCTGTAGCTTTTGTTATGTATGCCTATGTAGTAGTTGATAAAATTGTAATATAGGGCGAAAATGACTCATGTGGTTGAGGAGAACAAAACATTTATAAATAAATCCAAAGTAAGCAATAAAATCGAAGAATATAGAAGAGGGATGTAATAATAAAACAAAAGCTATGTGATAAACATCTGTTTAATAAATAACGGTAACCATGGCATGGAGTGAAGGTTACATGTTACAATGTATAACTGACATCTCTAAAAATTTCATAATCGCGTTCTAGAGGTTCTAAAATGGATGGAAAACGTAACTCTAATAATATGGAGGAAGCCTATAACAATATGGAGGTCAGGCCAAATGGCTTAATATTTTTGTAGGTCACCTTTTTTTCTTCTTGTTTCTCAATTTTCTGATCAAATTATCTTAAGATTCAAGGGGAAACCAATGGGTGTTTATGGGTTTTTAGTACTTCATTGAATAGACAAGTTTTACCGATCTCAACATTTAAAAAAAAATAATTAAACGCATTAATTTATGAAAAAATTCCCCACTTCTGAGGATAGGTACAGAAGGGGAATACAGATATGAAACTGAAGAGAAAAGAATTTCTCGGAAAATGTACATACATTTAGGTAAGTCGAGAGGTTAAATAATATGTTTAGTCAGAATAATAAAATAGTGGTATTTCTTAAATTTATTTTTGAAACTCTTTAATAAAAAAAAAAAAAGGAAAATAATACTCATTTTTTTAGTAAACTCATATAAAAATGTATAATTTAGCAAAAATTTCCATGGAACTGACTGCCTCGCATACCCGGAGGAACGGGATTAAAAGCCAATTGAATCCTGAAAGCGGGATTCGAACCTAAAACCATTTTGTAGGTAATTCGGTATATTTTCCAGACCACTATGCAAATAAATAAAATATAAATATATGCATATATGTATTTGCAATATTTAAAAAACTCCGGCTTCCATTTACAAACTTAATAAAGTGCCTATTATTTCTAAGGAAAATGAACAACAATATCATTTTTACATAAGATTATATGGTACGCAGTATTTGTACATGGTGTTTGCACAGTATAAATAATATTATAATAGTTAATGCAATTAGGTGAATGAATACGCAATCAGCTGAAATAGAGACAAAATAAGTGGATCGCGAAATGGCTTGGGATTGAGCTGACCTCGCTGACAAAATGGAGCTCGTTGAGACTAATTCAGCTGTAACAGGAGGGGCTGAGCCACTGAGCTAGTGAGCCTCTGATGGGGTCGTAAAGTCGGCTCATTGGTTCGATTCTCGCCGATGGCTGTTCGATCCTTCCGCTGGTAGGCTCCGTTAGGTCTGTGATAGCATCGCACGGCTCTATTACTAGTCAGCAGTAAGTGGTATGGATTATTTATAGGATCATGGTACAATAACTTAATAATTTAATATAAATAGCAAAATTCAAAATATACATCCATGACTCTCTAACATGCAGACGAACAGTTAAAATGCAAACATTTTGCTAATTCAAGCACTATAAATAAGCCATCGTAGAGTAGACTAATTTGATTGAGAACACGGGTTGAATTAATAGGGTGAATAAAAAAAATGAAGGAGATGCTCCGATGTGGCGGTCATAAATAGGCTAAATAGTGGCAAAACTATTTTATTAAAAGCCAACGTTTCGACCCGACTTTGCAGGTCTTCTTCAGGGCTAGAACGGATAAGATACAAAAAGATATACAAAGAATTGTGGAAGTTAGATAATATCAAGACAAAAAATTATAAACAGTGGGAACAAGATTATTAAAATTATAAAAAGTAAGTATATTAAAATATAAACAGAATAAGCTAAGTAACAAGACTCTACACTGAAGTAAATAAATGGTAATAATTGTTGTAGTATAATATATAATGGAAGGAGATGGTCCGGGGTTGCGGTCATAAATAGGCTAAATGGTGGTAAAAACTATTTTATTGAAAGCCGACGTTTCGACCCGACTTTGCAGGTCTTCATCAGGGAGGTGTGTTCATCTAGGAGTTTCACTTAGAACTCCTCAGGAAGGGAGTAGAACTCCAGTTCTAAGTGAAATTCCAAGCTGAATAGACCTCCCTGAAGAAGACCTGCAAAGTCGGGTCGAAACGTCGGCTTTCAATAAAATAGTTTCTACCACTATTTAGCCTATTTATGACCGCAACCCCGGACCATCTCCTTCCTTTATAATGCAGCGGTCAACTATTAAATATTCAATATAATATATAATATATGCAAATGTGAATATACTTCAACAGATCTACAGGAGAGATTGAAAGAAAAGGAAAAATGATATAATATGAAACAACATACACAAAGGAATGTACAGAAAAGAAAACAAAAAAGAAAACCAAAAGATAAATAAATAAGCACATAACATTAGAAGAATAAAAATAGACTTACAGGTGAGTTCAGCTAGGAGTTCTACTTAGAACTGGAAAATCAGGGTAAGGGTAGGTATTGGGGAAATTTGTTGACCTGTTTGGGTAATGGGGGGAAAAAAAACTGAAAAATTGCAGTATCTAAAATTTGATTGATTACAATGTGAATCGAAACAAACATGGAAGAAGTAAAACGTACATGAATCTCTCCTGTAGATCTGTGGAAATATATTCATATTCCCATATATTATATATTACACTACAACAATTGTTACTATCTATTTACTTCAGTTTAGGATCTTGTTACTTAGCTTAGTCTGTTTATATTTTAATGTACTTACTGCTTATAATATTAGTAAGCTTATTCACATTGTTTATAATTATTTGTCTTAATATTATGTGTATATAGGTGTGACTGTTTTTATGTTTTTAATTTACTTGTATTTAGGTTATTTTATTTTTTTTTATTGTATATTTTTTTTAAAAACTTATTTATTGAAAAATATTACAATCTGTCTCTAGGACATTTATAATAGAGTTCACATATCACATTCACACTCTAAAATAAATTATACAGAAAAATATTTTATTGTATATAGTTTTTATTTATTATTATTTAGTTATTATTTTACTTTTGTTAATTTTTATTTGTTTGTTTGTATATACGGTGTGAATGTGTTCATTTATCAATATAATTATTGTTCCTGTGACAGAATATTATATGTCTAAATAAATAAATATTATGTAACTTCCACAATTCTCTATATCTTTTTATATGTTATCCGTTCTAGCCCTGAAGAAAACATACAAAGACGGGTCGAAACGTTGTCTTTTAATAAAATAGTTTGGCACTATTTAGCCTATTTATGACCGTCAACCCGGACCATCTCCTTCCTTTATAATGCAACGGCCAACTATTAAATATTTTTAAAAAAATGAACGTTTTTAAACATAATATTTGTATTATTATTTATTTGATATAAAATACAATTAACACTCAAAATATAGTCCATTGTTATCTACCGCCATTAGCCATCTGCTAGCCAATTTCTCTATACCACGCTGACACCAAACCTTGAGATGGCTGTCAAAGAATTCTTTGCAATTTCAATATCAATTTCTGCAAAACTATCAATTTTTTTTTTCACTTGAAGAAAATGGACCATCGATCTAAATAAGTACTGATCCGATGGTACTAAGTCTGGATTACATGGTGAATGAGGCAGGAGTTTTTCAGTATATTCAATAAATTTTAACAAATTTCTATTCTCTTAGCTGATTGCTGAGGAGTAAGTTCGTGAGGGACCAGTCTACTGTTCTTTTTTACCTTCTCCATGGAGAGTAGATAGGCGACTAACAATATCTTTCGACACACCATACATACTATATGGCAAATTCGAGAGTACTTATGGACGGATTTGACTCAACAGCTTCCTGCAGAACCTCATCAATATCCATTAATGGTCGCCTGGAGCCCTTCTTTCTTTCCAACGTCGTATCTCCACTGCTAAATTTTTCAAATCAAGCAATGCGCTGGTCAAGGACTCCTTCTCCTTCATATGTAATAATTTTACGAGTTGCTTCAGAGGTTGCGAAGTTTTTTTTTCCAGTAAAGCCTTAAAATTACGAGAATTTCATAGGACACTGACATATTTCTTCTTTGAAACAAATAACTAAACTGAGACTTTTTTTTTTGAAGAAGTCGAATGAGATTAAACAAGCTCTAAAGGGATTATTAAGTACTAAATAGAAATAAAATATTTAAGGCTTTTTGAAATCTTGAATTTGATAAAACAGGTTTTTTTTTTTTTTTTTTTTATACACCTTACTAATTGAGGTCAAAGATAAAAGGAATTTTCAGGAGGTCTAATACGGCTGCTGTGCATAGATATACTTCTCCCGTAAGAGTATTGTAATGGCAGCAGTACGGCGGCCGTATTAGAACTTCTGAAAGTTCCTTTTATCTTTGACTTTAGTTAGTAAAGTGTATAAAAAAAAAAAAAATAAATAAAAAAAATGCCCGTTTTATCAAATTCAAGATTTCAAAGAGCTATAAATATTTTATTTCTATTTAATACTTAACAATCCCTTTAGAGCATTCTCTAAATTTGTTTAATCCCATCCGGATTCTTAAAAAAAAGCCCCTTATTTAATTTAAAGTCCCTTTTATCATTGACCTTCATAAATTTAACCACTGTTCTAAAAAAAAAAATCTAATTTAAAAAAAAAGTCTAATTTACGATAGTGTACTTAGCATTAAATTATTTTGAACAATTTTTGAGCAATTCTTTCTTATTCAATAAAAATCGTGACTACCTTAAGAAAGATACAAAATTGGTCTAACTACTTTTCCGTTCGGAATTGGCTTAAACATCAAATAACTTCTTTGTTAGAAATTTTGTCTAGAATCACGCCCCAGAGTTTGGGCATTAAGAATTGAGGCGATCCGTATAGTATTATGGTAAATAAACTTAAAAATGTGTTTTTTCACAACCGTTACTATAACATGGTGCTGACGATATGTCCATGGGGTAGGTGTGATTAGTTATGAAAAAAAAAAAATTAATAACATGAGTAAAATATAAAAAACGTCTGGCGTGTCCACTCACACAATTTTCCTATCTATTTCAGAAAAGTTTTTATATCATTATATCATTATATATGTCCATAAAAAAAAATAAAAAAAATTAAATTAGATTTATTTTCCTGAAAATTGATCAAATAAAAGATTCGAGTACGATTTATTTGATAAACTAAAGCAATGTAAACCGGCTTAAGGTAGATCAGTTTACAAATTTCAATACTTCCTAATATTGCTGATCAAAAACCTTTTGCCATAGCCAAATTTTGTCAAAAATAATTTCTGTTAAAAGTAGAGGAAATAATAAAGATTTAGTGATGCGTGCAACAGATTTTCTTACTTTCACTTAGTTATCTCATTCATCCCTTTCTGACACCAGGATCTTACATTGGAAATTGAATAGCTGTATCTTCATTAATAGTTGTAAGAAATGAACGATTTATATATAGTTGTATAGGAAATTTCATTACTCTTGACACAGACAGACAGACTAGTGGATGAAAATGTATTTTTCGGACTCAGGGGGCTCCGAAACGTATAGATCCGTCGAAAAGCGCATATCGGAAATTTGACCCGGTCGCAATACTTTCCTTACCTAGTATAGGTAGCAAAGTAAAAACTGTTGTGGATTCTAATGATAAAAAGATCCTCCCCCTCCACCTACGGTATAGACAATGATATTATTAGTTTTGATACTGCTCACTGAATCTTCTCGTAATTATTTAACCAGAGCTCATATTACACAACCTCCAGCCTCAGTCCATCAGAAGCGAAATCACTTTCCCTGGTCCCACAGATGTGAGAAAATTACGAATTCAGACCGTTCAGGAGCGAGTGTTCGTCCAGGAAGGCAACGGGGTTCCCATCGTATATTACGTAATTATCATAGCAATTAATTAATAGTCACATAATATATGCACATTTCTAGATTACTTTCCAATACAAGTTTTATATAAAAAACAGAGAGCGAATCTACCGGTAATGGACAAACAAGGGGAGATTATGGACATGAGATCACGGATTTCAATGAAACCTTTTTTAGTGATACTAGGTCGAAAAATATTTTACCATGTCTAAGGGTTCTTCCCGATGCTCCCTAGGAGGCCAAATAATCAGGCTTGAAGATAAAAAAAAAAAAAAAAAAAGCATTTGGAGAGTTTTTATTTATTCCTTAAATAGGCGTACAATTTGAAAGTTATTGATATAGTTTTGAAGATAAATAGTTTAGCTTTAGAATGGTTGTACTAACGTTGTATTAAGCGAAATTCCTGAGGAGTCATGAATATTTGAAAAATGGCATGAAGAAAAATCCACCCAGAAAATTAAGTCAAAAAATTTGTATTTTTTGATTTTTAAAAAAACTGGTATTTAAGAGTTTTGGTGGACTCTAAAAACGAATCTAAATCGTTTTTCATGAGAAAGGTTTAATTGACTTACTTTACTGAAAGCGTCTTTGGATTTTTGTAATTTATTGTACATTAGACTTCGTTTAACACAATCATCAATACTGTTTTCTTGTTTTACATTTAAAAAAAAAAACAATTCGATTTATATATAATAACATCCATGCAAAGCAAAGTAAAAAAAAAATTAATATAAAAAAATAATAAAATATTTTTATATCGGCATTATAAAACAATTATCTTGCCTACAGTTCTTTATGGGTGCGAAACTTAGCCGCTTACATTAAGGGATGAGCAGCGTCTTAAGGTTTTTGAAAATAAAGTATTGCGTAGAATATTCGGACCGAAGAAGGATGAGTTAACAGGAGAGTTCAGACGGTTGCGTCACAACGCCACCGTTGACACAACGCCGAATTGCGTGAACTGTATCCGGGTAATATAATTGAGGTAATTTCATCGCGGCGAATCAAATGGGCTTGTAAAGTTGTTGGACTTAGTAACGAGAGAATTCCTAAAAGGTTAATATTTGCTGTGCCGAATGGTAAGCGTCCGAGGGGTAGACCGAAGCGAAGGTGGGAAGATTGCATTAAAGCTGATCTGAAGGGACTGGGTTTGGACGTCGAACGGTGGAGGGAGGTGTGTAATAAGCGATTGGTGGTGTCGGCATCGAACCTTCGGGTTCGCTAAGCCTTTTTATTATTTTATTATTATTATATCGGCATTGGCAAGAACTCTCGGACATGGGTCAAATATTTTTCTACCTAGTAACACTAAAAAAAGTTTCATTGAAATCGGTGACCCCACGTCCGTAACCTCCCCAAGTAAGCTGAAGTCCTTGATAGCAATGAGCTCATTTGCTAAGATCACGGATTAAACTCTCACATCTTCTGGACTACAGATCTTCACTTAACTTACAAAACAAGCGACTAATCTACACCACTATACTGAGAGCATTAGTTTATATCGAGCAGAACTTGGGGTTGAACAAAATAAACACACATAAAAAAATACAAACAAAACAATTCAAAATTCTTAAAAAAATTGGTTAGTCCGCCTTACAGTCCACTTTTTATCAAATTATGAAAACTTCTCTAAAACGTCGTGAATGACTTCATTTTATCGTAAGCTAAATCGTATTTATCAACGAAAATTCCCACAAAATGGGACTTTTTCTGATTAAAATAATTAATTTCATAAGGTACCAAAATCTCATGGATAATTTGAACTCAAAATCGAGAAAAAATATGTCCTTAAAAATCTTGGGGTCATTTGGCCTATAATAATATGGAGGTCAGGCCAAATGGCCTAATATTTTTGTGGGTCACCTTTTTTTTTTTTTTTCAATTTCCTGATCTAATTATCTTAAGATTCAAGGGGAAGTGAGTGTTTATGGGTTTTTAGTACTTCATTGAATAGACAAATTTTACCGATCTCAACATTTGAAAAAATAATTAAACGCATTAATTTAACAAAAAATCTCTGAGGAAAGGTACAGAAGGGGAATACAGATATGAAACTGAAGAGCAAAGAATTTCTCGGAAAATGAACATACGTTCAGGTAAGTCGAGAGGTTAAATAATATGTTTCGTTCAGAATAATAAAATAGTGATATTTCTTATATTTATTTTTGAAACTCTTACTAACAAAAATTGAGGAAAATAACTGCCATTCTTGGATTAAGCTCATATAAAAATGTATTATTTAGCGAAAATTTCCATGCAACTGACGAGCACCCGGAGGAATGGGATTAAAAGCTAATTGAATCCTGAAAACGGGATTCGAACCTAAAACCATTGGATATGTAATTCGGTACATTTTCCAGACCACTATGCAAATAAATAAGATATAAATATATGCATATATGTATTTGCAATATTTAAAAAACAACGCAATATCTTTGTGAGTCAGAATACTTCAAACTCACGGTCAAGGCTAAGTACACATCTCACAATGTCAATGACACCTCTCAAAGATATAAATTTAGAAAAATAATCACAAATAATTTTGTTCACGAAGACGCATTTCAAAGATTAAATAACAATTTTAAGTAGAATAAATTAATAGAATAAGCATCTTTCTACTTTGTTATTATTATTACATTTAGTCTGCTCATATTTTTAAATTTATCTTTATTTTTTTTCGTGCACATAATATTAATTCTGTATATATATCTTTCTGTAAATATAGCAACTAGCTTGAAACAACCTTTATTTTTTGCTGGTTAATAAAATCCAACGTAACCATGGTATCACTTAAGCATGGTAGCATGAATTTTATTATGGGCAAAGAATAATTAATAGAGAAATATTTATTTATAATCATTATATTTGTCTCTTTGGAGATTAAAAGCGAAAATAGCAAGGCGCTCAACAAGTTAAATTCTAACAGAAAATTATTATTGTTAATTTTTTTTATTTATTCTTTTCATTTGTTATTACTCTTTATCTCCAAATCCTATTATCATTTTTGGAGTTAACTGATTGGTCACTATAACGCAGCACTGAGAACCAGACAAATTTTCAGATCATCCATGCAATTAAATCTATTTTTCCAAAAAATGTACCTTTTGCTTCAACGGTAAAAAATTAAAAATAGAAAAGATATTTTTATTTTTCCTTTTTAGAATAATATTTGTATAGAAAATATTATTTGATTTTGTTTAATTATTACACAGACTTGTGATCTTTTGCACATTAATCCCGCCAGTTACTTTTTAAATAGGAAAAAGTAACTAATGTAGAAAAGTATCGGTTACATTTGAATCAATTTCATTATTTTTCTATTATATGAACATATGTTAACCGTTCATATTTTATATGATTAAAGAAATCACATGATTCCTGATAAAACTTAAATCCTTCCTTCTCTTTGTTATTCAAAATGGATTATAACCTAAAGGAGTTGCTAACTAACTGAATCTGTTAACAGATGTTTGTATAATAGAAGAATAAAAAAATTGATTCAAAAGTAACTGATACTTTTCTATAACAGTTAGTTTTTCCTATTTAAAAAGCAACTGGCAGAACTAATGTGCAAAAGATTCCAGACTTGCCTTTTTTATATTATATGATTTATGAGTATAACATCTCTTCAATTTATCATAATCTTTTTTGTATTTGTATATTCTTATTTTATTTAATTTAACCCTTTTTAATTTTATTTATTTCCTCTAAATATCTTATCCTAGTATAAAATAGATTTTTTTCCGAACATTATGTTTTTATTTATATACATATTTTTTTATTTGTATGCTCTTGTGATAATTGGTTTCATCTTTTGTACATTTATCCATTCATACTCTTTAATTTATCCATATAAACACAGTATCCACACATTTTACAAGCGTTATGAGATACATATATAAAAGAAATTGAGCTCCGAATGCGACTTGCTTGTCATATTTACCAGCTGCGAATTTCTGAATATTGAGAAAAGATATCTAGGAGTACAGCAAAAGCCCTTGAAGGAAGGCAGAGAAGATAAAAGACAGCCTCAAACAGACACGCTAGTCAAGTTCAGTGAACTCGAGGACTTGGCTCGACGATAAGAATGGAGCCAATAAACCCATTCAAGAGTTTAGAGAGCTCTGGGATAAAACTCGAGAGAGGAAGCGCTATAACTCCCTCCCCCCTCCTACCTTCCTTCCCTCACTCCCCGAACTCGGAGGATATTATCCTGGCCTTGCTGTCCTCAAGGGATGGTCTAAGTGCCTACAGGGGGTAGTGATGTTTCGAGGTCTGTTGAATAAGAAATATATCGGATGCATGTGGATAAGCCTTGATGGAAACATATTATTTCTACTGTTGGAGTTCTGTGTAAGACAAAAACTGCATTAAAGAGGTCATTTAAGTACGTTGTGCATCATTAGCAGTAACAAAGCCTAGATTTAATTTTGGGGACTCAATGCTCCTTACTTTGTCACAAATAAAAACATCCATAAACGATCTTAACGTACCATATGTTTCCGATTTAGTTCAAAGGAACATAAGTACTAAAATGGTAATCTTAAAATAAAATATGAGAAGGAGTTAGTTGGGGGTGCGGTCAGATAAATACTAAATTAAAATATAGTAATTATTTTATTTTAATTTTGTAGCCCTGAAGACGAACTGCAAAGTGGGTCGGTCGAAACGTCGGCAAAATTAAAATAAAATAATTACTATATTTTAATTTAGTATTTATCTGACCGCACCCCCGACTATCTCCTTCTCATATTATATCAACGGTCAACCATTTCTACATCATTAAAATAAAATAATTATGTCACCTTATGTTGATACTTCATTATTATTTACACTTTGTAACGGTTATTATTATTTATTTCTTAGTTCTTGTTATTTTCATTATTCTACCCACTTAATTTTAATTTATTTTATTTCATACATTGTTTATGTTTCTCATGCCTTGTTATCTGGTTCTTTTCTTAGCCCTGATGAAGGCCTGAACTTCAGGTCGAAACGTCGGCAAATGGCAAAATAAATATTATTATTTATTTTGAATTTTCATTTCTCACTGGTCACTCCAACCACCCTTCTCTTCATTATTCACGACAATTCCACACATTAGAGAGAAGATATATTGTTTTTTTATTTATATTTACCTCAGATTCATAGAGACAAATATGAACCGAATGGACACCATGCCGATTTTTTTGTATTACATAATTTTGTAAGTAAGAAACAAATTTTATTAATAAAATTCAAAGTTACGAAAAAGTGGCGCCCTGAACAAATACAAAAATGTGTCATAATTTCCTTTACAGCCGAAGTACAGAAATAAATATGAAAATATTACTGAAATAGTAAAAATGAATGATATAATATAATAAAAGCAAAGATAAGATAAGATCCTTAGGTTTAGTAATGGATTACAAAATGAATCGACTATAATACTGACCAAAGAGGAGAGTAGACCCTCCCCCACTACAATATGATACCACTAATGCAGTTACCTGTAACCGTTGTACGGGACCCTTCCGTGACATCATTAGGCAAATGAACGTCACAAGAAAACAGTCGATTATTTTAAGGAGCTCCATTTGCATATTGCCTTCGCCCCCGCTTGTAGTAATTCATCAACCTCTACCGCTATCGTCTGTATGAGGGGGGGAGTTTATTACAATCCCCTTAATAGCTGTCCCTTTTGGTGGAGTACTTCAACAAGCAGTTTTATCCCTAGAACGGGCGGATCTACGGGGGGGGAGGGGGAAGGAACTTTCGGGCTGAAGCCCCCCAGAAAATGGTAAAATATAACCATGTTTTATGGGAAACAAATTAAAATACAGTACTATTGTTCGTGTAATTACATTTAAAAGGACTTTAGAAATAAGTAACACCATTTCATATATGTAGTCAGTTTCTTTCTGTTTTTCCAAAGTAATTATCGTTATTTTTATGAAAAAAAAGGTTTCGGGCTGGAGCTCCTCTCAAAATTAAATCCTGGATCCGCTATGCGGAAATGGTAAGCATCAAAATTCTTCTGTCACTGCACTTCCTAATGATATAGTTATCTCAAGCCGTGATATGAATGCCAAAAATCTGGTGCCCGCCTCACGAGACTTTTACTTACCACCCTCCTCTTAGCAGAAATAAGCATTTTCATACAAAGGGGAACTGAAAGTAAAAATTATCGATGCATTATTTATTTGCATTTCATTGTGGACATTTTTATTGGTTTAAATACCCTTATACAAACAAATTTAAATTTTTATATCGCTGTATTCTATACAATTAAATATTAAATAATGCCAACGATATCATTTATGAAAACCACATATTATGTATATGTACATAATATTGTCGGAGTCTGTATTACATTAAGCTCATGTTACGTATGTTACTCTTTCGGACGAATTCGGACGCAATCGTATTCCTTCGGTTCTTCCATTACAAGCATCAAATTCTATCATATTTTATATTTAACTATTGCTTGTATCAAAGGTAAATGTGAAATGGTTAATTATTTAAAATTTGAAAAAAATAAAGGTACTTTAGAGGTAGAGGAAGTTAATATTGAAAATTAGGCATTTAACCCCTTTTAGAGAACACCAATGAGAGTAAAACCTACATTATATTAAAAACTGCTTAAAAATACAATGATATACTAAGTTTAATCAAAATCGTTTTTGAGAAAATTATAAAAATGTATTAAATCGATTATATAAAGTACCACTTTGCCGATTTTGACGATAATGTTGCTGTAACAACCATCGATTATGAAAACCTCAAATACACAAATTCAGTTTAATACGTAATACGCAAATACCCATTTGCTTTCTACTTGGATCTTAGGACAATTTGATCACAAAATCGACAAAAAAAAAGTGGCCTTCAAAAATATTGAGCCGTTGACCTACACCCCTAAAATTTCAAAATAACGAAGTTATATGGGACAATCGTTCCAATATTTTTGTAGGCCAAGTTTTTTTTATAGATTTTGTGATCAAATTATGTTATGATCTAAATAGAAAGAAAATGGGTTATTATGAGTTGTTAGTACGTAATTAAATAGGCAAATTTAAAATATTTTTTAAGTTTTCGTATATAAATTAGTTGTAGGTTACGATGAGAGAGGCTATTTATGAAGTTTCAGGTGGATGTTAATAATTCCATAAAAAGGGGTCTGTACCAAGGATTAATAGTGTGTACAACCTCAAATAAAAATACAACGTTTTTAACAGACAAGTTTGTCGCGAAAAATGTGATAAAAATGTCACGTGATAATAGGGGGGTGATTCAATCATAAAATCCTAGTATATGTCGATATATATTATTATCTTTGAATATAAATGACAATTTAAATAAAAGTAACATTAAGGTATCAATAAAATAGTAACATGATTACTACTAGGTCCTAAACTAGCCAGCTAGACGACTTTACACTCTTTATTCATTCATATAACTTATTTATTATTTGTTTGTTTAACTCAAATTATTATAGGGAGGGGGGACGATATTCTGGTTCCCCTCACTCCCCCAAAGTCTGCGCCAACAGTACCTGGCACTTAAGGTATTAATAGACTAACTTATTTAACGTTGTGAATCCCTGGTCTTCAATAAATTACAGTATCTAATTAAATACGAAATAATTTGTAACCGAGATTAAGGAAGCAATGAAAAAAAAAAATAGAACTCTTCTCTCTTTTGTTTCCTGTGAGTAATTATTAATTCCTATTTTTAGCATGTGCATGTGCTCTGATATCCTTTATCTTGACTTTCGTTTCTTGATGTTTATATGTGGCATGCCATACTATTGTATATAGAATAAGTATCTTTTTCGTATTTTTATTATCTTCCTATTTATCATTAATTGTATATAGTAATTATGTATAAATTCTCTCTCTTTCCTTTTATTTATTTCTATTGCTTGTACATCCGTACATATATTATTACAGTAAGGCTCGAAATCGGATTTTTTACCAAATATAAGCTCCTGTCAAGCTCAAATACCATGAATGGGGTAACGTTGGATTCAGAATATCACGGTGGGTTAGCGAATCGTATTCTTCCCTTTTGTTTTTCTTTCTGAAATAAATAAAGTTGATACAAACATTTTGGTAGGCTTCAATAGTGGAGCGGTGGCAGGTCTGTAGATCGATGCGGGACAAATTGGACCTTGAAGATTTTGATGCGTACAGCAAGACCCTGTAGTTCCTCCGGAACTATCGGATCCTGCGTTTGTTCATTCATTCATTTCGTCGACTTGAGGTCTCTATGATCGAGACAGGAGGAGTTTATATTATTTATCGATGGTGTTTTTGATCGGCAAGCCATATCATCGTTAATTCTTCACCAAATTTTAAGATTGAGCCACCAATTTCGAAGGCTTCCTTCTCCTTCAGGCGGGCAAAATAGTCCAATAATCCCGAAAATTCAGGCAAACAAGTTATGAAAGAAAAAAAAAAAAAACTTTATTTGCGAATAACTAAAAAATTACACACTTTTCTCTTGGTTATTCCTACGATTAAATAAAACATTAATAAATTGTCTATAAATGGAAAAAAAAAAATCATTTGCTTATTGAAATTTGTAAATAAGCTGGTTCGAAACAAAAATGTAGATTTAAATTAATTTTGTTTCCTTTGTCGATTATATTTCTTGATAAAGTAACAATTGATTACTTTATCTTTCTATACGTTGCATTATTTTATTTTCTTATTAATTCAGCATTTGATAACAATGTGCTGTGCGAATTTTTGGCACGGGCCTACTAGTTTTATTAATTCTGTAAATATTTCTTCATGTAAATAAATCTCTTATATTGAAAAACATTTTTTTGCTGCTTTATAAAAATATCCAACCTAACCCCTTCTCACCTGAGCTAGCATGGTAGGATAAATGTTTAATAATGGCCAAATAATGGGTAAGTAATTTATATTCTCTATAACTATCTCTTTAGAGATGAAAGGCTAAGTAAAGCCAGGCGCCTAACGAGAAAAAATCCCGATAGAAAATTATATTTATTAAAAATTATTTTATTATCTTTTTATTTATACTTTTTTTGTCATAAATTATAACCCGATGATACTGTAGAGGGTATTTCACACAAGATCCTAATGAGTCACCATTAGAAATGGTATTAATTAATAATAATAAAAATTAATAATCTATTATTTTTAGTTTTACTTCTAATATTATTATTACTAGTATAAACAGTAGTAATAGTAGGATAACATTAATATTATCATTATTGATAATTAAGTTATGAGGAAAAGGTATCAATGCCTCAATAGCAAATAGTACAAGAGAAAACTTGGGAGGGAGCATTTCTCCTTTGAGGGGCGCCATCTTAATCAGATCAGGCTTAAAGATAAGATCTCAATCAGATGACAGTCTTGGGAAAACTTCACTGTGGGAAGATTTCCAGTCGAGTTAAGACCCCTTATGAAGATAACAATTTAAATACCTCCATTTGAACGCATAATTTAAAAAAAAATAAATACACTCCGATAATCAAAACACAATATTATTTCTCTTAAGATATTGTATACTGTGCATTATGAAACACACACAGAATTTTCTAACATATTTCTAAAATTAAATAAATTAGTTTTCTTTGTACGTTCTTAATTATTTGAGGTTGCAAAGTGTGTCACTTAATGACTTTTTGCAATGAACCGACGACATATTGTTCGAATTTTCGTTAATGTAGTTCTTGGCCAGATATGTTTTTTTTATTTTTACATACTTATTATTTCCTCAGATTAAAGTTCATTTTATAATTATGCGTTTTTTTTTTTATATATAAGATTCGCATATTTAATTTCTACTGTACGCTGTTGTGGAATCAACATATAGACAGACCATCCAAGGTAACATATACTTACGTTAAAGAAATTTCGCATCGTTTCAAAAACAATATAATAGAATTTTAACCATAATTTTTTTTTATTCATGAAATTTAGAATTGTATATAAAAAAAAATATAACCAGTAAATGTGAAAAACGAAATAAAATGAAATGAAAAGCATTATACCATAATGAAAGCTTGGAGAGTTAGGTAGCACTTTAATAACATTTCCAACTCCCAAGGCCATCTTCCACTATAATTTTAAACTTAAATCCTACTTTTTAATATACATTTTTAAATTACGCTTTATCCCTTTATGCTCAATTAAAGTTTAACAGTCATTAGGAAAAATATTAAATGTCCTACTTCAGGCCTAATATTTTAGGGTTATACTCAATTTAATCATAAACCCTGCTACTGCCTTCATTGAAAAATAAAAACTATATAGATAGTGCAGTAAAAATAAACCTTATTCTAATCCACAAAGTATTTAAGTTATGAACAGGAAAACCGCTCAAAAAGTTTTAACTTCACGTAAAATGTAATAAAACTTTATCAGATAATCCTATAAATAAAGTTGGTATTTAATTACGTGATATGAGGGGTAAGACAAAATCAATGAAAGGCGCTTAATCTAAAATGTATTTACCTTACTATTCTATAACAGTTTTTCATCTTAAAACCGAATTCTGTATCTCTTTTCTGAAAAAACTTTCATTTTAAATTTTAAAAAGTCAAATCTCATTTTTCACTTCATCAACTAAATTTATGTTTCTGTCGCTTAATGAAGTGGGTACAAGTATTTTACAATGCTCTATTATTGATATTTTTGTTCATATTCAAAGAAAATTAATGAATTCAATTATTTAAAAATAAGATATGAAGCAAAATATCTTAGGATTTTATGATTCATCGATGAGCATCCTTCCATTTTTATGTGAAGATTTTATCATTTTTCCACCGGAAATGTGAACTATTCGAGAATTGGAAGTTCATCTCAATGCTCAAACATTTAAATAAAAATATGTAATAAATTTAATTGCGATGCTCACAAATTTTCAAATATAACCATACGAAATGAAACTATTATATAAATTTATTTTTTATGTATATTGTTCTGAGGAATCCTCATTCGAGACTGAAACAAGAAACAGCTCGACGTTTCCGCTTACTCCAACAATAACTTGACAAACGATTTAAACTTCCAATTAATTACAAAAGACTCGTATATTTGACTATAATAAGACCTATTTGGACTTAATAAGTTGAGCTATGGGGCTCCACTAAACCATCGAATTCCTATCGTATAAAATCTCTACAATCCTTCGTAAAATCCTCAATGCTCCTTACTTTGTCACAAATAAAACAATTCATAAAGACCTCAATGTTCCATATGTTTCCGATTTGGCCAAATCCAGATACCTATCCTTCCATAATAAACTTCATAACCATCCGAATCCTCTTGTTTCTAGCCTTGCTTCCTCTTCGATTCCTGATTATCCTCCGAGCCGTCTAAAAAGAAGATGGCTACATGATCTCCTTTTATAGACATATTATTAGAGTGCTACCAGCGGCTAGTTTCTCAGCAAACGTTTTTTATATCAGTGTACACATTTGCTTGATGAATATATATATTAATACAGTTGTAAATATCATAAATAAAATTTAAAAAATGAACAATATATATATTGAATATTTAATAGTTGACCGTTGCATTATAAAGGAAGGAGATGGTCCGGGGTGAGGGTCATAAATAGACTGAATAGTGGTTTTTTTTTAGACTGAAACTATTTTATTTATTTTGGCTTTTAATAAAATATTTTGCTACTATTCAGCCTATTTATGACCGCCACCCCGGACCATCTCCTTCCTTTATATATATCTATAAAGGTTTACGTTATATATATATTTGTTGATTACGTTAATTAACAGTTATAATTTTTAAAAACAATAAAAACTCCGGATATTTATTTTTTCTTTTGGAGAGGGAGAGTCCATCGCTCCCGCCTCCTCTTCCTCACGAAAACAATGGAAAGTCTGAGGCTATGACAGGCAGACAGATTTTAAAAACCGACATTACTTATGAGATGACCTGGTAATAACGTGACGTAACAAATAGCCTGGACATCAAACCAAACCTCCTGGTTACGACTTGATATGGGCTATAATTTGATAGCCAATTGGAGCCACCGTCCTAAGCGGATCTGGTAATCAGCAATAGGCTTACGTTGATTGGTCTTCCATCCGCCAGATCGAGATATTAACAGCTCTATAATGGGCATCAAATTACGCAATCTGTATATTATATGAAATATATTAAAACGTATTACATATTTTTATTAGAAAAACATATTTTTAAAATCATATATTTAAAATATCTACTCTATGTTTCATTTTTTTTTCCTTCTGATCTCGTGAGACTGAAGGTGCAAAAATACTGAGAATATATCCATTGAAGTCATGTTAGTTTGTGTTATGTTTCTTATGTCACTTTGTGTCTGTTTTTAAATTACAGATGACTAATCGTGAACCTGTTAAACGATTATGTTTCAAAGCACTGTCGATACTATCCTAATGGCAACAATAATGTAAGTATTTTATTAAAATAGATAGGTTTATAATCTATTCCAATGCGATACAGTCCACTTTTAATAAAATTATTAACATTCGCATAGAACTTTGAAAATAACTTCATCTCATCGTAAACTACAACTTGTTTATTTCCGAATATTCTTGAAATAGAGGCTTTTCAATCAGGAGATTGGCAAACTTTTTTTATTTAATTAGGTACTATAAACTCATGAACACCCATTTGCTTTGCACTTGAATCGTAAGATAATATGATCACAAAATTGAGAAAAAAAAATGGCCTACAAAAATATTGGGCCTGTTCTTTTTCTGTCATAATTTATTTTAATAATAATAACAAAAGGCTTAGCGAGCCCAAAGGTTCGATGACATCACCACTAATCGTTGTCCACCGGACTTAATCCTACACCCAAATGAGCCTCAAAGCAATCCTCCCACTTTCTCTTTGGTATATCCCTCGGCCTTATATCAGTCGAAAGATTAGCTCATGTTAATCTTTTAGGGATTCGATCTCCACTAAGACCAACAATATTACACTCTCATTTTATTTCATTCACATCAAAGATATCATCTCCATTATAATTACCGGATATAGTTTATACAATATGGCGTTGTGTAATTTAAATTATCCGATTGACTCGTTCTTTGCCAGTTGAAATATTTTGCGCAATCTTAATTAAAAAAAAAAAAACAACTAAGGTATGTGGTGAAGAACAATACGACGACAGAAGACACCGACAAGGCGAGATTAATAATATGAAATATAGATTATAAATAATAGTTCATTATAAATAGGATGAAATGCTAAACTTTCACTCGCTTTTAGTATGCACGTCCGATTTTTAGTTTCTGAGATATTTCAATCCATATCTTCAATGAAACTCGTTAGTTGGTTTTGGACACTATATTTTCCCTTTTCGCTTCTCCAAGACGGCTTCGCATCAAGCTAAAATTTTAAATTATAGCTCATTAAAAACAGAATGAAATGATGGACATTTACCTCGTTAACAATATGTAGGTCCGATTTTTAGTTTTTCAAATATTTTAGTCCTCATGCATAAACACTTCAATTAGTAGACTTGATCGTTACACATCGGAAATCTGACGGCTCAGTATAATTCACTCAGCATAAAAAAAAGTAACAAACGTGCCGAAAGAAGCTTTCACTTTGAAAAATAAGTTTTTTACGTTTTATCATATTCATTTTTATCATATTCATTGGCTTGAAGTGGCTTCCTTTTAAATTAGAAATAGGAAAATTTAAACCAGACAAACCTATAAATACAATATAGCACAAATACTCGAGAGATTATAGAATAAAACGATCAATAGAAGGTGAAAATCCTATAAGTACTGAGATTAGTGTTGTCCAAAATCAGTTTTGGTCTTTCACTATGCTAAGAGGTCGTCTAACTGTTGCAAGACTAAGACCAGGACTGGTAATCGAAAATAGATTTCTTAAATAAAAATTAAGGCAAAATAGTCACTAATACTTGACAATCTTAGTTACTGTACGTTAATAATTGGTATAACCAATATATTTTTGTATTTAACTCCTCTGATTTTTCGGGCTTAGATAGGTTTCACCTATCTAAAAAATACAGTAATATCACTATAGTAAAAAACTAATAAATAACTCTTGCAAGACTCTAGCGCAAGACCAAGACCATGGACAAAGACTGAGTTTGGAAGATCAAGACTCGTCTCGGTCTTGCATTTGGGCAACACTAACTAAGATGTATCGATTTAATCTTGTTAACAGAGGAAAATTACCGAGACTTAAAATATTTACATTAGTAAAAGTTTCTCGAATTCGGAACAAATAAAGTTGCCCGTGTTAAGTTTCCAACTTAACTTACCAACTGAATAAGTGGGGAAGCTAAGCTAAGCGCTAAGCAAGCGAACTAAAGACTTTCCAAGTCCGCGGAGAAGTAAGGCGAGAAAGGAAACCCGGATAAGTGCAGCCGCCCTTGGAGAGCCGAGGAAGCCAGGCAAAGACCAAGGCTTCCTTGATATCCAAGTCTTCGACGTCTAAAGCCCCCTCTTACACAACCCACAGCCAACTTCATCTTATGCAACGTGCCGTTTATTAGCATTTATCTGAGGGGCTGTGAGGGGAACATCAAACGGCCCCACGTCGATGATAGTCACATTTAATTTATATGCAAATAACACATGAATATTCAAATTATTAGCTATTCAGAAGTATATATGTAGGTGAGCAAGAAATCAATATGTATGTGTGTCTATATATGTTATATACATAATTATATATTTTTTCCTGTTAGCTTTGCAGATCTTTTTTCGCCTAAACCAGACTTCTCCATCTCTTCCTATCTTTTTCTATCTAATCATCTGCATGCAGCACCTACAGCATCTTTGATGATTCATAAAAAAAACATCAGATCATAAGAACTAACTATCGGTACTAAGAGCAAGAACTCCTTTTACAAAATTTGTAATATATAAACCAGATTATAACTAGTTGTTTATATCCTCAATAGAGGAATATGTATTTAACAGTTTAACAACAACAGTAGGCGCATATAGTTTAGCCTTATACTATAGTTTATATAGTATTAAGACGCTACTCATCCCTTAATGTAAGCGGCCAAGTTTCGCATCCAAGGCAAGATAATTGTTTTATAGATTCTAATTTTTAAGTTCCGGGACAAGAGGCGCGAACTAAGTAGTTTTGTCACAGAAAAATAACAAGCATTTCCCGCCTTCAGTCTAACCTTAATCTCTTCTTCAATTTCGTTTTTTCTAGTTATCGTAGAACCTAGATACCTAAATTTATCTACCTGTTCAAACATATTACCATCTATATCGATATCACCAGTAGTATAGCCATTTTTGCCGTTAACCATATATTTTGTTTTATCCACGTTTATTTCGAGTCCTAGTTCTTTACCGGCTTTCATTAACGTTGTCGTATTTAGTTTTATAGTTTCAACGTCTTCGCTTAACAGTACCAGATCATCAGCATAGCCCAGCACGGATGTTGTCCCGCCCAGATCCAACCCCTTCTCGGTTCGCATTACTTCCCTAATGGCATGTTCTAATGCCAAATTGAACAGGGCAGGCGAAAGAGAACCCCTCTGTTTTAAGTCCGAACGAACCTCAACTTTTTCGGACAAATTATTACCGATTTCAACTTTATTGAGTGTCTCCGTCAAGCACATCCTGACTAGATTTACTAGTTTTTTTGGAATCCCCTGCTCGATTAGAATATTTTACAGTTTCTGGCGGTCAATAGAATCGTAAGCCTTTTTAAAATCTATATACAGCTGGTGAACAATACCGTTATACTTCAATTTTTTCTCTAATATAAGCCGTAAAGAAAATATTTGATCAATAGTCGAACGATTCCGTCTAAATCCGCATTGGTAGTCTCAGATAATTTCCTTGGCGTATTTCGTGATTCGACTGGTTAAGGTTAAAGTGAATAATATTATTCAATAAAAGTAAAAAAAGATAGGAATACATTACTTACAATAATGATATATAACGTTGAATATTATTAGTGGGCAGCGTAAAGTAAGGAAAAAAGGACGGTAAAATATATAGCTTACACCTGCCAGTAAAAATCCACGCTCAGTCATGCTATATTGTTTAATTATATTGAGAAGATGTTTGTAATATGTATTTTTTTAGGGAGGGGGAGAGAGGGAGGAAGAATGTGAGAGACTGTAAGGACAACCAAGTGACTGTATGGTAAGTCATTTATGGCATAGGACCTAACGTCAACTATTTCACAAATGTTGGCATGATTGCGGTTTTCGCAAAGCCCTATATATAGTTTTATTTCGAAAATTGTTTTATAAATTAACGACTAAAAATTAAGGCAGTTCTTAAATTTAGAAAAATATATTTGATATCATCCTTGAACCTGATAAAAATTCTGTATAAAAAAAATTATTAAACATTTCGATTAATGAACCAATAAGGGAGACTTCTACGAAATCGGAGTTTAAATAGACACAAAATTATATAGATGACTATAATAAGGCCTATTTGTTATTATGGAGTTGAGCTATGGGGCTCCACCAAACCATCAAATTCCTCTCGTATCCAATCCTCACAATCCAAAACCCTTCGTAAAATCCTCAATGCTTCCTACTTTGTTACAAATAAAGCAATCCATAATAACCTCAATATTCCACATATTTCCGATCTAGCCCAATCCAGATACCTATCCTTCCATAATAAACTTCATAACCATCCGAAATCTCTCGTTTCTAACCTTGCTTCCTAAAGAAGATGGCCCCTTCATCTCCTAATGTAGACATATCATTAGAGTGCTACCATTGGGTAGTTCCTCAATAAGTGTTTCACGTCATTATATTCATATGTTCAAATTTACTAAATGTATTTCTTTAATACAGTTGTAAATATCATTATGAAATTTAAAAAAAATAGACTTATGGAGTACGATGCATTAATTTCCTACCGTCTATATACTAATTCGAGGCCATTTATCTTTGACCTAAGGTGAATCAAAATATGCTTGAGGTGGATCAATTCTCTTCTGGCACAGGCAGATGTACGGGGAGTGGAAAACTTTCGGGCTGAAAATAGTAAAATATAACCATGTCTCATGAAAAAAAAAAATATTAAGAAATTATTTCTAAAAGTATTATTGTACGTTTAATTACATTTAATAGGAGTTCTAGAACAACTTAAACATCATTTCATACCGGTAGTTAGTTTATATATTCTTTTTGCAAAGTAATTATTGTTATATATATATATATATAACAAAAAATACATTCGAGCTAAAACCTCTCTAAAATTAATTCCAGGATCTACTAGTACCTTATTGGTAAATTAGGTGCAACTAGCTTATAATTTATAATTAGCTAAATAAAAAATAAATGCATCAAATTTCAACATTCACTCAAAACTTAATATGGAAATCTATTTTTAATTTACCGCGAAATGAGAAGGAAAGATTGCGAAAACTAACAAGACAAACACAAAAAGGCGGCCATTAGTATAAAGCCACGGGCATCCGTCTCAGTCAAGATAGCTATCGCACTGGCTTTGTTGTTGTCCGTGGTAACTAATGATGTCAACCCAAACAGAAAATGTTATTTCTTTAAAGCAATGTGCCAGCCTGGTTTAAATAGCCTCAATAAGTAGCAATTTCAAACAGAACTAAATACACTTAATGTGTATTAGCCACTATATACTTACACACAAATCAAACAAGGTCAATAATGAAAAATGGAACTAAATGAACAACAATTACAACCCGACATCTAATACCACACAAAAAACAAAAATTAAGTGTTGGTTTTTTTAATTTTTCAAATTTTTTTTGTTAAACAAGGCCCTTAGTTTTGATTAAACTTAACATTGTCTCTTAACTAAATCATGTTAGAACTTAACCAATGTTAATATTAGGGTCCGGTTGCTCTAAATAATTTTTAAATAGAGTTAATTAACAAGGTGTTAATGTGTGGCGTCATCATATTTATGACGTATAATAAGTCCGCGGTACTTTTTTTTTCAAATGATTACAGCTTCATCTCATCGTAACCTACAAATATTTTATGAGAAGGAGTTGATCGGGGGGCGCGGTCAAATTAATAATAAATTAAATAAGTAGAATTATTTAATTTTTGCCGACGTTTCGACCCACTTTGTAGGTCTTCATCAGGGCTACAAAGATACAAAACAGGGTGAATTAATATTGGGCCGTTCAGCATGACCTCCATCCCCAAAGTGTGAACATAACCAGGTTATATAGGCAAAACGGCCCAATATTTTTGTAGGCCATCTTTTCTCTTGATTTTGCTATCAAGTTATCAAACGATCAAGACGATATATCTCTGATATCATCTTTTAGTTCTGTAACAAACAACTTATTCTTATTTTATATCTACTTATATTCATTTATTTTCACAATGTTTTTTATCTTTTGTAGCCCTGATGAAGACCTACAAAGTGGGTCGAAACGTCAGCAAAAATTGAATAATTCTACTTATTTAATTTAGTATTAATTTGACCCCCGATCAACTCTTTCTCATATTATATCAACGGTCAACCATCTCAACATTATTACAAATATTTTATTTACGAAAATTCTTGAAATTGGGGAGTTTTCAATCTGGAGATCGGCAAACTTTGTCTACTTCATTAGATATTAAAAATTTATGAATATACATTTACTTTCCACTTGGATCGTAAGATAACTTGATAGCAAAATCAAGAGAAAAGATGGCCTACAAAAATATTGGGCCGTTTTGCCTATATAACCTGGTTATGTTGACACTTTGTGGGTGGAGGTCACGCCGAACGGCCCAATATTTATCTTGCCCAACTTTTGTTTTCGATTTTGTGATCATATTATCTTACGATTCAAGCGGAAAGCAAATGGGTATGCATGAGATTTTAGTACCTAAATAAATAGAAAAAGTTTGCCGATCTCCAAATTGAAAACGCCCTAATTCCGAGAATTTTCGTAAATAAAATATTTGTAGGTTACGATGAGACGGAGTTATTTGCGATGTTTTAGACGGATGTTAATAATTTGATAAAAAGGAGTCAGTACGACAGACTATAACAAGAACCGATGATTGTATAGGAACTATTATATTATGTAACCTTTCATTCACTTTCGTGTCAACTTAGATATTTACAATTAACGAGATGTTAGGTTATTTCATTAATTACGGAAACAAATAATAATGATAATGATTTTAACGGATGAGCTAGTTAAATATGCCGATTGGTGAATCATGTATTCACTAGATAGCAAGGGTCAACTGTCTGATAGCTTAGAAATAGTTATCTAGAAGGTAACGACTGGACACAACAAGACCCATTATCAAGACTTAGGGAACAATAACAGATTTCAGCAAAAGGTCTCTTTCTCACAGACCTCATCTTAAGAATATTAACTATCGACAACCCTTGCTATTCTTGGATATATTACCACCATGCTCCTCTGGACTAATCCTTAAAGTCACACAAGTTACATTCTTAAAGTCACACTCTTGCCAGGAGACTTGCAGTGAACTCTTGTAGTCAACCCATATATTCATAGTATTGTTCTTTATTTTGAGATGCCATTTGTAACAGACATTATGAATAAAAATACTACTTATAAAGTTTTTACTGCCTCCGATTCGTCAACTATAGGTTATCGGTTGTTAATTATTGTAAAGACGATGGAAAAAAAGTGTGATAAATTGTTCTGAAAGTGGGAAATAGATTGGTAAGATTTAATAATTCTTCATCTGATGATAAACATTCTTTAGAAGAATATTCTTCTGATTAAATCATATCTATAGTCGTCTCATCAACAGTGGTATTCTAAGAAGAAGATAATATTTGTTTGTTGTTAGAAGTAACCGTATGTAAGGTTACACTTCAACATCGTTTAAAGATTTGATCAAGGTCTAACATTAGATTAGCTAGTTATGATAACTGAACACTTTGTTAAGTCTAATCAACATTGGTGCAACGAAAATCCTGTTAAACTAATCAATTTTTTTTTAAATTTATTTATTTAGAAATATAAAATCTATCATGCGGACAATAGTTATAGTGATATATGAACACATTCATACCATATATACAGAAAATATAAAATTAATAAAAATAAAATAATAATCAAAAACTATGTACAATAAAAAATAAAATAACTTAAAGATTAGTAAATTTTTTTTTATTTCTTTATGACATTTACAACTGTATTACATAAATACATCAAGTAAATTTGGACATAATTGATATAATGACATGAATACACTAGCTGAGTAACTACCCAATGGTAGCACTCTAATGGTATGACTACATTAGGAGATCACGGGGCCATCTTCTTTTCAGACGCCTCGGAGGGTTATCAGGAATTGAAGAGGAAGCAAGGTTAGAAACGAGAGGGTTGGGATGATTCTGAAGTTTATTATGGAAGGATAGGTATCTGGATTGGGCCAGATCTGAAACATAAGGAACATTAAGATCTTTATGGATAATCTTATTAGTGACAAAGTAAGGAGCATTGTAATGAAGTAGGGATCGTTGAGGATTTTACGAAGGATTTTGGATTGTAAGGATTGGATGCGAGAGGAATTCGATGGTTTAGTGGAGCCCCATAGCTCAACTCCGTAAGTCCAAATAGGTCTTATTATAGTCAAATATATGAGTCTTTTGTAATTAATGGGAAGTTTAGAGCGTTTGTCTAGTAAGTGCTGAAGTAATCGGAAACGTCGAGCGGTTTCTTGTAGTTTCAGTCTAGTATGAGGATTCCAAGTTAGCCGTTTGTCCAGGTGGAGTCCTAGGTATCGGATTTGCTCAACAGGGATAAGTGGAGTATTGTTAAAGGAAACTGTAGGACAGGAAGTCGTTGGTTTACGACGAATTAATAAATTAAAAACATAAAAAACACAGCCATACCTATATACAATATATATAATCAGGCAGAGAATCCCAAACCAGGCTTCTCCCCCCAACTATAGAAGGAAAAACAGGACTTCGAGAGATCCCTGCTCTACTCTCTCAACCGCGTCACTGCAGCTAAAGCCAATGGAAATCAAATCAAAATTAGTAAAATTAAAGTTAATAACGGTCGGTCCAACCGGGACTACGAAACGAAAGGTGGAAAACTATTTAATTTAGGTAAAAAACAATTGTAAACTAGAAACGATCTTTTTAAAATAAAAGCAGTAGGTCCGAATTAAGAAGAAGGACTTAATTATTGCAATGAAGCAATCGTTAGTTTTAATTTAACTAGAGGACTGTCAGAAAATTCGCTAAAAAAAAAACAACACGACTAGAAAGAGGTCGTTAGGCGAATATCGATAAATCGATGTTCCTCATAAAAAAGAGACACCGACCAGATCACCTTAATGAACGCTTAGTTCACAAACCCACTCAGAGATGTCGGAAAATAAATAACACAAGAGAGGACTCAACATGAAGAGGGAACACTGCAGGACGCCTGCAATTAAATCAACAGCTGTTGTGTCTCGATTAGGGTCAGGCCCAACTTAGATAGGGGCTGCCTCATGCGCTTTCAGCTGCTAGGTGATACAAAAATATCTGCTGGATTTTATAAAATATTATTCTTGAAACCAAAATTAATATTAGTTTGCCATATAATTTTGTTTTTGTTTTTCAGTGTGAAATAAAATTCGTGTATAATAGAAATAAAATTTATTTGAATCTACAATGGATTGACCATTATTTACTGAGACAAGTACAAATTTTTTCGATAACTGCATAATGCTAAGTTCCGAGAACGTATGGAGTTTTACTAGCAGTTAGTGTTGCCCAAATGCTAGACCAAGACGAGTCTTGGTCTTGGTCTCGCATAGCCTTGCAGTTGCCTATAACCTTATTACTATAGAGATATTACTGTAATTTTTCAGGCAGAGGAAATCTAACAAATCCCAAATGAAAAATTGTAAGAGTTAAATGCAAAAGTATGTTGTTTATACCAATTCTTTTTTTTTTTTTTTTTTTTTTTTTTTTTAAGGCTTCAACCATTAGGGTCGTTATTGCCTTATTTTCATTGAGAATTAGATTGTATTTTCAAGTTTAGAACATTTCAGAAAAGAAAATAATTTATCAATTTCATTCGTATTGTCCCGTAAAATTAAGTGTAGATCGTTTGTCAAGTCACAAGAGAGTCCAAATATTTCATAAGCTCTGCATTCTGTTAAAATATATTTTACTGTCAGAGAATTCCCACAGGTTTGGCTTGTTGACGAAGAATCACGGGCCATCAGGTTTCCATGGGTAAGGCGTGTATGACCTATACGCAGGCGCGTAAGAATTACTTCCTATGGTTATTTATATTTGACGATGCTCAAGAGGAAAAGGCACCCTTAACCTCCCTCAATTTATTTGCGGTTACGTTCGACCATATCTGTTCCCATTTTGTTTTCATTTTCTGTTTGATGATAGTTATAAAATCCTCTACAGATACTCTCCGATAAGGTATTTCATCAATACCAATTCTTCACATATAGTAAATAAAATTGTCAATTATTAGTAACTATTTTGCGATAATTTTCATTCATAAATACTTTTTTTTTTGTTTTGTTTTTTTACCAATATTGGTCTGGGTCTTTAAAGTGCAAGACCAAGACCGATTTTGGGCAACACTACTATCAGTGAAACAAACATAGACAGAGAAAACGAAACGTATTAATTGTCAACCAAATATTTATAAAATGATACCCTCACAAATCAAATTTTATTGAAAATTTACTTTTTTGGCTTTATGTATTTTCTATCTGAGTTGTTCTCTATCTAAGGTTAAACGACTTGTTTGAAAATCCCTTGTAGTCCATTTAAAAAAAATAAAATAAAATTTCATTGCAATGTTAGATCTTCCCCCACTTTGACTACAGCTGTGTGGTGTATGATGGCCTCTCGGTGGAGCTCCGTGATAGACTGAAAAGATTAATGAATAGCTGCGTAAGATTTGTTATTGGTGCCCCGAGGTACTCCCATGCCTCTCACCACTACACTGAGTTAAGGTGGCTCTTCCCCTCCTTCCGAAGACAATATTTTCTAGGTACGTTCCTCTACCAAATCATCAACAACCATCGTCCTTCTTACGCCTACAACCTTCTCCAGTTCAAATCCTCAGTCCATTCCCTGTCCACAAGATCTCGACCTTCTGACCTTTACATGCCTTCTCACAGATCTGCCTCATTCCAAAATTCCTTTATTGTTCGCTCTGTCAATTTCTGGAATTCCCTCCCTATCAAAATTCGACATTCCCCCTCCATATCCACATTCAAATCCCTCCTATTCCAATTCCTATCACAAAAACAGTCAGATACTTGCTAACCATTCGAGCGGATTTTAATAGAGAATTTGATACATTTTTATTTTTTAATTCTTTATTTTTTTCGGAAAAGTGTATACTGGTCTATAAGAGCAAATAGCTTTAAGTGTCTTGTCATAGTATTAATGGTTTTGTATACAGTTTAGTTTGTTTTGTATATAGAATTTTTACCTTTTATTTTTCTTTACATTATTTCTTTTTTCGATTGATTTTATTTTGGCCAGATGTAATATTTTAATATTGTTATTCTCAAGGGACTGTGTCCCAGAATAAAGTTATTTTTCTATTCTATTAAAAAAATGTTAAATCTCATCGAATCATTAGTTGAAAAGTCAGCAAATTTTGGCACAGTTGTTGTTTGTTTCGATGTCTAGAATCAAAACATCCAGGTCATCAGCGCCCGATCAACTAAATAATACTACTTTTATACTATTCAGGTCGTTGGTAGAAAAAATAAAAACAGGATAAAAAAAAATAATTATTAGAATAAAATAAATAAATAATGATAATAATAGACACTTATAGATAATAAGATACAATAGATAAATAAATAAACTAAAAAAAAATTGCAATAAAATCAATAAATTAATTAATGTTAATAACTCAATGAACTTTTTAATTTTAAAAAAATTGTAAAGAAATCTGCAAAGGATCATTAGTTATAAACTTGTCATATATGTTTTATAATTTTGTCATTGTCTAGAAACTTTATAACTTTGAAGGATTTCTTCTTAATTTCTCAGGGATGGTGATATATTCTGAGGTATTCCAAGACAATTTAACCTCGCGGTCTAAAAAGGGCACTCTTCCAACATATGCTATATAGTTAATGACTGGTCACATCTGTGGATAAGATGTTTTGTTATGAGGTGGAGGTGTGTCAGTCTAGTATGTCCGATCCTCAGCCGCGTGAGGACGACCTCTTCTTTACGACTGCTGCTATAGGTTGCACCTGTATCTTTATTGTCTTTTATTTGCTAGATACTTTTGGCACAGTGATGCTTATGTTCTTATCAGTTCATGTGATAACAACTACACATGTAAACAAGCAGATTATACAATTATTTTGAGCTATGCGGTTTATGATATTTCTACAATATGATTCGAGAATTCGGAAGGAAAAAAATTCGCTTACGAATGCGTAAAAGTATTTTTCTGAATGCAGCTATATTTCAAAAATATATATTCGATTCGGCAAAAAAGTTGGACGAAATTCGAGTAATAATGTACACATAGACTAGTATTAATTTCATTAACTTGTATTTAACAATTAAAATTAATATAAGGATAAAAATATTGTCTGGATTTAAAGTAAAATTTTGCCAGTTTTGACCCAAACTGGTGGGTCATCATCGGAGTATAGTTTAGAAGTCGATCAAGAACTGGAGTGAAGTTCTTGTTCGACTTACGAACCGTAGGCCTTATGATCCAGATGTGTGGGTCGAAACGTGGGCCAACTCCTTATAATTTCAATAGTCAAATACTTGCTCATCTCTAACATATGTTAAATTGTTAAGAATACAATGAATATGGAATTCGGTAGGCAGTAAACATATGACAAAGGTTATTTATAATACGTGTTACCATTAAAATATTCTAATCGTTATTAAATATAATTATAATCTTATCGAAGTGCATGCGTTAAGGCGTATTTTCTTATTTATCCGACAAAAATGTGGTGAGAAAGTTATACTTATTTAGCAAACGTTTATTATTTTATATAAAATTAAATTTAGCACCGGATTAAACATAGCAGGCCTGCAATAATAGTAAAAAATTTATTAAGGATAACATGATCAAAGACAGTTGCTAATTTCACACTCATGTTGCTTTTTATATTTTTTTTTTTTTTATTTGGAGTTTCCACTAATAGTGGATTTCTTAACCTAAAGTGCTTGGGTGGCTTCTTTCTATTCTTCCCATAGACCATAACCCATCATGGATTCCTCCACTTCGTTATCCCAGGTCTTCCTCGTCTTCTTCTTTCCCTAGTTTTCCAAAAGTGGACTTCTTTGGGTAGTCTTCCTTCAGGCATTCTTTTCAAATATCCATACCACTTCAGGCGTTTTTCTCAATCACTTCCAGAATGGTTCTTTTAGCCTCCATATTTTAAATGATGGTCATATTTCTCACTTTATCCATTCTGGATATTCCCGCAGTTCGTCTCCAGTAGTCCATTTCTGTGGCTAGAAGTTTCTTCCTGAGGTTGCTTTTTAATATCTTAATAAGATCTTAAAAAGCTTTTTACATAATTAATATTTTTTTGGGGGCGTGTATATTAGCAAGGAAAATTATTTTTATTTTTTTTTTACACGAACCGGCCAGCAGGGACCACGCGAATATCATTTCCGTTTCCTCTTCACTCCCTCGGCCTTCCTCTTATTCCAATACTCTCTCATCCTCCTGGACTGTTCCTCTCGCTCTTCCTTAGTCCATTTTCTCCCTCGTCTCTCTCTCCTACCTTCAAGAACCCCAACTCCTTTCAGTTTTTGCTTAAAAAGCTCTCTATTGAAGCAATCTTTATTATTATTTACTATCTAAGAAAAATTATTATTGATATATTTAATAATAAACAAATTATTGTGTAACTATTTGACAAATCGACTGAGGTAACGAACGGTCTATAAACTAAATAATAAAGAAATAGGATTTGAATACTAGTTCTCGGATCAGTAACTTTATTTATACAGAAAATTGGTAGGATCCATTTTTAAAACTGTTGTTTAACAGCCACTTTCTGAGAAAAAAGACAAATATTCACGGATAAAAATTAAATTTTCAAAAACCTTGAAGTGTTCTTCTTATCTTAAAGTAAGCAGCAATGTTCCGTATTCTTGTAGAACAGTAGAAAATATAATAGTTGATTTATTTTTTTAAAGGAGAAATAAGTATTTTATATATTTTTAAACCCAGCTAGTATTTTCCTTCTACGACACTAGAGTAGTTCTGTAATTACAGTGGAACCTCCAACAGTAAAAGCTGACCGAACTGGTTCCTTGCCAGTCCGAAATTATTTTTTTTGCTAGATACTGCAACATAGCTTCTTATATAATCAGTACAATCTAAATATTATTTCAATTAAGACACGTGGAGCTGTTTATTTTATTACACTTCTTTATAATGTCCGAAGATGACAATTACAAAAAAAAAAAAGAAGAAGAATGTATAGTCACTTCATTAGAAAACTAATAAATTGAATTAAATGTGGGAAAAGGAAGACGGAAGCATCGCCATATAATAAGGCAATCGCATCGCGATAACTTTCATTCTCAACAATATAAATTAATAATAAATTAAAAAATATATATATTTAATGTGTAAAAATATTAAAAAAACTATCATCCATAATAATTGAAGGTATTGGAGCACTTGAAAAAAAAAATCAATATTGTAAATATTTATTTTGAAAATACAGGTTATTAGAGTCAATAGAAAATAAATAAATAAAATAAAGATCTATAATAGATCCATAATAGGACCATTACTATATTATATATTATTATATTCTAAGGACCAGATCATTGGATAACCCATAAATAGAACCTAATTATACAATAAGCGGATGCCAAAACGCGCGCGTTCCCGGCAGAGTGAGCTAATGTTCTTGCGTAAGGTCAGCTGAGGTAATCAGTTATCGAAGAGGTTTTAATAGTTTTATTAAATATTATATATTACGGCAAATTTACCGGTAATAGACAGTTTTTAACTCATTAATTCGGTTAGATTGGAACATAGAACATTTAAGAAGGTGATGTCTGAACTTCTAGTTGTATTACGCAGTAAGAAGAGAAAAACATTGATTTAGATGTTAAAATTAGGGTTATTTTATTTTTATTTATTGTATATATATTATTTTTCTGTATAATTTATTTTTTTATTGTACATACATATGGTGAATATGATCTCTGAACACTATTATAAATGTCCTTTGAGACAGATTGTAATATTTTTCAATAAATAAGTTTAAAAAAAAAAGATGTTAAAATATAATCATTAGGCTAAATTAATAGAAACTATCACTGAAAAATTCTACTGATAGATATAGTAATTTAAATAAAAATATGTTAACACAGGACAGACAGACACCGAACCGACTTAGATGATTGATATATGGAACGTAAAACGCGACAAGAAATTTTCGCTTCGGAGCACAAAATGTTTACTAATCTCCTGCACGAATACAAGATTAAGAAGTATGGAAACAATTCCTCATTCAACTGTTATTTTCTTTTTGGAAAAGCTGGGAGTTCAAAAAGAATCAGCTGTAGATTACGATAGCATTTATTATTCTGAACTCGCTAGAAATCCAAAATTTGCAACTATATAAATTCTGGGTGAATTCTAGAGATAAGAAGAAATTGAAGGAAAATATAATGAGGAGAAGCAGAATGACAGGAAAATCATTACAAGAGGTATCTAGGATAATAATCCCGTAAATTGTTATCATTTTTGTGTTTTCGATAAGACTGATTAGTATAATTTGTGACGGCATCTTGTCTATTATATAGGCATTCATTATTGTTAGATTTCTCCGAGCTACATGTCCCGACCATCTTAACCTCTTTGCCTTAATATCATGAGATATTGAATGACCAGTTTCTGTAAGCAGTTTTTTATTGATCATTCTAATTGAAGCGTTATTATTCTAATCCCAGATAACTCGCGTTATTCTCCGGAGTATTTTTCTCTCAAATCCTTCAATGCTTCTTTTTAAATATTTCTTCCTAAGGTTTAATGAGGCAATAATAATGCAGTAGATTCCCGCTTAACTGGCTCTCGCTTAACCGCCACTACGGATTAACCGGCGGTAGCGATAAAAGAAAAAAAAATTTAACATCCTTAAAAGCACTTAAAAAGCACACTGGTTGCAAATTTATTTTTTGTTGTGTTGTGATCTTTAAATAGATCGAAATGTAGACCAAACAAATTATTGTTTATTAATTTGTCTATAATTGACTGAACCTCAAGAAAACAAATCTATTCAAAGTAAAATTTGTTCTTGAAACAAAATCCTTATACTTAATTTATTTCATTGAAATAACTTAATAATCCATATTAACCGGCTATCCCGCTTAACCGGAGATGTCTAGGCCCCGAAGAGGACGGGTGAGGATATAGGGGTTATAATGTAGTTAATAACGCCGATTCAAATGCTTGAGACAGAAATATCGAATCTGAAAATCACGAATCTAATATCATTATCAATTCAGGGCATAAACGAGGATGTTTTAATTTCCACAATAATATGTGCTTTTATAAATGTTTGAAGATTTTGTAGTCGCTCTTTAAAAATATTTAGTTACAATTACAATAGCTAGAGTGTGCCAATTTTTCATATATCCATATTCGAAAGTTACTATTTGTATCGACGATATTCATGTAATTTTGTTTGCATAACGGATTTGATTCACTCACATTGTTGGAGTCATATAAAATATGAAATTCATATTCAAACTGATTCTTCCTTTTTTTTTTAAGTTAGAAAACAACTGATTTATCTGGGACGAACACTTCTCCATAGACTATGTAAACATTTCAATTCATCTTTTGATCAGGTTTAGTGTACTCAGCAGACTCCCAACGAATATCAACTTCAAATAAAATTTTTAAAAAATTCTCTTCTATCACGACAATTATACAATTCCATTCACTTTGTGACGCAGCTTTTCGACTTGAAAAAAAATCTGGTAAGCTCTCGGTAATATAACAGGATATAAAAATTCTCCTTTGAGATCTATCTTACGATGAACATTAAGGAAGAGATCGGAAAGGACTGAGACTATCGGCGCCGGAGGATCATAAAGGATGTCTTCAAAACGAGAAGTCATTAAAAGGAAAAGGCAGCCATCCAGCGAAGAGATAAGGAGCAGAATGGAAACAACAAATATTATCCAATGCCTCGGCGGCCATAACAGCCAGGAATATAGCCATCCACAAAACAACTCTCCAGATCTGCGCTTACGATTTATGTCTTTTAGGCGATTCTCGAGTCTAGTCTGCAAGCACATTAAATATTTTAAAGAATTTTCTTCATCGGCTATATAAACCATAAACGTTTAGCATTACAATCACTTATAAAACAAATGTCGATTCGCTTATAAATATTAGCCAAAAAAATACTGGCCTTTATAAAATTGTTTTATTTTTTTTTCTATGCCGTAGTCATTGGTCATTCGACCATCCGACATCTTCCTGCCCAGTATAAGTTTGATTTTTTTATATATTCATTCAAAAATGTTTTATTTCTTATGTCAGACGTAAACCAACGACTTCCTGTCCTGCAGTTTCCTTTAACAATACTCCACTTATCCCTGTTGAGAAAATCCGCTACCTTGGACTCCACTTGGACAAACAACTAACTTGGAATCCTCATAGCAGACTACAACGACAAGAAACCGCTCAACGTTTTCGATTACTCCAGCACTTACTAGACAAACGCTCTAAACTTCCAATAAATTACAAAAGACTCATATACGTGACTATAATAAGGCCTATTTGTACTTACGGAGTTGAGCTATGGGGCTCCACTAAACCATCGAATTCCTCTCGCATCCAATCCTTACAATACAAAATCCTTCGTAAAATCCTCTTTGTTTTCAAATAAAACCATCCATAATGAATTTAAAAGTTTCTTATGTTTCAGATCTGGCCCAATCCTGATACATATCCTTCTTCCATAATAAACTTCAGAATCATCCCAACCCTCTCGTTTCTAACCTCGCTTCCTCTTCAATTCCTGATAACCCTCCGAGGCATCTGAAAAGAAGATAGTCCCGTGATCTCCTAATGCAGGCATATCATTAGAGTGCTACCATTGGGTAGTTACTCAGCAAGTGTTTTCGTGTTATTATATCCATATGTTCAAATTTACTGGATGTATTTATTTAATATAGTTGTAAATATCATTAAGAAATAATAAAAACAAATATTTGTCTAGGTGTTCTGCATCCATTTTGGCTTGTTCACATAATTCACACCTAGGTTCCTCAGCCAGAACTATCTTGTGGAGATGAATCTGTAGATAGTCGTGACCAATGGTCACTAAGCTGGGATCGGGTTTTCCACCAAACATCCATAACGTCTCCCTTCCACCTTGTCTTTGTGTATATTTTTTTTTCCTCCTTCACTATGCCATACAACTATATAAACATAAACGAATGTATTTTCAATATTCAGTATTATATTTGTTCGTTTAACAATAAGTATGTAGAATTTTTACACATAAAACTCCCACCATTTTTACACAATACTATCTCCACCATTCGTCGAATTGAATCGTAAGATTTCTATAAAATTGTTAGGCTAATTAATTCATAACATACCAAAATTCATGGGTTATAGTCCGTGGTACAGCCACTTTTCTATCAAATTGTTAACATCGACCTAAAACTTCGTAAATAACTTGATGTCATCATAAAGTAACCTACAAATATTTAATTTACGAGAATTCTTGGAATTGGGACGTTTTCAAAACTAGTGGATGGCAAACTGTGTCTATTTAATTAGGTACTAAAAACTCAAAAATACACCCATTTGCTTTCTACTTGAATCATAAAAAAATATTATAACAAAAATCTATTTTTTTTTTCCAACCCCCCAAAACGTTTATTTAATAAATTACATATAGAAGTAAAACAATACTAATATATAAATATAATAAAGTCCTTCCACTGCCCGAGGGCATATAACAAAATCGGGGGAAAAAAAATTGATTTTTTTTTTTTTCTTACCCTTCAAAATGTTTATTGAAACAATTACATATATAGTATACAATAATACAATATATACATGTAATAAATTCCTTCCACTGCCCGAGGCATAATAAAAAAATAAAAAAAATCGATTTCTTTTTTCCCCTGATTTTGTTATATGCCCTCGGGCAGTGGAAGGACTTTATTATATGTATATATTAGTAGTGTTATACTTCTATGTGTAATTTATTAAATAAACGTTTTGGAGGGTTGGAAATAAGAAAAAAAAAATAAAGAAAATAGATTTTGGTATAATATTTTTTTATGATTCAAGTAGAAAGCAAATGGGTGTATTTTTGAGTTTTTAGTACCTAATTAAATAGACACAGTTTCCCATTCGCTAGCTTAAAAACGTCCCAATTCCATGATTTTTTTTTATTTTATTTTTTTTTTAAGCGGAAAAAAAATCGAAAAAAAATGTTTGGACTATATAAAATCGTTACTTTTACATTTTGCGGGAAGAGATCACGCCAAACGGACCAATATTTTTGTAGGCAACATTTTTTTTCTTCGATTTTGTGATCATATTATTTTACAATTCAAGTGGAAAGAAAATGGATATATTCATGAATTTTTAGTACCTAATTAAATAGATAAAGTTTGCCGATCTCCAGACAAACGCTGCAATTTTATTTATGAAAATTCTCGGAATTAGGGCGTTTTCAATTTGGAGATCGGCAAACTTTGTCTATTTAATTAATAAATAATAATAATAATAAGGCTTAGCGAACCCGATGGTTCGATGCCGACACCACCAATCGCTTGTTACACATCTACCTCCACCGTTCGCCGTCCAAACCCAGTCCCTTCAGATCGGCTTTAATGCAATCTTCCCACCTTCGCTTCGGTCTACCCCTCGGACGCTTACCATTCGGCACAGCAAATATTAACCTTTTAGGAATTCTCTCGTTACTAAGCCCAACAACTTTACAAGCCCATTTGATTCGCCGCGATGAAATTACCTCAATTATATTACCCGGATACAGCTCACGCAATTCGGCGTTGTGTAACCGTCTGAACTCTCCGGTTAACTCATCCTTCTTCGGTCCGAATATTCTACGCAATACTTTATTTTCAAAAACCTTAAGACGCTGCTCATCCCTTAATGTAAGCGGCCAAGTTTCGCATCCATAAAGAACTGTAGGCAAGATAATTGTTTTATAGATTCTAATTTTTAAGTTTCGGGACAAGAGGCGCGAACTAAGTAGTTTTGTCACAGAAAAATAACAAGCATTCCCCGCCTTCAGTCTAACCTTAATCTCTTCTTCAATTTCGTTTTTTCTAGTTATCGTAGAACCTAGATACCTAAATTTATCTACCTGTTCAAACATATTACCATCTATATCGATATCACCAGTAGTATCGCCATTTTTGCAGCTAATCATATATTTTGTTTTATCCACGTTTATTTCGAGTCCTAGTTCTTTACCTAGGACTCGAAAAATGTCTATTTAATTAGGTACTAAAATCTCATGCATACCCATTTGCTTTCCGCTTGAATCGTAAGATAATATGATCACAAAATCGAAAACAAAAATTGGCCAAGATTAATATTGGACCGTTCGGCATGACCTCCATCCCCAAAGTGTGAACATAACCAGGTTATATAGGCTAAACGGCCCAATATTTTTGTAGGTCACTTTTTTTCTCAACGCTGTGATCAAATCATCTTACGATCCAAGGAAAAAGTTTTTAATACCTCATTAAATAGACAAAGCTTGCCTCCCTCCAGACTGAAAACGCCCCAATTACATGAGGTTTCGTAAATAAAATAGTCGTAGGTTACGATGAAATTAAACTATTTACGAAGATTCAGGCGGATGTTAATAATTTGATAAAAAGGGGTCTATACCACGGACTAATAGTGTGTACAAACTCAAATAAAAATACAACGTTTTTAACATTGTAACATTAACAATGTTTGTCGCGAAAAACGTGATAAAAATTTTACGTGAAAATTGGGGAGTGATTAAATCATAAAATCTTAGGATATGTTGATACATATTATTATCTTTGAACATAAATGACAATTTAAATAAAGATAACATTTAGGTATCAATATAATAATAACATGTCTACTAATAGGCCCTAACGTAGCCAGCTAAACGACGTTACACTCTCTATTCATTCATGTAACTTATTCATTAAATAGTTGTACGTTACGATGAGATGAAGCTATTTACGAAGTTTTAGGGGGATGGTAATAATTTAATAAAAAATGGGCCTGTACCACAAACTATTATAGTAAAGCAACTTTTATTTACTAGTGAGCCCGTGCGAAAAATTCGCACAGCATATAGTTATCAAATGCTGAATTAATAAGAAAATAAAAAAATGCAACTTATCAAAACATTAAGACATCAAATGTTACTTTATCGATAAATATAATCCACAAAGCAAAGAAAAATTAATTTGAATCTTCATTTTTGTTTGGAACCAACATGTATACAAATTTCAGTAAGCTGTATATTTGCTAAAAATTGTCCGATTGCGATGATTTTTTTTTTCCTTTTGTAGGGAATTTAGTAATCTTTTATATAACCATGGGAATAACCAAGGAAAAAGTGTGTAATTTTTCAGTTATTCGCAAATAAAGTATATTTTCTTTCATAACTTGTTTGCCTGAATTTTCTGGGTGATTGGACTATTTCGCCAGCCTGAAGGAGAAGGAAGCCTTCGAAATTGGTGGCTCAATTTTGAGATTTGGTGAAGAATTAACGATGATATGTCTTGCCGATCAAAAACACCATCGATAATTAATATAAACTCCTCCTGTCTCGATCATAGAGACCTCAAGTCGACGAAATGAGACATGTATTCAATGACAGTACTAATGTAATTAATGTAAGGTTACGTGGATGCGAACCCTATGCCTTGCGTTATCTCGAAAATAGTACGTTTTTTTTGGCTTAAAAACGCAGGATCCGATGGTTCCGAAGGAATTATCCGGTTCTTGCTGTACGCATCAAAATCTTCAAGATCCGATTTGTCCCGTATCGATACAAGACCTACCACCGTTCCAGTATTGAAGCCTAGCAAAATGTTTGTATCGACTTTATTTCTTTTAGAACGAAAAATAAAAGTGGAGAGAACGATTCGCTAACCCCCCGTAAAATTCTGAATCCAACGGTGCCTCATTCATGGTATTTGAACATGATAGGAGCTTATATTTGGTACGAAACCGATTTCGAACCTTACTGTAATAATATAAGTGGGGATTATTATTTTTTTTATAATTGACTCCTCTTCACAAAAACTATACTAAAATTTGACTAATCTGCTGGCCGAAACTTCCGCCCCAAAGAAGAGGATCAGTGTATAAAGGGAATAGTTCCCGAGAGTAGGCAAATCCACATTAACCTCAATTAGTGAACAACGGTCAGAAATAGACCAGCGTGTAACAAGCTTAAACTTGTCCTATCAAAGCCATTGTAATCCTGAATACTGACATGATATGATGAAGTCCATTCTGCCTTACAGCTGAGAAGCTTCAACACCGACCACAGGAAGAAATATTGAAAGATATGAGAGAAAAATACTTCGAACGATGACCGTATTAATCAGAGATTAGAGTACTTACTACCACCTATATGGTAAAGATGGAACTATAAACTGCTTAAAGAAACTCTATATCCCAGTATAGGCGCAGACTTTCGATTTTAATAAGAGAGGATGTCAAAAAAAAATAATGGCGAGAGTTTTAATGTGTAAAAATTCTACACACTTATTGTTAAACGAGAAAATATCATATTGAATATTTAAAATGATTTTGTTTATGTGTGTATAATCCCTAAAAACTAAGGTATCTGTATTTTTTGAACACACGATAGAAAACACTAACAAGGCGAGATTAATAATATAAAATATAGATTTAAATTAATAGCTCATTATAAAGAGGATAAAATACTGAACATTTCCCTCGATTACAGTACGCAGGTCTGATTTTTAGTTTCTGAGATATTTTTATCCATGTATTCAATAAAACTCGTTATCATTTGGTTTTCGACACTATTTTTTTTCCTTTTCGTCTTACTAACACGGCGTCGCGTAAAGATACAATTTTGAATAATAGCTCATTACAAAGAGGTTGAAATGATGAACATTAACCTTGCTAACAATATCCAGGTCCGATTTTTAGTGTTTGATATATTTTAATCCATGTACAAAAACACTTCAATAAGTCAACTCCACCCGACTTTACTCGAGCGTTACACATCGGAGATCTGACGGCTCAATCTAATCCACTCACTATAGAAAAAGAGTAAAACGAGCTTAAAGATTTTTTTCACATAAAAAAAAGTATTAGGGCTGAAGCCACCAAAATTAAATCTTGAATTCGCTAGTGATGCAAATGGTCATACGTAAAAAATGAGTATTTTACAAAATAAAATAAAACAATTTATTTCTTTATGATTTATTACTAAAATTTCATGTTTTATTTCCTTTTGCTATTTGTTATAGTAGCAGACTACTTATAGCAGTTGAAGACTACAAAGTGTCACGTTTAGCAAAAATAGAATAATTGTTTACATGCTAATGTTTGCACTACCAGCAGCAACTATTTTTACTTTCCTACCTGTAAGATATATAGATAGGTAAGGAAAGTATTGCAATCGGGTCGAATTTCCGATATGCGGTTTTCGACGGATCTGTACGTTTCAGAGCCCCCTGAGTCCGAAAAAAAATTTTTAGCTATTGGTCTGTCCGTCTATCTGCCTGTGCCAAGATTTTCACGGGAACTACAGAACCGATTCTGTTGCTTCTTTTTTTAATTTGTAGGGTTTTGACTACTGATGCCTGTGGCAGAAATTCGGTGCTCCATGCGCAATAGCTTGCGCGCAATAAATGAAAAACACGTTTTTCCATAGACTGTAGCGCAAAAACGGCTCTAACGATTTTGATGAAACTTTCCTATAATGTTCTAATAATTTTCCTTTCAATTTTCGTATATGGACTAAATTTCCGAGAAAATAAAGGAAAAAAAGTTATAAAAAAAAGAAAAATGTTACGGGGCCTAACTCCCTAAGTATATATCATACAGTAAAATTAATAATAAAAATTAATTAATAAGTTTTGAAAGGTAATGAAATTCTCTATAAAATCATATAAAAATCGTCCGTTTCGGACAACTAATAACGAAGTTACAGCTATTCAATTTCCAATGTAAGATTACGGGTTCATATCATGGTGTCAGAAAGGGAAGAATGAGAGAAAAAAGATGACTATGTGAAAGTAAGGAAATATGTTGCCCGCATCACACAAGCTTCACTATTTCCTCTACTTTTAACAGAAATTATTGTTTGACAATACTAAGCTATGGCAAAAAGTTTTTGATCAGAAATATTAGAGAGTAATGACATTTTTACACTGTTCTACATTAAGCCGGTTTACGTTGCTTTAATTTATCAAATAAATCCTTTTTAAATCTTTTATTTGATAAATCTTCAGGAAAATAAATCTAGATCAATTTTTTTTTGGTTTCTTCATGAACTTATGTAAAGATATAAAAACGTTTCTGAAATAGGTAGGAAAGTCGTGTGAGTGGACACACCAGATTTTTTTTTTAAATATATCAATATTTTTTTCATACCGTTTTATTTCCATATATCCTTATTTTGATTTTAAATCGGTATTTTAAAAGAATAGTTAAAATTTAAAAATATCTAGAAGAGAAGCCGTTCTTCTGCCTATAAATCTGGTATGAACGGTTACTATTAGGTGCAGATTCTAGTATACGGAAAAATAGCACTTTATTTCTTTTGAAAGTAAACGAAACCACAAAAATATTTTCACAACGCAGTAAGATTTGGTATTTGTACTTTACTTCAAAATAAAATATACAGAACTAATAGTAAAAAAAAAAAAGATATCCTTAAAGGTGATAGACGATACTTAGCGAAGATATAAACAGATATCCTTAAAGGTGATAGATGATACTTAGCGAAGATATAAACAGTATCCGTAAAATCCCGCTAAGCCTGGGATGACAGGCAGCAGTAAAGCTCTCTAATTCGGGGTTCACTGATATCCTCAAGTCTTTTAGCATCCTCAGCTCCTAATTCTAGGCAATCAAAATCACAGGGAAGCAAACACCTGTTCTTCTCAGATAAGATAGATTTCCTAGAGTTATTTATGATGTAGTTTTCGCTCTATTTTCTGAAAATATAATAGAGTTTTCCACTTTATCAGAAGTCACCCGAGAGGATCCGGAAGGCATTTTCATTCATTAAATTCGTATTTAAGAGTTTCAAAGAAAACTAAAAACGGATCTAACTTGCTTTTTTATAACGGAAATATACTTGGCCTACTTTACTGGAAGTATATTTTGTTTCTGTAATTTATCATACATTATAACTCATTAAGGTAGTGGGGTAGCACAGTGGTAGGGTACTGAGTTCCTAATGCTAAAGGTCCCAGGTTCGAATCCCGGCTCGTGGCAGAAAAAATATTTATTCTGTCTCATTAGCCGTGGGGCGACTCTGAGTAGGTAGATCCTCCTGAGGCAAACCCAGCCTCTATAAAATGGGTACTCTTAATCAAAATAATTGATTAAGGGAAAAAACCTGGCGGTCGAGCGTGATCTCGGTGCACTACCGTAGACCAAGAAACAGTGCTTTCTCTAAATAGTACTGAACCCTATTTTATAACTCATTCAATACTACAGCCAATATTTTTTCTTATTCTGGACAAACAATTAAATTGATTAATATATGAGCTTTTCTGTGGACAGAATGACCAATTCCAATTTCAAAATTTTTAAGTAGTCATTTTAGCGATATTTCCTAGTTGGAAAATTTACAATATCTGTACGGATAGCGAGTAAGTTGGCTCCGTAGTAGGAAACTGCAGTATTGAAATATAGAATTTTACCACTAAAAGTACCATTATAATTAATAATAAAAAATATTGAAATTGGAGTGAGCCGTTCTGTCTAACTAAAAGACTCATATAATAACCTAAACATCCGGGCAAAACTAAATAACATAAATTATGAATGAATTTTTTTTTCTCGGCTCCTAGAGCCCTATGGAACGATATAAAAAAAAAAAAAAAAAAAATTTGGTTGAAATAGGTTATCCACTTACTATAGTCTCGTCTTGTTACTATAGTCTTGTAAAAAGGGTATTAGCTTATAAAAAATATATCGAACGAATTCAAGTGAAACATTGAAAATCGCATTGATTGAGTTGGTTTGACTTTCAACATTTTCACACGACCAAACCATGTTGATAAATTAAATTCGAAAACAATTCAGAATACATTTATTATATGTTTTAAATCTATTTAATTTTTTTTCTTGTCACAAAAAAAAAAAAATGAAACATTTGAAGTACGACTTGAAAGTAATTGAATGAACACTAAATTAATACAGATAGCCATTCTCAACATTAACAGTTCCGCCACATTTTTTCTGTGCCTATGTACTTTCGTGTGAGTTTTCTGTTTTATAAAGTATAAAATGTTAGTTTTATATTATATTGTTCGTTATACAATAATTATTTTTATGGTGTTAATTATAACTTATAATTTTTATACACGCGACGTTTCTTGAGGGTACAGGGAGTCCATCGCTATCCCTCCAATCGAAATGGAAATCTGTGCCTATGCTAGGCGATCTAAGTAGTTTGGGATGATAAATTCTCCTTGGGCTCAAAACAACTGATTTATCAGTGAGTAGTGGGTAACAACTTAATGAAGCAATCGATCGGTTCGAGGAAACCATAAGACTTGCGACAGATCGCGAATAGTCTCGCCAAAGACTTCAACGCCTACAAGAACAGACAATGGTAACTGGAAGCCTAGGCAGAGAAAGGAAGAGGAGAGGAAACCGAACAAAGCACCAAGGTCCTTCACCTCCCATCTTCTTTCATCGAAGGGTCAACATCATTTCCTCCGCATCATCCCTACTCGCTCCTCGCCTAATGGGTAGCCGTTTTAATATATAATCTTCATCACAATGATACCCAACTTACACATGGAGCAGAAAATAAAAAGCAGGAATCATATATTTCTCTAAACCATCTCAAAAAAATATCAATTTACTTTATATCTACGTAGATTCGGCAAAGAAGTTCTGACTCCATCAGCATTGAGTAAACCTCTCAAAGATAAAATTAAATACGCATGGCAGATCCAAGTGGAATGGAAGCCAACAGAGTAAACTGGGAATTATAAAAAAAAAAAATGTAAATCCCTGGGACACCTCCAGCCGCAGGTGTCATAGAGAGAAAGTATTACAGACCCGACTGAGGATAGGACATACTAGACTTACTCACACCTAACTGATCACAAAGGAAACACAACCGACTTGTCAACATTGCAATAGTGTCATAAGAATGTACAACATTTTTCAGGAATCCACATATTTTACCTCACATCTTAATAGCCTTGGATCAAAACACTCCTTAAAGATGACTACAAAACTATAGTTGGAAATTTGGATTTTTCTATTTAGCTACATCGCATACAAGAAAAAAAAGCCTTCTACCACCACTTGATAGGACTTACAATGTACAAGGTAACTTTACTAATCATAAAAATCGGATTGAAGACGGATACGAGCGCTTCGCATGGATTTCATTAGACAGACACGGAAACAATTTTATTATTTTATTCTTTGATAAATGTCTTACGTATAAAAATTAAAACACGAGTGGAAATCTTCTCATTCCGAAGACAAATATATTTTTTCAATATTCAGCATTAATGGATCGATAGCGTACCTCCAATAATGAGTAAGCGAAATTCTTGAAATCGTGTTTGAGTATTTGAAGAAAGACTAACTCTAAAATAAACAGTTGCACTAAGCTGATATAACTTATTAAATACAGATATATGCTTTTTTGAAATCACAGCAGCTTTTTCGCTAAAATTGACAACTATAAGCGCCACTTTATAAAATCGATTTCCCATATTTTTTACGACTTTCTCGAAAACGTTATAAACGATTTTGAATGAACTCGTTATATCAGGGTAAAATTAAAGAGTCTAATCATATCCAAGATGAAATGTTCTGTTAGGTTTTAAATGCCAAATATTAAAAAAAAACTTCCTGTAAATGTTTATTTGAACCAATTAAAAATCGTTTACAGTTATTAATAATAAAAAATGGTTAAGTATAATATATGAAGGGATTTGATTATCAACTGAAGGAGGGAAAAGGAAAAATGCTTTCACAGATTAAAAAGAAAGTATCTGGAAATATGAGAAACAATATATATGAATAATATAACCGAAAGCTAAGGATCTTACAAAAAATAAATAAATAAAAAAAAATAAAGCTAATTTATAAAGCCACATAAGATAATGAAGACTAAAAAAGAATAAAAACTAATGTGCAACAAATTTTACTTATATATTGTTCAATTACAACTAAACAAAAATGGAAACTTTTAAAACACATATTAAGCTTAAAAAACAGAAAAAGCATCAACTCCTATCTTTGTCTTTTCATACAAAAAAGTAGAGAAATTCATAAATATAAATTATCTTTATAATATAATACGATTCCCTTTCCGGCTCTCAGTAGCAATAGATTGATGAATGAAGTTATCAAACGAAAGGAAATTAGATGGAGCAGTGACGAATCATAGTAACATCCACCCGAAATTTCAGGAAAAAAAATTATGAATGAAAAGAAACTTTATTTGCGAAAAACTTAAAAGTATACAATTTTTTCTTGATTGGACCCATATTTGAAAACTTATTAAATCTCCTACAAAACAAAACTAAAAAAAAAAAAAAAAAAAAATCGTAATATAAAATAAAAACTCCGACCTTTAATAACAATAAATACAGTCCATTAGATTTGGTATACATAATTTCTTCCAGAGAGTTTGGGATAGATCACTGGTAGGGCACCGATCTTCCTATGCTCAAAATCTCGGGTTCGAATCCCGCCTCCTGGCAGAAAATATTTATTCTGTTTAATCAACCGTGGGACGACACCAGGATCAGTACACCCTCCTGAGGCACACCCAACCTATATAAAGTGGTTACCCTTAATTAAATAATTAATAATTAAGAAAAACCTGGCGGTTGAGCGTGATCTCAGTCAAATCACCTCCTTCTACAACCGTTGATAAAAAAAACAGTACTTTCCATAAATAGTACTGAACTTAAAAACCCTTCATGGATTGTAATGAGACAGGTATTTTTAAAAATAGTTTCTTCCTCTTCGAAGATATTTAATTTACTATTCTACAACGGTTTTTTAATCTTTTTTTTTGCTGGTATATACTTCATTTGTTTATTAAAGGCATTTTCTTGTTGGTACATTTTATATTTTTTAACTTATTAAAAATCTTATGATCGTGGCCTTATTTAGAATATGAAATAATATTCAGCATTTAAAAGCAGGCAGTAAAAAAGTAATTTGAACAAATATTTTGGTTTATTATGTTCTATGAAGGGAGTGGGGCAGCTCCATGTTAAGGGACTGATCTTCCAATGCTGGAGGTTCTGGGTTCGAATACCGGCTCGTTTCAGAAAAATTATTTATTCCGTTACATCAGCCGTGGGGCGACCCTGGGATTAGAAGACCTTCCTGGGGTACACCCAGCCTCTAAAAATTAAATAATTCAGTGAGGAGGAAAAATCTGGCGGTTGAGGGTGATATCATTCAAATCACCTCCTTGCACAACCGTTGAATAACAGTACTTTCCCTAAATAGTACTGAACCCAAGACCCTTTATAGTGGTACAGGTTTTTTTTTTTTTTTTCATTATGTATTAGACCAAGGAAAGCACAATTGATTCCTCCCTCACATAATAAAAAATATCTACTAATTCATTTTCATATCCTTTTGCTGTTCATTCCCTAAACTATAAATACTCTGGGAATTATTCGCACGGGCCACACAGTATTAATTATAGTAATAATACAGTATATAGGATATTGATTATAGGTTTCTAATCTTAAATCTAGCTCCTTATATAATAAATATGAAATTGGAGCGCACAAGAAGCAGTAAATAAGAGCGAACTTGGTTATGTGAGGACCCAATTAGACTTTTAGGAACCTTATAAAAATTTTATATTCCTTTTAACGATCAGACGGAACAAGATTGGTCGTTAACTAGGTGATTTCGTAAGTAACTGAATACAATTATATGAATACATTTTTTTCCCCCAAAAATATTAAAGGATCTGGTCTCCACTTAATACGAGGATGAAAGCATGGGATCCAAGTGCCTTACCCCATTGACCACTTCTTCTTCCTTATCAATGTGTTCGGAATCCTGGCATATCCTTGGACTACCCTGTTCGGTAACCCATACCGCAGCCGCCGGTTCGGATAACCGTGATATAATAGAGTGTGTAACTGTTAACGAGACCCGAATCCAGGACGTGCCGCAGTCACCTTTCACTTCCACTGAATGGGGTCACTCCTTCCCGATGCAATAGGATGCAACCATATTCAAAATAAGAGGCCTAGAAAAAAAAAATCGAAAGCTTATACTTAAACTGCTCGATGTAAGATACCTTGATATGAATCCCAATTTTTTTTTTTTATTTTAATGAAATTTACAACAGTATTACATGGAAAATACAACAAGTAACTTTGATATTAGTAACATGGCATGTACAACATATAAAATTCTATATTAGAAGGTCTCGAGGCCATCTTCTTTTCAGACGCCTCAGAGGGTTATCCTGGATCGAGGAGGAATCAAGGTTTGAAACGAAAGGATTCGGATGGTTCTGCAGTTTGCTATGGAAGGATAAGTAACTGGATTGGGCCAAATCGGAAACATATGGAACATTAAGGTCTTTATGGATGATTTTATTTGTGAGAAAGTAAGGAGCGTTGAGGATTTTACGAAGTATTTTAGATTGTAAGGATTGGATACGAGAGGAATTCGATGGTTTAGTGGAGCACCAAAGCTCAATTCCGTAAGTCCAAATAGGTCTTATTATTGTTATATATATGAGTCGTTTGAAATTGATTGAAAGCTTAGAGCGTTTGTCTAGTAAGTGCTGCAGTAGTCGAAAACGTCGGACGGTTTCTAGTCGTTTCAGTCTGGTATGGGGGTAAATCCCAATTTAAAAACGTCATAGCTTACTACAACAATAATTAAATACTTTTAATTGAGTAAGAAGATGGTACGGAGTGACGGTCATAAAAATACTAAAATAGTAACAAAAAATTTATTTAAAGCCAACGTTTTGACCCGAATTTGCAGGTCTTCTTCAGGGGGTATATATATATATATATATATATATATATATATATATATATATATTATATATATATATATATATATATATATATATATATATATATATATATATATATATATATATATTAACATATTAACATCTTAAAAATTTGAGATGTTTCAAAACTTGCATGTTTCAAAAGTCGACAGATCAGACGGGATAAATTGTGTCCCAAAGATCTCAAGGCGGAAATTTTTTGAAACTACACTTGTACATATAGATAGATACTATATGAATGTTATGAACTATTAGCAACAAAACATATTTATTTCCGAAATTCATAAGAAAATTTTGGCTTAAAATATAATATATATATTGCAGGTACCGTGTACACAATTAAATCGATTTCAGAAATATAATATTAAAGAATGTGTACATTAATATCGTATACATAAAGATGATTTTTATTTTCTGATCAAAAGTTGTTTGTTAATTATTTAATCATTATTATTTATGATAAACCGCATCACTCAGTGACCGGTCAATTAGGTTTCTAATCGAATCTATAAACATCGAAGATCGATTTAAATTTTTATACATAAATCAGGTAGGATATTTAATTTTTTTTTTAAACTTATTTATTCAGACATGTCACAACCTGTAACAATTGAGGACAGATTTTTAAATAAAAAATCAGATATAATAATTATTACATGATTTTGTGGACAAAATAGTTATCGATTTCAAACCCTGATGTTAATAATGAACAATACAAGTGTCATTTTTCTGGCCTAAAATGACAAAAAATACTGTATTTGCGCCTGTCAATTTATTGTTGACAATCAGCAAATGTGATGGCGATACATGATATAATGACATGATAGGCATGGGGAAGGAAAGTACTCAGCAGTACCTCTTCCCTAACTTGTTCCAATTACTTAGGTTGTCTAAAGAAGGAGATCCCTCATCCAACGCCTTTTTAGTCTCCTCCTCATGTTCTGAGGTATGTCAGCTGTGGCTATGTCTCTTATAAGTCTGTTATTATGTCCATTTAAATTTATGTGAAATCGTTGATAAAGGGTCATTATATGTATGGAGAGTTTTGTTAGTCACGTACCAAGGTGCTTTTGCTATGAGTCGTAATAATTTTGAATGGAACGTTTAAAGTTTTTGTAGGTGCGTCTTTTTAGCGATGCCATATATTTGTGATGAGTATGTCCATATAGGGTTAAGTAAGTATGTATATGTATTCAGTTTATGTTTTAGTTTTAGTTTTGAAGATTTAGAAAAAAAATAGTTAAAGTAGTTTGAGTCGTTTTTTTTTTTAAACTTATTTATTGAAAAATATTACAATCTGTCTCTAGAACATTTATAATAGAGTTCACAGATCACATTCACACTCTATGAAATAAATAAAATAAATTATACAGAAAAATAATATATATACAATAAATAGGAATAAAATAACCTAAAAATAAATAAATAAAAAGAACACATACACACCTATATACAATATTTACAATTTGGCGAGGGAACTCCAAACCAGACTTGTCCCCCCCATCTGCGGAGAGAAAAGTATGACTCCAGGAGTTCCCTGCACTCCTCTCTCAACCGCGTCACTAGGGCTAAGCCCAGTGGAGATTGAGCAAACTGCTTTAGTCACATAAGTCGTTTTTTTAAGTGTCTTACGTTTCATTCTAACATGCGGACCCCATCTGTCGAAGGTGAGTCCAAGGTAAAGTACCGTGTCCGTTTGAGGAATTTGATTGTTGTCATGATTAAGTCGAAGTAATAATAATAATAAAACTAATTAAATTACAACAATGACTCGACCTTATATATATTATAAAATATAATAATAATAATAAAATAAAAGGCTTATATCATAAAATAATAATATATAATATAAAAGGCTTATATTTTATATATTATAAAATACATATATAAATATATTTTATAATATTATATTAATAGATAGGAAGCGGCAATGTGCAACACAAGGCCCAGCCTCGAAGAGACAATGAGTGACGAGAAGGTCGTCCTTGGCCAACTGGGCTAGGTCACAGCCCACCGCGAACTGACCACAGTCAAGTATAGTCGTTATCAGTACTCTGGCTAAAGTATTAGTATATATATATATATATATATATATATATATATATATATATATATATATATATATATATATATATATATATTAAATGATGAATTGTAAAAGTATTTGAATTTTTTTTTTTAAACCGTATAACCCTTCCGACATATGTTGGTTAGATCCCTTATTTCATATATCATTTCTAAAAGATGTTTTTTTATCGCAGCGCCATTCATAACTTTGTTCATTAATTCTCTATCAAATACAATGGTTGACTCCTAATTTTTAATTTCTGAGACATTTTAATCCAAATGCAAAGACACTTTAATTAGTCGACTCGAGCCGTCTTTAAAATGAGCATTACACATACGAGCATTACGGCTCATTCACTCTCCAGTAAGTGCAAAACGCGCCTAAAGAACAAAAAATACAACACTTCAAATTATTTAGATTAATAGTATTGTAATATTAATAAGTCATATTAAATCTGACTATTTAAAAAAATAAAATAAATAACCTTGCTCACATCCGACCGCCAGTATTTAATCTCTTAATCAATAAATTAATTAAGAATAATAATTTTTTAGAGGCTAGGTTGGCCCAAGAGCATCGACTCCAGGTCGACCCATAACTGAGTTAACTGAATAAATAATTATTCACTAACATCAGGCACGAACCCGTGATGTTTATTATTAATCATTAAAAAAAAATATATATTTTTTTCCAAAAAACATATATATATGTTAATACTATCCCATATGTCGATAAACAGTAATTATCGACTGGTCTACGTGAGTGAAATCAGCAACTGAGTGTTGCAATGCGATAGATAACCCCTCGTATCTTTTAAAAACACCAATGACTGGATAATTTTTCGATATTTCCATTCCATTTTATCATATACAACATACATTTTAGAATTCTTCTACATATAGAGTTAATCACATTATCTATTAAAATATAAAAACATATCCTACCATGTTAACTGTCACTGTTAGTAGGTGAGAAAAAAACCTGATATTCACCTGAAAAAAAAATACATGATTATTAGAAATTTAATATTGATATTTCATATTTATATTAAAATAAAGAATATTTGTTCAATATTTTTTTAAATATTTATATATGAGACTTTTTTATTTATTTACACATATTAATTACACCAACTAAACATATTGCAATTTTATCGCCCATACTAAACTATATTATGTTATGATACACGAAAAAAACGTTGTTCCTTAAATGATGAATTCTAAAAGTATTTTATATATTTTTTTAAACCATATAACTTATTTCGACATGTATTGGTTAGATCCCTTATTTTATATATTATTTCTAAAAGGTTTTGTAGCACAGCTATAACTTGGTTAATGCTTTATCAAATACAATGATTGAGCCCTTATTTTAAAGATCTTTTTCACCTTCAGGTGGGAAAAAAAGTCACATCGTTCCGAAATTTAAGGAAAATAAGTTATGAAGGAAAAAGAAACTTTAATTGCGAACAACTCAAAATGTATGCATTTTTTCTTGAATGTACCCATGATAATTAAAGAGATTATTAAATTATTTACGAAACAAAAAAAAATCATGGAATTCAATTTGAAATTTGTAAAATTTAAACAATTTATACCGACCGAAGGATCAAAGTGTATTGTTATTTGTTAGTTGCGCTGTTGTTCCACCGTTTCTACCATTCTTGGAATATGGTTTCTCATCTTAAAGGTCGGATGGTGTCAAAATAGCTTTACCGCGGCCTGGAAGGGTAGGAGGTTCTTTAGTTATAGCTCCCTATTAAACAAAAAACATGACTCACTAAAGAAAAACACTTTTTTTGTTTTTTGTTTATTTAATGGAATTTATAACTGTATACAAATACAACTAGTAAATATGCGCAAATTATAAATATAATGTACAGGCTTGAAGAGATAGTACCCAGTGGTACCACTCCCTAAATAATTTTGAGTGAGAAGATCACGAGGCCATCTCCTTTTCAGACGCCTAGGAGGATTATCAGGGATCGAGGAAGAAGCAAGAGTGGAAACAAGCGGATTTGAATGGGACTGGAGTTTATCATGAAAGGATGGATATCTGGTTCGAGCTAAATCAGCGACATATGGTACATTAAGGTCTTTATGAATGGTTTTATTTGTGACAAAATATGTGAAATTGAGGATTTTACGAAGGATTTTGGATTGTAAGGATTGGATAAAAGAGGAATTCGATGGTTTGGTAAAGCTCAACCCAAGCTCCATATGTCCATATAGGTCTCATTATGGATACTTTGGAATTAATGGAAAGTTTAGAGCATTTGTATAGTAAGTGTTGGAGCAGTCGGAAACTTCGAGAAGTTTCTTGTCGTTTCAGTCTAGTATGAAGATTCCAAGTAAGACGTTTCTCCAAGTGGAGTCCTAAGTAGCGGATTTGTTCAACAGAAATAAGTGGAGTATTATTGAAGGATACTGTAGAAAAAGAAGTCATAGATTTACGACGGAGGGTAAAGGTGATTTGATGGGATTTGTTAGAATTTATAAGAAAAACATCAAACTTAAATTTCCTTCTTTTCTTCCAAAAATCGGGTCAATGTTTACAAAAACTTTTTTGTAGTCCATGAGGAACGTTTCCCTCTACTATATTATATATTAGATCTAGAATTTTCCGCAAGGTTATATCAGTTTACTATTAAGAAGATAAAAATAGTTTTAAATAGAAATATTTATCATTTTTTATGAAAATATGATTTGTTCGAAGACTTTTTCACATAACGTGAGTTGTATATATCATATATATATATATTATATATATACATATATATATATATATATATATACATATATATACACGCAGATTTGCCTGCTTCGAAATGTATTATGGGACACAAATCTGGTACCAGAGGGAGATGGTGCCATTGGAGAGAGGTACAGAGGTTCAATGGGGTTCCGCCGATGTCGGTGGGCTCCAAGGACTGTTGGGTAACTCCCCATTATGTCACCGCTACCGATCTCCAATATTAATTAATTATATTTGTCGCAAGACGTAAGAGTATTAGTTAGAACATCTCAATATTATATTAAAAATGCATTCATTGTCTGTTGTATTCATTACTACAAACGAAATGAACATGTATTTGCTTTCCACTTGAATCGTAAAATGATTTAATCAAAATTCGAGAATAAAGGTGGCCTACAAAAATATTGGAGCGTTCACCCCAAAATGCAAAAATAACCAGTCTATTTAGACCAAACGGTCCAATGTTTTTGTAGGCCACATTTTTATTCTACAGAAACCTTCTCATCAAATTATTAACATAAGTCTGAAACTTCATAAATAACTGCACCATATCGTGACCTACAATTTTTTTAATTTACGAAAATGCTTGGAATTGGGATTTTTTCAATCTGGAGATTGGCAAACTTTGTTTATCTAATTAGGTACAAAAACTCTTAAATACTGATTTGCTTTTCACTTGACTAGTAAGATGATTTTATCACAAAATCGAGAAAAAAGGTGGACTACAAAAATATTAGGCCGTTTGGCGTGACCTCAATATTTTTGTAGGTTACGTGTTTTCTCGACTTTTCGTTGAAATTATCTTACAATCCAAGTGGAAAGCAAATGGGCATTAACGAGATTTTGGTAGCTCATTAAGTAGACAACGTATGCCGATCTACAGATTGAAAACGTCCCAATTCCAAGAGTTTTAGTAAATGAAATAATTGTAGCTTACGAAGAGATGTAGTTTTAGCCGAATGTTAACAATTTCATAAAAAGGGGTATGTATCACGGATTATTATGGCAGGACTTTCAAATCAAAGAACTAGGAAGAAATATTAAGCATAAGATCTGTATTTCTTCTTTTCTTACCTTTTGCTTAAGAAGAGAATACTGGATCGGGAGCCCCAAAATACTCCCATGTCTCTCACCACTACGCTGAGTTAAAGTGGCTTTTCCCCTCCTTCCGAAGACAATATTTCCTAGGTACGTTCCTCTACCAAATCGTCAATAACCATCTTCATTCAAACGCCAACAACCTTCTCCATTTCAAATCCTCAGTCCTGTCCACAAGATCTCGACCTTCTAACCTTTACATGCCTTCTCACAGATCTGCTTCATTCCAAAACTCCTTTATTGCTCGCTCTGTCAATTTCTGGAATTCCCTCCCTATCAAAATTCGACATTCCCCATCCATATCCACATTCAAAACCCTCCTATTCCAATTCCAATCCCAAAAACATACATCAAGTCAGATATTTGTTAACCATTCGACAACATAAATTTATTTCATGCCATTCATTGTCAAATATCAATGCTAAATGATAATGTATTTATATATTAATCAGGCACTTTATATTGTCAGATTCAGCTTTCTGTTTTCTCAACAGAAACACAAAGCTTATTTTAATAAAGAATTTGATATATTTTTATTTTTAATTCTTTATTGTTTCTTAAAGTGTACTGGTATCAGTGCAATAGCTTAGTCTTGTCATAGTAATTGTTTTGTATTAGTTAGTTGTTGTATATAGAATGTTTACCTTATATTTTCTTTACATTATTTTTTTTTTCCATTGATTTTATTTGGCCAGATGTAATCTTTTAATTTTGTTATTCTCAAGGGACTGTGTCCCAGAATAAAGTTATTTTCTATCTATCTATCTAAAAGTTCTCGAAGAGAGAGCCAATCACATATGATATGAAGAGTGACGCACCGATAGGCTGGGTATCAGCTATGCTATAATAACGGAACCTATGCACCGTTGCAGTAACGACAGTGACTTCAGATAACGGAACCTGTAGACTTGGCCAACCGATAGGCAATAGCAGCTATATCACTGTCAAATCCACACTGAGGGGAGGGGGTTACTTTTAACGTGTAATTAATAAGAAGGGGGCATGATGTGATCAATACAAGAAGGACAAATCAGTAGTGTTGCCCAAAATCTTGGTCTTTCACTTTGCAAGACCAAGACCAAGGCCGCCTAATGTTGCAAGACCATTACCAGGACTGGTACAAAAAGTCGATTATTTTGAATAAAGATTAAGGCAAATTAGTTACTAATACTTGACAATCTTAGTTACTATATGTAAATAATTGGTATAACCAATATACTTTTGCATTTAACTCTTCCAATTTTTCATTCGGGCTTAGTTAGATTTCTCCTATCTAAAAAAAATACAGTAATATCTCTATAGTACTAAGCTAATAGGTAACTGCAAGACCGTTGCGAGACTTTAGTGCAAGGCCAAGACCATGATCTCGACTCGTCTCGGTCTCGCATTTGGGCAACACTACAAATCAGTATGTCACTAATATTTTTATTTTTAAATGTGATAGCTCATGAAAATATAACACATATATATTTATATTTATCTAAGCATAAACAAGTACGATATTATTAGCGTAAACAAGAAAAATAAAATGAAACAAAATAATGCTGACATTATTTCACTTCTACCATGGAGTGCCCAGGGCTGTCCAATAAATGTTCACAAAATACGTAATATTAATATAAAAACACTAATTAAAAAAAGTAATTAATGGTTGGTACGACATCAGTAACTGGGGATATTTTTTTTATTTATTTATGAAATTTTCAACTGTATAAAAAACAAATATACATCTAGTAAATGTGATAACAAAACATAAGAAATGACATAACGACCTTCAAGACATCAAATTATCTTTTGTAGTTGAATGATAACAAACTTTAGTCACTTGTTACGTGGTTCCAATGTCACCTCTGGAGGACATTCAGGCAACAAGTTCACAGATGAAGACCATCATTACTACAACACGAGGGATTGCTATCAATTACTAACAACTACTATTTCGTATGATTGGGCGGCGTTTCAACAGAAGGAAATTAATCCACAAAATATGTAAAATAAAACAGAGTTAGAGTTAGTTAGAAATAGCAATAAACATCACTATTTCCAAAATAAAATAAAATATTATTTCAGATATTTTCAATGAAAAATTAAAAAAAAAAGAAATCATTTTAAAAACTTCATTCGAAAAATTCTATAATCTCAATCCTACAATGAAGGGTGTAAAGGCCTTTTATATTTATTATTTAACTATTTAGATTTTTTTAAATTTAAAATAATCTGTTACGTCGACAATAATTATAGTGAGATAGGAAGAAATTCACACCATATATACAGAAAACATAAAATTAACAAAAGTAAAATAATACCTAAATAATAATAAAAAAAAACTATGTACAATAAAAAATAAAATAAATTTAGGTTTGTAAAAATTAAAACAAGAATAATCTTTAAAATCAAGATTTTCTTTCTATAAACATTAAAAAACTAATATTGTTTTTTGTTTCTTTAATTCGATACCCTTTCTAAACCTAATTTTATATTATGTGTAATGTTCTACAGTTTTTAACATAGCTTTTTATTCAATTTATAACATCTTTGAACTTATTTTATAATAATTATTTTAATGTATGCTCAAGAATTCGGAAAAAAAATATAGATACAGACCTCTTTTTATCAAATTATTAACATCCATCTGAAACTTAGTAAATAGCTTTATATCATTGTAACCTACAACAATTTGATTTACGAAAACTCTTGGAATTGGAGAGTTTTCAGTCTGGAGGGAGGAAAACTTTGTCTATTTAATGAGGTATTAAAAACTTTCTCGTTAGATCGTAAGATGATTTGATCAGAGCGTTGAGAAAAAAAGTGACCTACAAAAATATTGAGTTGCTTGGACTGTATTACCTCGTTATTTTGCAATGTTAGGAGTCCTAACATAGCGTGATCCAAAATGATTGTAGTCTACTTTTTTTTCCCGATTTTGTGATAAAGTTATCTTACGATACAAGTGAAGAGCAAATGAGTATCTACGGGTTTTTAGTACCTGATTAAATACAAAGTTTGCCGATCTTCAGATTAAAAAATACCCAATTTTGAGAATTTTCGTAAATAAAATAGTTGTAAGTAATGATTAGATGAAGCTATTTACAAAGTTTTAGGTGGGTGACAATAATTTAACAAAACGAGATATACAACACGAACTATAATGTCGATAATAATAATAAAAGGCTTAGCGAACCCGAAGGTTCGATGCCGACACCACCAATCGCTTGTTACACACCTCCCTCCACCGTTCGCCGTCCAAACCCAGTCCCTTCAGATCGGCTTTAATGCAATCTTCCCACCTTCGCTTCGGTCTACCCCTCGGACGCTTACCATTCGGCACCGCACATATTAACCTTTTAGGAATTCTCTCGTTACCAAGCCCAACAACTTTACAAGCCCATTTGATTCGCCGCAATGAAATTACCTCAATTATATTACCCGGATACAGCTCACGCAATTCGGCGTTGTGTAACCGTCTGAACTCTCCGGTTAACTCATCCTTCTTCGGTCCGAATATTCTACGCAATACTTTATTTTCAAAAACCTTAAGACGCTGCTCATCCCTTAATGTAAGCGGCCAAGTTTCGCATCCATAAAGAACTGTAGGCAAGATAATTGTTTTATAGATTCTAATTTTTAAGTTCCGGGACAAGAGGCGCGAATTAAGTAGTTTTGTCACAGAAAGATAACAAGCATTTCCCGCCTTCAGTCTAACCTTAATCTCTTCTTAATGTCGATATGTTATATTAAAAATAATGATTCGAGTTGGTGGACCAACAAATGTAAATTATCAAAACAAAATAAACAACGATAGAATAGGGAAGGATATATAGGAAAATAAAGGATTTTTTTTTCTCGATCAAGTCGTTTATGTTGATTTGATTGAATATCTCTGTTGTTTTTTATTTACCAAAAATTTGTATATTTTGTATTTAAGACGTTTGGAAAAAGTGAAATACCTGCATTCAGTTTATTGTTGCACCACGTAGCCTGCGGGTTGAGAAGTACTGCCCTAAGGGGATTGGTCGGAATCCGCAACAGCTGATATTGGCAGGAAGAGCAGATGACTTCCGCTGCCTGAGAGGAGGTGCTATTTCAGTAATTGCGTGGGCATTGCGCGCGAGCACCTTCTGGGAGGGTCTCGGTTCGCCTCAGATTATTCTGAAGGTGCATTTGGACATTCCGCAAACTATGGGACAAACAAATATACAAATGGTTGTTTTCCTATGCTGGTGTTTTGAATATTTCCCATCAGATGTCGGTATCAAGAGATATAAAATAAACTAGCTGACCCGTACGGATACTCCGTACTACGGAGGCGAGGGAGGCTTTCGGGCCGGGCCGTTCTCCCAAAAATGGTGAAATATAACCACGTTTTATGAAAAAAAATTATCACTAAAATCATGGGTGATAAATATTCAGGACGCAGTCTTTTTTAAAATTTTTATTTTTGCATATGTTTCAACCCGAACATGTGGGTCATCTTCAGGGCTGAAAATGTTTTTTAAAATTACAATCAGAGATATAATAGTATACGACCGCTAATTATAAATAATAAACTATAGAATAGAATAGAATAGAATAGAAAATAGAATTTTATTCTGGGACTAAGTCCCCTTAGAATAACAAAGATGAATTAATACAAAATAAAATACCAATCTGGCCAAAAACTAACTTAAAAAAATTCTAACGTAATATACATTATTTAAAAAGTAGTATGTAACCACTAAGAAATAAACAAATATATATAATATATATATATATATATATATATATATATATATATAATATATATATATATATATATATATATATATATACACATATATAAACACACGCACATATATATACATACACACACATAAACATATATATATACATACATACATACATAAATGAACATACAATCTTCTCCAAATTTACTTATTATTACGATAAAAAAAAAAAAGACAGAAAAGAAATTACATATCTATATATACATAACTGTACAATTTATAAATAATAGCTATCTAATAGAAACATAATTTAATACAAAATGTAATAATATTTACAGTGATTCATAAAATAATAAGCTAACACTAAGATAAAATAAAATCTCAGGAATAATTGTAGTTTATACAGCTGACATCCCTACCTGTCCCAACACTGTCATCACCACATATGCCGATGACACATGTATCCTATCAGTAAACAATGACCCAGCAATTGCATCCCAAATGCTTCAATCACACATCATAAATCTAGAAGAATGGTGTCAAAACTGGAGAATTAAAATAGACTCCAATAAATCCCACCAAATTACCTTTACCCTTCGTCGTAAACCAACGACTTCCTGTCCTACAGTTTCCTTTAACAATACTCCACTTATCCCTGTTGAGCAAATCCGATACCTAGGACTCCACCTGGACAAACGACTAACTTGGAATCCTCATACTAGACTGAAACGACAAGAAACCGCTCGACGTTTCCGATTACTTCAGCACTTACTAGACAAACGCTCTAAACTTCCCATAAATTACAAAAGACTTATATACTTGACTATAATAAGGCCTATTTGGACTTACGGAGTTGAGCTATGGGGCTCCACTAAACCATCGAATTCCTCTCGCATCCAATCCTTACAATCCAAAATCCTTCGTAAAATCCTCAATGCTCCTTACTTTGTCACTAATAAAATTATCCATAAAGATCTTAATGTTCCTTATGTTTCAGATCTGGCCCAATCCAGATACCTATCCTTCCATAATAAACTTCAGAATCATCCCAACCCTCTCGTTTCTAACCTTGCTTCCTCTTCAATTCCTGATAACCCTCCGAGGCGTCTGAAAAGAAGATGGCCCCGTGATCTCCTAATATAGTGATATCATTAGAGTGCTACCATTGGGTAGTTACTCAGCAAGTGTATTCATGTCATTATATCAATTATGTCCAAATTTACTTGATGTATTTATGTAATACAGTTGTAAATGTCATAAAGAAATAAAAAAAAAAAAAAAAAAAAAAAAAGGAATAATTGTGGTATAAAGGTGAAAAAGGAACTATATATACGTACTTACTCATATTGCTACACAGTGAGAGAAAAAGTATAAAATATAAACTTATATATACATGAAAGAAAAAGCACAACCTGAGGTGAAGAGAAATACAAATAAATAGTAAAAATAATAGTAAAAAATCATTGCTGTTTTATGTTAAAACTTAAACTGTAGGCACCACCATTTACTTCTCACAAATTCAGTTCATAAAATGAAATTTATGGTGGTAAATCTTCTGTTTGGGATGTAAGGAGATATTGGAAAAGGAGGTATTTGAAAGTTGACAGGGAAGAGGCATGACGGATGTTATGTGGCAAAGAATTCCAATAGGAGACGGAGCGGGCTAAGAAGGAACGTTCATAGGTTTTTGTCTTGTGTGATGGAATATAGAGGTCAGAATCACGGGATCTCCTTTTTATTGAGTGGACTAAAGGTTTCGGCTGGAAGAGACAGTAGATATAGGAAGGGTGCTGGGAGTTGATCGTTTGGTATAAGAAATTTCCAAGGAAGTATAGGCGGTGGGAAGAGGGGAAGAGCCACTTTGACTGGGAATATAGGTGGGACACATGAGACCATCTCGAAGTGCCGAATACAAATCTTAAAGAACAGTTCATGATTCTCTTCAGTCTGTCCTCAAGCTCCAACTAGAGGCCACCATATACCACACAGCCATAGTCAAAGTAGGAGAAAATCAATGAGGAAACGAGGAGTGATTGATGGCACATGAATCTTAACTAATATTGTAATACACATATTAAAATTAAATATAAAAATAGTTATACAAACTAAAAATAATGTATATAATCCATTTATATACATACGTGGTATATGGTGGCCTCTCGTTGGAGCTTGAGGACAGACTGAAGAGAATCATGAACTGTTCTTTAAGATTTGTCTTCGGCACTTCGAGATGGTCTCATGTGTCCCACCTATATTCTTTGATACAATTCATAATATAATTTTTGAACGGTAATCAAATTACCAACAGAACAAAAAAAAAAACATCGAAATCGAATCAGTATTAGCGATGATACAGCGTATTCTGTTCTGAGTCCGAAATATACTGTTTGGTATGTTTTTTTTTTAAAGGTAATGGAATTCCCTACAAAACTATATAAAATTCGTTCATTTCGTACAACTATTAACGAAGTTACAGCTATTTAATTTTGAATGTAGGAGAACGATTTCATATTCTGGAAAACTAAGTGAAAGTAAGAAAGTCTGTTGCCCACATTACAGAAGCTTCACTATTTCCTCTACTTTTAACAGAAATTATGGTGTGACAAAATTAGGCTATTAACTAATAAATTAGCAATATTAGACAGTATGGATTTTGTTTACTATAGATAGATTAATAGTTTTCTCTATCAGTAAACAATGAGAGGAGGAAACTGCGTTTCTTATCAGTAAACATGACCAGCGATTACAAAATCAAATAGAATTGAATAACACGTATAATTAATTCTAATTAGAAATAAACAATTAGATAATTATCTAATACAATGATCTAAAGCTATCTTAATTGACTGACCGAATGGTAATTCTGAATAAAGAACGGTAATAACTTACAGAATTAAACTAGTGAAATAAATGAATAAATCTCAACCCCCCTCTATCCAATTTCTCAATGAATTTCGACCAAACGGTGATTCATGGAAATGAGCTAATTCATTCAAATGAGTCATTTCCACTCCCAAGATATCAAACGGTGTTCATTCAAGTCAAATGCCGAAGATCGAAGCCGTTATTACGAATGAGTGGTGATGATTCGATCAATTTATTTATTTTTAATTACAATTCTATTTCTAATAGACTGTATAGTACATTCTTACAACTGTGGATAAATATAAGGACTCTATAAGAGAATGATTAATGCCTAATATCTAAAAGAAAAATAACATACAAATGTTAAATGATATTGGTCTTGCGGAATCCTTTCGTACGACCAGCCCTGATGAAGCCCTGAACTTTGGGCAGAAACGTCGGCAAAAATAAGAATAAATATACTTATTTATTTTTACTTTTCTTTTTTGACTGATCACCCCAACCATTCTTCTCTACAATTAACATGTAAACATTCTGGTATTGGTACCCTTATTTAAGACTTCGCTCTAAGTATTAATATTTTTTGGAAACTCAAATAAAAATCATTGTATATATAAAATTCGTTAGAATAGAAAAAAAATGTTGATGTTTCAATTATAAAACGCTCCTAAATTATTATTAAAGGAAATAAATAGAAAGAATCGATGTATTTATACCTATATATCGGTTACATCTATTTGTTTAGTTAATACGAAAAGGACAAATTATTGTCCCCGGGACTTACAATACAAATTTGTTAGTGAGAGTTTCAATAAAGGTCCGGATGCCAATTTCGGAAACCCCTGGCCAAATGGTCGATTTAAATATCGTAATAAGTATCACAAAAACAAATAATAATAATAAAATAAAAACCTGTTCCACTACAACTCATGAAGAGTCTTGGATTAAATACTTCGTGAGGATGAACTGTTTCTTGGTCAACGGTTTTGTAAGGAGATGATTTGACCGAGATCACGCTCAACCGCCAGGCTTTTCCCTTTAATGAATTAATTATTTAAGAGTACCCAATTTATAGAGGCTGTGGGAGCCCTCTTACGATACCAGGGTCGATCCACGACTGATGAAACAGAATAAATAATTTTTCTGCCACTAACCGGAATTGGACCCGGAACTTTGAGCTCTGGAAGTTAATGCCTAACCCACTGAGCTACCCCGCTTCCTAATAATCAGAGAACATATAAATCATCGAATTTTCATAGGTTTTCAACAACTTTCCCTTGATCTAAAAATGTTTGCTCCCTTTTAACAAGCAGGGGCTAGAAGTTTACCTTCGATACTTGAAAGCATTCCCATGTTCCCATCTTGACGTCAGATTAAGGTTGCTCTTTCCCGCCATCCGTATACAATACTTTTTATATTCGTTTCCTTTGCTAAATTATCAACACCTATTAAAATCTAAACCACTACAACACATGTTTCTTCATCGAAGGATGTACAAAGAGGTGATTTGAACAAGATCGCGCTCAACCGCCAGATTCCCTCTCTTAATTAATTATATAATTAGAAGTACCCACTATATAGAGGCTGGGTGTGCCTCAGGAGGTGTCCCGACCCAGGGTTCATCAACGGCTGATGAAATAGAATAAATAATTTATATGCTATCAACCGGATCCGAACCTGAGACCTTGAGCATTGGAAGTCAGCGTCTTACCATTGAACTACCTCATTCTCTATCAAACACCTTCTAATATTAGCAATTCTGTCGGACCGAAGCTCTCTCCAAAATAGTAAAATATGTCTAAGGAAAAAAATATTATATAATTAACTACAAAAGTATCATGATTCGAATAATTTAATAGGACTTCAAGAATCATTCAAAACACCATTTCATATAGGTAGTTAGTTTCTTTCTTTGTCTCCTCAAATAATTATCGTTCATATATAAAAAAAAAATCTGTTGTGTCCACTCACACAACTGTCCTACCTATTTAAAATAAATTGAATTAGATTTATTTTCCTGAAATTGATCAATGAAATCATTTGAGTACGATTTATTTGATAAACTAAAACAATGTAAACTGGCTTGAGGTAGATCAGTGTAAAAAAAATCCATACTGTCTAATATTGCTAATTTATTAGTTAATAGCCTAATTTTGTTGCACCATAATTTCTGTTAAAAGTAGAGGAAATAGTGAAGCTTCTGTGATGTGGGCAACAGATTTTCTTACTTTCACTTAGTTTTCTTTTTTCTCTCTCATTCACTCCATTCCGACACCAGAATATGAACTCGTTCTCAAACATTCAAAATTGAATAGCTGTAACTTCGTTAATAGTTGTCCGAAATGAACGACTTTTAAATAGTTTTGTAGAGAATTTCATTACTTTAAAAAAAAAAAAAAACAGACTAAACAGTATTTCTCGGACTCAGAACAGAATACGCTGTATCATCGCTAATACTGGTTAGATTTCGATGACTTTATTTTTGTTCTGTTGGTAATTTTATTACCTTTTAAAAGTTATATTGTGAATTTTACCATAGAATATATACTTAGAGAGTTAGTCCCAAAACAACATTTTTTCCTGAATTTTCTCAGGAATTTAGTCCACGTACAAAAATTGAAAGGATAATTATTAGAACATTATAGGAAAGTTTCATTAAAATCGTTAGAGCCGTTTTTTCGATAAAGCCTATAGAACAATATATATTTCACTTATTGCGGAACCGCTATTGCGCAAGGAGCACCCGCTTTGTATCACAGGCACCAGTAGTCAAAACCTACTAAAAAAAAAAGCAACAAAATCGGTTCTTTAGTTCCTAAGAAAATCTTGGCACAGACAAACCAATAGCTAAAAATGTATTTTCGGACTCTGAAACGTATAGATCCGTCGAAACCGCATATCGGAAATTTGATCCGATCGCAATACTTTCCTTACCTATTATAGGTAATGAGACATTGTGTAATGTATCATTAATCTGATGAAATATAACAAACTTAGTTTACCATGTAAGATTAAAATGTAAAACAAAAAAAAATAAAAAAGAAGAAAGTAAAAAGAAAAGAAGATGCTTTTTTATCCCTAAGAAGATTTACAACGTAGGTTTAAACGTTGGACAATGCAATAAATATACCATTATATTATACTAGTTGGCCCGTGCGAATAATTCGCAGAAAATTTTGTTTAGTGAAAAAATAGCAAAACAATATGGAAATAAGTAGTTCGTATGTATTATATAAGGAAGGAATTAATATTTTTTCCTTGGTCGATTACAATATTCCATTAAACATAATAGACCAAAATATTTGTACAAATTGCTTTGCTAGGATCTATTTTTAAACACTGACTGGAAAGATAATAAAAGTAATAAAGGCAAAATAAATCCCCGATCATGGGATCTTCTAAATTATTAAAAAAAATAAAATGTAAGAAAAACTAAATACCTTTAAGAAATAATAAAGTTAATATATCAGCCAGGAAAAAAAAGTGTAGTAGACTATTCTACTCCTAAATGCAATATCTTTAAACAGGAAGACATTATTAAGTATACCAAAACTAATGGACTGTATCTTTGTTAATAATTGTCCGATTTTTACGATTTTTTTTTTTTTGTTATGTAGGTAATTTAGTAATCTTTCTAATTATCATGGTAGAATCCAGAAAAAATGCATACTTTTTGAGTTATTCGCCAATAAAGTTTCTTTTCCTTCATAACTCTCTTCCCAGAAATTTCGGTGGGATGGGACTATTTTTCGCATGTGAAGGAGAAGAATGCCTCCAAATTAGTGTTCGATCATTGGATTTGATGAAGAATTTACGAAGTTATGGCGTACCAATAAAAAAACACCTTTTAGAAATAATATATAGGATGGTATTTTATAATTGTCCGCACCCCCGACTAATTTCTTTTGAAAAACATAAGCATATGTGTTCATTTTTTTTTTTTTTTTTTTTTTGTTTACAGAAAATCTAGAGGACCCATAACGAATTCAATTACCTATGCATAAAAGTTTTGAAGGCTTTTTAAAAAGTCTTTTTTTTTTTTTCTTTACATAGCTTAGCTTCGTCCTTCAGAGGAGCGATGACGTTGGTGAATTTAAATTTTAAACCAGGCGTCCCACGCAATATCGATTATAATAGAAAAGGGTTCGTTCTGTGGAAACACATCCAAATTTAAACAGCTCCTAGAGGACAGGATCGAGGAGTGGCATAAACTTTTCACTATCGGGTTCGTGTCGCGCGGCGTGCACGGCATCGCCCCATCGCTAGGCCTCATTATTATTGGATTCGAAATCTCATCGTGTAAATCTGGAAATGATTTATTCAATCATTGAAGTAATTATTCAATCTTACCAGTTTTATTCACTATGAATTATTGGGAACGCTACAATAGTCGTGCTATCCAACGAATTTGATTACTGTGAACTTCTGAATCTAAGGCGAAATGCCCTTAAAGAAGTCGCTGATCATCGAGATATTTTTCTGAATATAAATCTCTGAGCTCTTTCAAGCTGAAGAAAAAGGGGTAAATGGATATATCAACTTGATTCTGAATTAATATGGACCAATGATACGAAAACAATGACAAATCAGTAAAAAAAAACTCGAAAGTTTGTAAAATCTTAAAATATAGAACAATACTAGGGAATTTCTACATTATCTTTTTGGGTCAAATCGAAACTATAGGCGTAATAAAAACAATACTTTTTCATATATCATAGGATTTATATCTACTAGATCAATTATTTATCAATCCCTAAATTCCCTCCAACTTGGAGTCAAATTGAACGTGCACTTTTCAAGATATAGATGTCTCAAGGAAAATACTTTTGGGCATATTTAAGAGAAAGTAGTAGACGAAATGCGATAAAATTGATACATAATTTTTTTACCAATACCTATCTTTTTTCCAGCTTTGAATCAAATCGAACAGGAGTGTTAGATAGAATTTGATGAAATTGATATGGGACCATCTAGACACCAACCCGCACAATCCATGAAAATCGGATAAATGGTGATGCCCGTTATGATTTGACTACAGACACCGAACCAAATTTGATCCTTGATATCTGAAACGTAAAAAAGAAGCGGGAATTCACGATTCTGAGCACAAAAAAAAATTAACCCGTAATGAGTACCCGTTTAGCTGAAGGTACCGAAGAAGGGTCTCGCGATCCTATAGTCGATCCACGGGTGATGAAAAATTACTTGTCATCAGCTGGGTTCGTAACCAGGACATACAGCTTAGCGACCCAGTGCCTAAATCGCTGAGTTACTCTGGTACCATATGAGAAAACTATAATTGTAAACTATTTAATTGACAGACTTTGTTTTCTTGGTCCGATTTGAATGGAGATGTCTGTTCTTAAGACTAAACAAACTTCATTATATATCAATCATAAATATAATATAATGATAAGTTCAGTGGGCACTGTTACACCCTATCTCAATGATAGTTTCGATATTGTGACTATAGGGTAAATTTTTCGATGTAGGACAGAATTGCTCGATTTAAGCGTAAAACTATGGATGGCTGGGGACAACGATTGCTGTCCGGTTGGTAACTCTCAAGATAAAGAGGATATCATTCACTTTTTGGGAACTTGTCCCATGTACAGTGAGTTAAGAGAGAAATGTTTTGGGCAGCGGACCTGTTCTCCGGAAGAATTATTTGTTTTCTTAAAGGGTTCTAACTGGAAAGCCTTAAGCAATTATGTACAGCAGGCCACATTGCAAAGATCTCAATTAGTCAGATAGTAAACTATTGATACAATATCGTATTTATTTATTGTAACGTTTGTTTTATAGATATATTGTATTTGATGGTTATTATTATTGTTGTTGAAATTAAATTTCTTATTTATTGGATTTGTGATGTATTAATGTTTGTTATTTGAAAACTCTATTTAAACAAATGAAAGAGTGAAGAAAGAAATTGCTAGAATGGATGTATAAATATATAATAATACTGTAGATATATTATTACTCACTTATTATAGTTATAAGTGTAATGAATATTTATTATTAATTAAACACAGACCTCGACAGACGGAATTTTCCAATGCCTATGTGTTATTGCTTGTGTATGTGTGTGTGTGCATATCTATATATATTACTGTATAATTTTTTTAAAAGTACAATAAACATGTTTTCATTCACTCATTCATAAAGATATCTTATATTTATTATATGATAAATAAATAAATCTCCTTTTAAGTACAATAAATAAAATCAATGATCCTTTTAAGTTTAAGATTTGTTTTCCTGTAGTCTACATTGTGATATAACCGCTCAATATGGGACCCTGAATAATGTCAAATTTCCATTTAAGGGCTGAGTTAAACTAGCTATATCCAAAACAGGGTACCTATCCTGAAAGAGGCCATCAATTTTCTCTTAGAGCAGAGCCAAGATTAGAAGCATTAAATCGTTCGGCGTATTACATGATATTACTTACTATTTTAGGTTACCCGGCTAATCAATAATACATTATATTATATAGTATATTGCAATCGCCTAAATGAACAGACCAGCTTTAAATAGAACTGTAATTGTTAAGTGACTGAGAGGAAACTACTTGACTTCTTCATGAAAAATTCTATAGATTGTGAGAACAGAGCATTTGGCACCGGATCCATCGGATGCCCACGCAGTCCTAGTAATGAATATCTCAGCGAAATTCGCTCTTGGCCGATATAGACTTCTTCGAAACGTCTAAAAGCAGACTAAAACTAAGAAACTATAGTCCTCCCAATCAATAATTTATCTTTTGTTCTCGTAAATCGATGGATGATATGAATTTTTCTCCAAAATAATCCTTAAAACAAAAGCATTAGATTTTTTTACAGCTTGATCAAGTAAGTCGCTTGTTTCCAAAGTGATCCCTAATCGATTTTTATATAAATCTTCCCACGTATAACACACAATGAATCGGATGGTGCATATTTTCTTTTATTGAAAACTTCGTGCGTTTTTTACTTTTTCTGTGAATTAGATTGAGCCGTCAGATTCCGTGTAACGCTCGGATAAAGTCGGCTGGATTCGACTAATAGAAATGTTTTTTCATATGGATTAAAATATCTCAGAAACTAAAAATCGGACCTGCATACTGTAATCGAGGTAAATCAAGGTATTTCATTCCCTTTATAATAAGCTTTTATTTATAATTTAAATTTCATTGCACGGTGCCTTGGTTTTCTCCTAGACAGACGACTAACGTGGAATCCGCATACTAGACTGAAAAGACAGGAACTTAACCGACGTTATGGCCGGCTATATAGACTACTGAATAGAAAATCTAAACTTTCTGTTGAAAACAAACTACTGATCTATAAGACAATATTAAAACCCATGTGGACCTACGGACTAGAACTGTGGGGGACAACCAAATTTTCTAACATCAAACGCATTCAATCCTTTTTAACTAAAGTCCTCCGTACAATAGTCGATGCTCCCTTCTATGTATCCAATAAAACCCTGCATAATGACCTTAATATACCATTTATTCTTGATCTTATCCCTGACAAATTCTCCAAATTTCATCAGAACCTTACCCATCACCCTAATCCCGTAGCACAATAACTATCTAGCACCGCTCATCCCTACAATCCTTCTCGCAGGTTAAAACGGCAGTGGCCCCGTGACCTTTTGTAACATGTATATATTGGAGTTCTGGCAATAGCCAGATTCTTCACACAAGTCATGAGTGTCTGTGGTTGTAGCGCCCTTTCTCAATCTCCGATGGCTTTGAATAAGAGTGAAGTGGTTGAGGAAGAAGTGCAGGAATCTCCTGAAACTTCTGTTTCCCTCCGCATGTGGGGGAACAAATATGGTTCAGAGTTCCCATGGCCGACTGTAAATAGTGTAAATAGGTATGCCTGCATCTAAGATGTTTATTTCAATTACTTTTTTTTAAAGATAATTTAAATTCTATTTTATTAATTTATTCTTATTCTATTATTACTATTATTTATATTTTCTTCCTTCATTATGATATTTTATTTTGTTCTTATTTAGCTTTATATTATTTAAAAATTACCTTATTTATTTTATTTTTTAATTTGTAAATTTAGTGTGAATTTGCTCTCAGAACTCTATTATAAATGTCCTTTATTGAGACAGATTGTAATACTTGTCAAAAAACAAATAAATAATAAAAAAATAAAATTTTATTGCAATTATTTCATCCCACAAAAATCCTACTATTGCTTCAGTTGCTCTCCAAAATCATCAAAACCCAAAATCAAAAAATGGTTCAACAAATAGAAAATTAAAATTAATGGAAGCAAGTCAAGTCATGTTAGCTTCTCTCTGAGAAAGATTTCGTGTCCTGCTCTTTCAATGGACAACAAGCCAGTTCTCTTAAAAACTAATGTACGGTATCTCGGACTATATTTGGAAAAAAAAAAACTCACCCGGAACATACACACCAACTTAAAAAACAAGAACTGACCAGACGATACAAACAACAATCACATCATTTGGACTACAGATCTCCTCTCAACTTACAAAATAATCGAGTGATCAACACCACCATAGTACGACCTACTGGGACATACGCAGCAGAACTAATAATAAACGGTGGTAAGTATTACTCAAGAGTTAAATCTTTTTAAATTATAGCAAATTAAATATTTGAAATATATCATACTATTTCCAGAATACATTGAGAGGAAAATAAAAAATGAATATGAAGGGGGTATAATAGTATTGACCAACATAAGGAGAATCACATCACTTCTTCAAACGATAATTTCAATTACTGTAATAATTATAAAATTTTCTATTATTCAATAACAAAAAAAAAAAAAATACTTCTCTACCTTTGGCAGTGAGGAAGCAAAGCGAATTGGCCTTTTCTGAAGTGAAATCAGTAAATGTTTAAAACTCTATAACTCTATAAATTCTATAATGAAGAGAAGAATAGTTGGGGTGATCAGTCAAAAAAGGAAGGCAAAAAAATAAATTATAATATTTATTTTTTACATATGCCGACGTTTCGACCTGAAGTTCAGGCCTTCATCAGGGCTAAGAAAATGACCAGATAACAAGGTATGAGAAACATAAGTAATGATGGTAAAAAAGATAGTAAAAAATGAGAAAATAAAATTAAAAAAAAAAAATTATTAGAAAAATAAAATAGATAGATATAAAGTAAAATGAAATTGTTAGAATAATGACTAAGAACTAAGAGATAAATAATAAAAACTGTTACATAGTGTGGAATGATGAAGTAGGCATAATCAAAAAGGGGTGACAACAGTGTTACATTGGGAATCTTAGAATTAAATGTAAAAACATAAAAAAGAAATATAAAGTCATATAAGAAATGAAAATAAAATAAACAGTAAAATTAAAACATTGAGAATGGAGTAGTTAGATAGAAAATTGAGATATTGTAAAGTCTATCAAGATGTACAGACAATGTATAATATAATAAAGAGTTAACAACGGAGAAAAGGAATGAAAGGAAGGAGGGAAGAAATTTAAAAGGAAACGTCGGCATATGTAAAAAATAATTATTATAATTTATTTTTTGCCTTCCTTTTTTGACTGAGCACCCCAACTATTCTTCTCTTCATTATCCACGACAGTCAACCAATTACCAATTATAAATTCTATAAAATAAAATTCCATAAAAAATGTCATCGAAATCGGACGATTCGTTGCATCGTCCGATTTCGATGACATTTTTTTTATTTTGTCGGCAAATCAGTAATCTTTCAAATAAATATCACATATATATATATATATATATATATATATATATATATATATATATATATATATATATATATATATATATATATATATATATATACATATTATCAATCAAAAATTTTGTATTTTTTTAGTTATCAACAAATAAAATATTTAATTCATTAATTTTTCAGCTTGTTTTGGGGAAAGTATACTATACACCTAAATTTAATTAAAGGATTAAATATAAATTTAAATTAAGGGTTTCAAGCGGGAAGACTTTAGCCATGTTTCGTTAAAATCGTTAAAGCCGTTTTGGCGCTACAGTTTATAGCGACATATTGTTTTGCGGCTTTGAACAAAAAACATTTACATTTTTATTTTTTTTACATATGTAAAATTATCGTAAGGCAGATGTACTATGCCAGAAACCTTCGCAGGGGTGTACGGAACAACTCTGGGTTTCCGCAAAACATGTCCACATAAATAAAATGTAAACTGCACAATCCAATATATTTTGAAAAATCGTAAATGCACTCTGGTATATTTCAAATCCCACCATACACAGCGACATGAACATACCAACAGTAAATACCTACATACATAAAAAATACACCACATTCCACACTTCAACTATTAACCACCCTAATCCACTTGTCCTCTCTCTTTCTTCCTCTCTGTTACCAGGGGAGCCTCAAAGAAGAATAAAAAGGCAGTGGCCTCGGGATTTGCTCACAATATGAACAAATTTTCAAGAACTTGTAGACAAAACAAACGACAGCATATTTGCTAGATGCGTCCCAAAACACAGTTACTAATATCATATAAAATAAAAATAAAAAATATTTCATATTATTAATCTTCACGTCTATAGTGTATAAAGCACAAACCTTAGTTTTTTTTGTTTTTTTTTTCTAAACGAGTGTCTTGTTGCTCAACTATTACAACCTACCAGTGGAACAAGCTAATACCTTTTTAAGTTAATTGTTACATTAACAGTCGAACATAATTATGAAGTTCAGTTGAATAGACTATCTTGATAATATTATATTGTATATACAAATAAACATATTTAGCATATGTCGCTAGTAAGCCAAATGCATTATGTAGGAGAATATATATCGAATGTGGGAGGGACTTCTCACACTGTGGAATGCTAGTTATTGTTTTATTGTATAATACATATTTTTGTAAATTATGACAAACAATAATATGTTGAAGACAGCGCTGACAATGGCTAACGCCTACACGCGGTTACCGGACAATTGTAGAAAGCGGACAGAGTTTGCGTCAGCAGTTATTCAACGAGAGCCGCTTTGTAGTCCCTGTCCCCAGCAACTTTCTCGCCCTACATCGTACCATCTCACTGTCACCGGTACAAGTACTGGTGGTTATAGAATCCGATGGAGAAGAAGAGGGTCGTCATGTAACATTATGGAAGTCTCCTAAGGATGGTAAATATATCCGTGATAATGTTTCATTTTCAAGCAAAATAAACTAAATAGAAAAAAATCTTCTATCACTCACACGACTTTACCAACTATTTCAGAAAAGTTTTTTTATATCTTTACATATTTACATCAAGAAACAAAAAAAAAAATTGAACTAGATTTATTTTCCTAAAAATTGATCAAAGAAAAGATTTGAGTACTATTTATTTAATAAACAAAAGCAATGTAAACCGCCTTAAGGTAGATCAGTGTAAAAATTTCAGTACTCACTAATATTGCTGATCAAAAACTTTTTGCCACAGCCTAATTTTATCAAACAATAATCTCTGATAAACGTAGAGGAAATAGTGAAGCTTGTGTGATGCGGGCTACAGATTTTCTTACTTTCACTTAGTTTTCCTTTTTTATCTCATTCATTCCTTTCTGATACCAAGATTTTTCGAACTCAGAATAGGATACGCTGTATCATCGCTAATACTGATCTGAGATTCAAGGGGCTCTGAAACGTATAGATCCGTCTAAAACCGCATATCGGAACTTTGACCCGATCGCAATACTTTCCTTACCTAGTATAGGTAGAAAAGTTTTTTTTTTTTTTTTTTTTTTTTAATGGAATTTACAACTGTATTACATAGAGAATACAATAAGTAAATGAGAAATTTGTAACATGGCATGTACAACATGAAGAGAAACTACCCATTGGTTGAACTCAAATTAAAGTTCTATATTAGAAGATCCTGAGGCTATCTTCTTTTCAGACGCCTCGGAGGGTTATCAGGGATCGAGGAGGAAGCAAGGTTTGAAACGAGAGGATTCGGATGGTTCTGCAGTTTGTTATGGAAGGAAAGGTATCTGGATTGGGCCAGATCGGAAACATACGGAACATTAAGTCTTTATGGATGATTTTATTTGTGACAAAGTAAGGAGCGTTGAGGATTTTACGAAGGATTTTGGATTGTAAGGATTGGATAAGAGAGGAATTCGATGGTTTAGTAGAGCCCCAAAGCTCAATTCCGTAAGTCCAAATAGGTCTTATTATTGCCATATATACGAGTCGTTTATAAAGGTAGAAAAGTAATGAATTAAAACATGCGTAGAAAATAGAACAAGCTTTATCATCGCTAATACTAGTTCTATTCCGATGATTTTTTTTTTTTTTGTTTTTTTTGGTAATTTAATTACAGTTAAAAAGTTTTATTCTGAATTTTACCGTATAATATATACTTAGGGAGTTAGGCCCCATCATTTTTTTCTTGTCTTTATAACTTTTTTTCCTGTATTTAGTCCATATACGAAAATTGAAAGGACACTTATTAGAACATTATAGGAAAGTGTCATCAAAATCGTATTTCAGTCACAGGTATCAGTAGTCAAAACCCTTATAAATAAAAAAAAAACAACAAAATTGGTTCAGTAGTTTTTGAGAAAATCTTGGAACAGACATACAGACCAATGGCTAAAAATGTGTTTTTCGGGCTCAGGGAGCTCTGAAATGTATAGATCCGTCGAAAACCGCATATCGGAAATTTGACCCGATTGCAATACTCTCCTTATCTAGTATAGGTAGGAAAGTAAAAATAAGGCTGTGTTTTTTTTTTACTTCATCACATTCATTCACTTTTACACCTGCATCGGCTACGTTTCGCCTAGTAAGCCATAATTCAATAAAACTTTTGTCTCAAAAATATTTCAGGCATTGCGGTCAAAACAGTATCGAATTTCAACTCAGGTCATGAAAATTCAAAATCAACCTTGTTGCTGCTATGAAAATGGTGGGTGAACTGTTAAAGTCAACATTGAAAACAAACGAATGAAACTTCATCTCTAAAACAAGCGAAACATTTACTCTTCAACTGTTTATCCAATATTGTTAATCTCAACGTTGGTCTCAACTCTGCAATAACTCAACAACGTTTCAAAACATTTTACTTCCAGGAAATATCAATTAATAAAACGAAATTCCAGAAAACAATATGGCCAGTATTATTCCAGTACTCATTCCCATAAAGCGGATACGAAGTAATAAAACAAAATATAACAAATAATGGTTTTGATCATCCTTATTTCGTTGAGTTAAGTGGTACAATTTACTAATAAATTTGAATCTAAAATAAATATGATACATGCACAATAATTAAATATAATTAACTTTAATTTAAAATATTTAAATTCTTACTAATCAGTAGTTGAATATGACCAATGAGTACTCACCTGAAACAGAAAAAAAAAAAAAAAACAGTTTTAATATCTTTATTCTATAAAAAAAATTTAATGTATTCATATTTTATTTTATTTTAGTATTAGGAGCGTAGGAGATTACAAGAGCTCTCCTATCAGCTCTATAATTATTAGCTCTGTGTGCCAATATGACTATAAATTTATATATATTTCTTTTTTTTCTCCATTACACTACAAGTATTCCTGAGATTTTATTTTTATTTCTCTTAGTGTTTGCATATTAGTATATAAATCACTGTAGATATTATTACATTTTGTATTAAGTTAATTTTTTTTAGTTAGCCTATTGTTTATAAATTGTGTAGTTATGTATATATAAATATGTGATTTCTTTTTGTTTTGTTTTTTCATCACAATAATAAGTAATTTTGAGAAGATTTTATGTTCATTTATTTTTTAGTGGTTACATAATATTTTTTAATTAATGTATATAATGTTAGAATTTTTAAAAGTTAGTTTTGGGCCAGATTCTTTTGTATTAATTCATCATTGTTATTCTAAGGAGACTTAGTCCCAAAATAAAGTTCAATTTTCTATTCTATAATTAGTTCTAATTAAACAGCTGTTAATTTAATAACACAAGTGTTGAGATTCTAATCACCTAATATACAAAATAAAGATTTTAGACTAAAAATTTCTAAGGGAAATGCATACTATTTGAAATAGGCAAGATGAGCATAATTTTTTTAAAGTATCAGATTCATATATAATTCCTAGCGCTTTCTGAAAACGATAGTTTTAATTAATGAAGAGAAGAATAGTTGGGGTGGTCAGTCAAAAAAGAAACAGAAAAATATGAAGTTATATAAGAAATGGAAATAAATAGTAAAATTAAGATAGAGTGAATAGAATATTTAGATAGAAAATTGAGATGTTGTAAAGTCTATCAATATGTACAGACAAAGTATGAAATAATAAAGAGTTAAAACAGAGAAAAGGAATGAAAGGAAGGAGGAGAGAAATTTTATTCTAAGATTCCCTTTACAATACTTATGTCACCTTTTTTGACTATGTTTACTTCATCATTCCACACTTTGTACCTGTTATTATTATTTATCTCTTGTTCTTACTATTGTCATTATTCTAACAACTTCATTTTACTGTAATTTTTATATTTCACATACCTTTTTATCTGGTTCTTTTCTTAGCCCTGATGATGGCCTGAACTTCAGATCGAAACGTCGGCATATGTAAAAATAAATATTATCATTTATTTTTGCCTTCTTTTTTGACTGACCACCCCAACTATTCTTCTCTTCATTATCCACGACAGTCAACCATTTACCAATTATGGATAGTTTTAATTTTTAAATTAAAATACCGAAGGGGTGATATCGATTGTTTGATAATATCTGAGTCGATACTATCGATGGTAAAATAAAATATCGAATATCGGATGGAAAATATTAATATTTCGGTAATATCGACTATCGGGGTCCATCCCTAAAGTCTTTGGGTCTTGCTCTCAACACACACTTAAAGCTGGATAAAAGAAAATTGTTAATGACTGAACTAGGAATTCCCGGTAAATTGGTGAGATTGACAAAGGCGAGTACAAATGAAACCAAATGTACAATACTAATACAAGGAGAAGTATCTAAAACCTTCAAAGTTCAAATGGGCTTAAGCAGGGAAATGGACTATCACCGATGTTGATCAACTTAGCCCTGGAGGAGGTAATAAGAGCAACATCAAAGAAAAATGGAGGAGTCCACGTTGGAATGAATCATAAAATCCTTGGATTCGCAGATCAAGACGACATTGAGAAACTCGCTACAATACTAATAAGAGAGGCAGAGCAGATCGGCCCACAAGTTAATGAAGACAAAACAAAATATATGATAATAAGACGAAAAGTCCACTCCAATAACAGGATCTGCTTAGAAGGAAAATCATTCCCGAGAGTAGATAATTTCAATAACTCAATGAATGACCGAAGTTCAGAAACAGACCAGCGTATAACTAGCTCAAACAGATCTTTCTTCTGCATCTCAAAGGAATTGAAATCCCGAAAAATCTCCTGAAATCTCGAACTAAGTGTGTACAATGCTATGATGTAGCCAGTTCTAATATATGGCTGTGAGACCTGGACGCTAACCAGCACCCAAGACAAATGTGTAGAAACATTTGAGAGAAAAATATTCCGCACGATAATCGAAGCGATCAGAGTACTAACACGTGGAAAAGAAAGACCAGTAAAGAACTGTTTACAGAAACTGGCCAATCAATATCCCATGATATGAAGGCACGGAGGTTAAGATGGGCGGGGCATGTAGCTCGTAGCGATCCATCTGGAAGCCTCTACGTGTTGAACGCCTACAACACAGCAATGCAACACAGCTTCGTGAAGATAAATGGAAAGAAATAGCCCACAACAGGCAGAGGTGGAGCATGCTTGTTAAAGTGGTACAAGATGTACATAGTCTGTAATGGCAACAGGAGAAAAAATAAATAAATTTAGCATGAAAGGTATTTTTTTTTTTTTTTTTTGCAGCTGGATTCGGAAGCTAAGAGTACACAGTAATGTATTCTATCCTTGTACCGGTTGGGGATACCATTGCAAGATATAGGTGGCGGCCATATTGCTACAGCACTTTCCCAACGGCTATTTCATGAACTTTTTATTTAAGTCCTTGTATGATTTTTTTTCTTTTTTTATTAACCCTTTATAAATTCCTTTCATTCCTTTCTTATAAAGATTTTTCTTTTCATTGTCACGTTGCAATTGTGATATCTATTAAAAAAATGTTTTACTCAGAAAAAAATACTGAATACATAAGTAAACCAAGCAAAATAAATATACTTCTAAACAAAAAAGAAATGAAATGAAAACGCTGCAAATTATTTCACAATAGTTTAATATTTCCAAACAATTATATATCTAAGGTAACAATACCTTCCCTAGTGACAAAGAAAAAGAAATAAACGATGATTCATACTATTGGCCTAAACATTTTTTTTTTTTTTTGCATCATTATTAATTTCCTTAAAAAAACAGTATTACTTCCGTAACACATTAAAAAATCAAAACCCTAATAAGAAAAAGGATAAAACATTGGCAGTACAACATATAAAAATAAGACCATATCTTTGCTCCAAATTTTTTTAAAGCAAATTTCATAAACTTTTAGATATAATATCGACAAAAAAAGTGTATACCTTTTGAGGTATTCAGAATTTAGTTTTACCATCCCTCATAACTTTTTTCCAGGTTCTTTTCGCTGAAGTGTGTTATGTAGATAGATTTAAAGGGCATCGAGAAGAAGACTTTAACGAAGTTTTATTGAAATCGGTACATTCGTTTAGGCGCTACAGTCTATAGCAACACAGGTTTTCCGGCCGTAATCTTGAAATGAAAATGCAGATAATAATGTCGATGAAAGATGATCATCCTCGGGTGACATATGCCTTTAAATCCAAATTTGAAAAAAGTCGATCCAGTAGTTTCGGAGAACTACATATTTTTTTACTCTAGTCGACCTTACCCGAATGTATGTTACATAGCGTGAGGTTTCAGTTCCATGGAATACTCACAAAATAATTTACTTAGCGGACCTAAAGACGTTTTCACACCAAAAAAATGAAATATCATAAACAAATTAATTTTTTAACTTAAGAGTATTTTACAATTCCTCGTTTGAACAGATCTCTTCCCTCAATGCTAACATAAAAAAACAAGACCTGACTGCGTGGGGAAGATCTTGCACAGACCAGGAAGCCGAAGAAGCGTTAAGGATCCTCTATGTAGTAGGACATCAAGAAGACGAGGATGATCCTGGAAGTCATCAACCGGTCTGGAGATGGGATATTAATTCAATATCACCGGCAAGGACTGTCTTGGACAGCGATATGAGGCGCCAACTTCCGAACCAGGAACCAATAGAATATTAAAATCAATTCAACTCCATAATTCTTCATGTTTTATTTTTGAACATTTTGTCATTTGTTTTCGAATTAAACTAGGGTAAGTCTTTTTGTCTTATGCCGCCGTAATTATTATATTTATAAACTTCTTCGTTGGACATTTAGAATCTATAGGGTCTCTTTTTTCTATTTAACACTTAAAAATTGAAAAAAAATATTCAGTTATGTAAATATAATCTCCATAAAAAAAAAAACTTTTTGCACTAGCAATGGACACTCCGATATTCAATTGTTTTATTAACAGACAGGGGGTCGGTATTATCAAAAAAATTCTAAATTTCTATTTAACTCTAAAGATAACGATAAATATAACACAACATAAATGTCCAACCTACTCTTAGAAATAGTGTTACCCAAAATCGGTCTTGGCCATGCAAGACCAGGACTGGAAAAAAATAGATTTTTTAAATAAAAATTTTGGCAAAATAGTTACTAGTACTCGACAATTTTAGTTACTATATTTAAAGAATTGTTATAACCAATATACTTTTGCATTTAACTTTTCTAATTTTTCATTCAGGCTTAGTTAGGTTTCTCCTATCTAAAAAATTACAGTAATATCTCTATAGTAATAAGCTAATAGGTAACTGCAAGACTGCTGCGAGACTCTTGCGCAAGACCTAGACCACGACCAAGACCAAGACTCGTCTCGGTTTCGTATTTGGGGAACACTACTTGGAAAAACTGTTAGTAGGAAAGTATGAAACACACTGATCTTAAGAGCACTATAGAAACAACAATGACATTTTAAAATTTTCTTTTGGAAACGTTATTCATACTGTTGTCAATAGAGGGCATTCTTCTTCAATCCAGGAAAAAACTGGAACCTTTAAATTAACAAAACAAAACCTTTAGGACAAAAGAAAAAAACATTAAAAAATAGAAGAAAAAAAAACTGTTAAAATATCTTTTTAACAAACGGACCTTAATCGGGATATCATTTGTATATAATCCCATGTTTCTTTCCAACTTATTATTAAATAAAAGTCTGCTATTATTAAGTAGGTTAACTAAGTTGAATATTATATAGGATAACATCGTACTATTTTATTAATAAATCCCTTATCAATGAATAATAAATGATAAGATATAAGAAAAGTTGGAGACATAACGGAGTTCTCACTTCATTCAAATGAGGAAGGGTCCGCCAAACCAGCTGATCAATAATTCATCAGGGGGAGTTCGGTTCAGTTTTCTTCAAGTGATTTTTTATCTATTGCCACCTCAGCAATAACTGAGGACGCTCTCGCATATTATTGCAACAAAAGTATTACGGTATCATTAAAGGATTACAAGAATTGTTTTCCTCAGAAAATGAATAACAAAAAAAAATTGTATAATAGTCACAATAAGTTAATAATAAGCACACAGTAATACCAACGATTAAAAAAAAAAATTAAATTTAATTCAAGGTTTCACAGATCATTTTTGTAATAATTACGTTAAAAGTTTAACTTTTACTAATTTGAGTTCATGAAAATGGGGCTCCACCAAACCATCGAATTCCTATCGTATCCAATCCTTACAATCCAAAATCCTCCGTAAAATCCTTAATGCTCCATACTTTGTCACAAATAAAACCATTCATAAAGACCTTAATGTACCATATGTAGCTCGAGCCAGATATCTATCCTTTCATGATAAACTTCAGTCCCATCCAAATCCGCTTGTTTCCACTCTTGCTTCTTTCTCGATTCCTTATAATCCTCCTAGGCGTCTGAAAAGGAGATGGCCTCGTGATCTTCTTACTTAAAATTATTTAGAGAGTGCTATTACTGGGTAGTAACTCTTCAAGCCTGTACATTATTTATATTTGCGCATATTTACTTGTTGTATTTGTATACAGTTGTAAATTTCATTAAATAAACAAAAAAAAAAAAAAAAAGTTCATGAAAAAAAAATATTTTCGTTAGACTTATACAAGTGAGTCTTTTGTATGATTTTTTTTTTTAAATTAAAATTCAGTAAAACATTTAGAATAGAATAGAATAGAAAATAATTTTATTCTGGGACAAAGACCCTTTAGAATAACAAAAAAGTACAAAATTAAAGTATTTTATCTGGCCTAAGTTTTTAGTCAAACAGAAACTGATTAAAAATGAAGATTAACATTTCATTCCAAGTCCAGGTTATTACATATCAAGTGGAAAACATTAGTAGAGGACACAAGAATTTTCTGAGGGAGGGAATACACACTTGTGAAACAACTGAATTTTATATACCGAAGATATAAAGTATGTGTGTGTATATATACATATACACATATAATAAAATCGTTTTAGAATATTTCTTCAAAAAATTAATTAGAAATAGCTTCCAAGTGATCAGAGCACCCTAGCAACTACTTTCAGCAACAATCTTCAGATAATTTGCCAATAAATGAAGAATTTTTAGTTGTGGGTTGATGGTTGACTGTATTGAATAATTAAAGACAAGGATGTTTGGGGTGATCAGTCAAAATAAAATAGTAAAAATGAATAATTGTATTTATTTTCTCATTCACCGACGTTTCGGCCCGAAGTTCAGGCCTTCATCGGGGCTGTTCTGTTTTTAGATTTTTTTTTTGTAAATATTCAGATTTTTTGAGTTATTGGTTGTTTATAAATATTATAAATAAAAATTAATTATTTAATATAATACTTTTAAATTAAAATAATAACAATAAAAGTGACCTAGATAATACCTAGATTTATTATAACTTGAATTAGAACCTGACGATGGAAACACATTAGATTTAAGCCATGTATCCACAAGATCATTGGGATTATGGTTCTGAAGATGGGAGTAAATATTCCGAAACGTTAACTTGTAAATATGCAATTTGATAATACAACAAATAAATTCAATTGTTGTTAATTGGAAGTAATCATTGCCAAATAACAAAGAATAAAGTGACAGTTGTGTTAGTTTGTGGCACGTATCCATTTTTATCAAATTATTAACATCCTTCTAAAACTTCGTAAATAGCTTCATCTCATCGTAACCTATATCTATTTTATTTATGAGAGTTCTTGGAATTGAGACCTTTTCGATCTGGAGGTCATTATCTATTTAATGAAGTTCTAAAAACTTGTAAATACCCATTTGCTTTCCACTAAGACCGTAAGATAATTTGATCATAAAATCGATAAAAAAGGTGGCCTACAAAAATATTGGACCGCTTGTCATATATAACTTCGATATTTTGACAATTAGAAGGTATAGGTAGTCACGCTAAACGGCCCAATATTTTTTTTACGCCAACTTTTGTACTCAAATTATCTTACGATTCAAGTGGAAAGCAAATGGGTATTTACGAGATTTTAATACCTTAGTAAATAGACAAAGTTTGCTCCTCTCCAGATTAAAACGCCCCAATTCCGAGAATTTTCGCAAATAAAATATTTTTAGGTTACAATGAGATGAAGCTATTCACGAAGTTTCATGCTAATTTGATAATTAGTAAGATAATTTGAGCACAAAAGTTGCCATACAGAAATATTGATCCTTTAGGCCTGACTTACACTCCCAAATTTTCAAAATAACGAGGTTATATAGGACAAACGGCTCAATATTTTTAAGGCCACTTTTTTTCTCGAATTCGTGATCAAATTATCTTACGATTCAGGTGAAAAGCAAATGGGAATTTATGGGTTTTTAACTAAGCTTAAGTTTCTAACTAAGCTTTTAAGCTATTAACGGAGTTTCAAGAGGAAGTTAATAATTCGATAAGAAGGAGTCTGTACTACGCACTATATAGTGAATTAAAAAAAAAAAAAAATTAATTATTTTAAAAAATTAACATTAGTTAGTAGCTAGTAGTAATAATGAATGATGAAGCAGCCAAGCTAACAAGTTGCAGGTATACAGAATACAGCTGTAATGAAAAGAAAGGTAAACTTTTAAAACCTATTTTCGGAGCCTGAGTTGTTTACAGTAGTCAATAAAAGATGTCGCTAATGAAGATAACAGTTGCAATTTATGCAAGCGACATCAACTCAAAACTTTCGCACCACCATTATTCAAACCTTTTCCTCGAACAAATAAAAACGCAAAAAGAGATATAGAAGTGGATTAAATAAGATTATAAAAAGAGATGTTAAGCCCCGCCATCGACCACAACCTCACGTCACCGCTGACGAGATAATAACACAGCCTTCGGTATAATATAAACACCAATCGCGTACGAGGAAAACGATACACGTAGCAGTGTACACACGGGATATAGGCAGCTGTGGTAGATAGTCTTATCAGCTCATCGATTGTTTGATGTATCGATTTAGGGCCTGGCTGTGCCTGTTTTGAAAAATACAGGAAATGGGAATTAAGAACATCAAATAAAGTATTTTATTAACACTTGATAGTAGATTATAAACCGAATATCCTATCCTGTTGTTATTGGCTATCTTCATTTCTTGGTAATAAAATAGTGGAGTCACATCTGGACGTCACATCCAAACCTTCCAATATCACAGGCGGATTTACGGGGGGGAAGGGGCTTTCGGGCTGAAGCCCCCTCCAAAATGGTAATATATTAAAATGTTTTATAGAAAAAAATATTAAAAACTATCTCTTAAATTATTATTGTTCGTGTGATTACATTTAATAGGACTTCAAGAATAACTAAGACACCATGCCATATGGGTAGTTAGTTTCTTTCTTTTTATTTTTCATATTAATTATAGTTATATATATGAAAAAAAAATCCTTCGGGCTGAAGCCCCCTCCCCAAAAAATTAAATCCTGGATCCGCTAGTGTCCAATATAAAGGTGCTACTTTACAAATATTATTCTACTTTGATAGGAGGGACAAGATCTCATGATCAAACTGTAAATTCTATAAGTCAGGAGTATATATAGATTGCGATTTACGATTTCTATATCTCTTTAGCAAACATATATATACAAAAAAGTTCATACTAACATACATTTCAAACTCATTTTTAAACAGATATCAAAGGTTAAAGCTTTATAATGTATTATTACTATTTATTTATTATTATTACAACATTTAGAGTAACTGTTCAAAGGAGCCTCCATTTTGTTGAATGCAACATACAGCACGACGAATCCATGCTTCTCTGGCTCTTCAAATAGAATCAAGATGGTGCTTGATAGTTACTGCGGCTTCCATGATCCGATTTCTTAGCTCTTCTTGCGTGCCAACTGCCACAGAATAAACCATAGACTTTATCCAGCCCCACACAAAATAATCTAATGGCGTTAAATACGGCGATTTTTTTCGTTTCGACCTCCGTTCTCTTTAAGTTGCAATTTTTTTTTTTTTTTTTTTTTAACTTTTATTATGATATTTACAACTGAATTAGTATGAATACGTCAAGTAAATGTGTACATAGGAATATTATCACATGAAACACGCTTGTTGAGAAACTATTGGTAGCACTCTGATAATTTGTCTACATGAGGAGATCACGAGGTCACCTTCTTTTCAGACGCCTCAGAGAGTTATCAGGAATCGAAGAGGAAGCAACGTTAGAAACAAGAGGATTCGGATGGTTATGAAGTTTATTATGGAAGGATAGGTATCTGGATTTGGCCAAATCGGAAACATATGGAACATTGAGGCCTTTATGGATTATTTTATTTGTGACAAAGCAAGGAGCATTGAGGATTTTACGAAGGATTTTGGATTGTAAGGATTGGATACGAGAGGAATTTGATGGTTTAGTGGAGCCCCATAGCTCAACTCCTTGAGTCCAAATAGGTCTTATTATAGTCATGTATATGAGTCGTTTGTAATTCATTGGAAGTTTAGAGCGTTTGTACAGTAAGTGTTGGAGTAAGCGGAAACGTCGAGCAGTTTCTTAAGTTGCATTTAAATAATCAGTGACACTATTAGAAAAGTGATCTGGAGCACCGTCATGCATAAACCACAGCCTTTGCCTAATGCCTAGCGGAATATCTTCTAGGAGTCCATGACGATTATTTTGCAAAAAATGCAAGTTAGATAGATATACCTGACAGCCTATGTGGCAAAAAGAAGGGGCCGATGACGTAGCTTAGAACACCACACCAGACATTTACAGTAAAGGTATATTGGTAATGTCCAACAGCAGTCGTATGACGGTTTTCTTCAGCCCAAGTATGGCTATTTCGAAAATTTAGAATCCCTTTTCTTGTAAAGCAAGATTCATCAGTAACCAAAATGCAGTTCAGGGAGTTAGGATCTCGTGTGCATTGTCGAATTTACCACTGGGAGAAATTTCTGCGCTTGTTATAATCTTGTGGTAACAAATCTGGCCTACTCGATATGTGAAATGGATACAATTGTTATTATACAATAGTTATATATACGCTGGTAGAGGAAACACATCTTCTGGTACCAGTAGTAGGAGATAACTGAACAGCACCGAGTATTTCTTCTTCAACGTTTGCAGTTCGTCGAAATCTTTGTCGACCGGCGTTTACTCGTATAGGTTTTAGCGAGCCATCATCCCTAAGGCTTCTTTCAATGGCCTCAAACGTTTTAACATTTGGTATCCTTCGGTTAGGAAATGTTTCACGATATCTTTGAACAGTACCAGCACCGTTTCTATGTACCTCGGCGTAAGTTAAATGCATGTCTGTTTGTTCTGCAAAAGTGAATAAATTTATGTTGTCTCCCATGATAATCATAAATTGAACTGCGTCACAGTATTTACTCATAGTAAAACACACAGAACTAGATAAACAGATGAGCAACTACTGTCATTGCTTATCGTTCATTTGTATATCAGCAGATTATTTAGTATTAAACACGTTAAACTTTGTACAGTCTTAATTTTAGTAAATCTATATATATACAAATGAATGTATGTCTGTCTGTCCTTAGTGCATTACTAAACCATTCAACCGATCGCCATGAAACTTTGGGAAGTTGTTCCGTACACTCCTGGGAAGGTTTCTGGCATAGTACTTCTGTCTTACGATAATTTTATTTATGTAAAAAAAAATAAAAATGTAAATGTTTTTCTGTTCAAAGCCGCAAAAAAATGTGTCGCTATAAACTGTAGTGCCAATACGGCTTTACTGATTTTAACGAAACTTGGCTAAAGTCTTCCCCTTGAAACCCTTTTAATTTATGTGTATAACATACTTTCCCGAAAAAGAGCTGAAAAATGTTACGATGAATTCAATATTTTATTTGACGATCACTAAAAAAGTACACAATTTTTGACTGATAATAACCACTGATAATATTTATTTGAAAGATTCCTGATTTTCCGACAAAATAAAAAAGATGTCATCGAAATGAAAATCGCGTGGCCGGGTAAAGCTAGTAAATAATTAATCATTAACCTTTGATATCTGTTTAATAAATGAGTTTGAGATATATGTTAATATGAAATTTTTTGTTTATTTTGTGTTAGTGAATACATGGCTAAAATAGTGCGGTGCAATTACGAAACACTCTATATATATTGAAACCCAGAAATAATGACTAAGATAAGAAAAAAAAATCGAGACTAAATACGGAAAAATCAGGTCGGTGAAACAGTTAAAATACCTTGGGAAACTCGTAAACAATAATGGGGGAAACATGCAAGCAACACAGAATATGGAAGTAAAATTGGATAAATAGAGGTTATTTGTCAGAAGTTCGTATAACAAAAAGAAAAAGAATGTCGGGAATAGCCAAAATTAAACATTATGAAATAGTCATAAATACTCGGAACGAATATTATGGGATTTGCCAGCATGAAATCTTTACTGAGGACAGAAAGAAAGATTATGAGAATAATATACGAGACGAGAAAGGTGAGGAAAGAATACAGATTACAAAAAGAACGATGTACTTTATGAACAAATTGAGATGCTGGAATCATCAATGAGAAAGAGGAGATTAAATTTCTTCGGGCGTATGAAGAGAATGGATCGGAGTAGGCTAAACAAATATATATCCTATAAAGTAAAGGAATTGAAGAAAACAAAAATGGGTATCAAAGAGAAAGACTACCAAGATAGATATAAATTCAGGAACTAGTGAAAAATATAAAGGTTCAAGGAGAAGGAGAAGCAAGAATGTAAGAAATGCACAGAGCAAAAAAGAGGGAGATGAGAGAAAAAATGAAAAGAATATGAGCAGATAAGAAAAAGACTTAAAACGGATCTATGCGTGGTCCTTCGTAGGCTTGTATTGCGGTAAATAATAATAATTGATAATCTGTCAATGGCGGATATGAAAATAAAATAAAATAAAAAATAGGAAGCAGATGATCCGGAGTGTCGGTCATAAATAGATAAAACTATTTTATTAAAAGCCAACGTTTCAACTCGACTTTGCAGGTGTTCTTCAGGGAGGTGTGCTCAGCAAGGAGTTTCACTTAGAACTCAATTCTGACTTGCAAAGTCAGGTCGAAACGTTGGCTTTTAATAAAATAGTTTTGCCACTATTTAGCCTATTTATCACCGACGTCCCGGATCATCTCCTTCCTTAATAATACAACGGTCAACTATTAAGTATTTAAAATTAAAAATAGTCCTTGCTATCATATTTATTCCACAAAAGTTCCTTTAAAAAACAGAAAATTCATTAGAGAATTCTGGACGATTAGACAAAAGCACAAGATGAAAGATTACCAACTCTAAAGTATAGTAATAAAATTTAAAAAAACCTGTACCAGTATAACCCATGAAGGGTCTTGGGTTCAGTACTATTTAGGGAAAGCACTGTTTCTTAGTTCAACGGTTTTGCAAGGAGGTGATTTGACTAATATCACGCTCAACCGCCAGGTTTTCTCTCTTAATTAATTATTTAATTAAGGGTAACCACATTATAGAGCCTGGGTGTGCCCCAAAAGCTAATGAAACGGAATAAATAATTTTTCTGCCATGAGCCGGGATTCGAACCTGGAACCTTGAGCATTGGAGTTCAGTACCTTACCACTCCCTATAGTAATAAAAGGCCAACTTAAATCATTACTTATTTTTGTAATCAGTTAATTTTTATTACTTAAATCATTCAATAACGCGAGTCATAATTAGAACATAAGTTATCATAATAAAGCGGAAAAATTGTTGATTATAATGAATACTTTATTTTTCCTGCATTTTTATCCAAGAAAAACTATAATCTAACAGCTAACAAACAGTGATGTTTGTAACTACATTGTAAATATTACAACAATCCTAAATACATAAAGGTATGCTCAGAACATGATTTATAATTTGTATTCATTCATTATTAACGCATATTTCAACTAAAGTTAAATAATACAAGTCAGAATTATTACGTATGAACCACGAAAACATTAATATCATATATATACACACACATATGATGTCCATATATTTTACAAATTACCATAATATTGTTCAATAATTAAATTTTATTATCAGGGATATGTTTGTAAACATGTAGATAGCATTCAGATCCTCTTCATTTATCATATCAAGGAACTCATTATAAGTTAAAGTATTCTTTCCGAAATATTTTATTGGAAATTCCCTCAGAACTGGGCATACTGCAATGAAATGATAAATATATTTTCTATTTGGTTTAAGTTGCACAGAGAAAAAATATGGCTGCCGATTCTATCTATTCTGTTATTTAATTGAAGTAATTCTCCTCTTACTTTTGTAATTGTATACTGAACTGTTTTTACTAGCAAGAGCAACAGGTACAGCTAATTTCAAACAGACGGACCATGACTATATATATATATATATATATATATATATATATATATATATATATATATATATATATATATATATATATATATATATAAAATTAAGATAATTATGTAATTTAATTTTGAGAAAATATATACATTTATTCATTCATTCATTAATACATCTTTCAAAAAAATTTTATTGTACGGTTTAGCATATTACGACATTTTGACTACACGTTTTTCCGATTTCTACCCGACGAAAATCCGTTCTTTCGTCACGGTGAATAAATAGTAACAGCCTATTATAACTAGTTCCTTAGCGATTCCTGTGACCTTAATGTAACGACGTCTAGACCAATAGCAGTGTCGTAATCTTGGACTATATTTGAATTGTCGTCACAGATTTCCCCAGCCCAGCATGATAATAAGGTGAGGGTAAGTTTCCTGATATAGTTTTCACAATGAGAAATCGATGGACTTTCTCCATTCAAACGTTACATTGCATCAATTGTTTTTTTTATATTATTATTTATTGAACACGTCCACTGTACTTTATGTATTTTTTTATGTATTAGGTTAGAAAGAGAGAGGAGAGAATATGAGGAGTGGGAAGATGTATAAGGGGAGAGAAGGAAGAGAAAGGATACAGAATGATAATAAATGAATGAAAGAAATAGTAAAAAGAAAAAAAAAAGAAAAAAAAAATGAAAAAATAATAATATAAATATATATCAAAAATATTGTAAACTATGCTCATACTTATTGTTAATCCTATATAATTGTATATTAATTTTAAATATTATCTGTAGTGATTAATAAGTATGCTGTGTTGTTAGCAACCCAATGTAATTGGGCAGCACTATTTTATTTTATGGTAATAAAGTGATTCTCTCACTCTGAGTAAATAGTCGGATGATCAATTATATGGATGAATCGAAATTTTCAGTACTTTTAGTCAAGACACTTTTTATTCCGGAAAATCATCAAGTAACCTTATTAGAAAATTAATTAGAATGATTTGATGAATTTTCCCTTTGCGATATCCAACAGTATCCACTTTCAATTAGTGTGACAACTTTTGACCTCTCTATGGCAGACAATGCAAATCTCTCAATTCCGTTTTAGTAAACTTTGCAATGGAAAATAACTAAGAGTCGTATAATCCATAATCAACGGATCGTATAATCCATAATCACCGGTGATATAATAAATAGCACTTTTATTATTTAAATGGTATTAATGATATGTTAGATGTAAGCTTTTAGATTTAGCTCGATTAAAAATTCAATTAAACATTGTTATAATAGCCCAACACGGCCAGAAAATAATTTGTATTCAAAATTGAGATGTAAGTCTACTTTCAGTCAAGATACTTTTATTAGGTTAGCCGACGTTTCGACTCAAACATGTGAGTGTTCTTCAGGACTATCATATGGAAGTCGAGACAATAACTGTCTTTTTTTTTCAACAGAGTATAAACTTGGAATATTAATTAAAGATACAGATGATATTAAACACCGAAAACTCACTAAAATTTAATTTATTTAAACAGACAAATATCCATATTAATAGTAATGAAATTAATAAATTAGACACAGTTAAATTTTGAGGGCCTCATTTGAATCCAATATCTGCGAGTCGTTTCATATAAAGGTTATTTAGTGAAATAACTTTATGAAATCAAAACATTTTTTTTCAAATTATCTACCCTCAGTTTCCCCCAACGTGTTATCGACTTTTCAATCACAGAACTGAAAAAAAAAATCAAGATTTTGTGAAGAAATGAAGTCGAACAATCCGTTTCGGACCTGAGAATCATTTTCAAAAAGATTTACCCCTAAGAGAGTGTTCCAAATTTCTGAACAGATATAAATCTGTGAGAGATAATTCTGCGGAATACGGTGGTTGTGGAAAAACTTCGTAATACCGATCATTTAACAGTCCGTAGTTAAACATGACGTTGTCGTGTAAATGAATAAATCCCTCCCGATTAACCAATGCAGGTTTTTTTTTAATGTTTTTGATGGATTAAGTCACTGCACTACAATAAGTTTACCGATCTCCAGATTGAAAAACCCCATGAAGCCATTCACGAAGTTTTAGGAAGATGTTAATAATTTGATAAAAAGGGGTCTGTGTCGTGGAATAACATGAATGGGAATAATATATAATATTTATTACTTGTACAGTTCACTATTAGAATAGTTAGCGAACTGCATATAAACATGATAAGTTTCCGAGAAAAAAAAAAATTAAATTAAAAAATATCGATAGGCACACTGCAAAAACCTGTATGTGCAAAACATACAATTTATAAAACGAAATAAAACGCGTATTTATTATTTTATAAGTAGATTTTCCGTTAAATTTTTATTACATGCTTAAAGCAAAAATGTAATATTCTAAATAGCGTTCTTAATTTTTATGAATATATCCAAAGCCAAGATAAACCGAGGAATCTGAAAACCACACATTCCAATTAAATTGTACTTACAGGCTTTTGTAGTGTGGCTGTCGATATACAAACTCGAAAATACCATGAAAGTGGTACATTAAATAAATAAACAAAGAGAAAATTTTGCTATAACAAAAAAAGTATTCGTTTGATTAAAAAATATGTTTTAAATTAAATTATATGGCACAGTGGGACGAGTAAGGGAAAACTCGCGACAGCGGCTAAATCTTTTTTTTTTGTTGTTTTTTTCATTTGAACTTTCAATAAAATTAGTGAAAAATTTATATTCTTCCAACTGAAAATATTCGCCGGAACTCCACAAGGTATCAATACAACGGTTTATCTAGTTTTATGAGGAACTGCATATAGTATTTAATTGTGAGATAAAAAGCAATTAAATTAAATAACTCTAAAAAAAAAAAAATAATAATAATAAATCTTTATATAGACGAATATTGAATTGTGATTTCACATGGAATGTAATACTGACTTTGAATTAATTTTTCTTTTTAATAAAAACTCACCTTAAGATACGACCTTATCACACCACTTATTTCCTTGCTTCGGCCCTAACGAAGGGTACAACAGCCCGTATACACTAAACTACGACCCGAAACGTAAGACTAGATATAGCAACAGAATGACTACAATGAACAGCCACCAGCTCCTTTCACTGATTTAATAATTAGATCCCGTGTGTATTAATTAAAATCGTTGACGTAAGCTCTACACGTTTTACGTTAAGGTTTAGATCTATAGATTTTTTTTTTTAAAGTGTGCTATTATTAAAGATCTGAAGTGTCACTTCGCACATCACATAACTTCAAATTAAAATTGGAGACCTCAAAACATTTATTTTAGTTAAAAACTTGAATTCGAAATTTCTCATGATCGTAATAGTTTTCCTCTCTATATAGGTAGGTATTTAAGGATTTTTTTTATTTCTTAAATATATTTACAACTCCTTATAGAAATACATTTAGTAAATTTGAACATAATATAATGACGTGAAAACACTTGTTAAGAAACTACTCATTGGTAGCACTCTAATAATATGTCTACCATACGGGACCATCTTCTTTTCAGATGCCTCGGAGCTTTATCAGGAATTGAAGTGGAAGCAAGGTTAGAAACGAAAGGGTTGGGATGATTCTGAAGTTTATTATGGAAGGATAGGTATCTGGATTGGGTCAGATCTGAAACATTAAGGTCATTATGGGTAACAAAGCAGGGAGCATTGAGGATTTTGGATTGTAAGGATTGGATACGAGAGGAATTCGATGGTTTAGTGGAGTCCCATAGCTCAACTCCGTAAGTCCAAATAGGTCTTATTATGGTCAAGTATATGAGTCTTATGTAATGAATTGGAAGTTTATAGCGTTTGTCTTATAAGTGCTGGAGTAATTGGAAAAGTCGAGCGGTTTCTTGTCGTTTCAGTCTGGTATGAGGATTCCAAGTTTAAGGAAAATTAAAAACAATTGTTAGTTATTTTAAACTGTTATTACAACCTTGAAACAATTTACACAGCCTAAAATTAATTAATGTGATATAATCAATTTCTACATTTCAGAAGAAAATAAATAATTTTACAGTCTTATTTACTTTATCTTTTGGAGGTCTCTTTGCTCTACACTATATATATTATATATCTAAAATTAATACACATAGTCCTTTTGTATCGAATTATTAACATCCACCTGAAACTTCATAAATAGTTTCATCTCATCGTAACCTACAACTATTTTATTTACGAAAACTCTTGGAATTGGAGCGTTTTCAATCTGGAGGGGGCAAACTTTGTCTATTTAATTAGGTACTAAAAACTCGTAAATACACATTTGCTTTCTACTTGATCGTAAGATAATTTGATCACAAAATCGAGAAAAAAGGTGGCCTTCAAAAATATTGAGCCGTTTGGCGTGACCTACACCCCAAATTTTCAAAATAACGAGGTTATATAGGACAAATGGTCCAATATTTTTGTAAGCCACCTTTTTTATGTACTTTGAGATCAAATTATCTCACGATCCAAGTAGAAAGCAAATGTATTTTTACCAGTTTTTAGTACCTAATTAAAGAAACAAAGTTTGTCCCCCACCAGTTTGAAAACGCTCCAATTGCAAGAGTTTTCGTGAACAAAATAGGTGTAGGTTATAATGAGATGAAGCTATTTACGAAATGTCAGGCAGATGATAATAATTCGATAAAAAGGGGTATATACCACGGACTATTATACATCTATACATTAAAATTGCAAAGGACTTTGATGATTCAAGGAATGCTAATTCAATGCTTTGCCTTATTTCTACATACAGGGTGGCTACCAGTTACAATAAAATTTGCCGATATTTCTCTATTTAATGATAGTTTTCTCTGACCAATACGTCTGAATACACAAATATTAAAAATATATATTTTATAAATAAATTTATTTATTATACATGAAAGGAAATTGACCAGTGAAAATGAAGTGAGTAAAAAAAATATATATATATATATATATTTTTTTTTGTAACAAATATAATGTTTTAGACGAGGTATTTTTGGTTTATTATTTTTAATAAGAAAACACAGTAATCGTAATAAAATATAAAAAAAATTACCATTTCAAAATTTGAGATTTTACGTTTCAAGGTACGTAGAATTCAAAAAACAAATACATTTTTTTTTCGTTTAGTTTCTCTTTATGTTGTACATGTCATGTTACTTATTTCATATTTTATTGTTGTATTTATCATTTATCAGAGGCCGTCCTCTGCTTTTCTCCGAAACTACAGGACCGATCATTTTTCAAATTTGGGTTTAAAATTAGAGGTTACCCGAGGATGATCCTCCTTCATCGACATTCCTATTCGCCTTTTCCTTTCAAGATGGCGACAGAAAATCCTGCGTTGCTATGGACTGTAGTGTCTAAACGAATGTACTGATTTCAATGAAACCACTAAAATCTTCTTCTCGATGTCCTTTAAATTTATATAATAATGGCAAAAAAAACTTCCAAATTCCTTTATTCACATTTATCACCTCTAACGTTTTGGGACAATTTTCCCATCATCAGAGCAATCTTTATATTCACTGAAACTATGCACTTTTTGAAATAAACTATTTTACAGTACAGTACCAACTACTTCACCTATTGTACAATTATTTACCTTGCTTTTTTTGATGTGCCACCATTTGTCAAAAATTTAAATATTTGTCACGTTCATTATATATTTATTTGGTGTTACACATCCTCTTTTTATTCATTGTTACACTAACCTACATCTGGCTATCTTCAATATCATTACTGTACTTTGTACTTGTCTTCTTATTTCTTATTATGGCTGTTTGTTGTGTTTTATTTGTCTATTGTAGTTTTTTGAATTTCAATGTTGAATATTATGTCCGAATAGTATGTACCAATTTCGATGAAACTAAAGTTTTCTCCTATATGACCTTTAAATTTATCTGTATAACATCTATACTTATTTTTAACGTCTATACTTATAATAAATCTATACAACGAAAAGAATAACTCAAGAAGTATACAGTCGTTTTGAAATTGTTATAAATAGGTACTTCAAAGGTATTTGAATTACCTAAATAACAAAAAAAAGAAATCGTTGATATCGGACAATTGGGAGCAAAGATATGGTGTTCTGAATATGTTCTTTTGCAATCCTTATATCCTTTGTTTGGTTTTTGATTTTTTTTAAAGTTTTACATAAACTATAGTAACGTTGTTTATTTTTTAAGAAAATTATCAATGATAAAATATATATATGCCAACGTTAGGAATCCCTTTTTATTTATTTTCCTTAATGTTACATGGAAAGTAATCCTAATTCTGTTATTAAATTGTTTAGAAATAATAAGCCATTGTGTAATAATTTACAGCGATTTATTTTCAGAAATAAACTTTTAATAATTTTATTTTATATATAATTTAGATTCTTTATTACTTCGAGGTTTTCCAGTTCGGTCGCCATTCTAACATACCTTTCCAACGGTTTCATCAGTTTTGGATTTCATTCTTTGATTTTTTTTTTCAATCATTACTGATTGGTGTTTTAATCTTTAAAAAAATAATGTTTTTTAACATAAAGATACCAATCTGCAATGATTGAAAAATTTATTTAAATAACTAAATCCAAAAACGGATGAAACGAGCGTTCGAAAGGTATGTAGAAATAAGGCAAAGTGCTAGTTGATAATCAACAATTTTAATGTTTATGTGTAATAACACCGAAAGCTCCAAAAGATAAAATAAATAGGATTGTAAAAGGAAGGGTGTTGTATTTTCTTACTTAAATATAATTTAGTTTCTAAACGAGGTACATACAAATACATTGTTATTTATATCATACTTATATTGAAAGTACAGATATTTGCTGTAAACCTTGACATTAAAGCAGCGTTCGAGCATTCACAGTACAAGTTCAGCAATATAAGTCTTTTTTAAATGGGATCAGTTTTCTTTGCGGTAGTATTGTTGATACAGAGCAGGTTTTCTTGTTAGTGTTGGTGTATTTAGTAGAAATCCGTTTATTTGAATTAGTTTTTTTTTTTTTTTTTCATAAAACAGATACTATTACCAGTTTTACTCGAAACTGAAAAGATAAACGGGAAGACATCTCCGAGGAAAAGTTAGTAAAAAAAAAAAACAGGAAACACTAAATGATTCACTTCAATTTTAAACAGTTTTCTGCGACAGATACAGAAAAATTTCCTTGAAACAGATACGATAAAATTTTCTGAAACAGATACAGACAGCTTCCTGAAGCAGTTCTACCTACTATTAATTTCACTTATCTGTACACAAAATATATACAATATTAAGGGAACGATTGTGAAAATTTTCTAAAATTCGGTAAAAGGAAGTGGGGAAAAATTAATTATAAATTCTGAGAACAGATAATTGGATTAGCACTTAATGTTTATATTGAGATTCTGGAAAAACGAAATTATAAAAAAAATACATAATTATTATTTATATTCAATTTATTTACAAATATTTGAATTTCATTTATTAATTTTTTATTGCTTGCCAGAAATAAATTAACAGAAAATTCCCTAAATTTATGAAAGAGTTAGGCGAAAATCTAGTATTCCTTGACTTTCATAGTTCCAGGATACCGAAATTTTCTATATTTATATGATTCTCTCAGTCAAAAAAAGAAAGAAACTATATAAAATTATGATTAAGTTATTCTTAAACGACTATTAAAAAATAAGTAAACAAACAATAATGCCTTTATGAACATAGGCGTCGACTTATGAAAATTATTAAGGGACTAAACTATAGTATCGCGTATCCCATATACAATATAAATGCCTATAAGAAAAATTACCATCTCAACCAGACATTATTAAGTGGTTTCAAGCTCCTTGATGACAAAAAAGTGTTACCATACAAAATACATTAAACTTAAGCAGTACAGTATTTTAATACTTTTACAGTTTATGAATCCAAATAATTAATCAAACATAATTTTACTTATATTTTCGATTTTTTTTTAAATACTATTTTTGCTTTATTGTACACGATTGTTGATATGTACACCAAGTTCATACAATAGCAATTTTCGAGAGAGAAGGGGAGCGAGATCAACTGCAAATTATGAAATTTTTACGTATATACTACTCCCACTCTTGGACTATTAGTCCGTAGTACAGACCCCTGAACACCCGCCTGAAACTTCGTAAATAGCTTCATCTCATCGTAACCTACAACTATTTTATTTACGAAAACTCTTGGAAATGGGACGTTTTCAATCTGGGGGTCGGTAAACTATGTCTATTTAATTAGGTACAAAAAGCTCGGGAATATCCATTTGCTTTCCACTTGGATCGTAAGATATGATCACAAAATCTATAAAAAAAGGAGGCCAACAAAAATATTGGGCCGTTTAGCCTATATAACCTCATCATTTTGACAATTTGGGGGTGTAGGTCACACCAAACGGCTCCATATTTTTGAAGGCCACCTTTTTTTTGTCGATTTTGTGATCAAATTATCTTACGATCAATTTGGAAAGGAAATGGGTATTTACGAATATTTAACTAATTAAATAGACGCAATTTGCCGACATCCAGATTGAAAACGCTTCGATTCCAAGAGTTTTCGTAAATAAAATAGTTGTTGGTTACGATGAGATGAATCTATTAGTAAAGTTTCGGGCGGATGTTAACAATATGGATAAAAAGGGTTATGTACCACGGACTATATATAAAGTCTTGTACCTTTTAGAGACGATAATACCCTGTAATCTTAGAATTACATATAAATAAAAATATACAAGTAAAAGATAGAGATATAAATATCTACTCCCGGCAGATGAATTACATCACACAATGAAGGATTATAGTGACTTAGCACAGGTATTAGATAACACTACGAAATTCGCTAAGCGCAGGTACCGCGAACCTCGCCTCACTACAGGCGATGACTTAGTACATCAGGAGAAGAGGTATCGGTCCAACCTGAAGAGAAAGCCAGGTATCGAAATGTCAAGACGCCTTGGAGACATCTGTTGGCTGACCTCTGGTGTAATATCTCTTATATAATATAATAATAATAATAGCAGCTATTACAGTTCGAATGTGAACATCGCCATCATTAACTGCGAGGTACAGCTACGATCAGGGACGGTGTCGAATAGAACCTATGCAGTTAGTTAGATATACAAAATGCATGGTCATTACCATCTCAAGACATAAAATATGCTTATACTGACTACTCGTTAAATTAAATAGGAGTTATACGATTTTACTGACATTGCAATAAATCCGTTTACATAGGTAGACTGCGCAATAATACTGAAATTAAGAAAAGGGTGTCTGTTTACACTCTCATATATTTATGTTGAGCAGCTTTCGGTTCTCAGAAACCATATATATCTTTACAATGCTCCTTCAATCCATTTTATGGATTTCGTTCTTTGTATAAATTTTATCAATCATTATATATTTGTGTCTACATTTTCAAAAAAAACTTTGTTAACAGAGTAAGACTGTAAACTGGGAAGTAAAGTACAATAGGGGTCCTCTCTCCTACAATAATGATTGATAAAATTTATACAAAGAATGAAGTCCATAAAATGGATTGAAGGAGCATTGTAAAGATCAATATGGTGCAGAGAACCGAAAGTTCCTAAACATAAATATATGAGACTGTAAAAAGAACGGTGTTTCTTCTTACTTTAAATATAGATCTACAACTGGCACGTAACTAAGTGTTAGAACATACAGTGGCTCGTACTAAAAATGATACACCTGGATATTGATACTAATTATTAAATTCCACATACTAGACTTAAAAGACAGGAACTTAACAGACGATATGTGGAAAATTACTGAAAGCAAATTACTGGTCTATAAGACAATACTAAAACCCATCTGAACCTACGGACTAGAAATTTGGGGTACAGTAAAGTCGGTAAAAAACTAAATTTGCTGTAAATCTAACCCATTTGCAAATATCCATCGTAAGAACTGAACCTGTGGTTCACATCAATATTAAAAATATCCTTCAAAGTGTCTATTATCGGTACATTTATCTTATTTATTTTATACAGTTGCAAATTTTATGCCCTACTAAATAGAGTAGCTTTTACACAGCGTACTGATCAATCCATATGGGCATAGCTCCTACATTACATTATTCATTCATTATAACTTCATAAATTCATTATAACTGTTGCAAGACCAAGACTAGAACAGGTAAAACAAATTGATTTTTTAAATAAAAATTAAGGCAAAATAGTTATTAATACTCGATAATCTTAGTTACTATATATTAATAATTTTTATAACCAATATACTTCAGCATTTAGCTCCTCTAATTTTTCATTCGGGCTTAGTTAGGTTTCTCCTATCTAAAAAATTACAGTAATATTTCTGTAGTAATAAGCTAATAAATAATTGGAAGACAGTTGTGAGACTCTTGCGCAAGACCAAGACAGAGTTTGCAAGACCAAGACGGTCTCGCATTTGGGCAACACTAATCATTATAGAAACATATCACTTTTTTTTCCCCTCCCTTTTCATATACACTAAAATACCACATTAAACGATTATCACTATAACACATACATTTTTGTAAAAAAACAAAAAGTATTCGAATGCTAGAAATACAAGACCAAATCGCACATTCATATATCAACGTAATTCCATAAATATAGACAAAAAGATAATAAAAAGCTAAAAAAAAAATTATGTAAATAAACAGATAAATGATAAAAGACATCATAAATTCGTAGTCAATTACTGATGAGTTATAGTGGATAACACATCCTCAGGGAGTGTATAATATAATATAATAAAAAATAATATCCATTCATTCATATAACCATTGAGATAAATGCTGAATATTTCTAATTATTATTAAAGCTTTATCTAAATGCCTATAATCAAGTCTGTTGAGAATACAGGATTAAATTTTGGGTGCCACTTCACCACCGAATCCTTACAATATAAAATTATTATCGTTTCTTATATAAAAAATAATTCATTGTTACTTTATCGTACAATATGGTTTCCTATTCGGTTATATATAGAATCATCCCTTCCATCGTTTTTCAAAATTTTGTAACTTATTATTAACTATGAGTGAGTGGGACAGGCAGGTTGCTGAACTTCCAATGCTCGAGTCCGAGGTTCGAATCTCGGCTCATGACAATAAAATCATTTATTCTGTTTCATCTGCCATGGGACTCGGGGGACTTATAATTAGTTAAGGGAAACAACCTGGAGCGTGATCACGGTCAAATCTCCTCCTTTTACAACCGTTGACTAAGAAACAGTACTTTCCCTGAATAGTAGTGAATCCAGGACCATACCTTGGTCGTGGTGGTACAGTTTTTTTTTTTTTATCATTAACTAAAGCTTACATAAGCCATCCTCTACATACTTTGGTAGCCACACCTGTTGAGCCTGATGATTCAGTACAGCTAGCTATCCTGAGAACAATGGACTCGCTAATGCTTCCCATCCACGAAGAAGTGGAGGAATGTGACGGTGGTCTTATTGTGGCCTCGGTCAGAGGTAGCCCCATTGAGGTAGGTGTCAACGAACGTTAATTGTGCATTGTTAGCGTCCCAGGACAACAGCCGTGCCTTCTATGAATCACATCGCTCTGCTAATTATCAGAGCAAACAGATAGCTATCGATGCTCAAGCAGGATCAAGTAGCAACATACTTCGCTATGTCCAGCTTCATTCAACGAAACTTCACAGCACAATTACAAACAATATAAATACTAATGTATGAATGAAATGTTCGTTCTTATTATTTTAAAAATTCAAAGTAAGGTTAGTAGACTTTTGTAGTTTAATACGTTTATATTCACATATTATAATGAACCGTTAATAATCCTCCATATTTTCAATAATGAACGATTGTAATCGTCCAAAAAAATTAATTCGCTCTTTCCCAAAACATGAGTTTTTATGGTTCACGATATATAGAATTCGAAAATCGAATAAACATTTTTTTTTTGTTCGTCTGCGGCTTTTCTCGGAGAATACAGGACCGATTTTCAAATTTGGAATCAAAGTCAGAGGTGGTCCCCTTACTACTTACATTACAGTAAAAATTTAGAGTAAAAACATTTTTTTTTTTGGAAATGAAAACTTCTATACGTCAGATTTCGTGCGGCATTAACGCTTGGGTAAAGTTAGAGTCGACTAACTAAAAGATTTTTACATATGGATTAAAATATCTGATAAAAACCGGACCTACATATTGTAAGCGAGAAAATTTGTCAGCATTTTACACTCTCTGTAATGTGTCATTATTCAAAATTGTATCTTAAAGCAACGTGGTGTTATGGAGGCGAACAGAAAAAAAGTAGTGTCAAAAATCAAATGATAACGAGTTTTATTGAAGTTATGGATTAAAATATCTCAGAAACTATTATTCGGACCTGCATACTGTAAGACAGGAAAATGTTCAGTATTTCATCCTCTTTAAAATGAGCTATTATTTATAATTTATATTTCATATTACTAATCACACCTTGTTGATGTTTTCAATTCTATCGTGTGGTCTAAAGCACACATTCTTTTTTTTTTTTTTTTTTTATTGTTTTGAAAATTCGTATTTAAGGGTGTTTCGATGTTTGAAATCCAAATCTCAACTCTGTTTCTCCTCAATACTTGACAACTGATCTCTTCGGGCGGTACTAATTTACACATTAATAAAAGATTTCGATGACTTTTTTTTTGTTTTGAAGGTAAGTTATATATAAAGTCATGTAAGTCAATTCTATTTCAAATAAACAAGGGTACAATCAACAAAATAATATATACTTTTTAAGTTATTCGCAAATATAATTTCGTCTAATTCATAACTTTATTCCTAAAACTTCTGGGGCATGTTATTATGATTCATCACTGCTCCCTGTAATACTTTATGGTTTGATACTTCGTTCATCAAAACGGGATCTACACTGCGAACAATTACCATATTCTATAATAAGATAGGTATTAAATATATTTATTGATGATATTTTAAAAATTATTTTGTTCTTGTAATGCCCTGACAACTCTCAATTCGTAAAGCCTTCATTGACTTCATTGAAACACTGCCTTTTCCTCCATCTTATCAATGATCAACTGATTTTTCCTAAATAAAGAAAAAAATACACTGAATATTATATATTATTTTTATTAATAAAACTAGAAAATAAAATAAAGTTAAATATAAAAACTCACGGCTAAGCATTAAAGAAAAAGCACACTGATCAATGAATAAGTGAAATAAATAAAATAAAAAAATGACCGATGTGAAAAACGAATAAAACCTTTATCGAAACTAATCATTTGGCTTTTTAACAAACGAGAGATGGTATCTACTTTGAAAGGGCTGATTATTTGCTATGGCCGTTCACGAGATTGTATCGATAAAAGTCGATGTTTTATACATCGACAATTGGCAGCAAATTAGGGCAATGACCCGTTGGTCGATATCCGCCCGTAAATAAACCGGTCATGACAATTTTAACGGTAGCTTTGTTAACAATTAAATTCAAAATGACGTCTTTAGTATGACGTCAACGAGATCAAAAAATAGAGGTGAATAAGACAAATAGTTTCTATTTGTTTATTGATTTGTCTTTGCGAAGAGAATACACAAATAGAATTAGTCTCGAATTAACATAACTGAATAATTAAATAATACAAGTCCCGTGTGAATAATATTTAGGTCACTGAACAAGTGCTAATATGGGAATAAATAAATGTAATATATTATAAGATGGAAGAATTCTTTTTTTCTCGGTCGATAACAATTATTATAAATATGTCTCTCACCACTACACTGAGTTAGAGTGGCTCTTCCCCTCCATTCGAAGACAATATTTCCTAGGTACATTCCTCTATCATATCATCAACAATCATCGTCCTTCCTACACCTACAACCTTCTCCAATTCAAGTCCTCAGTCCACTCCCTCTCCACAAGATCTCGACCTTCCGACCTTTACATTCCTTTTCACAGATCTGCCTCATTCCAAAACTCCTTTGTTGCACGTTCTGTTAGTTTCTGGAATTCCCTTCCTATCAAAATTCGACATTCTTCATCCTTATCTACATTCAAAACCCTCCTATTCCAATTCCTGTCCCAAAAACAGTCAGGCACCAGCTAATCTTTTATGTAAAATTACATATTATCTATAAGACCATATTCACATATAGCTCATAACCCAAATACTTATTATAGATTCCACTTTCTTTTTTTCTTTTTCTTTTTTTTTTTCAACAGAAACAGATTTTACTGTTAAGAAGAATATACATTTATTTTTTTCTGTATTTTTTATTTTTTCTAAAAGGGTTTATTTATATTTTAACATTGTACATAGTTTTAAGTATCTTAGTATGGTTTCAAGAGTTTTTTATATAGATTTTTTTATTTTATTTTGTATATAGTATGTATAACCAATATTTTTTTATTTTCTTTTATTTAATAACCTATCTTTATCTTAATTTGTTATGTTTGTTTTTATCTGGCCAGATGTAAAATTTTAATTTCTGTACTTTTTTGTTATTCTGAAGGGACTTCGTCCCAGAATAAAATTATTTTTCTATTCTATTCTATTCTATTCTAAATAATATTGTATAAACTTCCTAGACTTTTTTGGGGGGAAGGGAGGATTTCATCGACCCCCGACCAGAATGGAAAGACTGTACCTATGTTAGCAATAGCAAAATATGTACAAAAACATTATTTATGTTGTGAATAAATATATACTCAAGTTAGTAATAATTGGTCTAGAAACTGTACTTCTTTACCAAATAAACTGGGAACTCCTAAGCTCAGCACTCAGCTCATCGGTGAAAATCAGCTCGTTTTTTCTAATTCATCGATTGATTCACCGATAGTTCAGCGGTTCCATCAGTTTTCGCAGTCCGTCGAACCACTTAAACTTATTATAACTCAGTGTCGTTATTTCTCAATTGATATAAAATATTTATATTCGATATACTCTCTATCTATATTTATTTATAAGCTATGGGGCTCCACCAAACTTCCTCTCATATCCCATCCTTACAATCCAAAATCCTTCGTAAAATCCTCAATGCTCCTTACTTTGTTACAAATAAAATCATCCATAATGACCTTAATGTTCCTTATGTATCAGATTTGGACCAATCCAGATATCTGTCCTTCCATAATAAACTTCATAACCATCCCAACCCTCTTGTTTCTAACCTTGCTTCCTATTCAATTCCTGATAACCCTCCGAGGCGTCAGAAAAGAAGATGGCCACGTGATCTTCTAAGATAGACATATTATTAGAGTGCTACCAAGAGTAGTTTCTTATGTGTTTCATGTCATTATATCTATGTGCGAATTTACTAGATGTATTTTTTGTATACAGTTGTAAATATTATATAAATAAATATAAAAAAATATTTATTTATGCTTTTAAATTCAATAATTTAGTAAGTAGGTATTTCCTAATATATATATATTTTTTTGTTTTAATGTTGTTGTTTCTTTTTCAATTTATCTCAAGAGTGTCAAACTCTCCGCTGGAAACCATCATGTCGTTAGCCATCCTTCGCTGATTAAATCGATTGATGGATTTTATACATGAATGGAATGAGCACTGAGATTAATATTGTAATTAATTAGTAACCAAAACCTTATTTAGTTAATGAATTGTTCAGATTATTAGGTTGATAGAAATCTCAACGAGTATTTAATTATAGGAGTTACTTATTGATAATAAATAAAAACCTTTTTTTTTTTTGTCTTCAATTCTTCATCCGTATCTGTCATGGTAGTGAAAATTAGCAGATTTGTTGTTAAGTTGAAAATGGCATGATAGGCTTGACGAAGAATAGTACCCAGCAGCACCTCTTCCCTGGTCTGTTTATATCCTGAAATCAGGAAAGGAAATCTCCCATCCAGCTCCTTTTCAGTCGCCTCCTGATGAGCATTTCAGCCGTTGCCATGTCGTTGATAAGTCCATTGTGATGTCCTTGTAGTTTTAGATATTAGAGTAAAGAGTACGTATGTACTGGTCAATGGTTGGTTGTCTTAGGTGGGTATGTAAAGTTTTATTATGGAAATACCAGGGAGGTGTACTTATTAGTCTTAAAATTTTAGATTGAAAAGATTGTAGTCTTTGTGAGTGAATCTTCATTGCTGAACCGTAAATCTGTGAGGCGTATGTCCAAATGGGTTTGAGCAGGTAAGTGTATGTATTTAGTTTTTGTCTAATTTTCAATTTTGATTTAGAAAACAGTGAGTATAGTATTTTCAGTCAGCTTGAATTTTTATTCATATATATTTTTTCATTTGCTAATCTTTATATTAGAAAACTCGGAAGTGACGTCAATGCGCGTAGTACTCTGTGTTTTTATAAACATTAGTCGATTTATAATACTACATTTTCCTGTTATGGAACCTATCCTGTTTTTCTAAGAAATGATTATGGAAAAACAATAAAAAAAGCAAGTGATCGACATAAATCATAGAGGAAAATCCGTTTAAATATACACGTTTTAAATATTAAAATTTGAATAATAATAATCATAAAAGAAAAAGAAAAATGAATTTCAAAACCACATTTTTCTCCTTGGTGGTGTAGTTTTATTTTAATAGGTAATGATAATAATAATTTCGAAGCCATATGAACTCATTTTTTTTTTTGTACACATAATTTTTTTGTACACATTTTATTAGCCTAAATCACCTTAACTTCTCAAAATAATATTGCATATCGGTGATATAATGAAAAAATGGCTGGTCTGAAATGTTTCGAACTGCGTATTACGATGGGGAATTGCTAATCATTTGTTGGTTCCTGAACTGACAGATACGAAGAGGTTTGTTATAACTTGAATCCTAAGTAGTCTGTTATGCGGCATGGTAAACATAATGCGCCTGCCTTACACACAAAAAGTTATGAAAGTTTATTTTTATACATTTATTTAGGAAACGATAGCTTGACAATGAAGTTTTTAAACCACGATAAGGAATGTAATCTGGCCTTTAAAAGAGGACAAAACGAAAAAAATATATCGAAACTTATCATCGATATTTTTTAAATAAGTCTAAATATTAATTGATAAATCGCAAAAAAACAAAAAAAAAGAGATATTTTTATTTTTAAAAAGGAGTGAGATAAAAATACAGAAAAATAATAATAGTTTTAAAGACATTGAAACATCAATAAAAATAAATATGGCTTTTTTTTTAAACTTTTAATATTTGAAATTGTGAGAACGGAATTTAAATCTTAAATTTAATAATACCCCACTTATCCCTGTTGAACAAATCCGATACCTTGGACTTCACTTGGACAAACGTCTAACTTGGAATCCTCATACCAGACTGAAACGACAAGAAACCGCTCGATGTTTCCGACTACTCCAACACTTACTAGACAAACGCTCTTAACTTCCCATTAATTACAAAAGACTCATATACTTGACTATAATAAGACCTACTTGGACTTACGGAGTTGAGCTATGGGGCTCCACTAAACCATCGAATTCCTCTCGCATCCAATCCTTACAATCCGAAATCCTTCGTAAAATCCTCAATGCTCCTTACTTTGTCACTAATAAAATAATCCATAAAGACCTCAATGTTCCATATGTTTCCAATTTGGCCAAATCCAGATACCTATCCCTCCATAATAAGCTTCATAACCATCCGAATCCTCTTGTTTCTAACCTTGCTTCCTCTTCGATTCCTGATAACCCTCCGAGGCGTCTGAAAAGAAAATGGCCTCGTGATCTTCTCATGTAGACAAATTATTAGAGTGCTACCAGTGGGTAGTTTCTCAACAAGCGTGTTTCATGTGATAATATTTCTCTGTACAAATTTACTTGATGTATTCATACTAATACAGTTGTAAATATCATAATAAAAGTTTTAAAAAAAAAAAAATCTTAAATCCTTAATAGAGACAAATAAATATTTATATATTGCATATAAAAAAAGAAGTATCACTTTATTAATAAAGAAAACAAAGAATTATTTCATGGAACGAAAAATCAAAAAAAACAATTACTTAAATTGTTTAAACATAAAAAAATGAATTAGTAAATACCAATGAGAATATTAACATATATAATTAAAAAATGTATTACTAAGAACTAGAAAAAAATTAATAATTTCCGAAATTAATATAATTTATTTTTTCTTTAGTTTTCATCGACACCTATTTTAAGCTTGACAATAAGCAGATGTGTTGTAACTGTTAAGGAAATTGGCATTTCAGGCATGAAGAAGAATAGTACCCATCATTGGTTTGCCTAGGTTTAATTCCTTAATTTGGGAAAGAAGATCTCTCATCCAACTCCTCTTCAGTCATCTCCTAATGGGGATGTCAGCTGTGGTCATGTCGTTCATAACTCCGTTGTCATGTCCGTGTAGTTTAAGATGATATCAGGAGTAGAGTACGCATGTGTTGGTCGATAGTTGGTTGTCGTAAGTCGTTATGTAAAGTTTTGTTGTTTACGTACCAGGGAGATGCTGTGATTAGTCTTAAAATTTTTGAGTGAAATTAGTATAGTTTTTGTTAGTGCATCTTTTTTTTTTTTTTTATTTTGAAGTACCGTAAATTTGTGATGCGTTTGTCCATATGGGTTGAGTAGGTGATTGTATGTATTTTATTTTTGTCTTATATTTTCTATTTTGAGTTAATATAGTCCTATCTTTTTGTTTAAATTCGTGGAATTAGAATAGTATATATGTGCGTGCGATTTGTTCTTGTATTTATAGCATTGAAAGTGTATTTTTTTTTTTTTTTGGAAAATAAGTATGCTATGTTGTAGTGTATTGATAGTATTTTATATGACTAGTGTTATAGTTGTAGACATTTCAAATCGATATAAGGAATTTCAGGATTATATTTAGATGTTAGTAAACAGAACAGAAATTCTATTCAGACTAAATTGCGTTATTCACTTAAAGTTTGCACGCACGTAAGATTAGATATAACCTAAATACTGAAACTTTGTTTTTTAAATTTATTTTTACTGATATATACAAACAACCCGACAACGTTAATGGAGGCAGTGCGTGTGTTACCGGAACTGAGTGGATTCAAATGTATTCAAATAGATTCAATGAAAACAAAAGCTTCCGGGAAAAAAAAATTGTTGAATACATTAATATTAATTTCGCTTTTCATTAATGCGCTTCACTCCGCCTTCGAGAAGTGAAGAAAAAAAATATATATTTACGTAGATTTCTTCGTAAATATGTGAATAAAAAAAGAGATTGTCTGTCATTCAACTTGTAATATGTTCAGATAACGTTTTTATTGTATTTTATTTTTTAGTGCAGGTTTGTTTATTGCATATATATATATATATATATATATATTAATTCTTATATAAATTAGAGCATGTAGCTCAAAGCAATACATCAAGAATCCTTTACATGCTCCAAATTATATAAAGGTTAATATATATATCTAATAAATGTATAGTGTATATTGTATATAATGGATCTTTATATACATATAAATTAATTCCTTCCCTATCCAAATTCACCATCCCCTCTCCATATCCACATTCAGAACCCTCCTATTCGAATTCCTACCCCAACTATATAGTGAGATAGTTGTTAATCATTTGACATTATACAATTATTTTATGCCATCATTATTAAATATTAATGCTGTTCTTTACTAAATGTAGTACAAGATCTTCCTACTCTTGATGCCACTGAATGTATCTATTGTTTGTTTATAACTATTATTTTTTACACACAATTAAATTCTTAGCTAACGTTACGTTAAGATATGATGATGATGTATTAATATACCATTCAGCATTTTAAGTACTCAGGAACTTTATATTGGAAGATTCATTTTTCTTTTTTCTCAGCTGAAACACAGAACTTATATATAAAAAGTATACAATTTTTTGTCGATATTGTGATAAGGTGTTTTTAAATTTCCTAAAAAACAAATCGTTAAAATCGGACAATTGGGAGCAAAGATATGGTCTCTAGATGTTTTTTATATGTTCTACTGCAAAGGTTATATCCTTTGTTTTGCTTTTTGCTTTTTGTATGTGTTGCTGAAGTAATGCTAACATTTTTAGCATATTATTAATGATTTAAAAAAAAAATGTTTAGTCCAATAGTTGGAATCACTTTTTATTTATTATTCTTTGTCACTAGGAAGATAATGTTATTTTAGATGTATAATTGTTTGGAAATAATAAACCACTGTGAAATAATTTGCAGCGCTTTTCTTTTTCTTCTTTTCTATGGTTTTTATTTAGGCCAGATGTAATATTTTAATTTTGTTCTATTTTGTTATTCTTAAAGGACTTTGTCCCAGAATAAAGTTATTTTATATCTATTCACACATACACATGCTATGTATATATACATTATATATAATATATACACACACATGTACAATACATTCTAGCCCGCGGACTGAGCATTGTGACCACGTTTCATGTCCTTTTAAGAATTAGAAAACAGTCCTAAAAAGAGGAAGTCTTCAGCACAAAAAAAAAAAATCCTTGACGCGTGTGAAAAGGCACCGTTTCTTCTTGTATAACAACTGTTGAGGATATTTTTTTTTTCTAAGCGTACCGAATCATGAAACTGAAATTCTTGACAGTTTTCCTATAAAATGATAAAAATCCTAAGTTTTATTCCCAATACTAAAGCAATTGTGACAAACATTGTCGGTATAGATTCATTACCAATTCTATTGGTTACATATATTTAGATTATAAATATCATCAATCATAGTTCAACATCTATAAATGGAAATAAATATAAAGGAAAAGCCATTTGTGAAGTATAGTTAGTGTTGCCCAAAGGCCAGACCAAACTGAGTCTTGGTGTTGCCCAAGGGTCTCGCAGTTACTTATTAGCTTATTACTATAGAAATATAACAGTAATTTTTCAGATTGGTGAAACGTAACTAAGCCCAAATGAATAATTCGAAAAGTTAAATGCAAAATTATTTTGTTTATACCAATTCTTTACATATGGTAACTGAAATTGTCAAATATTTGTAACAATTTTGTTTCAATTTTTATTCACAAAACTATTTTTTTACCATTCTTGGTCTTGGTCTTGCAACAGTAAGGTGGTCATGGTTTTAGTCTAGCTTGCAAAGTGCAAGACCAAGACGTATTTTGAGCATCACTAAGTATAGGCTTATCTTGGAAAAAATCATACCATCTAGTCGATTAATTTTACTACAGACAGACATGGAATCAAATCTGTTCCTTAACGTAAAACGCGAGGTGATTTTTTTGATTCTGGGCACATAATTATTTTTAAACTCCTGCACGAATACAAAACTTGCATACCATCGGTAGTGATGAAGCAATATACATGATAATGAGAATACAAATCGATATTTACAACTTAATTCACAAAACAATTTTCCTGTTTATTTCTCCACCTTTTCCTCCTTCCAAACCACAATAGTGTTGATAATCTGATCATACATAAATATTTGTTTAATTTATTATTATATAGATGTATCAAGTTCTTTTTTTTTTGTCATGCAAAATCTGAAGTTGATAAAAAGTGGTCACCATGTTTATATATTTACCACAAACATTTTTTTTTAAATATTTAGTTTGAAGAGAAGTGAGTTGAGGGTATTCAGTCTAACAAATAACAAAGTAAAAATAAAAAAATTATGTTTATTTTTGCCAAAGTTGCCCTCCCCCCCCCACACATCCCTCTAAATTGCATATCGTTGGGTTCCTTGTAATTATTTATTAAATAAAAAACAATGTTCCTACAGAAAAAAGTGAACGCATTGCCCCAAAATGGCGTCCAAACATAGCGGCGATCTGACGACTTTGACTTAAGTTACTTTTTTTGTCACTGAGAATCAGCATTCTGCTTAATTTCGTCCTAGTTGGTCTTTTATTAAAGCTGGATAATCAGAGAATAATCAAACATGAAAAAATATTTTAAAAATAATTGGCTTAAGCAATAAAAAACATCAGTTAAGTCAAATAGATTTTATAGATTTTAGTATTGTCAAAATCAATTAAAGAGGACTTATGAACTACTAAACATAAGTTCTGTGTTTAAAAAAAATCTTTAGGGTCAAAAGTTATATTTAGCATTTTTTCATAACTTTTAATAATGTGAGATGGTTAATCATTTAAAATAAACCATACTAAAGGTACTTTAGAGGAAGACGCATATGAACATTGGGCATTTAAGCCCCGTAAAGTGACATCGATGGGGATAAGATCTAAATGATATTAAAGGAAACTTAATTACACCATGCTTCATCCAGTTCAATCGAAATCGTTAGAGCCGTTATCGAGACAATCATAAAAATGTGTTAAATCGAATATATAAAGTAGTATTGCCGGTTTGCCGATTTTGACGAAAATGTTGATGCTACATTGAAAGCTTATAAAAAACTTAAATGTACAATTTCACTTTCATACGACTTTTCGTTTTTGAGCAAGACTGATTACTATATACTTCGTATGTAGGTAAGTGAAAGTAAAGATAGATCTCAACTCATTTGCTTTTGGAAATCAACCCTTGCACCAAATGAACTTTTTTGTTTTAAATTTTCTGTAGAACCATCTTCCAGTGTTTGGCCATTGAGAACAGAGGCAACCTCCATAAATCTCAGCTTTAAAAGTAAGTAGTTTTTTATTAATATAATAACTCTTTGCACAAATAATCGTTATTTGTTGTGATATTATTTTAGGTCCTTCTTGTTGAATATTTACGACAGCTAATATCCTATTAATAATATAATCGAGACAGAGACAAGCTTATCAATAATTAATTTCAGAATAATCCCAGGCCTACTGCTCTACAAGGGTCAAAGCTTAGATCATAGGCCGGTGTTTGGAGAGGTTGATTGCAATAACCAGCGCTTCCTGAAAGGATTTCCTTAAAAAAAAAAATCACCTGGAACACTTTCCATTTTACCAAAATCAGAGAAACCATTTTCCAGAGAAAATCTTACCCAAGAAGCCCCAAGTTATCAAAATACAATTATTATTTTACTTTTTTAAATTCCTATAATGAACCTTTGTAATCGAACGAAAAGAATAACGTTAACCCCATCTCCCCTTTCTTCCTCAAAATATTGAATGAATAAATGAATGAAAATTAATGTAAAATAATTTTGATTTATTAGATTTTGATCTGGGACAACAGTCCCCTAAGAATAATAACAGAGTTACAAATTTATTGGTATTAGTCAGGCTTAAAATTATACCAACTAATTAACTGCTTATTGTTATTACAATTGTGCAGTAGATTGAAATTAAACAGTGTACAGATAATAGGATCATAGGCCAAGTGATTCGCAAGTAATTTTACATGTACAAGTAATTTTACAGTGTTCGCAAGTAATTTTACATGTTAGCGGAAGTTTGAATGAGGAGTAGGAGGTGGAACAGGAGTTGTTTGAAGGAATTTGTGGACGAGGATTGACGAATGGAGTCAGGTAGAGAGTTCCGAAAGGAGGTAGCACGAATGACGAAGGATTTGCCGAAGTAAGTAGTTTTGAGGAGATATTCGACTTATAAAAAGGGCTCGAGGACTGATTGTAACTAGAGAGGAATCTCACTCCTTCCGGTATGTTATAAAAAATTTACATTAATCATTACTAATCGAATCATGGAAATGCGGATTTAGACGAAACTGTTCGACTATTAATCAAAAGCCCGCGAGCACCTTCAATCCGGCTCGCGAATTTTTTTTTGATTACATAGTAAAATTTTAAAATCTATTTAAAAATGTGAAATTTGGCAAATTACTCACACGCGAGGTCAATGCAACATTTATTTTATTTTTTAAAGCTCATTTCACAACGTCAAGAACCATTTTTTTTTTTCAACACAAGCCATAGCCTGCGGGGCTAGTTTGGAAGTCTCAATTAGTGCTGCCCAAACGCGAGGGCAAGACGAGTCTTGGTCTTGGTCTTGCAGTTACTTATTAGCTTATTACTATAGAGATATTACTGAAAATTTTTAGATAGGATAAAACTAACTAAGCCCGATTGAAAAATTATAAGAGTTAAATGCAAAAGTATATTCGTTATACCAATTCTTAACATATAGTAATTAAAATTGTCAAGTATTAGTAACTATTTTGCCTTAATTTTTATTTTGTGATCTCTGAAAACTATTATAAATGTCCTTTGAGACAGATTGTAACATTTTTCAAAAAATAAGTTTTAACATTTTTTTTTAATTTTTTTTTTTTATCGTTCTTGGTCTTGCAACATTTAGGCGGTCGTGGTTTTGCACAAGAGTCTTGCAGTTACTTATTAGCTTATTATTATAGAGATATTACTGAATTTTTTTAGATAGAAAAAACCTAACCAAGCCTGATTGAAAAAAAGAAGAGTTAAATGCAAAAGTGTATTGGTTATACCGATTCTTAACATGTAGTAAATAAAATTGTCAAGTATTAGTAACTATTTTGCCTTAATTTTTATTTTGTGATCTCTGAAAACTATTATAAATGTCCTTTGAGACAGATTGTAACATTTTTCAAAAAATAAGTTTTAACATTTTTTTTTAATTTTTTTTTTTTATCGTTCTTGGTCTTGCAACATTTAGGCGGTCGTGGTTTTGCACAAGAGTCTTGCAGTTACTTATTAGCTTATTATTATAGAGATATTACTGAATTTTTTTAGATAGAAAAAACCTAACCAAGCCTGATTGAAAAAAAAGAAGAGTTAAATGCAAAAGTGTATTGGTTATACCGATTCTTAACATGTAGTAAATAAAATTGTCAAGTATTAGTAACTATTTTGCCTTAATTTTTATTTTGTGATCTCTGAAAACTATTATAAATGTCCTTTGAGACAGATTGTAACATTTTTCAAAAAATAAGTTTTAACATTTTTTTTTAATTTTTTTTTTTTATCGTTCTTGGTCTTGCAACATTTAGGCGGTCGTGGTTTTGCACAAGAGTCTTGCAGTTACTTATTAGCTTATTATTATAGAGATATTACTGAATTTTTTTAGATAGAAAAAACCTAACCAAGCCTGATTGAAAAAAAAGAAGAGTTAAATGCAAAAGTGTATTGGTTATACCGATTCTTAACATGTAGTAAATAAAATTGTCAAGTATTAGTAACTATTTTGCCTTAATTTTTATTTTGTGATCTCTGAAAACTATTATAAATGTCCTTTGAGACAGATTGTAACATTTTTCAAAAAATAAGTTTTAACATTTTTTTTTAATTTTTTTTTTTTATCGTTCTTGGTCTTGCAACATTTAGGCGGTCGTGGTTTTGCACAAGAGTCTTGCAGTTACTTATTAGCTTATTATTATAGAGATATTACTGAATTTTTTTAGATAGAAAAAACCTAACCAAGCCTGATTGAAAAAAAAGAAGAGTTAAATGCAAAAGTGTATTGGTTATACCGATTCTTAACATGTAGTAAATAAAATTGTCAAGTATTAGTAAATATTTTGTCTTACTTTTTTTTTAATAAATCGATTTTTTTATATCAGTCTTGATCTTGTAACATTTAGGCGGTCTTGGTCTTGATCTTGCGCAAGAGTCTTGCACTTACTTATTAGCTTATTACTATAGAGATAATACTGAAAATTTTTAGATAGAAGAAACCTAACTAAGCCCGATTGAAAAATTAGAAGAGTCAAATGCAAAAGTATATTGGTTATACCAATTATTAACATATAGTAACTAAAATGTCTTACTTTTTATTTAATAAATCGATTTTTTTATATCAGTCCTGATCTTGTAACATTTAGGCGGTCTTGGTCTTGCGCAAGAGTCTTGCACTTACTTATTAGCTTATTGCTATAGAGATAATACTGAAAATTTTTAGATAGAAGAAACCTAACTAAGCCCGATTGAAAAATTAGAAGAGTCAAATGCAAAAGTATATTGGTTATAACAATTATTAACATATAGTAACTAAAATTGTCAAGTATTAGTAACTATTTTGCCTTACTTTTTATTTAAAAAATCCATTTTTTTTACAAGTCCTGGTCTTGGTCTTGCAACAGTTAGGTAGACTTGGTCTTGGTCTTGCAAAGTGCACCTATTTAGGGCATCAGTAGTCTCAATGCGGCCCGCGGAACTTAGTCGAGGACACAATGTGGCCCACGGGCCAAAAAGTTGGAGACATATGATAGATCGTATTATGTTATTTGAGTATCATATTGTCAATTGTTCACTGACTAATAAACTGTGCGAATAATTCGCACGGATTGATAAGTTTAGTTTATTTAAACAAACCTGATATTGGACTCAGCATCCAAAGCTGTGAGTGAAGTCATGAGATATTTAAGAAATACGAGCATTGAGAGCACAGTTGCGTAATAATACGGTATAATTAAGGTAATAAACACGGGAGTTAATAGAAATCTCCATATTCAAAACAGATAATAATAATTCAAACTGACTGAATCGAACTCTCGGGCGGATCGGTACAAATGCAACATCATCCATTTTTCAACAACCTCAGTCCCGCGTTCCTGTAACATTTCTAAATCCGGCAATGGCATTTGCAGCCTATTGACAAATGCCTGTCAACGCCCAAGCGTTGCGCTGTTGCAATATTTACTCCGTCGATTGTACTTAGGGGAAGGCATTATCATAATGAGGATTAAATTTCAAAATGTCAGAGGAAGTCAAATCATAAATTTAAATTAAAACAAGAGAAAATAATGTAAATTATGTTTGGAATTAATATCCATAATTCTGATAATTGTAATTTTAGATCAAAATGTAGGTTTGTGAAAGAAAGCCTGGGATTTCCTGGTTATGTTACGAAAACAGCTAGTAAAAACTTAAACTAACGATTATTGAACGAACTAAAATTAGCACTAACCTTCGAATTCAAGTGAATGAATAATAATCAATCAAATAACAATCAGTAGGTGATTGAAGAGAAGATTGACGTTAGCAGCGACCATGGTCGATCCAATAAGAAGTATATGAAGTTTCATTATTTTATTTACTTTTTTTAATATTCTTATAAAAAAAAATTGTATTTATTTTAAATGATATTTACAACTGTATACAAAAAATACATCTGGTAAATTCGCACATTGGTATAAAGACATGGAACACATGTTGAGAAACTACCCATTGGTAGCACTCTAATAATATGTCTATATTAGAAGATCACGTGGTCATCTTCTTTTCAGACGCCTCGGAAGGTTATCAGGAATCGAATAGAAAGCAAGGTTAGAGACAAGAGGGTTGGGATGGTTATGAAGTTTATTATGGAAGGACAGATATCTGGATTGGGCCAAATCTGATACATAAGGAACATTAAGGTCATTATGGATAATTTTATTTGTAACAAAGTAAGGAGCATTGAGGATTTTACGAAGGATTTTGGATTGCAAGGACTGTATGCGAGAGGAATTTGAAGGCTTGGTGGAGCCCCATAGCTCAACCCCGTAAGTCCAAATAGGCCTTATTATAGTCATGTAAATCAGTCTTTTATAATTGATTGGAAGGTTAGAGCGTTTGTCTAGTAAGTGTTGAAGTAGTCGGAAACGTCGAACTGTTTCTTGTCGTTTCAGTCTGGTATGAGGATTCCAAGTTAGACGTTTGTCCAGATGGAGTCCTAGGTAACGGATTTGTTCAACAGGAATAAGTGAGGTGTTGTTAAAGGATACTGAAGAACAGGAAGTCATTGGTTTACTTATAAAATTAAATTTTAATATGAAATAAGGACGACATTAACTACATGTTAGGAACAGTATTTTTTTCTTTTTTGGAAAATTTAGGTCAATTGCGAAAATTGAAATGTCAGATGTATCACTCAACCACTTAAACTACTACTTTCGACGTGAACTTGAATACAAAACTCTGGTGTATCTACTCCTAAGACTTTTCTTCTGAGTTGAGGCAAATTTATACAACTTTAAATATGCACATTAAAAAAATAAAATTACATTAGTTTTCGTGCAAACCGATAAGAGGAACTATTAGAGTAAGATTTATTTGATGAGCTAAAGCAATGTAAACTACCACGTGAACCATCATTAAAATTGGAATAAATCTCATTTTATTGAGAAAAAATACATTTTGCCTCAATCAAGAGCATTGAGTATTTGAGATGTGAGAAACTCATTCATACAATATATATGATTACAAAAATAGTAGAAATTATAACAAAAATAAGAGAACGAAAGCTTGGTAAAACAGATTAAATAAAATATAATACATCAAAAAATAAAAATAAAGCAATAAATAAATAAGAAAAAAAACATTCATCCTTATTTTTAAGAGATCCCAGCGCTTTTCTCTCAGCCAAAACACTGAGAGGGAGATTCAGTGGAGACTGAGAAAGTGCACTAAAGCCAAATACGCTCATCATTAAAATTTAGAATATAAAATCTAATTTACGTACTGTAACTTTTCTAAAACTTGTCCGATTCAGACGATTTTTTTTTTATTTTGTCAGAATTTAATTACCTTTAAAAAAATAGGCTAAAATGTATTTTTCGTACTCAGGGGTTCTGAAAATTTCAAATATTTTTCCGTAGAAGTGGTGTACTACACAACATCAGAAATAAGAAGTAAACGGGTTTATATAGAAATCTTCTCAAAATATTAAAAAAAAATTAAAATGTGTCGTATATTTCCTAAAACTGGTGAGATTTATTTTATATATTTTGTTAAGAAAGCTTTATTACCTTTAGAATTTTATACATTAACTTTACCAGAAATTGTATTTTTTTTTATATTACTTTCCTTCTCTTACCGTACCACCAAAATCGTTAGAGCCGTTTTGGAACAACTGTCAAAAAGAAATCGAGTTTTTCATCTATAGCGCCTAAAGTGATCAATTTATGTTACAGTCATTTGGGACCAAAAAATTGCAAAACATGAATCAGTTTATCAAAATAATCCAAGCACAGATCAATGAGCAATTGAACTGTAGGTTTTTTTTTTTTCTAGAACTTAGAAAGACAGGAACTAAACCTACTATACGGCCAACTATACCGACAGAAACAGAAAATCTAAACAGAAAATCTAAACTTTCCATTGAAAACAAGTTACTGATCTACAAGACAATACTGAAACCTATTTGGACTAGAACTGTGGGGAACAGCAAAATTGTCTAACATCAAGCGCATCCAATCCTTCCAGTCAAAAGTCCTCCGAACAATAGTCGATGCTCCTTTCTATGTAACCAACAAAACCCTACCTACATCATGACCTCAACATTCCATTTGTCCTAGATCTTATCCCTGAAAAATTCTCCAAATTTCACCAAATCCTCTTGCACAATCCCTATAAAGCACCACCCATCCCTACAAATTTGTAGATTGTATATATTGCAGTTCTGGCAATGGCCAGATTCTTCACTCAAGACACGAGTGTAAGTGGCTAAAGTGCTCTCGATCAATCTCCGCTGGCTTTAGTACCAGTGTTGCGGTTGAGAGAGTAGCGTAGGGTTCTCCTGGAGTTTCCTCGGCTGATTGTAAACAGTTATATAGGCATGCATGTGTTTTTTGCTTAGTTTTAATTTTCTTATTTTTAAGTTATTTTATTTTATTTATTGTATATATTTTTTTTTATTATTTATTGTTAATTTGCTTCTATTTATTTTATATTTTTGTTATCCTACCTCCCTATAACTAATGTCCATAAGACAGATGGTTGTAATATACAAAAAAAAAAAATTTTTTAAAAATGTTTGTAAATTGTGTGTTACATATATAAATCTTAAGTTTGTAATGAAAAAATTACTAATGTTTCTATTTTTTGAATAATATAAATTCTATGCCTTCTTTTTATTTTATTTGTTTGAATATTCGTTATGTAATTATTGATTTGATAGGATTGAGATAAATCCAGAAAGAGTTGGAAGAGGAAAGGTCCTTGTTAAAACGAGGTTCTCTTTCCCTTTTGAGAATCGTGAAAGCGTTACGAAAGGCGGCCATATCACAACCTTACGTCACAAACTTCAAACTGATCCGTGGAAATGAAATATATAAGGTAGATATTCAACGCATTAAATAGTACAATATAAACAAATTAATATCCTAATATAGGTAATATAGCTGAACCATGATCTGTTGTAATCCTTGACACACTGAGGGCGGCGCTCTCTCCCTGATTGCTCTGCAACTACCAATTATGGCGATAATGCATGTAACCATGGTGATTGATTTGTGAGGTTAGACGACGAGATAATTTTCCAGGCTTATGGACCAGAATATAAAATTAATCTGTCCCACTATAGCCCATGAAGGGTATTGTTGAGTTTAATACCTTTATTTTATGTACCCCTCTCTCTGCTTTCGGCAACATTTACATATTGCGCTGGTTATGTAAGGTATATATGTTTCATATAAAGTGATAATCCCTTGAAGACTTATCGCTCTAGTTCCTCTCGCTTTATCTTATCAATTATTCTTCTCCACATTGGCCTATAATTTCTTATGCAGCTCTTCTGTCCTGTCGCTGCCATCCAGTTTCGTATCTTCAAACATTTTCTAGCGTCATTGGTTACACAATCTGCCCACCGCAGCTTCGCTCCTCCAACACTACGACGACTGCATACTGTAAAGTAGCTCGATAATAATTATCTTCTTAGGTAGATCGTCAGGCATTCTGGCTAGAAGTCCTGCCAATCTTAATGACACAGATGTCCGGATCTTGATGTAGATCATACAATTCCCGTTTGTTTCTTCATCTCCATTCATTATTTATTTATTTTTTAATATTTATTTCAATGAAATTTACAACTGTATTACATGAAAAATACAACAAGTAAATGCGACATTGGTAACATGACATGTACGACATGAAGAGAAACTACTCATTGGTAGAACTCAAATTAAAGTTCAATATTAGAAGGTCCCAAGGTCATCTTCTTTTCAGACGCCTCGGAGGGTTATCAGAGATCGAGGAGGAAACAAGGTTTGAAACGATAGGGTTCGGATGGTTCCGCAGTTTGTTATGGAAGGATAGGTATCTGGATTGGGCCAAATCGGAAACATATGGAACATTAAGGTCTTTATGGATGATTTTATTTGTGACAAAGTTTAAGAATCTCTTAAACTATATTTCATATAGGTAGTTAGTTCCCTTCTTTTTCTTCCTATGTAATTTTCGTTACATATATTTTTTTTTAAATCTTTCGAGCTGAAGCTTCCCAAAGAAAACTAAATCTTGGATCCGCTACTGCTCAGAAGATAAAGAGATACCGCTTCAATTAAAACTTATACTAGCTTATGAGATACTGTCTGATATGGCACCGAGACCAACAAAAGATACTTTCTTTGATTCGTCGTCAAAAAGCAGTCCGAGAGACGCGTACTTCAGAAGACCAAAAATCACAATATATTTGCTCAAAATACCGAGGTATCTAATAATACATGAAGGCGTATTAAAGTTAAACGAGATATCCACCGTTTAACACTTTAAAAATTGTAATTTCCATTTAGTTTAAACAACAGGGGTCGTGTTAGATTGCCTCTGAAACTTATACCAAAGTTGGTAACTACCACACGGACATAGTTTGATTCAATGGTTTCAACAGCTGCCAAAATATGGAGTTTAAGGTATTTAGATGCATTCGAAGTCATCCACCAGCTTCTCAAAAATCTCCTCCTTTGGCCTAAAAGTGTACCCAATTATATAGGCCTGGAGACTGGACGACGTCAACTGAGAATTATGATAATAAAGAAAGTAGTCAACCTCTGGATAAGACTCTCACCGTTACCAGAGAACAGGTATTCACGAATGAGCTTCAATAGACTAAGAAGTTGCCATTGATTTTAAATAGGTCTTACAAGTTCACAATCTAGCCACAGCAACTAGTAGTCTCAATGAACTAAACGAGATCTACAAAAAGAGAATCCAAAACCAGAAGAAAATCATCTTCTGTCTCAAGACATCGATAGAGCTCTGAATTCAAATAATAATCCAGTCTACAGAACTCTCAGCCATCTAGATTTTACTCATGAGAAGTATCTAATTTTCAATACTGGTATACACAAAACGCGAGTTGTCAGCCGTTTAAGAATCTCAAAACCACAGACCATAAGTATATATTTGCAAAATAAATCTTAAATTAAACAAGATGAACAAATCTGCAGTGCCTGTAAACTATACATATTTAACAGCCTACGCCATCTTCTTCTCAATTGTCCATCATCTAAGTTAATGTAGATATATATGAGATTACCTGCTTATTGATTATTTTGTTAATGTAGAGAACATCCTCAATGTAGGCAGTATATATATATATATATATATATATATATATATATATATATATATATATATATATTTATGAAATAGAATTATGTATCTAATATCAGATGGCCTATGTTTATTTATTATAATGAGATTGAGTGTTTATTTAAAATGTAAGCTTTACTATGAAGTACGGGAAACGACTCACGTGAAGACATATTTTGAATTATTAGTACAAGAAATCATCATCGTTAACAAATAAAGGAAGTCTTACCTATCACATCTAGGTGACTACCACAATAATTAATAATCATTAATTTCTTATTTAATAGCACTACAACTCATGATATAGGTCATACCGATTGTTTCTCGGCCTCCGTTCATTATTCTCATACAAGCTGACTTAAAATTAAGCTTTTTTTCAATTAAAACCTTTCTTTCAGACGTTTTATTAATTTATTTAGTTTTCACTGTTTGCCATGTCAGATTGATATATTTCACAACAAAAATAATAACTGTTCCGTATTTATTTGCCCATTAATGTTCACTCTTCGTGGCTGTATATATTAGAAATTACAGTTAATAATATATCACTGATTCAAGAACCACCAATCAATTTAAAGAAGGAGGAATAATTCAAACCAGTAGTTAGCTTGATTAGGGACCGGTGAATACTGATTCAATAACCGGTGACGGTAACCGTTACCCACCCGTTCCTGTTGCGAAGAACCGCTCCTCCAGACAGCGATACATCAAAGTCAAGAGGTGATGGATGCGGATCCTCTACCGAGGGTCTTCCTCTTCTGTTTTTTCACCGACGGGCGGTCCTTTCTTCTTCTTCTTGGGGGCTTCCTCCGGAGCCGCCGACGCGAGAGCTAATGGCGCTAATTGCAGCTTCTGTTTCCGAGCGCTCTTCTTCTCTCTTCAGCAGTTGGTATCTTCGGAAGGGAAGCGTTGACTCAGGGAGAAAAAAAAAAATAATTTAAGCTTTAGCACATCACAGCATAAGATTACAGCGTAAATTTAACTTCAATAACTGTGGTAATATAATACGCAGAACCACAAAATACCAATAGGAAATTACTTGAAGCCATACACATCACAAAAAACAATAGAACAACAGTAAATTATAAAACAGACACTAAACATTTAGGAACACATTATACGGACATATTAAACAAATTTAAAATTTAATAGAAATGAAATTGCAGATACATAAAATAAACATTAACAACAATAGTATAAAATTAACAGTCAGATCCAAAGGACAATTGTGTTCACTATGGCAGACTCCCAATAATTAGTCTAATAGCAAGATGTTGCTCTAGATGTTATATACCTAGATTTATTATAACATGAATTAGAAACTGACGATGGAGCACATTAGTTTTAAGGTAATTACAAATTTATTGTAACAACAAAATTCTGACATGTATTGTAACATGCACTATATTTTAACTCAAAATTTTTTTAGCCATGTATCCACAAGATCATTGGGATTGTGGTTCTGAAGATGGGAGTGAATATGCCGAAATGTAAACTTGTAAACATGCAATTTTAATAATACAACAAACATATTCAATTGTTGTTAATTAGAAGTAATCATTGCCAAATAACAACAAGAACTAAAAATAATAATGATACTATTTGAGAATTTTACAATATCAATTGAAGATCTCTTTTGTTTAATCTATGTACTTTTCAATTGACAGAATGACTGACTCCAAATCAAAATTTTTGATAATTAATTTAAGGGATATTTCTAGTGGGAAAATGTATATCTTTATTTACAGTTCTATATTTCAACACTGCAATCACCTTCCTTACTGTCTGTACAGATAGTATAACTTTTTTAACTAGTAATATAACTAAAATGACAACTCAAAAATGTTGAAATAGAAGGTAGTCATTCTGTAAACTGAAAGATTCATATATATATATTTGTTTATTCAATGAAATTTACTACAGTATACAAATACAACTAGTAAATATGCACAAATTATAAATAATGACATGAACAGGCTTGAAGAGATACTACCCAGTGGTAGCATAATAATAATAATAATCCCTAAATAATTTTAGGTAAGAAGATCACGAGGCCATCTCCTTTTCAGACAGAGATTAGGAGGATAATCAGGAATCGAGGAAGAAGCAAGAGGATTTGGATGGGACTAGAGTTTATCAAAGAAGGATAGATATCTGACTAAATCAGCGATATATGGTACATTGAGGTCTTTATGAATGGCTATATTTGTGACAAAGTATGGAGCATTAAGGATTTTGAATTGTAACGATTGGATACGATAGGAATTCGATGGTTTGGTGGAGCCCCAAAGCAAATCATATATATCTAAATCTTGTAGGTTAGAACTTCACCTTTGTTATTAATAATAAAAACACTCAATTTGATGATAAACGTCCTACTTTATTCCTTTTTCTACACCAACGTTTCAACTCTTAAGTATTATACTAATAATATGTGGACAAGGGCAATTCAGCCCATATGATATTAGTTTCTAATCATCGGTTTCTTCTTTTTGAGCTTGTTCCTGGTGGTCGATTAATGGACTCAAAGCTTTGTTTTGAACAGCTAGGTTCAGAAGTATATGCAGTTTTGAGCACAAAGTACTCCGCTTTGGTAAACAGGAACCAAGCCACAATGCCCCTGGCATATCGTTTTCGTTTGACCAGTTAAAATTAGCGGAACTATAAGAAGTAAACTATTTGCCTCATACCAGGTATTGCACCATCAAATTATGGTTTGCTTAGATCAATGACTCATTTTTTAAAAGCTGCGATATTCGAAAATTATGAGGACGTTAAAGTTGGAGGCGAAGAGTTCATTGAATTGGTTCAGGCATTAAATGAAATACTTAACTTTGAAGAATAGTATTTGATAATGTTGAAAATATGAGTATGAAATAATGGTACAGTTATACACAAGGAGCTTTATAACAACATATAACAGGCGGATCTACGGGAGGGAAGGGAGGGGAGCTTTCGGGCTGAAACCCCCTCTCCCAAAGAATGTTAAAACATAACCATGTCTAATGAAATAAACATTAAAAACCTATCTCTTTAAGTATTATTTTTCATATAATTACATTTAATAGAACCTCGAGAATCAATTAAACACCATTTTATTTATTTTTTATTTTTGGTTTCTTTTTTTATTATTTTTTTAACTTTGTTTCCTTACCCACACCTGTCATAAGCAATGATAATTAGCGGGTCTGTTGTCGGTAAGTGTACAGGTAGTGGCTTGATCGGCGTGATGGAGAGGAGTGCCCAGCGGCATCTCTTCCTATCTTGATGGTTTATTATTTTCAAAAATGAACCATCGTGATCGACCATAAAATTCAAAAACTTAATCCTCTCTCCAAATTTGAGGTTTCAAGTGTCAGGATACGTAGAATTCGAAAAACAAATAAACATTTTTTTGTCCGTCCGCCGTCCGCACATCTACTCCGAAACTACTGGACCGATTTTTTTCAAATTTTGATATAAAATCAGAGGTCACCCAAGGATGATCCTCCTTCATCGACATTACTGTCCGCCTTTTACTTTCAAAATGGAGGCCAAAAAACCTGCATTGCTATAGACTGTAGCGCCAAAACGAACTACCGATTTCAATGAAACTTCGCAAAAGTAATTTTCTCGACGCCCTTTTATCTATATAACTAGTTATTTGAAAGTTTACAAATTTTACTAGAAAAAAAAGCAATGAAATCGTACAATTTGGAGAAAAGATATGGTGTTCTAAATATGTTTTATATATTCTATTGCGGTGCTTATATATATAATATATATATATATATTATTTTTTTAACGTTTTGCATCAACTGTAAATTATCAATGATATAAAAGAAAATTATAAAGGCCAATGTTAGGAATTCTTTTTATTTATTTTCCTTAATGTTACAATGAATGCAAAATTTATGCAGAACTTGAGGAATGTTAAGCTGCGTTGCTATAGACTGTAGCGCCTAAACGAACGTACCGATTTCAATGAAACTTCGCAAAAATAATTTTTTCGACGCCCTTTTATCGATATAACATATGAGTTTTTAAAAATTTACGGAAATTCCTAAAATCCAAAAAAAAAGAATCGTTAGAAGCAAACAATTAGAAGCAAAGATATGGTCTCTAGTTTGTTTGTTTTTTTGTATATTCTACTACAAAGGTTATATTCTTTGTTTTGGTTTTTAAATTTTGAATGTGTTACTGAAATAATGCTATTTTTTTTTTTAGCATATTACTAATGATTAAAAAAAAAAGTTTAGTCCAATAATTGGAATCACCTTTTGTTTTTTTTTTCTTTGTAATTAGGAAGGTAATGTTACTTTAGATGTATAGTTGTTTGGAAATAATAAAGCATTGTAAAATAATTTGCAGTGTTTTATTTTTGTTCTCGTGACTATTTTTATATCATTTGAGTCATATATCAGGTTGCCGGGCAACGCGCCGGGCAACATCTGCACACGCGTTAGCCCATTCTGCCACCCCGCCCACTCGATTTCATACAGGTAATTAGTTAGTTTCTTTCCTTTTCTATCAAAGTGTAATCCTTATTTATAAAAAAAAAAAATCTTTGGGGCTGAAGTCCTCTCCCCTCCCCCCAGAAATACAATTCTGGATTCGCTAGTGCAACTTAGTACTGGTACATAAAGATAAACAAAATTGGTTCTTTTGTTTATTCTCATAAATTTGGGGGTTCTTTGGATAATGAGATGAACTTGGCCATGTACCCAAAATTTGCAAAGAAACTCATATAAGCCAAATTTAACGTGGATGAATTCCGGGAGTACTAGTTTGTTACAAAATAATTTCTTTCAAAATAAAGTACTGCTCTCGTCCGATTTCGGAAGATTTTTTTTGTTTTATTTTTTTATAACAAAAAGCTGAAATTGCCTGTAAAATATATAATTGCATTTAGGTAATGAGATTTACGTAACAGGCTCAAAGTAAAAACATGAAATAGGAGGAAAATACCTAGCTCACCACAAACCACAAAGACCGCAACTAGGAAACTCGTTGGTTAGTAAGTATTCGTTCTGTTTTAATAGCACAAGCTTCTTTTTAAACAACCAAAACCAATATAAGTTGTGTTTGTTTGTTTTTATTTACACTATAGTTTAGGTAATTTTTAGCGACACATATAATTCAGAAGTTATAGTCTATGTTCCGGGCAATAGTATCTAGGCCATATTTGGCCTCCAAACATTTTTGCGCAATATTAATAAATCTAGAGCTATAAATAAATAAAATTTAATTCTTTAACTAACGAAAAATTAGAAATTGATAGAATTAAATCGAATATATGTATGCGGCCTCCATTAACACGCCCTAACCTTACTTCAGCTTCTAACGATGAAAAGGTTCCTTATCTATAGCTGATTATTTTAAAATAGCTCTTAAATGGATATTATCAAAGCGACAATTACAATGAAAAAACTATTGAAATTAATTGTACACGTTAAAAAAATAGGTAACTTGAGAATTGATTTTTAAAAATTTTGATAGGGAAATAGTTTTTCCACTTGTAAGATCTGAAAATTTCATTTTTATTTAAGAAAATAGAAAATAAAAAGAACTCCTGACGATTCCAATTCGGTCAAAAATTAATTTAAAATATGGATTTTTCTTTTTATAGTAAGCTTAATTTTGCTAAAACGCAGGGCTCGATATGTTCCGAGAGAACATAGCTATATCCGCCTCGAAATCTTTAAAACTCAAAGTTAGAGAAAATTCGGGGAAGTAAAAAAGTACCGACAATTTGATATGGAAGGCGGTGAAATGTGAAAGTAATGTACAGGCGTATTTGATGATATACAAAAAAATAAAATAAAAGTGCCACTTTATATCAACGCTGAAACACAATTTTCTCAAAAACGGCTCTAACGATTTTGATTAAACTCGGTGTATCATTGTATAATTAAGTTCAATAATTTTTTCCCTGAAGAGGCGAAAATTTGGATAAATTTAAAATATATTTTTTTAATTGTTGAGACTAAAAAATCTTTTTTCTACAGATATTTAATAAAGTGTCTTTCCTAAGAACATCTTTCATAAGAAATAAGTACCTAAATTTATGCCTTTGTTCTCATTTCTATATTTCAACACCTCAATCACCACCTCTGGAATCAACTTACTCATTGTCTGCATAGATAACTTTTTTAACTAAAAATATCACTAAAATGACATCACTCAAAAATGTTGAAATTGGAGTATAGTGGTTTATAAAAGCAAAGAAAGTTGTGTGGTTTATAAAAGCAGATGGAGTGACTAGATTTTTATTGCCTACCATCGATATATTAAATAGACATTTTGTAATTATAAAGGTCTTAATGACTTGTTATCTGTAAGCTTTAAGCTTTAATTCCGTTTAAAATGCACTTCAAAAAATTTTATAATAGCCCAGCATTGCAAGAAAATAATTTCTATTCAAAGTAGATCGGTAAGTGAAAGTTGTGTGTTGCGCGCACTAGATTTTTTAAATATACGTGGATGTACAAAGTCTCGGTTAGTTATGCGCCCAAATGAGTCGATTATATCCAACTGTATTAACGCCATTGGCAATAAATTGGCTACCTAACGACCTGAAGGTCTTGGTTTTAGCCATTATATTATAACATACAAAATTAATAGCTACTATTAGAATTAGAAAGGTATACAAAGATAGCTATTAGCGAGAGGAGACAGCCAGCTGATACAGGCGATGACTGTGTTGCTATCGCAACCCCGAGACGCCGTTGATATGCAAATGGCGCAGCGGGTGCGGCGAAGATCACACAACATAGCCCCGCTCCAAGGTGGGTTTACAGTAATTAGTGTCACCTGTGGATAGTTTGTAGCTCTGCTACAGTTGTAATTGAACCATCGCAAATCATATCGTCAGGTTCTATGTTTTGGTCTATTTTGTCCAATGTACGCGTTTACATTTTTAGTTTAGCATTTTCAATAATGAACAATTTTAATCGTCCAAAAAGTTCAAAAACTTAATCCCCCCCCTCCTCAAAATTTGAGGATAGGATACCTGTACGTTTCAGGATAAGGAGAACTCGAAAATCGAATAACAAAAATTGTGTTTCCGCCGACCGTGCAGTTCCTCCGAGACTAGTGGACCGATTTTTTTTCAAATTTGGAAACAAAGTCAGAAGTCCTCCGAGGATGATTCCCCTATAGCCCTGAATCCAGGGCCCAAAAATCGACCTAATCTTGCCGTTCCAGAGCCGCTGCTTTAAAAAATGGTGACTGATTTAAAGAGTATTAGGGCAGTAATTTGAGGACCGAAACGGGAAATCCATAGCGAAAAATGTGAGAAGTGTTTTTTTTTTAACTTGTATATATAGGGATTAGATATGTAAAAAACAAAAATGCTAACGCAAGCCACCATGGGAAAACTTTTTACAGCCAAAAAAGTTAGATTTTTATAACTCCTAAACGATGCATCAAAGCGAAAAATGTACTCTTTAATAAATTAAAATAATAGAGTGTGAATGTGATCTCTGAACAATACTATAAATTTCCTTTGAGACAAATTGTAATATTTTTAAATAAATGAGTTTACAAAAAAAATGTTTTAGACAATAACAAAAAATGTTTATGTGGTAAGCCATAAAACCGCGGTCTAACAACGCTGATTTTTACCAAATTTGTCAAAAACTGAGACAAATTACGATATAATGGCGCTGTAACTTATTAAATGACAATAAAAAACACTTTATATAGGTAATTGAGTTCCCCAAGAGGAAAAACACAGAATCAAATTTTGTTTCCACTTAGTACTGACATTTTTAATTTCTAGCGCCTGAACTGAAGGCCGATTTCAATGAAACTCGGATAAAGTCTTCTATTTCGTTATTTGAAAAAAAAAAAGTATAAACTTTTCGATTTATTCGGAAATCTTTCCAGCTTCTTTTCGTTTATATATATATTGTATATAGTCATTTAAAAGTTTCACCACTCTTGTTAGAATAAATATACCTCTACAACAACTCTCACCTCCCCATATCCTAATGCGGAGGTATAGAGTAACCGAAAAAGCAATAATATAAAAATCCGAACTCCTAAAATTGACGAATTAAAATATTCCAGGATATTAAAATATTTTAATTATGAGGTTATAAGAACCCATTAACCTAGAAAAAGTCGCACACTACACATCAGTGGCGCTCCTATCTAGTATACAATAGGCCACAATCAATTTGCTCCGGGAATATCCACAGAACACTCCGCAGGAGTCTTTTGCATATCCTTAGGACATAGAGAAGGATTGAAGCAATCTGTTCTGTCCGAGTTGATTTATATAATATATTACTCCAGCCAATTATATCATCTATTTATAAACCTCACGCATGCCAGCATGGTCTCATTAATTCTCGCACACACGCTCATTTGAGTCCACCATATTAAAAGTGCTTACAATATTTAGTATATGTTTCCACAACTTCAATTGGATAGCAATGATTTTTCTCATCTCAATTTCCTTTGTGATGTCGTTTCCCGCAGTTATCAGGGATCTCTCATCCACTTTTTCAAACACATAGGAGCCAAACTGCACATTATCTGCTAAGAAACCAAACTTGGAGGTCATATACTTGGTTTTTACAACATTTACACGTAGTCCCAGTTGTCTGGCTGTTGCTTCCATTATATTTGAAGACTATTTTCAGAATTCCCACAAACTTACAAACAAACCAATGATGTCGTTTTTGAAACATGTGTTTTTTACATCTTTTAATCTTGCGGTGTAAAAAGGGCACTCTTCCAAAATGTGTTTTATATTTAGTGATTGGTTGCACTTTTGACATCTGTGGATAAGATCTTTTGTTATGAGGTGGAGGTGTGTCAGTCAAGTATGTCCGATCCTCAGCCGCGTGAGGACGACTTCTTTGCTGTGTTTGGAGATGCTCCACGGTTGAACCTCTTTCTTTACTGTCTTCAAATTTTTGTTTAACATCCTGCACCAATAGAAAGTTTTTCTACCATCAGTAGTAAGTAAGTAAAAAAAAATAATTTATTTGAGAACCTGATTTATTTTTTTTAGGAATTATAGTTCATAAACAAACTATAGGAACATACACTATAAATACATACACCTATTCTATACAGACTTGGTTATTTGAACGCAGGGGACCGTAAAATGCGTACTTGGGTTGAAAACTTCATATCAAATCAGATCATACTTCATATCAAAAATTAAAAAAGGAGACACACGGTTAATAGTTGGCGAACGGTAAGAAATTTTTAAAAATATTTTAATATTAATTATTTAGAACAGATGGGAATCACCCACAATATTTATAATAATACTTAATGATCTTAATCCATACGGAGTATATCGCAACACTGCAAAAGCCTTTGAAGTACAATTTTATTAGAACATACAGTTTTCAGTTTTCCCTATCAATTTTGACCACGTGCATATTGAGGAAGATAAACCAAAGACGCTATGTAAAAAATTACACTTTTATTAAATAAAAAAATATGCAGTCTATTTTGTCTTAAAATAATTTAATTTTTTTGCACTTGCAAGCTTATCATGCACAGTGGACGTCGATATTCTGAAATAGGTAAATAATAATAATAATAATAATAATCTCCAGCAATGGCCTGATACCGGTGTCTACTGTGGAAGCTACTGACAGGCTGGGCCTCCCAACTCATGTAATAAATGAAGCTCAGATAGCAATGCTGTTGAATACTGCCAGAATTGTAAGAAGCTTTCTCAACATTCAATAGAAATTAAAATAGAACATACCTGAGGTGGTTGGAGTTCATTATCCCCCTCTCAAGTAAACAAAAAACCTTTTGTAAAAGTGTTGACAAATAAAATAATAATAAAAGGCTTAGCGAACCCGAAGGTTCGATGCCGGCACCACCAATCGCTTATTACACACCTCCCCCCACCGTTCGCCGTCCAAACCCAGTCCCTTCAGTTCGGCTTTAATGCAATCTTCCCACCTTCGCTTCAATCTACCCCTCGGACGTTTACCATTCGGTATAGGTTAAATTTATGGAATTTATTTTATTTATGAAAAAATTATAAATAATCGATTGGGTTTGAAACAGAAAATATTCTAATCAATCTTGTAAATATCCCTGCCTGTTAGAAGACGTAAAATACAATATGATCAGTTAAATGGATATATTTGCCTGAGAGCGATGATAACGAACCTCAATCTAGGTTTTCATTGACAGCTATAACCGATAGGTTTCGACAATAGGTGCTAGGAAGGCGATACAGTCAACAAGATGGGCTGCAGTATCTTCAGGACATGATGGATGGTAGTGCCAGGCCACGGGGAAGAATGGAGTGTAAGGTCATCCAATGGAACTTGGCATAACGGAATGGAAAATATTATAAATATATTTCATTATTTAGTCTGTTTTCGAGTCTTTTAAGTTTCGCACTTCGAAATTCTTTCTATTTTGTAAACCAATTTATTATATTTCATTATTGAATATAAATAAATAATAGATATAAATAGAAAATTCTAGATATAAATAGAAACTATCCTTATATAACTTCACATTTCTTTTCTATGTTTTACATTTCATTCTAAGATTACCATTTTTAGTTCTTATGTTACCTAATTTTGATTATGTTTATTTCATTAGTCCGCACTTTTTAACCGTTATTATTATTTATTTCTTAGTTCTTTATATTGTTATTATTCTACCTACTTTATTTTACTTTAATGTTCACTAATCCACTTCATTTTACTTTAAGTTTTTCTACCTACGTTGTTTATGTTTCTCATATCTATCGTTATCTGATTCTTTCTCAGCCCTGAACTTCGGGTCGAATCGTCGGCAAATGTAAAAATAAACATTATTTTTAATTTGTTTATGTTTTTCTGACTGAACATCCCAAACAAATCCTCTACAATTATTCACTACAGTCAACCATCATTTCATTATTATATTGTAAATGTTATAACTTTGTGAATAAAGAAAAAGTGTTTTTTTTTTTGTTTTTTTTTTATGATTTGTCCTTTTATTTTTCCACATGAATTTCGGATGGTATCCACATAATTAGAGGCACCGGGCCACGAGGTAAAACACGACGACTGGTTACTGTAAAATTATTCATTAATTAATAAATTCTCCAACGATTGATACCAGTATATTCTGACAGGTAGGGAACTTACAAAATAAATTATATCTTAATATTAGTTCATCTAACGATAAAAATTAATTTAGTTGATTAGAAAAAATTAACAGAATGCATAACTGTGATCATAGTTAGCAATATACTGGTGGTTAAAAGCTCTTAAGACTTGGAATAATCCTAATTAAACTAATAAGCGAGGTTACAAGCAATTGAATATTAAATTATTATTTTTCGCAAAAAGTTTTAATAAAAAAGATTAATAAACCATGAGGAGCCAAATTGTTCAATAAAGTTTTAAATTAATAATATACCTTATTTTAACTCAATCTATAATAATTATATAATCAATATACAATTTGTGTTTTGTTAAACATAATAAATAATAACAGTCTAATCAAACAGACTCACCAACACATAGGTACTGCATTTAAGAATGTTCCATGATATATGAATCTCACCTGGAAAAAAAGAAAAAGAAAAGTTAACAATAGCATTAATTATAGCTCTGAAATAAAAATAATATTCACTAGTTGGCCAGTGCAAATAATTTGCAAAGAATATAGGTCAGCGAACCAATGAATAAATAATAAGGAAATTAAATAATACAACGTTTCGTAAAATGAAAGAATCATTTCATATTTTTTCGATAATTGTAATTGACTAGGAAAAAGAAAATTATTATAAAACTTCTTTCAAGAATTAAACAAAACTTTTTTGAATTGCAGTTAATAATGGTCCAAATTCGATTATTGTTTTTGCTGTATTTTTTATTTCAGGGAATGTGACTATTTTTCTCTGCAACTTATCTTATTCTTCTGAAGGAGAAAAAGATCTTCAATGTTTCAATGTGAGACCTCAATCATTGGACTTGATGAAAATATGGCGTAGCGAAAAAAAAAAGAGAAAAAATATATATATATATATATATATATAAAAGAATTTTTTCATCAATTTTAGTTTACAGTAATATTTATTAAAATAATTTTGTAATAGCGAATTATATCTTGACATGAACCGAATAATGTTTGCAAAGTTTACAGTGTGTACATTGGATATTATATAGTCTATACATATATATTATTACGAATAAAAATTGAATGTATTAATTTTAAAAAATACATATGGTAATAATTTCAGTGAATATAAAATGTCAATAAAACCTCGTTTGCAGGTTCAAATAATGACAACTGTTGACAATTGGGAAGAGTTGTTAAAAAATCGAAGCTGATATCATGTTTAATTTAACATGAAGAAGGAAAATAAATTTAGAAACATATTTAATGTAAAATAAATTTAAAGACAAAATTAAATTTATAAGTGCAAAAAATGCCAACCTTTTTTAAGTTTATAAGTATTATAGTCCATGGTATAGACCCCTTTTTATCGAATCATTAACATCCACCTAAAACTTCGTAAATAGTTTCATCTCATCGTAACCTACAACTATTTTATTTATTTATAAACACTCTTGGGATAGAGGCGTTTTTAATCTGTAGGGAGGCAAACTTTGTTTAATTAATTAGGTACTAAAAACTCGTAAATAACCATTTGCTTTTATTGGGATCGTAACATAAATAGATCACAAAACCGATAAAAAAGGTGGGCTACAAAAATATTTGTCCTATATAACCTCGTTATTTTGAAAATTTGGGGGTGTAGGTCACCACAAACGGCTCAATATTTTTGAAAGCCACATTTTTTCTCGACTTGGTGATTAAATTATCTTACGATCCAAGTAGAAAACAAATGTGTGTTAGTTTCAGGCGGATGTTAATAATTGGATAAAAAGGTGTCGGTACCACGGACTATTACAGCTTACCTAAAGTTTTTCGTATGTAATTGTGTCAGCGGCATTTGGGAAACGTTTTAGCAGTCCTTAACACAATAATGATGCAATCGAAACGCAATATTGATGAAATAGGTACTTAAATACTTGACAACTCAGTCATTACATAAAGAAAAACACATACAAAAAAATTTACTAATGAAATTTTCTATTCGAGTTATGTAATAAGACGGCTGGGAATTAACGCCATTTGGGATAGATATTAGCAAACGACCGTCCCTGAATAGATAAATATTACAAAAGGATTCTTCGACAGAGAGGATTTCAAAAGAGCCCGGAGGGGGACCTTCGAGGCACATTATTGACACAGCCTTAAAGAGACGAATCAACAAATGATGGCACTTGGTACACAATCCACGTCCCGGCCTTGTGCCATAAAGGTACCCCGGTCCCGATAAGGAAGGCAACATTTTGGGACATGTATTGGTCAGCTGTGAGGAGAACAAAGATAGCTGTCCGGAACCGCCCACGGCAGCGCCCGCCATTCCACACTGCCAACCGCTAATACTTGCGTATTTCGCTGAAACTGCTCACCGTCGCGGAAAAATCCTCATGATTTAGCATCATAATTTTTAAATAATTATAAATAAATAGTTATCCTAAATATAGGAAGGAGATGGTCCGGGGTGGCGGTCATAAATAGGCTAAATAGTAGCAAAACTATTTTATTAAACTATCTTATTAGAACTGAAGTTCTAAGTGAAACTCCCAGCTGAACACGCCTCCCTGAAGAAGACCTGCAAAGTCGGGTCGAAATGTTGGCTTTTAATAAAATATTTTTGTCACTATTTATGACCGCCACCCCGGAGCACTCCTTCCTTTATAATGCAACGGTCAACTATTAAATATTTATTATCCTAAATACATATGAAGGATAGCAATACATATGATGGCGTTCTTATTTCATTAATACACGCCATGTTTTCTGCTAGTTAAAACTGAATAACAAAGTTAGGTTATGTCTGCACTATAAAATGTTATCTACATATTAACATTCTATAAAATAATACTTTACAGTTCTTGAATACATTTATTGTTTATTGTTAGTATAATTATTTCAGTAATAACTTTCATATATTTGTAATGAAATCACAGGAGAAAATTATTTGTCGTTTTATCGATAGGTAATTAATAAATCAGCACTTTAATTAAAAAAGACAAATTGATGTTTAAATTTTAATATTTACCTGAGGTTAAAATTTTTTAGGTTATTTAATTTATTTACTGTCATTTGGATGTAGGTATATTTTAATGCCTCAGTAATTATAGGCATGATGTTTCTTAAACCTTTAAAAAATGATTTAATATAAGCTTCATTTTTAATTTTAAACATTTGTTCAATTACTTTGACCTTTGTTTTAGAGTTGTAAAAGTAATTTTTCTTTAGGTGATATAATAATTTTCAATCAAAAAAGTATATAAATATACTAAAAATTACAAATCGGTTGATGTATAGTAATCTCTCTAGTTTTATTTGAAAGCAAGATATAAGCTAAATACTTTAGGACTTTTCTAAAAAATTAAATTAAAAAATAAAGTCATCATTGTACCTCGGGCCAGTGTTTTGTACATTTCCAAGGTACATTAATACAATTTAAAAATATATTTCTTGTAAGAAGAAATCCTTGATCCGTGGTTTTTACTGAAGAAGTTTATAAAAGATTATTTACTGACTACAAGCGTAATGTATAATGAGCTTTCAACAGATGGATTATTGAATAATAATTATAATTCCCACTAAAACAAATATTGCCCATGATACAATTCGTAGCCCAAGGTTACTATAGTTACCCAAGGCACGGGCGGATCTACGGGGGGGGGGGGGTGGCTTTCGGGCTGAAGCCCCCCTTCCCAAAATGGAAAAATATAACCATGTTTTATGCAGAAAAAAATTTAAAAAATACCTTTTAAAGTATTATTGTTCGTGTAATTACATTTAAAAGTACTTAAGGAATAACTTAAACATCATTTCATACAGGTAGTTAGTTTCTTTCTGTTTTCCCAAAGTAACTTTCGTTATTTTTATGAAAAAAAAGGTTTCAGGCTGCAGCCCTCCCAAAATTAAATCCTGGATCCGCTAGTGACCCAAGGTTTTTTTTTTCATTGACAAAATCTGGTGATGAAAAAATTTAAAAATTAACATAGTATTTTCAGGGCATGACAAATGAAATTATATTTTGATTTTAAAAAACATTGTTATTTTAAAAGTTATGGAGCATGTGACCCAAGGTACATGTATTTCTCCTACTCATAAGCTAGTATTGCAAATTTTTTTTTAACTTGTTTATTGAAAAAAATTACAATCTCTCTCAGAGGAAATTTATTATAGTGTTCTGAGATCACATTCACTACACTCCATAAATAAAAGTGAATCAAATCGAAAAATAATATATATACAATAAATGAGAATAAAATAACCTAAAAATAAATAAATAAAAAAGAACACATACATACCTATATAAACTATTTACAATCAGGTGAGAGAACTCCGAGTCAGGATTGTCCCTCCAACTGTGGAGGGAAAAGCATGACTCCAGGAGATCCCTGCACTTTTCTCTCAACCGTGTCACAGGGGCTAAACCCAGTGGAGATTGAGCGAGAGTACATTATTAGAACTAGTCCTAGACGATACCCTCCAAGTTGTACCAAATATAAAACCAAACCGTTTAACGCCAATGCACAAAGTCAAGTGTTACCTTATATTCCATACCTTATATCCATTTTCTTTCTTCTTAGACCGTAAGATAAATTGATCACAAAATCGATAAAAAGGTGACATACAAAAAAACGCTGCAAATTATTTCACAATGGTTTATTATTTCCAAAGAATTACACATCTAAAGTAACATTACCTTCCGAGTTACAAAGAAAAATAAACAAAAGGTGCTTCCAATTATTGGACTAAACTTCTTTTTTTAATCATTAGTAATATGCTAAAAAAAAAAATAGCATTAGTTCAGTAACACATTCAAAATTTAAAAACCAAACCAAGGATATAACATTTGGAGTGGAACATATAAAACATATCTTTGCTCCTAATTGTCCGAATTCAACGATTTTTTTTTTTTTTTTAGGAAATTTCGTGAGGTTTTAAAAAAATATAGACAAAATGCGCGGACGGCGTACGGCGGACGGACAAAAAAAATTGTAAAAATTGTTTTTCGAATTCTATGCGTTCTGAAACGTGAAACCTCAAATTTTGAGAGGGGGTTAAGTTTTTGAATTTTTTGGTCGATCACAATGGTTGATTATTGAAAATAATAAACCAAAAATATGAAAAATCGCGATATCTCTACTAATAGTGCTTTGATTTCGATGAAACTTCCTTCATTTTTTAGGAAATTTAAATACCTTTGAAATTTAAATATCTTATCACAATATCACCAAAATAGTACAAACTTTTCGAGTTATTCGGAATTTAATTTTACCATCCCTCGTAACTTTTTTTCCAGCTTCTATTCGCTGAATTATGTTATATAGATAAATTTAAATGGCGTCGAGATAATGACTTTAGCGAAGTTTCATTGAAACCTATACATTCGGTTAGGAGCTACAGTCTCTAGCAACGCAGGTTTTTCGGCCGCCATTTTGAAATTAAAAGGCGGATAGTGATGTCGATGAAGGAGGATCATTCTCTGGTGACCTCTGATTTTATATCAAAATTTGAAAAAAAAATCAGTGCAGTAGTTTCGGAGAAAATGCGCGGACGGCGGACGGAAAAAAATTTTTTATTGGTTTTTCGAATTCTACGCGTCCTGAAACGTGAAACCTCAAATTTTGAGAGAGGGTTAAGCTTTTGAATTTTTCGGTTGATCACAATGGTTGATTATTGAAAATAATAAACCAATATTGGGCCATTTGTTCTATATAACCTCGTTATTTTGACAATTTGGGGGTGCAGGTCACGCCAAACGCCCAACTTTGTGTGGTTAACTTACGATTCAAGTGTAAAGCAAATGGGTATATACGAATTTTTAGTCTCTAATTTAATAAAAATAAGTTTGCCGACCCGCAGATTGAAAACTCCTCAATTCCGAGAATTTTCGTAAATAAAATATAGGAGTCCGTACTGCAGACTATTAATACATATAGTTGAACATCAAGCGATCGTACACCTTCCTACACATTCCAACTAACAAGTTAATAATGGACCCAATAAATATGTCATAACAACGTGAAGCGAGAATGGACGAGCGCCGAGGTGAATCGAACCTCCTCCCGTCGACCCACATGAATCAGCTCGCAGCTTGACAAATCTACTTTGCCGAGATAATATCTGATAATTTAGCAGGCGGCTCTGGGGTTGTTTGTCTCCATTTGGCCCCTATATAATGCCCACTATACTCCAACTCTATACTGACCGCTTATAGTTTGTCACTGGATATACAGTGAAATATGCATCTTCGGAAAAATAAATTAATAATCTGAATGTTTTATTTATAGTGTGGAATCAAACGAAGATTTAACCACGTGATCTGCTACATTCTAGAAAAAGTTCTACGTATTGGTCAGATTTTATTAAATCAGATACCTAGAAAGTTGTCTGAAACTATTGGCTTCTCAGATTCGTGGAAAAGTTCCTAAAATGTTTGAAATGAAATGAAAAAAAAAATTTATTCTGGGACTGGGATCTTGGCTTTCATTTAGACCGAAGACTAACGTGGAACCCACATACTAGACTCAAAAGACAAGAACTCAACCGACGATACGGCCAGCTATACAGACTACTAAACAGAAAATCCAAATTTTCTATTGAAAACAAATTACTTATCTACAAGACAATACTGAAACCTATATGGACATACGGACTTGAACTGTGGGGGACAGCAAAAGCTTCTAACATCAAACGTATTCAATCCTTTCAATCTAAAGTCCTTCGAACAATAGTTGATGCTCCGTTCTATGTAAATAACAAAATCCTACACCATGACCTTAATATCCCATTTGTCCTAGACCTTATTCCAGAAAAATTCTCCAAATTTCACCAGAACCTTACCTATCATCCAAATCCCCTTGCACAATCTCTATCCACCACCACCCATCCTTACAATCCTCCTCGAAGGTAGAAGCGGCAGTGGCCCAGAGACCTTTTGTAAATAAGCATCTATTGGAGTTTTGGCAATGGCCAGATCCTCCACTCAAGCCCGAGTGTGTATGATTAGGTTAGTTCTTTTGTTTATATACATTTATTTTATTTTATTGTATTTATTTTTATTTTATTTTATTGTATTTATTTATTTTATTGTATTATTATTATCAGTTTCTGTATTATTATTTTTTTTTATTGTAAATAGAGTGTGAGTGTGCTTTCTCTGAACACTATTATAAATGTCCTTGATGTGACAGAATGTAATATTTCTAAATAAACAAATATAAAAAATAAAAAAAAATTCTGGGACTGAAGTCTCCTTAGAATAATAGTAGAGTTCAAAACTTATGTTCATTAGTCTGGCATGTAAATATCGTACAAAAAGGAAAAACACAAATATATAAAATAAATACTGAGACATAGTGAATAAATAAAAATAAAATGACTTCTATCAATTAACTGCTGGTGACCAAAGTAATTATATAACCCATACATTTTTACAAGCTTGCGAAAGTTTGAATTTGTAGTAGGTGGTGGAATAGGAGTTATTTGAAGGAGTTTATGGACGTGGTTTAAGGTATGGAGATGGGTAAGGAGTTCCATAAGGAGGTAGCACGAATGACGAAGGATTTACTGAAGGAAGTGGTTTTATGAGAATAAATAATATATAGATAGATAAATCTACAGGTTGAGATCTGGTGTTGAGAGAGTGGATAGAGGAGCCTAAAGTAAGGGGTTCCGATGGTATTTACATTTCAAGGGTGGGGAAATCATTTAATGTATGTACTTGAAATAAGAGAAGTTTGTTTAACTTCATTGTGCAATATTCGATGTTTTAAATCTTATTCAGGGATAACGAAATGCAAGATAACATTCTGATAATCAGAAAAAAAGAGAAAACATATACATAATAAATAAAAAAATAAATAAAAAGATACAAATTGTTATAAAAATATCAATTTTTCAGCCAAATAAATTATAAGATTTTTTTAAAAATGTATTTATTTATTTATAAAATACACATATTTCTGTCGGGATATTTGCTACCTGCTAGTTTAGAAATTAAGGAAAGAAATGTGATAGCAAGGAATATATCGATTGTAACACTGCAAAAGCCTTAAGTGCTAAACATAAAATTATTTATAAGACGAAATAAACCTCATATTTCTTATTTTATTAATTCAATTTTAGGTTTAATTTTTATTATTTTATTTTTATTTTCATTAAGATAAAGATATAATTCTAAATGACGTTTTATTTTTATGATTATGTCTAAGGCCAAGTTAACCGAGAAATTGCAAAATCGCAACTGCTAATTAAATTGTACTTACAGGCTTTTGCAGTGTTGCTGTCGATATATTATATCAACGAGGACAGAAAAAAAACAAGCAAGAAATAATATAAATCATCCAGAACAAAGAGAAAAAAGAAATGGAACTCCATAACTATTAAAAATAAAAGTACATTACAAAACTAAACTAAAAACAATATAGTAGAGAAGAATGGTTGAGGTGATCAGGAAAAAAAGCAGTGAAGACTGCTCCTCACATCGTTACCATATGTCCAAAGTGGTTAAATAAGAACTTTGTTAATAGTTAATAATATAATAGCAAATAAAAAAAAATAGAAAGAAGTGAATAAAAATTAGAGTATATATTGTAATCGTAACTTTAACTTTATAAGTTTATTTATCATATATTTTTCATTCATTATTTCTTAATCTTATGTTTAACTATTTAATAGGGGTCATTGGAGGGAATTTTTGAGGGATTTAATTTTTAGGAATTTTAGAGAGGGCATGGTTTTTTAATTTTTTGAATTTTTTAGAGAGGAAAATTTAAAAGATTTATAATTTTTTTGAAAAGTTTATAATTTATGAATTTCGGAAGACACCATAACCTCAACCAACGTATGGATTGTATTTCTATTACTTAGACTCTCTAACTGAATAGCTATTTTAATAGATTATCTTATTTTCGACAATCCCAAGACGGCACTGCCTGCATGATATACCGCCAGGAACGAAATCCAACAGAGGGGGCGGGAGAGGGGGTTGTGAAGCTTTTATCCTCAATTAGTGATAAGATAATGCGAGCTTCGTTCACGCAACGCTTCGACATTATTACCTCATTAGCAGGAATTCATTCTCAAATATTTAAATAATTTTCTCCTCGTAAAAAGGCCTATAACTAGTTTAAACATTATGTGTAGCTACAAAAAAAAAATGACTTTTTTTTATAATAATTACTAATAGTCCGTTGTACAGACCCCTTTTATCGAATTATTACCATCCGTCTGAAAGTTCGCAAATAGTTTCATCGCATCCTACAACTATTTTATTTACATAAACACTTGGAATTGGGGAGTTTTCAATCTGGAGGACAAACTTTATCTATTTAATTAGGCACTAAAAAACTCGTAAATACACATTTGCTTTCTACATGGATCTTAAGATAAATTGGTTAAAAAAGGTAGCCTACGAAAATATTGGGTCCTTTGTTCTATATAACCTCGTCGTTTTGAAAAGTTGGGGATGTAGGTCACGTCAAACGGCTCAACATTTTTTTGTTCACATTTTTTCTCGACTTAATGATCAAATAAGTTACGATCCAAGTAAAAAGCAAATGTGTATTTAAGAGTTTTTAGTACCTAATTAAATAGAGAAAGTTTACCCCCCTCCAGATTGAAAACGCCCCAATTCCAAGAGTTTTCGTAAATAAAATAATTGTAGGTTACGATGAGATGAAACTATTTACAATGATTCAGGGGTATGTTAAAAAATCGATAAAAAGGAGTCTGTACCACGAACTGTAATATATTTTATGGAGACTATAAGGTGTTATACACGGCCAATATTCTCGAATATGGTTTTGTACTAGAAATTCTAGTCAAGTAGTATGGTTTTCAATGGTTCATTGTATTTATTATTGTAATGTTTCCATTACTGATATCTCATTTGTACCTTTTTTTTTCTTCTTATATCTTTATATTTATATTAACATATATATATATATATATTATGTTATGATTAATATTTGGGTCAAAACGTCGGTGAACACAAGAATAATAATTTTTTATTACACATCCTGACCATTTTTCATCCTTCGATAACATTACAAAGTTTCGATACGTCCTGTTATTATTGCAAACAAAGCTAATTGGAATGCGATGTGGGACCTCCTTATCACTCACCCGCTTGCTGATAAGGCAATGGACGGAGTGAACTCATCAGGTTGAGTTTTATACGCGCATTTATTTCCAATCGTATCAAAGAGAGAGTGGACAGTAACCTAGCCATCATAAAAAACAATTGCTATTTTTTTAAATCATAATTTAATTTAAATTTATAAATTTGAATTTCCACAATGTAGGAAAGTACCCATATTTAATCTTAAAAATACAATATAGATATATTTTTTTTTTTTTAGATGTTATCGTCGGTTTATTATAAAACTCATTAACAAACATTTTAAAAACGTCTAGTTCTATAAAAAAAATGTACCTAATAAAGATAGATACTCTAGTGCGAGAGCTCGTACAAAAAAAATTGACATTATCTTATGACAATTTTGAAATCATTTTTTAAAAATATTTATAACATTTATATTTAAAAAATTAGAGTCTACCAGTCGAATCATCCTATCTGAACGATTCTTCACATCACGAATAACTACTAAGCGGTGCATCAAAGCACAAAACGTAGTCTTTAAGAAATTAAAGAACGTTAATTTTACGTCGAACGAGAGTACTTAGACTTAATAATGTGGTTTAGTGTTACACCAGCCAACGAACGCTGCTTTTACCAAATTTTTCTTAATATGAGACAAATTACAATTAACTTGCATCATGGAAATGAGTTCACTAAGAAAAAAAAACTCATAGAACCAAAGTTGCAGACCATAAAATTTTGCATCCACTGCGCGCCAACAGTTTTAATGTACGACAAGGTGAAAAAATATAAATAAAATCTGGCTCTTTTGGCTGTAAAAAGTTTTTTCTAGGTGGCCGCATCAGCAATTTTCTTTTTTACATCTTTAAACCCATATATTCAAGTTAAAAAAATAAACAAGTTTTCCCATATTTTTCGCCATAAAGTTCTCGATTCGATCCTGAAGTTACTGACGTAATATTCTTTAAATCGCCCGCCATTTTTTCAGGCAAACTCATTTTTTTAATACGAGTTGAAGTTATAAATATTTCGAAAAATTCTTTCAAAATATTCATCAGATAATATAAATTTCGTGGCGTGGGCAACCGAACTATTCCGTACAAGAATTCATAATCTATAAATTCTTAGTTGGACGAGATCATGGAAGCGTAGTGGGACAACGTTTCGTGACGACCCCTATCGGCCGCGGGCTATTGCAACTTAAATTGTATTTCCGGATTATTGTTGTCGGCACGCGGAGGTTCGCGAAGAGTTCGATGAACGGTAACCGCCGGGTTCCTGTACCCGTCTCCGGTAGAAGAGGAAACAGTCCAGTTTTAGCTCAGTCAATGTTAATAAATTGATTTTTTTTATTTTTTGTTATAAGCAATACACTAATATTAAATTATTACTAGTTATTAGAGTTATTACAAATCTAAAATTTGTTTTGTTTTTTCTCCGCTTCCTCATCTTTTAGACTATACGAGATTTTCCCGGACCAGGGGGTGAGGCGGGAAATTATTACCCGAGTTAAAAGTCCTTACAATTTGTCACAGTTTAAGGACACTTATAATAGAGTTCAGAGATTGCATTCATACCGGAGAAATATATAAACGTGAAATATCGGCATTGTTCAATACCATGAATGGGGTACCGTTGGATTCAGAATTTCACAGGGAGTTAGCGAATCGTATTCTCCACTTTTTCTTTCTAAAATAAATAAAGTCGATACAAACATTTTGCTAGGCTTCAATACTGCAACGGTGGTAGGTCTGGAGATCGCGCAGCAGCTATTGCGCAATAACAAATGAAAAACATGTTCTGCTATAGACCGTAGCACGAAAACGGCTCTAACGATTTTGATGAAACATTCCTATAATGTTCTAACAATCCTCCGTTTGAACATTAATAATCAAGTAATCAAATTCCCTACAAAACTATATAAAAACCTTTCATTTCGGACAACTATTAACGAAGTTACAGCTATTCAATTTCCAATGTAAGATTACGGGTTCATATCCTGCTGTCAGAAAGGGGTGAATGAGAGAATAAAGATGACTAAGTGAAAGTAAGAAAATCTGTTGCCCGCATCACACAAGCTTTACTATTTCCTCTAATTTTAACAGAAATTATTGTTTGACAAAAATAGGCTATGGCAAAAAGTTTTTGATCAGCGATATTAGAGAGTATTGAAATATTTACACTGATCTACCTTAAGCCGGTTTACATTGGTTAAGTTCATCAAATAAATCGTACTCAAATCTTTTCTTTGGCAAATTTTCAAGAATATAAATCTAATCCAATTTTTTTTTTTTTCTTGATGGACAAATGTAAAGATATAAAAACTTTTCTGGAATAGGTAGAAAAGTCGTGTGAGTTGACACAATAAAATTTTTGTTTTTAACCCCATGTGTAGGATCTTTTTTAATACATTTTTAATTTTTATGTAAAACGTCAGGAGTAGTTTCATTTTATCATCACCTACAACTTTGCAACCTACGAAACTTCTAAGAAATGGAGGGTTTTCGAACTTAATAAGGTCCTAAAAACTCATAAACATCCATTTGATTAACACTTAAATCATGGGATTGGTTGGTTGGTCGTTAAAGAGATAAGGCGTAAAACCTATAGCTTATCAACACCGTTAAATAGGTTTATGTAAATACATCTGCTAGTTATAGATAAAAAAAGGAATAATAATAATAAAAGTGAATTTAAGTTATCAGATATTTTTTTAAATTCCTTCTTCGGAGAAAAAAAAAAGATGACTTTTATCATGACTTCTTCCTTATTTTCCAAAACAGTCGAAGTACTTGCAGGTATCAAATCAAGAGATAATTTGATCACAAAATCGACAAATAGGCTAGCCTACAAAGATTTATGCCGTTCGGATTATTGCGGGATGGAGGTCATAACAAACGCCCAATATGTTTGTAGGCCACCTTTTTTTCTAAATTATGTGATAAAATTATCTTAGGATTAAATTGGAAAAAAAATGGATGGCTCTGAGTTTTTAGTCCATAATTAAATGGACTAAGTTTACAGATCTCCAGATTGGAAATGCCTCATTTCGTAAATAAAAATATTTTTGGTTACGATAAAAGTAAGCCATTCACACGTTTTATGTTAATAATTTGATAAAAAGTATTAATGATTCGATAAAAAGGAGTCTGTACTGCGGACTCATAAATATCTTCTTAGATCTCTGTTGCTTAAAATATTTTACCGTCCTAATATATAGTAAAATTAAAAATGTTTGGTAAAATTCAAACCAATTAGGATTGTTTTTTCAGTTTAACATGGACTGAAATAACACGTAAGTATCATAAACACTTTTTGATTCCGGTAGGTTAAAATGATACAAAAGATCGATAAAAGTGAAAAGGTATCGACTTTACACGGCTTTGTTGACAGCTAATGGAGCTAATGAGGCGGCGATGACAGCGCTGGTTAATGTAGCGACAGGGCGGCTATTAGGGGAACTACTAAATTGGCATCTGTCAGGAGCCCTTTGTTGCGCCGCTGGGCCAATCCGAATCCTCCTTTTTGTTTAATGTTTTCTTTTTGTTATAAGTTTCAGCCCGGTTTGTTTTTCTATCACGTTACGAAAAATCATAGGTAATATTCTATGCAACGTAAGCCACGATTCACGTTGATACTAAAAACGTTTTCTATGTAAAAACGGGAAGACATTTTACATTAATATAATTACCATGTTAACAATTACATATCATACCCATAAAGATTTTCCTGGTTCTATTTATGTGATGTGATGTTTATGGTAACTTTTTAAAACTTATAATGTCTTCTATTACATTTTATATGAAATTAATGTCAATATAAACTTCATATCAATATGACGAAATTCTTCATTATAATAAATATTTTTATTGAGAAAAAATACATTTTGCCTCAATTAAGGGCATTGAGTATTTGGGATGTATGAAACACAATCATACCATATCTATATATATGTAAATGAATGTATGTCTGTCTGTCCGTCTGTTTGTCCTTAGTGCATTACTAAACCATTCAACCGATCGCCATGAAACTTTGGGAAGTTGTCCCGTACACTCCTGGGAAGGTTTTGGCATAGTACTTCTGTCTTACGATAATTTTATATATGAAAAAAAATAAAAATGTAAATGTTTTTCTGTTCAAAGCCGCAAAAAATGTGTCGCTATAAACTGTAGCGCCAAAACGGCTTTACCGAATTTAACGGAACTTGGCTAAAGTCTTCCCCTTGAAACCCTTTTAATTTATGTGTATAACATACTTTTCCGAAAACAAGCTGAAAAATGTTACGATGAATTTAATATTTTATTTGACGACCATTAAAAAAGTAAACAATTTTTCTTTTTCATTTTGCCAGGCTAAGCCACAGCAGCGCGTGGCCAGGTAAAGCTAGTATACAATAAAAGAAAAACAAAATTATAACAAAAGAAAATAAAACTTGGAATAACAGAATAAATCAAATATGAGAAACATTAAATAAATAAAAAAATAAAATAAAAACACATTCATACTTATTTTCAATATATACAGTTAGCGGAGGGAGCTCCGAGTCGGGCCCTTTTCCCCCCACTTGTGGGGGATAAGGCAAGACTACAAGAGATCCCAGTGCCTCTCTCTCAGCCGCGTCACTAGGATGGGAATCTAGTTCTTCGTTATTGATATCGAATGTAATACTTTTGTCAAAGCCTTTTTAGAATCATTAAAAGAAAGAAACATTAAAGGTGATTGGAATAATCGAAAATGTTAAAAAACTAAAGAAACTATGAACAACGTAAATTTTGAGGTTTGAAGAAATTTTTGTTTAAAGTGGAAATACAATAAGTATAATATCAAAAATATCTCCGCAACCATTGATTTTATCAAAAAATGTATAGGATCATTTTACAATGATTTTAAAGTTATTTAATATTGTACTGAATATTCTTTGCGAAAAACCTCATACTTTCTACGATATTCACAAAAAACCTGTACCGCTATAACTCATTAAGGTTCTTGGGTTCAGTACTATTTAGGGAAAAAGTCTACGTTGCAGGATGTTTCTTGCAAGGTTTTTCCCCATAATTAATTATTTTAATTAATGGTGCCAACTTTATAGAGGTTGGGAGTGCCCCAGGAGCGTCTCCCTACCCAGAGTCGCCCCACGGCCAATGTAACAGAATATATATTTTTTCTGCCATGAGCTGGGATTCGAACCTGGGACCTTTAGTATAGGAAGCTCAGTACCCTACCACTGAGCTACCCCGCTTCCTCAAACAGTTAAAAACATGTCAGTTTTGTGTCCTTCTCCCAAGAAAACCCAACGCGGGATTCTTTGAGACTTTTTACCAGTTCTTATGGGGAAGGTAATGAATAATTTCTGAAAAGTTTTATCTATATTTTTCGAATGTTAAAGGTAAAGTTGTATTTTTTCTGAACATAACTGGACTATTATTAAACATGTTTCTTTCTTTTGTCTTCCTTGTTTCTAACGAACGTAACGAGGACAAATGAAAATTAAGGAGAAATTGTAAAAAATATTTAGAAATCTGGAAGAGTCATCCGGGATTTCCTTCTGGTCATTGAGAAACGGCAATTCCTCGTGAGGCCAGAATCAAACATGTTTCAGATCACGTAGGCCAATCTGTTATTCAGAAATTGCGGACTTTATGGGCATTACACAATTGCATAAGAATTCCAGGATAAAACGAACCTGATTGGTTAGGTTTCTCCAAACAATAATGACAGAGGATTTCTTAAACTTATACTGAGACATTTTTGAGTCAGAATTTATTTATATTGAAGATACGAATAATTGTTGAAGATAGAATATCTAGAATTCATTGATTACACAGTAAAAAATCTGGTGAGCGCATCACAAAACTTTTACTTACCGCTCTACTTCGAAAAACAATTCTTGTCTGGCAAAATTTGACTATTACAAAAAGTTTATACAGCTAAACTTTAAGCAACAAAATTTTGAATTTCGGCCATATTCATCAATAAAAAAATTCATTAAGGTCATCGAAATAACATAAATCCTATTTATTATATCGATTGTAGCCTGTTCTAATCTTTCGGGCCAGCCTCGCTTGTGTTAGTATTCCTTGGGTTCCCCCATTAGAACTATGCTCTGTTGTCTTATTTCTCCTTTAGTTAATGATCAAATTCTTTCAGATTTTATGTTTAACTATTTTTTTTTTTTATATAAGAGATCAATGCGAAATGGTTAATTCTTTCAAATAACACTCTTTAAATGGTTTTAACAATGACAAATTCTAATTTATTTTGAAGTAAATTTTGTCTTGTTTACAGTAAAGCAATTGTTAATTACGTAATTTGTTTTATTATTATTTATGATATTTACAACTGTATTAAAAATAAACATACATTCAGTAAATGTGAACACAAGAATATAATAACATGAAACCATTTGTTGATAAACTACTCACTGGTACCTCTCTTAAAATGTATTTACAACAGGTCTCAACAGGATCGAGGAGGAAGCAAGATTAGAAACGAGAGGTATTGGATGGTTCTGAAGTTTGTTATGGAAGGATAGGTATCTGGATTGGGCCAGGTCAGAAACATAAGGAACATTAAGGTCGTTATGGATGATTTTATTTTAAGGAGCATTGAGGATTTTAAGAAGGATTTTGGATTGTAAGGATTGGATATGTGAGGAATTCGATGGCTTAGTGGAACCCATAGCTCAACTCAAAAGTCCAAATAGGTCTTATTTTAGTCATGTATACAAGTCTTTTGTAATTAACTGGAAGTTCAGAGCGTTTGTCTAGTAAGTGCTGGAGTATTCGGAAATGTTGAGAGGTTTGTTGTTGTTTCAGTCTGATGTGTGTATTCCAAGTTAGACGTTTGTCCAAGTGGAGTACAAAGTATCAGATTTGTTCAACAGGGATAAGTGGGGTATTATTAAAGGATACTGTAAGTTTAAAGGATACGTCATAGGTTTACTGCGAAGGTTAATGGTAGTTTGATGGGATTTATTGGAATTTATTTTAATCCTCCAGTTTTGACATCATTCTTCAAGATTTGGGATGTATGGTTGAAGAGTTTGAGATGTGATGGTTGGGTCATGATTTAACGGATAATTATATACATTAAATATTTTTTTAGTCATCGCTACCTATTCAAAAAAAAAACACGACTTACTTAAAAAAAATAACACAAAATTAGTATTTCAATTTTTTCCGCTAGAAATTGGCGTATTGTTTATATACTTTTTTGAAGCTCTTAAAGTCAACTATCGACCCTATGAAAACGTTCCTCTAAATACGGGACTCCATGTATATAGTGCAAACATCATTTACTAAGCCTACAATTTTCGCTATTTGAATTCTGTGGCTTGGCCTATTAAATATTTATTTAATAAGAATTAAATCAAATAAAAATACTTTAATATAGACCTAGGAAAGCTCCCGCAATCGCACATCCCCTCACAATAGTACTTCCACCACCCAGGCCCATCGAGCACAGTCCGAACCGTCACTATTTCAGCACTGACCCAGTTTCCTTTTAATCTACATTCCAAGTCAGCGAGCTTCTTCTTCATATTAAATTCCTCTTGTCTTAGATCAGCCCGATTTGGAGGGAGCAAACAGCACCATAAAGCTGGATCGGGACGTCAATGAGATGCCACTGCCGTTCTAGACGGAACATGAAAAAAGCCGGATTACGCAGAAGACTCGGATAACGGGGGCAGAGGAGACCAAACGAAAATAGATCGTCCTTACTGAGGCTGTGAGGCAACCGCTGCTTTATCGAGGTCAGCGGCTAAGCCTTGCGACTGCCCAGGGTAGCTATATATCTACATTGTCTTCCAAAGATATATATATATACATTGTCTTCTAAAGATATATATATACTGGGGCTCGAAACAAAATATATGGATTGCAGCAAAAATGGCGACAATTTTCGAGTTATAGATATTGGAGGAACTACGTTTGAACGTGTAGGGAGGTATTGAACGTGTAGTAGATATTAAGAGTCTAAGATAATCAAAGTACATTTCTAGAACTATTCAGCTGAAAATAAATAATGTAAAAAATTAAAAAAAAATCTTTGATTTCTTTGAGTGTAAAACCTTAAATAAAAATACGTTTTTCACAGTCGGTCTAATTTGCCGCGGAAAGATGTGATAAGAATATCAAGTGAAAATTGAGGAGTAATTGAACCGTAAAGTCTTAAGATTATTATCTTTGAATATAACCGACAATTTAAATAAAAGTAAAATTTAGGTACCAAAAAAATAGTTAAATATCTATAGTCCGTAGTACCGACACCTTTTTATCAAATAATTAACATCCAGCTGAAATTTAGTAAATAGCTTCATCTCATCGTAGCCTACAGACATTTTATTTCTGAAAATTCTAAAAATTTGGGCGTTTTCAATCTGGAGGTCGGGAAACTTTGTCTATTTAATTAGGTACTAAAAACTCGTAAACAATCATTTTATTTCCACTTTAATCGTAAGATAATTTAAGCACAAAGTCGATAAAAAAGGTGGCTTTCAAAAATATTGAACCGTTTGGCCTATATAACCTCGTTATTTGAAAATATAGTGGTGTAGGTAGGTCACGCCAGACGGCGCAATATTAGACGTTATATAGACCAAATCGCCCAACATTTTTGCAGGCCACCTTTTTTCTCAACATTGTGCTCAAGTTATCTAACAATTAAAGTGGATAGCAAATGGGTATTTACGAGTTTTTAGTACCTAATTAAATAGACAAAGTTTACCGACCTCAGATTAAAAAAAGGTTCCAATTCCAAAAAAATTCGTAAATAAAATGTATGTACGTTTCGATGAATTGAAGCTATTTACGGGGTTTCAGTCGGATGTTAATAATTTGATAAAAAAAAAAAAAGGTCTGCACCAGGGACTACTACAATTGGGCCGTATTATTTACTAGTCTACCCAGCTAGTCTGCTTTTCTTAATCAGTTTTAGGTTACAGATTTTATTCATTAATGTAACTTATTTATTATTGATTTTAATTTTTCCTCCCTCAAAGTGATAATTTCGCCACGTCAACATATTTATTGGGAGGTGATTGTGCCACTTGCATGCTAGGTATCGCCATAGTCTGTGGCTATGACGATTGGAGAGGATATTAATTAGGTTGACGGTGAGAAATTCTTGTATTTTTTTTTGTGGCAAAACTACTTAGCTCACGCCTCCTGTCCCGAAACTTCAAAATTGAATTTGAAAAAACCATTATCGTCCTGACTATTACTTATCTAATTGTTTAAGTATCCGCTCTGACCAATCACAGTACCAAATATGGACATATGAAAAACATAGATCAGCCTCGTACCTCGTACATAAGTTTTGCTGACGTTTGCAATGCAAGGTTATATTTTTATGAATGAAGTTTAGAATTGTTTTACGGTTACTTTGTCTGTATTATTATTTATGTTGATATGAAAGACTGAACTTCTGTTGCTTTATAGACAAATAAATTGCAATTATATCTTCTTTAATTAGAGTATGATTATTATTTCCTTCATAAAACCATGATTGTACATATATGTTTTTTTTTTAATTTTCTAGAAAATAAAATTTAAAAAAAAAAATTAGATTTTATTCAGTATAAAATAAAATATAAGAAACCATATCCATTATTTCCTTAATAAAACGTTTTTTATAAATATGTATTTTTTAAAATGTGTTGTAAAAGAAAATTAAACAGAAATTTTTACCGTCATTTTTATCGAGCATAAAATAAAATATGAGAAAGTATATCCATTATTTCCTTCGTAATTATTATTTCCTTCATAAAACTGCAATTGTAAATATATTCTAGATAAATTGAATTTTTTTAAAAATTATTACCGTAATTTAAAAAATTATTTTCGATATTTAATCGAGTAAAGTAATTAATTGAAAAATTAACTAGTATTCATAATGAACCCATCTTAAATAATGAAAAAAAATATATTTTTTCAGTGGTCCACATTTATTTTGTGCGATATATAATTGTAAGCTAAATACTGAAACAATCACAATCTATTATTTTTTTATATTATAATGAATATCTCTAAAAGCATCAATGCCCCAATAATTAATTTTTATTAACCTTCCAGAACCACTAACATCCTTTCATAAAAGTAGTTGTTTTGTTTTTAGAAAAAGGAAAAAAAAATTAGTTCTTCCCCCTAACTAAATCTTGGATCTACTTATGAAGAGTAATTTAAGAAGTTTATTTAGCTATTTTAATTTTTATATAACGTGTTCAGTAGTTTATAAAAATATATAAACTTTTTTATATATTTTATTAAGCTAATTTTACTTCTTGACCCATTAACTTAAAAAAAAAGTAATGTAAAAAGGCTTTAAAATATATGAATGGAGGTAAAAATAAAAAATTCTGAACTAATTTTACTATAAAAAAAACAATAACACTGGGCTTATAATAGTACAAGTTATGAATGAACAAGCGTACGAGGATGTACGAGGCTTGAGTACGAGGTTTTGTTACAGAGCACGCGGTAACACTGGTGTGATGTTATAATAAGCTGATACAATAACCCTTACACTGTATCCCTAGCTACACTAAACCATAACATAAAGCATGAGGTAGCCCGAGCAATATATTCGAGATCTAGATCAGAGACTATCTATAGAAGGCTAGTAGACCACTTTAGAAGATTGCCTCCTCCCATATTACTGTTTGCGGCCTTTCCGTTCTCGCCGCAATGTCTCCACGTTTTCATCTTCTTTTCTTACTGACCCTCTTATCAGTGCCTATATATATATATATATAATATTATATCATATATATATATATATATATATATATATATATATATATATATCCTTAAATGACGTATCGAAATCGCCTTAAAACAAAGCCAGCCAATACAGAGGAAATGTTAACGAAATATTACAATCGTCTTCGTTGACCTTAATTTCGTTGACGTATTTAAGATAGGTATACGCCTTAGATATGACAGCAACTTTTTCCTTAAAATGGACTAATCGCAAGTGCCACTTTATATCAACGCTGAAACACATTTTTACAATTATCTCAAAAACGGCTCTAACGATTTAACTGGGTGTATCATTGGATACTGAATTTAACATCAATCAGGTCTTATCCCCATTGATGTCACTTTACAGGGATTAAATGTCCAATGTTCATATGCGTCTTCTTCTAAGGTACGTTTAATATGGTTAATTTTAAATAATTAACTATCTTTCTTTATTAAGAGTTACGAAAAAATGGGAAATATAACTTTTGAAAGAATTTGATAATTTAATAAAGCAGAAAAAAAAAATTCTTATCCAGGTTAAAAATGCATATTCGGAAATAATATGCAGATATACGTATAATATATATCGTTGGAAAGCGGAGAATTTTAGGAGAATATATAACATAGAAAGTTGTAGAAGGTAACGGAGAGTGATAACAAAAAAATAATAATAATTTCTAAAAACTAACATTATTTAACGTAAATCAGATGTTTTTAAAGAAATTAAATGAAATTTTCTTACTAAATGTAAACTATTAAAAAAAAATTATAAGTTTGAAAAAGTATTTGAAACTCGTGGATTCATGGCATTGACACTGTTTAAAATACTATTTCATTGTACTTTTTTGAAAGAAGGAGTGAAATATTAAAATATTTCATGGACAAGTTTTTAATCTTTTTTTTTTTTCTTAATGACATTTACAACTGTATTACATAAATACATCAAGTAAATTTGGACATAATTGATATAATGACATCAATACACTTGCTGAGTAACTACCCAATGGTAGCACTCTAATGATATGACTACATTAGGAGATCACGGGACCATCTTCCTTTCAGACGCCTCGGAGGGTTATCAGGAATTAAAGAGGAAGCAAGGTTAGAAAAGAGAGGGTTGGGATGATTCTGAAGTTTATTATGGAAGGATAGGTATCTGGATTGGGCCAGATCTGAAACATAAGGAACATTAAGATCTTTATGGATAATTTTATTAGTGACAAAGTAAGGAGCATTGAGGATTTTACGAAGGATTTTGGATTGTAAGGATTGGATGCGAGAGGAATTCGATGGTTTAGTGGAGCCCCATAGCTCAACTCCGTAAGTCCAAATAGGTCTTATTATAGTCAAGTATATGAGTCTTTTGTAATTAATGGGAAGTTTAGAGCGTTTGTCTAGTAAGTGCTGAAGTAATCGGAAACGTCGAGCGGTTTCTTGTCGTTTCAGTCTAGTATGAGGATTCCAAGTTAGTCGTTTGTCCAGGTGGAGTCCTAGGTATCGGATTTGCTCAACAGAGGTAAGTGGAGTATTGTTAAAGGAAACTGTAGGACAGGAAGTAGTTGGTTTACGATGAAGGATAAAGGTAATTTGGTGGGATTTATTGGAGTTTATTTTAATTCTTCAGTTTTGACACCATTCTTCTAGATTTATGATGTGTGATTGAAACATTTGGGATGCAATTGCTGGGTCATTGTTTACTGATAGGATTCATGTGTCATCGGCATATGTGGTGATGACGGTGTTGGGACAGGTAGGGATGTCAGCTATATAAACTGTATAGAGGATAGGACCTAGGATACTACCTTGAGGAACACCAGCGGACTGGGAAAAAAGGGATGAATAGGCGTTATTGTGATTTACTTTGAAGGATCTATCAGTAAGATAGGAACGGATAATGAGGAAGTATGTAGGGTGTAGGAATTTACGGAGTTTGTAGAGCAGGTTTTTAACCTTAAATAAATTTACTGTAGTTTAATGGCTCTAGATCTAATATTATATTTATATAATTAGGTATCTATCGTCCGTTTATTCCGGAAAATAATCATGTAAACTTTTAGAAAATTAGAGAAAAAATTGATTAATTTTCCTTTAGCAATATTCCAACAGTATCCACTTACAATTAGTGTGACAACTTTTGACCTGTCTATGACTGGTAATGTAAATCAAAAGTAGTAATTGCAATATCGGATTCATTGGGTATTTTATATGATTATAACATCATCATCATAATCCTATTCCTCTTAACCGCCTATGCAATGTAAGGTTGCTTCTTGTACATGATTATAACGATTTCCAAAAAAATCGATTAGGATTCACATTGGAAATAATCGACTCACTCGATAATCCAAATTTTAACGAATAGTGCAAGATGACATAAGTCGTTGCGACAACTGAATCACGGATTGGCGGCACTTCCTGACTCACATCGCCAGTATGATTAACCAGTTATATCATTCACGGAATCAGTCTCATTCTCTTTTTTCAGAAGCCATTGGATTGATACGCGGATTATATTTATTGACAGTTCTGGCACAAGGTCACCTCTGGCATTGAGGGCCAAAAATAGAAAAGATTAGAATTAGCGAAGGAGATATTGTTTTGGCGCTATCTGCAGGTCGTCACCCCTGCACTTGATGGTGTCAAATAAAAAAAAAAAAAAAATTCAAATCATTTATTCGAATAACACATCGATAATTCTTTATTATATATAAATTTCGCCTCACCCACGGCTATCTGACGACAAAGAGCCATCTCCAAAATGTTGAGATTACCAAACCGCCCTAACAGAAAAACATATTCCTATTTTGTATAACTTAGATAGCTTGGATATTTCTAGATTCTATATCTTACTAACGCACTAACTGAACATTATTTAATCTATTAAAAAATTTCTTAAAAATCTTGGAAAGAAGTGAGGTGACGCATTTAATTAGATTGAGGATCAATTAAATTTGTCAAATTCATAAATTTCATAAAAATAAAGGCGATAACAAATTGTGAGTTATGTGACGAAGTCGAGTATTTACTATATTTAGCGATATCCTTCGAAAAAATATTTCGAGGGTTCGGCACTCAATATTCCTAAAACAAAAATTTAAAAAAGACGAAGATCGAGATACGAGATACGAGATACGAAGAGAATGATACAAGATGATCGAGAAAAAGTTTATACTTCCTCAGGAGTTCTCTCTCCTGTTTGTAAATAGAGTATATAGGTATGTATGTGTTCCTCTTTATTTATTTATTTTTAGGTTATTTTACACTTATTTATTGTATATATACTATTATTATTGTACATAAAGTGCGAATGTAATCTCTGAACACTATTATAAATTTCCTTTGAGACAGATTGTAATATTTTCAATAAAAAAAAAAAAAAATATATATATATATATATATATATATATATATATTTTAATTGAAAATTTGCATAATCTCTACAACTCATGAATGTCACGCAGTTAATAAAATTAAGCGTATATTTATATCGTAAAGATGGAATATAGCAAAAACTAATGATAAAGATATAACCAATGCTTAAGATGGAGTTAGAAAACATTGCAGCAGTTAAAAGTTTAATTTTTCCCATTTGTCCTTAATACCAGTAATGCGGCTGAGTAAGAGGCGCTGGGATCTCCTATAGTCTCGCTTTTCTTCCACGAGTTGGGAGAAAGGCTTGGCTCAGAGATCTTGTAAAAGCATGTCTGTATTTAAGTAGTTATTTTGATTAGTTTAGTTTCTTTTAATTTATATAAATTTACTTTTTGTACTATTATTTTTGCTGTTTATTTATTGAAGTGTGAATGAGTTCTATCTCTATTACTGTTGTTATTAAATATGACAGATTTTAATGTATCACAATAAAGAATATTCGCCACTTTAAATTTTGTTTTTACATTGAATTCAAATAGCTCGACAAACCACATTAAATACCCAGTTGGCACAGTTTTTTTTCTAAAATGACCCAGATAATATTGTAATGAAGCAAATTAACAAGGTTTTTTAAAAATATTTACATATATTCCAAGAATGAGTGAATCTCGTCTCATAAAATTTGTCATTAATTTTTAGAAGCCAAGAAAAAACAATTTCAGTCTAAATTTGATCACACCGAAAGGCATTTACATCACGCCAAGGTTTTTTTGTTTTTTTCTCTCTTAATGGCATTCCAATGTGATCTTCAAGTAGAAGACCTTGCCATTTTTAGCTTAAGGATTTTTCTTTATTTTTTTTTTCAGTTCACTAATTGAGAAGTAAAACTGTATAAACGTTAATTAAAAGCACGATTTATTTATATTGGCACTCTGTTGAAGATGGCGTTTTTATAAATAATTCTCTTAATACTTCGAATTTTTTAAATGAGTCATATATTTCAAAAGTGAACTAAAATCGATTTCAATGGGGAGCAGGGAAGGAGGAATAAGTATCGATTCCCGTGTAAAAAAACCCCAATGAATCCGATGGTGCAATATTTTTTTTTCAAAAACGAACCTAAATAATAAAAACATTGTGTGAAAATAAGTTTATTTCCGAAACCGACATTTTTTCAAGGAATATAAGGACTTCTATTTATTAAGTATTCTTTAAAGAAATTCATCAACAGATTTTTTAAAAATTCCATTCAAATGACAAATAGATTTATTTTATGGTACCATCATTGTAAACAAAAAGTTATTTCAAAGTAAAATTATTATAACTTTTTTTTCTAACCTCCTTTCTCTCCCCAACATCATTTGTTTTCTTCAAAACAATCCCCAATCAACCTTTTTTTCGTTCAAAAACAAGCTTTGAAGTTTATTTCTATCCAAATGGGATCCTATTCAAGTTTTAATATATTTTAATTACTACTAGAATACGTTCTACAAATAAATAATGTTTTTAATTTATTATTTAAAAATATTGAAATATTTTGAAATTAGAATTGGAATAGAAAATAAATTATTTTCAAGTTTCCTGAAAAATTAATAAAAATTATTATGATTCACAAACATACCTTATATAAAAAATAGGGAGAGCATGAAAAACCCAGCGTACCTATAACAGAAAAAATAAAATCAGTGAACTTCAATTTATTAGTAAATATTAATTAAATAAATCTTACAATACACAATATATAAAATATACAATGATAAGATATTTATTGGTAAATACAGTACAATATCAGGCAATAAATAATTAATTTGACCAAATTGAGCCACTTGTTAAATTTATAAAAAACCGCTAATAATAATAGTCAATTATTTATTATTACTTCCACTTGCCTATATATTAAATATATACCAATAAGAAAAAGTAATACGATGGTGAAAAATTTCCAATGGAAATGTTTCCTGTCTATGAATTTAAATAAAGTCAATTCATCTATGCGTTACAGTTAAAAAAATATTGAAAAGAAGTTGGTTGTAGTGTTTAGTCATACAAGTAAAAAAGTAAAAATAAATAAATTATATTATTATAAATTATAATTTTGCCGACGTTTCGGCTCAATGTTCATGCCTTCATCAGGGCTGTTGCTCTCACGAAAGGTTCAACTTAAAAAAAATAGTTTTATAGACAAACATTTTTTTTTCAGAAAGTAAAGGTTCTTATATTCAGGCACTAATATAATATTGATTGTTCATTTAGTGACTGAATCTCAAAATCGTAAGAAAATATAACTGTATGATTAACAAAATAACTGTTAAAATAACAGCTGCATTATTAACAGTTCTAGTTACTGACAAGGAACTGCATCGACTGGCCTTGCCTCGCTATCCTGTCACCTTGCACTGCCTTCCTGCTGTCCCCGTCCTATCCTCTATTGGGTCGAATCTTAATCGATTTTTTTGCCTATTAATATCGATATTTGTCCATTAATATCGATTTTTGTCCATTAATATCGATTTTATACTAATTAGTTGGAGAAGCGGTAGCTTTATGTCCTTAGAATTTTATATACTTTTAGATGTTTGTTTTATTTAAGTTTCTACTTTTTACAAGGTTATTTCCCATTGAAAAATAGTGGATGCTAATCATTATTAACAAATTTTCAGGAAAATCGAAAAAATATATTTCATATTCTAATTGTAGTATAAAAATCAATATTTTTTTTCAAATAAAAATATTTCAAAAAAAATATATATATATAAAATAAAAATCACTGCAAATTATTTCACAATGGTTTATTATTTTCAAACGATTGTACCTCTAAAGCAACATTACCTTCCTAGTTACAAGGAAAAATAAATAAAAGGTGAACCCAATTATTGGACTAAACTTTTTTTTTTAATCATTAGTAATATGCTAAAAAACTAACATTACTTCAGTAAAACATTCACAATTCAAAAACCAAAACAAAGGATATAACCTTTCCAGTAGAAAATAGAAAAAAAAAAACTAGAGACCATATCTTTGCTCCTAATTGTCTGATTTTAACGAATTTTTTTATGAAATTTAAATACCTTTAAAACATCTTATCACAATATCTACAAAAATTGTATATTTTTTGAGTTATTCGGAATCTAATTTTACCATACCTCGTAACTTTTTTTCCAGCTTCTTTTCGTTGAAGTATGTTATATATATAAATTTAAAGGGCGTCGAAAAAATTAATTTAGCGAAGTTTCATGGAAATCTGTACATTCGTTTAGGCGCTACAGTCTATTTTAAAAGTAAAAGGCGGATAGTAATGTCGATGAAGGAGGATCATCCTCGGGTGAGCTCTGATTTTACATCCAAATTTGAAAAAAAAAATCGGTCCAGTAGTTTCGGAGAAAATCCGCGGACGGCACGCGGACAAAAAAAATTTATTCGTTTTTCGAATTCTACGTGTTCTGAAACGTGAAACCTCAAATTTTGAGAGGGGGTTAAGTTTTTGAATTTTTCGTCGATCACAATGGTTCATTATTGAAAATAATAAACCAAAAATCTTTATTTGTGAAACATATATTCAAAAATCACTGATTATTTCTGATTACAAAAAAATTTGTTGGAAATGAATTTTTATATATGTGAAAAAAAAAGGAAGCACGTAGACATAGTTTTTTTTATCATATTCTTCGAGTAACCTTTAGGTTCGGTACATAAAGGTTAGAATGTAATCTAAGATAATCCACTTCTGAAAAGAAATTGGTTCCGTGACCTATTTGTTGAGAATAGTCTTTGCAGTGCCCACAAGACAGGGGTACTTAACAAGTTCTATTCCGCTAAACACACGAGGAATTGTTATTTTAAAAATAATTAAGCAGAGAAATATTAAACAAAATATTGAAATTGTGTTTAACAAAGAGCTAAAAAAAAACGTATTAACATTCACCCTAAATTCCTAAAACACTCTTTTAGAAATATATTTTGGAATGGAGCCAAATCGGACAGTAATATTATTATTAATAGGAACATCATAAGTCACAAGCGAAGGCAAACTTCATAAACAGTTTCCCTTAATTTGTTCAAATGAATATATTTATTCTGTTGAAGTTAAAATTGCCTAGTTCTAGATATAATTTAACTTATATAAGTATTATATTAAACTGTATAATAGATTAGATAGATATAGAAGTATTAACCTAAAATAACAATTCATAATATTACATTAATTATGAATTTAGATAATACGAGCTATAATCGTTGTGGGTGGTATTTATATTCCCCACTGTATTTAAATCAATCTATATTTAGTTTTGTAAACTATTTCTGTTTCCTATGTTTCTTTCGTGAAAAAGTAAATTAAAAATAATAGCCTATTTTCCCAAATACCTAATTCGATTAAAAAAAAGAAATAATAAATAAAGATTTTTTTTCTGCCAAAACAGTATTTATTAACACTATTTATTTATTTATTTTTTTTTTTTTACAGTTTTATAATTCGTTGTTGCACTTTAATTTTTAGCAACTTCAGAGCATGGGATTAAAGTTTCTCTAATGTTGGACCCAGAAATATTCAAAATCTAGTTTTAGTTTTAGTTATAAATCCATCAAATTACCTTTACCCTTTGACCTAAACCTATGACTTCCTGTCCTACAGTTTCCTTTAACAATACTCCACTTAATTCTGATGAACGAATCCGATACCTAGGACTCCACCTGGACAAACGTTAACTTGGAATCCTCATACCAAACTAAAACCACAAGAAACCGCTCGACGTTTCCGATTACTTCACCACTTACTAGAAAAACGCTCTAAACTTCCAATTAATTACAAAAGGCTCATATATATGACTATAATAAGGCCTATTTGGATTTACGGAGTTGAGCTTTGGGGCTCCACTAAACCATCGAATTCCTCTCTTATCCAATCCTTCCAATCCAAAATCCTTCGTAAAATCCTCAATGCTCCTTACTTTGTCAAAAATAAAATAATCCATGAAGACCTTAATGTACCATATGTTTCCGATTTGGCCCAATCCAGATACCTAACCTTCCATAATACGACTTCTGAACCATCCGAATTCTCCCGTTTTCAACCTTCCTCTTCGACCCCTGATAAGACTTCGAGGCCTCTGAATAGAAGGTGGCATAGTGATCTCATTGAGTAATTTTTTTGTTATTGTTCTATCAGTGACTTTATATTTCTGTGTATCACATTTACTAGATGTATATTTGTTTTTATACAGTAGTAAGTTTCATGAATAAAAAATTTTAGTTATAAACACAATGATAAAATTCTCTCCATATTGTCATGGCGGCAAATCACTTATTGATATTTAAGAAACACGTTCATTATTAACCCATTTTAATAATTATAGCCCCTGTATACGATAATCTAATATACAACCATCAAACATAAAATAGCTAAATTATTATATGAAATTCCCACATCATGTTTTTCTTTTAAGACCAATAGATAGCCATGAGAATGAAATCAGATTGTTCTATTGGGTACAAGGACTTCTTAATCATCAATGAAAAAGATCAGGCAGCGAAGCGATGAGGACGAACCGATAACTAGACATTTTAAACAAGGATATTCCATCGATTTAAATAAACCTTATAGTAATATCATCAAACAATATATAAAGTATAATAAAAAATAAATAAACTTGTACCACTAAAGAAGTATATTTTTACTTTCACTAACCTACATATGCAATATATAGTAAATGTAAGTATGGCGATCGTGAAATTTTTGAATCTGAGTTTTCAAAGGAAATGAATGTTTTGACGTCTCCTGAGTCCAAATAACCAAGTCCCGCAAAATGATCTCTGTGTGTATGTATGTGATCGGTCTAACTGAAAAACGAGAAGTCGTGTGAAAGTGAAATTTCATATTTAAGGTTTGTATATACCTTGGATGTTACAGCAACTTTTTCGTCAAAATCGACTTACCGAAAGTGGCATTTTAGATAATCGATTCAACACATTTTTACGATTTTCTCAAAAACGGTTCTAACGATTTTGATTAAACTCAGTATATCAGTGTATTATTAAGTAGTTTATAAAATAATGTAGGTTTTATTTTCATTGATGTTCTCTAACAGGGCTTAAATGGCTAATTTTCAATATTAGCTTCCTTTAAAGTACCATTATTTTTTTTTATTTGAAATAATTAACCATTTCACATAAATCTTCAATATAAAAGATACTTAAATATAACATATAAAAGAATTTGATGATTAATTAAAGGAGAAATAAAAAATCGTAACGGAGAATAGTTGTAATTGATACTACCCGAGCTCGCCGAAAGATTAGAGCAGGCTTCCATACGTAACATGAACTTAATATCATACGGACCCCGACAATATTAGATATACATATGCATATGCGGTTTTCCTAGATGTTTTCGTTGGTATTATTTAATATTTAATTGTGTAGATTACAGTGATATAAATATTAAAATTTGTATATATAAGGGAACTTAAACAAATACAAATAACCGCAATGAAATGTAAATAAATATAGCGCCTATAATTTTTACTTTCACTTTCCCCATGTATGAAAATACTTATTTCTGCTAAAAAGAGGGTGGTAAATGAAAGTCGTGTGATGCGCGCACCAGATTTTTTTCAGTACTTAAGCCGAGAAGCCTATACATTTCAAGTAAAGAAGAATTTAATAATTCCATACTTATTTATATAGATAGATAGAAAAAAAAAACTTTATGTTGTCCTTTTAGTCCTTTATGAAGTCCTTTTAGAATAACAATATTGTACAAAACAATAGAATATTAATGGCCTAAAAGTTTGAAACAATAAATAAAATTGATAAAATAAAATAAAAAGTAAAGAAAACCTTAGGTGCACAAGCTATATACAATACAGATAAAACTATATAAGGAGTATTTAAAACTATGAACAAAACAATTAAAACTATGAACGAAACTATATGTAAGGGTTGAACAACATAAACATACACTTTGAGAAATGAAGAACGAAAAAGAGATAGAATGAGTTCATTTCATAAAAAAAACTTAAATATTTTATATATATATATATATATATATATATATAAGGGAAAGAGAAAAGAAAGCTCTATTTGCGCTTCTTTCACTTTTTAATGTTGATCATTTAAAGTGGATCAAAATAATTTAATTTCTCAACTCTAGGAAACGTTTTTCTTCTATGTAGATCCTGCTAAAAGAGTGGATTTTTTGGCTTACATTATGTTTTTTTCATTATTAATCTGCTTCATTTATTTATATGACGATCTGATTTGCTTATCTTATCAGATTCTTAACATGTTCCTCAATGACCTCTGCTACTTTCAAGGACAGGAACGAGTATATCACCCACAAATCCTAAGACGCTCGGATATGTAACAACGCGCATTCGGGTTAAGTGGACACGACTTGACTAATTGAAGTGTTTTGCATTTGGATAAAAATATCTCAAAAATTAAACTTTGGACCTGCATGATCTATGCGATGAAAATTCTGAGTATTTCATCCTCTTTGTTATGAGCTATTATTCAAAATTGTATCTTAACGCGACGCCTTGTAAGAGAGGCAACGAGGGAAACATAATAATAATAATAATAATAAAAGGCTTAGCGAACCCGAAGGTTCGATGCCGACACCACCAATCGCTTATTACACACCTCCCTCCACTGTTCGCCGTCCAAACCCAGTCCCTTCAGATCGGCTTTAATGCAATCTTCCCACCTTCGCTTCGGTCTACCCCTCGGACGTTTACCATTCGGCACAGCAAATATTAACCTTTTAGGAATTCTTTCGTTACTAAGCCCAACAACTTTACAAGCCCATTTGATTCGTCGAGATGAAATTACCTCAATTATATTACCCGGATACAGTTCACGCAATTCGGCGTTGTGTAACCGTCTGAACTCTCCGGTTAACTCATCCTTTTTCGGTCCGAATATTCTACGCAATACTTTATTTTCAAAAACCTTAAGACGCTGCTCATCCCTTAATGTAAGCGGCCAAGTTTCGCATCCATAAAGAACTGTAGGCAAGATAATTGTTTTATAGATTCTAATTTTTAAGTTCCGGAACAAGAGACGCGAACTAAGTAGTTTTGTCACAGAAAAATAACAAGTATTTCCCGCCTTCAGTCTAACCTTAATCTCTTCTTCAATTTCGTTTTTTCTAGTCATAGAACCTAGATACCTAAATTTATCTACCTGTTCAAACATATTACCATCTATATCGATATCACCAGTAGTATCGCCATTTTTGCAGCTAACCATATATTTTGTTTTATACACGTTTATTTCGAGTCCTAGTTCTTTACCGGCTTTCATTAACGTTGTCGTATTTAGTTTTATAGTTTCAACGTCTTCGCTTAACAGTACCAGATCATCAGCATAGCCCAGCACGGATGTTTTCACGCCCAGATCCAACCCTTTCTCGGTACGCATTACCTCCCTAATGGCATGTTCTAATGCCAAATTGAACAGAACAGGCGAAAGGGAATCCCTCTGTTTTAAACCCGAACGAACCTCAAATTTTTCGGACAGATTATTAACGAGGGAAACAATAGTATCGAAAATAAAATGATAATAATACAACATATAACGAGTTTTGTTGAACATTTGGATTTAAATATCTTAAAAAACAAATTCTGATCTGCTAAGTGTATGCTGGGGGAATTTTAAAAGCTTTCATCGAGCCTTTGCTTTCATAAATTATACACACTTATTTATTTGATGTTTCATTGTAAATGTATTCTCTTACTTATCATATCCTATCTTTTACACTTGATGGTCCTATATACTTAGATATAATAATTCTTCGTATTATAAGGTGCACAAGGAGTTAAATTATGTTTTAGGTGAAAACGTTTCTCTGATAGAAGCTGAATTGGTCTCATTAAATTAAGGTGACAACTTTTCACACTATTGTGCATTGTGTAATAATAGAAATGTTTCTGATACACGTATCCCTATATAGATGTTTGCCCTGCGTTATCAGCATTCAGAGAAAGATGTCTGAGCATAGCTGCATTATATAAAGAGGAATGCATTAATTACAACTACCAAGCACTGTAAAATTACCATGTAAGGGCCGGAAATTATATATATCTCCTTTTTTTAGAATATAAAGTAGGTAAAAAATAAATAATTAAATAAATGAAAATTAACAAATAATAATTAATTAAGTAAATAGAATAAATGTCTGTATTATTTCTTAATTTTGCGTTTCACGTTCAAAAACGATACAAATTATTACACAGTGGTTTATTATTTCCAAACACTTATACATATAAACATTAAATACTATGTTCCTTGTCATACAGAGGAAAATAAATAAACAGTTTATACTAATATTGGCCTAAATATATATATTTTTTTCAACATTATTAAATTGCTAAGAAATATAGACAGCAATATTGATTGCTTAAGTTGAGACTAAAAGTGTAAGGCATTCTTCCAGAAATCAAAAATCAAAACATACAATATCAGCTTAGCAGCAGAACATTTGGAAAATATTTAGAATACTTTGTACCAAATCGTCTGATTTTAACAATTTCTTTTTTGTTCTTTAGGAAATTTCGTAAACTTTTAAGTCACTATACAAAAATATGTATACTTTTTAAGATATTCGAAAATTTAAATTTATCTTGAATATTTAATAGTTGACCGTTGCATTATAAAGGAAGGAGATGTTCCGGGGTTGCGGTCATAAATAGGCTAAATGGTGGTAAAAGTATTTTATTGAAAGCCGACGTTTCGACCCGACTTTGCAGGTCTTCTTCAGGGCTAGAACGGACAAGATACAAAAAGATAGAGAATTGTGGCAGTTACATAATATTTAGACATAATTTATAAACAATGTGAAATGTAAGTTTCACCTGTAAAGTCGGGTAGAAACGTCGGCTTTCGATAAAATAGTTTTACCACTATTTAGCCTATTTATGACCGCAACCCCGGACCATCTCCTTCATTTAAATTTATCATTCCTCGTAACTTTTTTTCCAGCTTCTTTTTCGGTGAATTATGTTATATATAAATTTAAAGGGCTCTTAGGAAAAGACTTTAGCCAAGTTTCATTAAAATATGTACATCCATTTAGGCGCTTTAGTCGATAGTCACACAGGTTTTTCGACCGCCATCTTGAAAGAAAAGGGCAGATGGCAATGCCGAATTCTCAAGATCATTCTCGGGTGCCTTTTGACATTAATACTAAATCTCAAAACAAGACGCTTTTTTTTTTTAAAATTGATTTTGGATTATAGATACCCATATTTTCCTGTAATGTCTCTAAAATAAGTGTTCAAGTTGAATAAATGGAAAAATGAAAGATATATCGACACTTTTTACTATACCTAAGTTGGACTCCTATAAACAATGTGTTTAAAATACCATCGTTTATGAACCTGTCGAACAGAAACCTAATTATAATTATACCTAATGATATATGATTAGCTAAGTTATAAACTGTAAACAAGTTGAAGAGTTAGTAAATGTTTACTACTCAGCTGTTTGCCAACCGCACCTTTCCAATAGGGCGACCCAATTTCAGGTCTGCTCGCTCCCCAGGCCACGGGCAAGTCACTTTCTCTTCGGATAGTTCTTGTTGAGGGAATTCGATCATATATTTCGGTTTCGATAACACATTAAACAAGTAAATTTCTTTCGAAATTAACAATATTTTTTTTCGAGAAAATTATTTAAAACAAGCTTAACAGCGAATGAAACTCTGCATGTACAATTAAAATACTCATAATTAACGATTAAAAAAAAAATAATAGTCCACGGTATAGGCAGTTTTTAAAAACAAAAATTAACATCCGTCAAAAACTTCTTGCAGGCTTCATCTCATCTTAACTTGAAACTTTATGAAGTGAAAACTTTTTTAGGCGCCTTTTGCACTTTTTTTGAGGAGAGTGAATTAGATTGAGCCTTGAGATTATCCGATGTGTAACGCTCGGGTAAAGTCGGCTGGAGTAGATTAATTGAAGTGTTTTTGCATAAGGATTAAAATATCTTAAAAACTAAAAACCGTACCTGCAAATTATCACTGGGGGACATGTTCATCATTTCACCCTCTTTGTAATGAGCAATTATTCAAAATTGTATCATAACGCGACGTCATGTTAGAAAAGCGAAAGGGGAATAAATAATGTCGAAAACAAAATTATACGGAGTTGTATTGAACTTATGAATTAATATATCTCAGAAATTAAAAATTGGACGTTCATACTGTAAGCGAGAAAAATGTTCAGCATTTCATCCTCTTTATAATGAGCAATTGTTTATAATTTATAATTCATAATGTTAATATCGACTTGTTGCTATTTTCACTTTTATCGTGTGGTCTAAAGCACACAATTTAGTTTTTTTAGTTAGGTAATGTCAGAAACTATGAGTTTCTTTCTTCTTTTCAGTTAAATCGTAAGATAATTTGATCATAAAATCAAAAAAAAAATGTAGCCAACAAAAATATGGGTCATCTGGCGTGACCTCCAACAAGTCAAAATAACAAGGTTATAACAATATGTTTGCCGTCCACCTTTCATCTTAATTATGTGATCATATTATCTGACGATTTAAGTGGAAAGCAAATGGGGCATTCATGATTGTTTATGAGCACAATACAGTAATTAATTTAATGAGAAAACGCCACAATTCCGAAAATTTCGTAAATAAAATTTTTAGTTATAACAACGGACTAAGACGCTATTTATTTAAAATAAATATTTAAAAATCTGCAAACAACTCTTAAGCAATATTTTTTGTTTTGTTTTATAATGGAATATGATTAAATTGGAAAGAAAAAGAAAAACCGAGGGTTATAAATTATTCTAATGGTATATTGTTACTTAAGTAGTCAATTCTTAAAGAAAAATTAATTTTAAAAAGAAGTTAGTTGGGGTGTTAAGTAAAAAAAAACAATTAAAAATAAATAAATGATATTAGTTTTTATATATGCCTACGTTTCGGCCCCAAGTTCAGGGCTAAAATATTTATTTTGAGCTTCAACACTCAGTTGTATGTTAATAATTTATAAAAAAGAGGTCTCTACCGCTGACTGATACGTTTTGGTATCTGGAAGTGGAAGTGGGTGATAAAATTGATATGAGTACCATACAGGTACCAATCCCCCCCCTTCACAATTTCTAAAAATATCATCATAAGTATTCCTTCAACGAATAAAGAGATATTTAAATAAAGGGAACTTAGACGGTTGCAGATTCGCTGCCAAAATGGGTATTATTCCGCCTGGATGTCACCAGCCAAGCTATACCGTTAGATGACCCGTCGCTTCTCTACGCTCCTCGACGGTACAGTCTTCGACAATCAACGTTTGATCCTAACAACCAAGACTATACAAGTTCAAACTGCAAAAACATATTTAACAAAGATATATATTAATAATGATAAAATGAAGAGAAAACTATTTAGATTCAAAAAGGAAGGAGATGGTCCGGGATGGCGGTCTAAGTAGGCTAAATAGTGGTAAAACTATTTTTATTAAAAGCCGACGTTTCGACCCGATTTCGCAGGTCTTCTTCAGGGCTAGAACGGACAAGATACAAATAGATAGAGATTTGTCTAAATTGTGGAAGTTACATAATATTTAGACAAAAAATGAACAGTGTGAATAAGCTTATTAAAATTATAAACAATATCCCTACATATATTATCACAGAAAGGCTCGAAATCCGTTTTGTACCAAATATAAGCTCCTGTCATGCTCAAATACCATGAATGGGATGCCTTTGGATTCAGAATTTCACGGGAGGTTAGGGAATCGTATTCTCCACTTTAGTTTTTCTTTCTAAAATAAATAGTCGATACAAACATTTTGCTAGGCTTTAATACCTGAACGGTGGTAGGTCTGTAGATCGATACGGGACAAATTGGATCTTGAAGATTTTGATGCGTACAGCAAGATCAGGATAGTTCCTCCAGTGTTTTTAAGCCCAAAAACGTACTATTTTCGAGATATCGCAAGGCATAGGGTTCGCATCCACACAACCTTACATTAATTGTAGTACTGTCATTGAATACATGTCTCATTTCGTCGACTTGAGGTCTCTATGATCGAGAGAGGAGGAGTTTATATTATTTATCTATGGCGTTTTTGATCGGCAAGCCATATCATCGTTAATTCTTCACCAAATCTCAAGATTGAGCCACCAATTTCGAAGGCTTCGTTCTCCTTCAGGCGGGCAAAATAGTCCAATCACCCCGAAAATTCAGGCAAACAAGTTATGGAAGAAAACAAACTTTATTTGCGAATAACTAAAAAAATACAAACTTTTAACTAGGTTATTCCCATGATTACTAAATTCGCTACTAAAGGAGAAAAATTAATTGAAATCGGGTATTTATTAGCAAAGATACAGCTTACTGAAATTTGTAAACATGTTGGTTCCAAACAAAAATGAAGATTTAAAATAATTTTTGTTTTCTTTGTCGATTATATTTATCGATAGTGTAACATTTGATTTCTTTATCTTTTGATACGTTGCATTATTTTATTTTTTTATTAATCTGGCATTTGATAACAATATGCTGTGCGAATTTTTCGCACGGTCCTACTAGTTATATATTAAAAGTAATATTATATATTACACTACAACAATTGTTAGCATCTATTTACTTCAGTTTAGGATCTTGCTACTTAGCTTACTCTGTTCATATTTTAATGTACTTATTCACATTGTTTATAATTTTTTGTCTGAATATTATGTAACTTCCACAATTCCCTATCTTTTTGTATCTTGTCCGTTCTAGCCCTGAAAAAGACCTGGAAATCGAGTCGAAACGTCGGCTTTTAATAAAAATAGTTTTACCACTATTTAGCCTATTTATGGCAGCCACCCCGGACCATCTCCTTCCTTTATAATGCAACGGTCAACTATTAAATACTTAGATTCAAGAACGTCGTATCTGTACTACAGATCTATGATAAAGCTACTATTTCGCAAGCGACTGCCTGGTAGTTGAGTACCACTTTGAAGGAATGGTCCGGAGCATACTTCGTTCGTTAGCACTGATTAGCAGTTCAGATACGACGTCATCTCCGTATTGCTACATAGCGACCGCTCAAGAAGTGAAGCTGTTAGCAATACAGCTCATAGAGAAACGAAAAAAAAAAAACAACCTTAAAATGAAATTATTCCAATCAGAATATTTGTACTATATTATAGGGTATATAGGGTACTATATACCCTCGAACCTAGTCCAATAACTATTTTCTCCATTACTCCCCCTATTTAGCCCTTAAAACACAAATTAATGAGCAATTTTCATTGATTTTAGAAATAGAAATAGAAAATCATCTTTATTCTGGGACTAGGTCCCTCAAGAATAACAATATTGTTTAAACCAATTGACAATAAATCTGGCCAGATGACCTATTATAATAAAGAGTAACTACAATCTAAGTAATAAAATGAGTATATACATAGTTTTGGAGAGTATATTAAGGAAAGCAGATGGGTACAAGGGTTACAATATTATAATATTGGTACAAAAAAACAACAATATACTAAAAGCTAAATAAAATTGGAAAGAAATGCTAAATAAGTTTTATAGGTAATCAATTTTAGGGCTACAATGTAATAAAAATAAAATTAAAATAACAATAACAATACAAGCAAATAACTAGAGTAAATAAATGATTTATATATGTTCCTTAAGACGTTTAAGTGAAGACATGTGAAGATGTGAAAAAGTAGACAAAGTATTGTGATCTACCTATGACGCAATAGATTACGAGCAGAAAAAGAAAAAACAAATACATCCATATATATACATAAACACATAGAGAAGACAGTGCAGAAGATAAGTAAAAGATAAAATACATTTAAATAAATAAAATAAACTTAAAAAAAAAAATACAATCTTATGAATAGAAAAGATAAAAGGTAAGAAAAACAATAAAAAATTATACCTACTCACACTGCTTTGTGAGAGGTGTTCGAAATTCTGTTTCATATTCAAAACATAAGAAAAAAAAACTAATAATGTATCAAGAAAATTCAAACCTTGTTGCATAATACTTGGCCAGCGTCTGATTGAATTGTGAAGAGGAATTGGAATAAGAGGGTTTAAAATGTGGATAAGAATGGTGCATGGCGGAGTTTTAATGGTATGGAATTGCAGAAGGCAGTGGAACGGATTTTACAAAAAAATTAACGGTATTTACAGATATTTTGAATAATTGTCTGGTCTTAATAAGAGAGAGGTTATTGATTTTGTATTTGAAATATCCCACTTATGGACAATTAAATGTTTTTTATTGTTATAACTATGTGGTCTGCAATAGTACTTCCTCTATGGTAATAGAAATGAAAATAAGTTTTTAAATCTGAGAACGAGAGTCGATTGTTTATATATTTTACTCCCAGTTGTAAACATGTATGTAAGTAGGACGAAACACGGGAGTATCAACGGGCTTTTTTCTTTTTGTAATTATCTTTAAAATTCAAAACCAATTTGTTATTTAAATTTCTGCATAAACAGTTTCAAGGTTATTTACAAATAAATTATCGTAAAGGACTACCGAAACAAGTTTGTTGCATAGCCGGTGCAGAAGATAAGTAAAAAATAAAATACTTTTAAATAAAATAAAATAAACTTTAAAAAAAATACAATCTTATGAATAGAAAAGATATAAGGTAACAAAAACAATAAAATTCTCACACTGCTTTGTGGGAGGTGATCGAAATACTGTTTCATACTCAAACCAGAAGAAGAAAAAAAAATGTATAAAGAAAATTAAAACCTTGTTGCATAATATATACTTGGCCAGCGTCTGATTGAATTGTAAAGAGGAATTGTAATAAGAGAATTTTAAATGTGGATAAGGATGGTGCATGGCGGAGTTTTAGTGGTCTGGAATTCCACAATGCAGTGGAACCGATTTTTAAAAAAAAATTAACAGTATTTACAGATATTTTGAATAATTTTCTGGTCTTAATAAGAGAGAAGTTATTGATTTTGTATTAGAAATGTCTCACTCATGGACAATTAAATGTTTTTTATTGTTATAACTATGTGGTCTGCAATAGTACTGCCGCTATGGTAATAGAAATGAAAATAAGTTTTTAAATCTGAGAACGAGAGTCGATTGTTTATATATTTTACTCCCAGTTGTAAACATGTATGTAAGTAGGACGAAACACGGGAGTGTCAACGGGCTTTTTTTTCCTTGTAATTATCTTTAAAATTCAAAACCAATTTGTTATTTAAATTTCTGCATAAACAGTTTCAAGGTTATTTACAAATAAATGATCGTAAGGGACTACCGAAACAAGTTTGTTGCATAGTCGGCAAGGTTTTCTGCTAATTTACTTTCAAATCTCTTTAAATGGCCATTTTATCATTTATATTATAATTTACGCATAAAATATAATGTAAAAATATTTATTATTATTTATAACTATAAAGTGGTGCTCAGCATTATAGTTTTTACTATGGCCATTTCATCAGCATCAAGCATCATACCTATATCAATATATAACTCGAATGAATCGATTGGTATTATTATTATAATGCACATTTATATAGTTAGTTTTTCTCCCTCGTTTATGCTTTTATTCGTATGTTATTATTATTATTATTCGTAAGTTATATCAATGATGATCCCGGATGAAATGCCCTAAATAAAGACCAACGACGTAAGTCGTAACGTATGTAAATGAAACAAACGCCATTAAAATAAACAATAGTATATACAATAGTATGAGTCTATTTAATAACCGCATTCCTTCCTTAAATATATTTTATTCAGCTGTGGGAAATGGCCACCACCTGTTCAGCTGCTCGGAAGGCAATTAGAGGATTGATCGAACCTTATCCCGAGTTAAGCGCTATCTCTCCAATTGTCCTTACTTCAATTATCGCCTTTAATTAACATTCATCATTTATTAATTATAGTGCGATAACCTTAATCGATCCTCATCGCTGTCGCACAAAGTCACGATCTATAATTGATGATGGGGTCTTTGTGAATCGATGTACTTTCCTCCACTCTCAAAAGGGAAGAACAGCCTATGGGTCACCGATTTCAACCAAATTTTTTTGGTGTAACTAAATTTTAAAATATTTGACATATGTATCAGTGTTCTTTCCAATGGGCTGTAGGATACATACATACATACAGAAAATAAAATTTTATATTATTTCAAACAAAATGTATATTATTTGATTTTGCCTTTGTTTTGTTCGGAATTTTAGGTAACAATATATCAATCTTTTTGTTATTATTTTTTGTGCAGAATAACAGATAAACGCTGCAAATTATTTCACTATGGTTTATTATTTTCAAACAATTATATATCTGAAGTAACATTACCTTCCTAGTGACAAAGATAAAGAAATAAAAGGTGATTCCAAATATTGGAATAAATATTTTTTTTTTAATCATTAGTAAGTTTAAAAAAAAAATAGCATTACTTCAGTAACACATCAAAATTCAAAAACCAAATCAAAGGATATAACCTTTGCAGTATAACATATAAAAAACATCTATAGACCATATCTTTGCTCCTAATTGTCTGATTTTAACGATTTACTTTTTGTTTCTTAGGATATTTCGTAAACTTTTAAATAACAATGAAACAGTGTATACTTTTTGATTTACTCGGAATTTAATTAGGAGGATTTTATATAGATAATTTTAAAGGGAATCTAGAAGAACACTTTAGCGAAGTTTTATTGAAATCGGTACATTCGTTTAGGCGCTACAGTCTATAGCAACGCAGGTTTTTCGGCCGCCATCTTGAAAGGAAAATGCGGATAGAAATGAAGGAGTATCATCTTTGGATGACCTCTGATTTTAAAACCAAATTTGAAAAAAATTGGTCCAGTAGCTTTGGAGAAACTGCGCGGACGACGGACGGACAATTTTTTTTTTATTCGTTTTTCGAATTCTACATATTCTGAAACGTAAAACCTCAAATTTTGAGAGGGAGTTAAGTTTTTGAATTGTTTGGTCGATCACAATGGTTCATAAACCAAAAATATTAAATGAGTAATAATGTACCATTAATTCCAAAAACAAAAACCAGGTTCCAGTAAAGTAGTCCAAGTAAATTTCTGTTATGAAAAAGCAAATTAGATTCCTTTTTAAAGCCCTTTAAAACTGTATAAATAAAATAAATGAACTAGTGATGGATTTTCTTGGATGAATTTTTTTCCACTCGTCAACTAAATAATGCTTAATAGATACATGAATACATTTCCTCAGGATTTTCTTTAATACAACCGTTGTTAGATTAATTAATAATCTTCTGACGACGATAGATATCGAAGTGAAAATTTCTTTAGGCGCGTTTTGAACTTTTTTGTGGAGAGTGAATTAGATTGATCCGTCAGATTTCCGAAGTGTTAAAGTGGGATAGAGTCGGCAAGAGTCGACTAATTGAAATATTTTTACATATGGATTAAGATTTCTTAGGAACTTAAATCGGGCACGCATCAGAGGTTTTTATATTATTTAATTTTTCGATGTAGGTTTGAATTTCTCGATTTAAGCGTAAAACCAGGGATGGTGGAGGACAACGATTGCTGTCCGGTATGTAACTCTCAAGAAAAACAGGATATCATTAATTTTTTGGGGAATTGTCACATGTACAGTGAGTTAAGAGAGAAATGTTTTGGGCAGCGGACCTGTTCTCCGGAAGAATTATTTTGTTTCTTAAAGAGTTCTAACTGGAAAGCCTTAAGCAATTATATATTTCATAATAGCAATTTTAATAGCAATTTCATACTTCGTATTCAGCCATTTTTTATTTTTAATGATGATTAGAGGCAGTTATTTTTTTTTTTAATGAACCGAATTTAAGGTACTTTAGAGGAAGACATATTGAATATTAGGCATTTAAGCCCTGTAATATGACATCAATGTGGATAAGACCTATTTGATCTTAAACACTACTTAATAATACACTGATATACAGAGTTTAATCAAAATTATTAGAACTGTTTTTGAGAAAATCGTAAAAAATGTGTACCATCGTTCATATATAGTGCCACTTCCGGTTAGCCAATTTTATCAAAAAATTTGCTGTCGACTGTTTGGGGTAGACTGATCACATACAGACACCATCTTGTGGGACATGGTTATTTCGACTTAGGGATCTTCAAAACGTGTATTTCCATTGAAATCTGAGATAATTTTCAGAAATTATTTTTTATAATTTTATCGTAACTCTCGATTATTTTCTACTACTTTGTATGTTAGATATTGTTTTATTTTTTAAATTCACTGCTTTCCAACGTTATATTATACGTACACGTAAGTTCTGAGATTTTCTGAAATTCATTTTTTCTTAATTTTTTTTAAAAAAATTTTATCCTATAATCAGCTATTCAATTTTCCCTCACTTCTTCAATTCTACGATGAATGAAAGACTGTTAATTATCGTAGTCATTCTGACGATTATTTCCGGAAATACATTTTTTTCTAAAAATTATTTTCATTTTTGCCAATTAAAAATTTTGAAAATTCGAGGATCCAGGTCGCGTCAAACGGGTCAATACTTTTGAAGGCCACCTTTTTTCTTGACTTGTGCTCAAGTCATCTTACGATTAAAATGGAAAGCAAATAGGTATTTACGAGTTTTTTGTAACTAATTAAATAGACAAAGTTTTCCGACCTCTACATTCAAAACGCCCCTATTCCGAGAATTTTCGTAAATAAAATATTTGTAGGTTACAATGAGATGAATCTATTTACGAAGCATCAGTTGGATGTTAATAAATTGATAAAAAGGGGTCTGTACCACGGAATAATATTTATGTAATTTGGTTAATGATTTCCATTTTTCATGTGCCTGATTTTGGTAATCAGCTGTTTCATTATAACCTTCCGAAGCTGTTACCTCAGCTTCTTTTCAGTATACGATTAGATGTGATCTAGCGGTGTTTGTTTTCTTTTCTGTCTTGATGATGTCTGAATTGGCGAAACGATGGTAGAATATATATTCTTTATCTACATTTTAGAGAGAAAGGCTATATGGTCGGAATTTTTCCAATAATAATCTAACATTATCTTCATTGCACTAAGTTATGGGAAAATCATACACCACCAGACTTGAGTTGGTCTTATACCAGATAACAAATAAAAAAGAAAATATTCTACAATTTAGGCCTAGAAGAAGACTACCACTCTATGAAGAGCTACCTGTAGGAATCAGACAACGACTTCGTTACCTGGCGATGAGCTTTCTTTTGTCCATCGTCACAGGGAGTCAGGATCGCTTCCAGAGTTCAACAACAGATGTTGTTGTAAGGATGGCAATCGACAGTATCTACTTCGATATTAAAGACTATCGACATTGTCCCTTCGATATTTTAATTTAAAAATAAAAATAAAAACAATCGTTTTCGGAAAGCGCTTGGAATTATATATGAATCCGATCGTTATAAAGTATATATACTCATCTTTACTGTTTCATCAAAAATTAATTATTTATATATTGTAAAAAAAAAGTATTTATTTATTAACATTAGTCAATAAAGACAGCAAAAACATTTCTAGTATCTAGAAACCGAAAAGTAGAAATTGAGATCTTCGATTTTTAATGTTTTAATTTCTTTTTTTTTTTTGGAAAAAGTTAGGTTTACGATAATCGAATTTTAATATCGATGTATCAATATTTTCCAACATCGCAGAGTGACAGCGGTGATTTGATTCCGTGTGTTAAATTTAACTTATTATGAATCTGATTATCAACATATTAATTCAAGAGAAATAAATAATGAATAATAATAAAAATAAAAAAAATGTTTTCAAAATGTGTCTTAATGAATAATATTAACTCTTGCTAAATAAAACTTGCTTTATACTTCTTTTTTGTTTTTATATGAAAAACCAGTGATGTTTAAAATCAGACAGACACTAAATATAAATATTTATTTAAGCCCACAAGAAGTTTACAAAAGCTACATTCTTTTCAATCCAAAATTTTAAATTTTTATAAGAGTCTCCTTGGTACGTAAATAACAAAACTTTAGATATCGACTTACAAAAACCAACTACAGAACAACATTTGCATACCCTTTAATTTCACTTCAAGAATAAACTTCACGAGCATAACAACAAACTGACAAACGACATGTCAGTGACGAACATGCCTATCAGAAGGCTATTGAAAAGAACCTGGACGAGAGATCTCCTTTTCTGAATTAATCAAAGATCGGGAAGAGGTGCTCTTGGGTACTACTTCTTCAATGTCAAAATCAAATTCAACAACACAATTTGTGATGAAGGCATGAACAAAAAAAAAACCTTATTTAACTCCTAAGACTGACGTCCAACATTAATCCTCTGATAGAAATCTTTAAACGTACAAGAAACCCCTACAGATCACTACAACGATTACGTAGGCGGTGATCAAGAGACCTGCTGTTGTGATTTATTTCCTTAATATGTGATGATATCTACAAGACAATCCTGAAACCTATATGGACATACGGACTTGAACTGTGGGGGACAGCAAAATTTTCCAAGCAATGTATCCAATCCTTTCAATCTAAAGTCCTTCGAACAATAGTTGATGCTCCGTTCTATGTAACTAACAAAACCCTACACCATGACCTTAATATCCAGAATTTTCTAGACTTATCCAGAAAATCTAAATTCACCAGAACCTTACCTATCATCCAAATCCCCTTGCACAATCTCTATCCAGCACCACCCATCCCTACAATCCTCCTCGAAGGTTGAAGCGGCAGTGGCCCAGAGACCTTCTGTGAATAAGCATATATTGAAGTTTTGGCAATGGCCAGATCCTCCACTCAAGTCAAGTATGTTATGATTATAGCCTCAACTGGTTCTTAATACCAGTAATGCCGCTCAGTGCGAGGCGCTGGGATCTCCTAGAGTCCTGCCTTTCCTTCCACGACTGGGGTCTGAGTTGGCTCTGAGTTCTTCTGAGTGAATGGATTCTTTAAATATTGTATAGTATGCATGTGTTTTAGTTGTTATTTTGATTAGTTTAGTTCTTTTGTTTATATACATTTATTTTTATTATTATTATTTTCTGTATTATTTATTCTTATTTATTGTAAATAGAGTGTGAGTGTGCTCTCTGAACACTATTATAAATGTCCTTGATTGTGACAGAATGTAATATTTCTAAATAAACAAATAAAAAAGAAAATATGTGATGGGGTGCTGTGAAACCGCCAAAAAAAAAGTTTCTCATTGCAAAGAAATTCGCAGATTGCAAAATTTAATTAAATGTTCATCTTTTATGTTTGGTTAACAATAAATTTAACTCATGTTTATATTTTCTAGCCATCATAGCATGATATAAATTAATACATAATTATTTTTATGTATATTATTTATTGTTATAATTATTTATGATAGGATTGTGTATATAGTTGGCTTGTTAAATATTACAGTAGAGGATGCAAGACCTCCGAGCTGACTAAGAGCAGATCGCCGTAGACGGTGGGGAAGGCCTTAATTGTGTCAAGGTCGATGAAACCCCCGACATCTCGGATCGGACGAAATGGCCACTTCGCTCGAGTAATGACATATTATTCAAGTAATAACATGTTAGTCGGAGATTACTCACGGCCTGTTATATAGAAATCCAATGAGCATTTCCTTTATGCATTTACCGTTATTGTAATATGTTACATTATAAGGCTGTACAGGGGGATGAGTAACGCATTAGAAAAAAATCTGGCATGTCCACTCACAAGACTTTCGTGTACTATTTTAGAAAAGTTTTTATATATTTACATATGTCCATCAAGAAACAAAAAAATTGAATATTTTTTTTTAACATTTTTCTTTTTTTTTTTGTAATATTTTTCTGATTTTTTTTCGGGAATTTAGTCTATTTAAAATTTAAAGGACAATTATTAGAACATTATAGGAAAGTTTCATCAAAATCGTTAGAGCCGTTTTCGCGCTACAGTCTATAGAAAAACATGTTTTTAATTTATTGCGCAGCAGCTATTGCGCATGGAGCACCCAATTTCTGTCACAGGCATCAGTAGTCAAAACTCTACAAATTAAAAAAGAAGCAACAAAAGCGGTTCAGGGGTTCCCGAGAAAATGTAGGCACAGACAGACCAATGGGTAAAAATGTGTTTTTCGGACTCAGGGGCTCTGAAACGTATAGGCCGTCGAAAACCGCATATCGGAAACTTGACCCGACTACTTTCCTTAATTAGTACAGATAGGAAAGTAAAAAATATACAATCTTAAAGTAATGGGGAAAAATATTGTCCCACATCTATTTTTGTATACTAATACTAAACAGCGTTTACACATTTCACAAAATATGAGAAACACGAGCTTGTAAAAGGAGTGTTTTTCTTGACTAGTGTCTATGTGCCCCTTTTGCCGATTTATCTTACTGTCGGTTTTTCAAGTCAAGCCAAAGAGACCTTGAGAAAAAAAACTACATAAGCCCTCGTGTTGCTTGAGACTTCAACATATATTATAATTTATGCGCAGTTTTCTAAAAATTATTTTTATATTTTTTGATTTTTTTTTAAGTAGAAATGACATTCGAGAATGTTTGTAAAATCCTACACCCTAAACATTTTCTTACTATCCGTTCCTCCCTTACAGACAAATATAGATGGCAGTGGATAGTCGATATTATTGAAAGATTCACACTTTCCTATCGATATTAAATATTTTACTTTCAATAGTATCTACTTCCATATTATCGATTATCGATATCTTAATTTGAAAATAAAAACTATCGTTTTATGAAAGCGCTAGGAATAATAGTCTGGCATAAAAATATAACATAAAACCTACATAAAACCACTATATAAAAAAAAACTTAAAAAAAACAAATAAAGTGTATGCTTTAGACCACATGATGAAAGTAGTGTTGCCCAAATGCGAGACCGAGACAAGTCTTGGTCTTGCAAACTCGGTCATGGTCATGGTCTTGGTCTTGCGCAACAGTCTCGCAGTTACTTATTAGCTTATTACTATAGAGATATTACTGTAATTTTTTAGATAGGAGAAACCTAACTAAGCCCGAATGAAAAATTAGAGGAGTTAAATGCAAAAGTATATTTGTTATACCAATTATTAACATTCAGTAACTAGGTTTGCCAAGTATTAGTAACTATTTTGCTTTACAAAAATCGATTTTTTTTTTTTTTTTACCAATCCTGGTCTTAGTCTTGCAACAGTTAGGCAGTCTTGGTCTTGCAATTTGCAAGACCAAGACCGATTTTGGGCAACACTAGATGGAAGTGAAAACAACAATAAGGCAAGATTAATAATATGAAATATAAATTATAAATAATAGCTCATTACAAAGTGGATGAAATGATGAACATTTTTCTCGCTTTCAATATGCATCTCCGATTTTTAGTTTTTGAGATATTTTGATCCATATGCAAAACACTTAATTATTCGACTCCAGCCGACTTTATCCGAGCGTTGCACATCGTAAATCTGACGGCTCAAACTAATTCAATCTCCACAAAAAAAGTGCAAAACGCTCTTAAAGAGGTTTTCACTTCAAAAAATAAAAATAAAATGACCCCTATCAATTAACTCTTGGTAAGCAATTGTAATTACATAACCTAAACATTGTTAAAAAACTTATTAACGTTTTAATGTGTAGTAGGTGGTGAAGTAAGAGTTCTTTGAATAAATTAGTAGATGTATATACATATAAATATTTATCTGTTAACTGAATGCTCAAGGAAGGAAGGAAAAGAAATAACCGCATAATGCATCAGACTGGAAGGACATAAAATAAGTTTATCCGGAAACGAGAGAAACCTCCAAAGAATGAAATTACTTTCGAGTACCTCGCTGTACCTGACCGCAGCCATCATGATAAGAGGAGGGGAAAATATCAAGTTAAGAAGTGTTGGAGGCTGTGGATAGGATAGGTCCCACATTGACCAATAGCGGTGGCGCAACGCAACCTCCACAGCGGTCGATCACTTTCACAAATTTAATTTCAAATAATATAGCTAAATATAACGAGAATTTGTCTATCTATACGCAGCTTTTTTTTTTTTTTTTTTTCTTTTTTTCAGGTAAAACTAGTAAGAGCAAACTCGCAACACCGGCTAAATCATTTTTTTTTTTTCAATTGAAATATTCAATAAAAACAGTGAAAAATATATATTGTACCAACTGAAAATATTATCGGAAACTCAGCCAACAACACAATCTATCAATAAAACAATTTATCTAGTTTTTGATTTATTGACCGTTTGATCTGCTTTTCGTTTCGTTTTTTTCCGAACAAAACAAAAGCTCTTTCTGCTTTCCAAGGAAACTATGAGTACATCATGAAAATACAAGACAGTTCTTTTATAAGACATGATTCGTCTGTTAAGTTTAGGGACGTAATTTTTAGCTAATACGTAATGAAGGCTAGAAGTAAATAAATAATTATAATTATTAACATTATAGTTACTACATTGCTAACATAACTTAAGCATATTTGTAGGCAAAATTAGTTTGTTTTTAGGTGTATTTATCTATATTTGTGTCTTGTAGATCGAAAATAATTTTTATGATTGAACATATTCACATAAATCAATTTAATCGCATAAATAAAATTAAACACTATTATGTTCTATAAAAATTGAAAGAGGCAAACTGTTAAAAAAATATTTAAACTACAGTACAAAGACAGACTCATGATAACCAAGCAGCATAATTTCAAACTTCGTTATAACAAATTAGTTTGATAAAGGGGAAGTTCCTAGCTCATCGATAGCATCGGATCCTTCTTTACTCTGGGCGAAAGGATGTCATCAATGAGCTCATCGTTGAGAGTTTAGGAACTTGTCCAAAATCACAACCACCGGATTAATACAAGAAAGTTAATAAAATATTATTAAAATAAAAAGCGTTCTAAGTGTAAAAAATATATTTTAGTTTTAATTAGTTAAAAAATAATTTTTAAGATCAAACAGTCATTTAATGTTTTGTTTTTTTTGTCTATTAAATATGTATTTGCGCCTGTCAACAATAAGTTGACAATCAGCAAATGTGATGGCGATAATGATAAAATGACATGATTGGCATGGGGAAGGAAAGTACTCAGCAGTACCTCTTCCCTAACTTGTTCCAATTACTTAGGTTGTCTAAGGAAGGAGATCCCTCATCCAACGCCTTTTTAGTCTCCTCCTCATGTTCTGAGGTATGTCAGCTGTGGCCATGTCTCTTATAAGTCTGTTATTATGTACATTTAAATTTGTGTAAAATCGTTGATATAGGGTCGTTATATGTTGGTCAACTGTTGGAAAGTGGAGGTCAGTATGTAGAGTTTTGTTAGTCACGTACCAAGGTGCTTTTGTTATGAGTCGCAATAATTTTGATTGGAACGTTTGAAGTTTTTGTAGGTGGGTCTTTTTAGCGATGCCGTATATTTGTGATGAGTATGTCCATATGGGCTTCAGTAAGTATGTATATGTATTCAGTTTCTGTTTTAGTTTTAGTTTTGAAGATTTGGCAAAAAGAGAGTAAAGTAGTGACATGTCATCCTTCTGTCGAAGGTGAGTCCAAGGTAAAGTACCGTGTCCGTTTGAGGAATTTGATTGTTGTCAATATAAACTAGAGGACAGGTGTTTTTTCGAAAATAAAATTAAACACTATTATATTCTTAAAAAAATGAAACAGGCAAACTGTTAAAAAAATGTTTGAACTACAGTACTAAGACAGACTCATGATAACCAAGCAGCATAATTTCAAACTTCGAACAACACTTCATAAAAAGAAATATGGCAAAACATTTATAACAAATTAGTTTGATAAAGGGGAAGTTCCTAAGCTCAGCGCTGGGCTCATCGATAGCATTGGATCCATCTTTATCCTGGGCGAAAGGATGTCATCAATAAGCTCATCGTTGAGAGTTTAGGAACTTGTCGAAAATCACAACCACCAAATTAATACAGGAAAGTTAATATAATATTATTAAAATAAAAAGCGTCATAAGTGTAAACAATATTTTTTAGCTTTAATTAGTTAAAAAGCAATTTTTAAGATTAAACATTCATTTAGTATTAAAAATAAATTAAAAGTTAACAATTTCAAGCTCGAACAATGCCAAACTTTATACATAAAACATTTCATTAATTTGCAGACCTGTTATTTAATACGAATAGGATACGTTTTAAAACGAATAAGACTGTTATCAAACGAATAGGTCTTACTTCATGAATCGTTGCGTTGTTCTATGAACTATTTTTTTCAACAATTCTTAAGAACTGTTGTTATTAGTCAACGAACAGTTCATTTGTATTTATTTGATAAAGTTGTAAATTTCAATAAATAAAACAAATATACAATAACGTAATCCACCGAAAAGATATAGTAAAAATAGGAACGATAAAAGATTCAGAACTATATTTGCGAATAACTCAAATAGTTTTGGTCCATTAAACTTATGAGTCTTGGAAAGCTTTCTGAATTCCATACTAAAATAAAATCATGCCAATAAAGCAAAGTTACGCCCAAGATCAGGTCGATATTCAGCCGTTCTGGAAATTTCATTTATAGAGCGATCGTGGAATCTTGAGCACATACATGAAAGTGGGGCAACAACTATAAAGCAGTACCTTTATTTAATTTTATTTATAATATATAATAATAAATACGATAGAAAAAAATAAATACGTCTTTACATCAGTTAAATGAGTAGCCAGTTATAAATGTAATTGAAGCAAGATTAGTCTTGAATTCCTTCTCCTTACAGGGAGATTTGAATTAGTTGAGGAAAATTACCTCTTGAATGACAGCACAAACATTCGTTAATTAGCAAGGCCCTTGAGAGTGTGTTGAAGTGAATGGTAGGCATTCTAAAACGGCATTAACGCTTAAGCGAACGCTAAATCTCATTTCATTTTGAGTTTGTCAAAATACAGTATTTTATTGGATACAGATTGATACCAGAAATAAATAGACCACCCAAATAGTATACTAAATTCAAAAATTGAATATACATAATTGGTAAAAGTAGATACTTTTTTTTTTATGGAAATATTTTATTTTCACCTATAAAATATTACAATCAGCAAATAAGGTCATATAAATTACAATGGAGCCAAGAAGGCTCTCCTCTTAACATTCAACTAAATTATTCTGTCACACTAGGAGTGCCCTCAACTCCTTTCAGCCATCATCGCGGTACATCAGGAATGTCATCTGTTACCATTTATTGTATAAATGCCCACGTATTTTGTCGTGAAACCGTTTATTGTTTATACGAATGTGATTCCTCGGAGTCGATGTCATGGGTCTCGTTCAAAATATAAGGTAATGAGATCGTTATTAGTTTTAAGACAGTCTATATTACTATTAAATATCCTATATTCATAATTAATAACATCCTGAATTCTAATAACCAATTACTTCAACGATTCCCCTATTTTGGTTTCATTTAATCTTTTTATTTTTCAATCTCATATCTCAGTTTAAACAAGCAATTTTCTGCAACGCATGTATGGATGTATTCAATATTGTTCTCTTGAAAGTTTCTTTTTTATTGCATTGTTTCTTCTCAAAATATGTGTTTGTCCAAAAGCTCCCATCACAAAAATATAAACAAAAACAAACTATGAAGCGACTTAAAAAGCACCGAATTTGGCCGAACTTAAATTTTTCTAGATTGAATTAGAATATACTCAATTGAAGCAGATTGCGAATACAGGTCGATCTCTCATTTTACAAGAGGAAATATCAAAGAAAAAAACCTCAATCTACATTTTTGGGCAAAATGGTCGTTGGATTCGAATTGTAATTTTATTTAGAAAAAAATAATAAGGCCTCTGTATTATTATTATTTTTTACCATTCTTTATTAATTATTATTAAGTTGTCCTCATTATTCATTAAAATATGATTTTTAAAATTTAAATCTCAAAGAAATTTATAACACCGTATATGATGGTCAAATCCATTTAATACGTTTTTATTCCTTAATTTCTTGTCCATCCTATAATTAATCCAAAACAGATCTATGTCATGGTTATTGGATTTTTCTTTTCCTACTTGTGCTATTTTTTTTTAAATTAAATATTTGAAATACGTAATAGAATACAGGAGTAGTAAAAAATCTATTTATGTAAGAATATATTTAAGGTGAAGAGCGTAGGTGCAAAGTATAAGGTGTGCTCTGAGCCTTGTTTTCTCCCATCAACTATTTGGCCATGCTCCCGCCCCGTTGACTCAGGCTCCTAAATTAGCTGTTGGTTTTTCGGAGGTGTGTCATCACTGCACAAGTTCGATTACCGGACCGTAAATTATTAATTTCCTATCCTTGGATCACTGGTATATCCGCTATGACTCCTTCAAATTGAAATATGTCTCATTTTACCAGATAAAATACCGTAGCTTAAAATGTATTGGGTTGGCAAATAAGCCCTTTCGGTTTTTCTGTTTATTTTCAATACACTTCTTATCTGATGTATTAATTCCTAAGTTGGATTGTTTATCCTGTTTGTAATATGTCAACAAATATATCTGTTAACTCTTGTAAAAACTACCTTAGTATTGTGTTTGCTATTGCACTGTGAATGTGTAAGAAAATATGATTCATTATCGGCATATGTTATTGTATTATTTTAAAAAAGGTAAACGTGCCGCAGAAGCTCACGTAAGAAATATTTATAGTGTTTATGTGGATGATGCCATTAACCGAACGCACCTGTCAAAATTGGTTTGCCAAATTTCATTCAGGAAATTTTGACATCAATGATGCTCACAGTCTGGTCACCCACATGCAATTGAAAAGAGCAATGTTGAAGCCATTGTTGATCGAAATCCCACCCAATCAGTGCGAGAGATTAAACATGTCGCACACAAGCATAGAAAACCATTTGCACAAGCTCGGCTATGTTTCTAGGCTTAATGTTTGGGTCCCTCACATGATTTTTTTTCGATAATCACAAAAATTTTTATAACTTCAATACGACTTTAGCTATCTACAAGAAATTTAGAACCACATAAACTGCACAAAATAACATCAACAGGACCTTTGTATACAAACTACAATCCTAGATAAAAAATAAAATCTATAAGCAGTTATTGTTTATTTTTTCCTTATGTAGGTATTAAATAAAAAAAAACATTCATACGGCTTTGTAGAGCAATGATTCAGCCTTCCAACGGATATAGTAACATCGAATTTGGTGATCATCCTGAAGAGTTATGAACGATCGAAAGGGTGTTGTGTTCCACCAAGACAAAGCTAGGTCCCGTACATCATTGGTCATTCGCAATAAATTATCGAGCCTTGGATGGTACCTTTTGCCCCACCCTCCCTATTCACCAGACTTAGCTCCAAGTGACTACCACATATTCCGGTCATTGCAGAACTCCATGAATGGAAAGAAATTCCAAAAGGTAGAGGACATCAAAAACCACTTGGATCAGTTTTTTAACAATAAACTCCAGACATTCTATGAACATGACATTATGCAGTTAGTGTAAAGATGGAAAAAATTCATATAAAATAATGGTCAATATATTGTAGATTAAAATAAATTTTATAACGATAATACATTGAGTTTTATTTCACCCTGAAAACCGAATTTGCCTTCACTTTCTTTTAATACACTATTTTCCATAAACTAGTGCTCGCGCAGTGGTCGAAGTTCTAGACTTATTGAAAATTTAAGAAAAAATCTATGAATAAGCAAGTCCCCAACATTTTTGTTCCACTTTTATATATTCATACATTCACTTTATAAAATAATAATGCAAATTTATACTTGAAATACAAAGGAATGTAATACCATTGTTGTACTTTTTGAGACAATTACAAATAAAATTCAGAATCCATCGTTACTTGTTTTACTATCTCTTTATGGGAAAGTATGTTGTAAGCGAATTAAAATTGTTTCAAGCAAACGACTTCGGCCAAGGGATTCACATGTGTCGGCCGCCATTCCGAAATTAAAGGCCGGATGGTAATGAAATGTATATAACAACGATTCTGAATTTGATTACAACGATTTATCAAAATCACAAAGCAATCGGTGAATAACATTTGGAGATTAGCAGTTTTGAAAAATTAAACATTTAAATTTGTATTCATGTACAGTTTTCAATATTTTTTGGGTATCGATAACATTAATAGTTATTGAATAAAAAAAAGAAAATTGGTTGAGAAGCAGAGGAGAAAACGGGCCTGAATTTTCAGCCTGGGCCGATTTATTTAATGATAATTTAGGAAATTTCTTTATTGAGATATATTACAATCTGTCACATTTAAGGACAATAGTAACAGTGATAAAAAGTAGCACTATTCATACTATGGTTTAATAATAATAATAAAAATATTAAGGCTTAGCGAACCCGAAGGTTCGATGCCGATACCACCAATCGATGTCCATGTATTCGCTTAACAATAGCAAATATTCAGCATACCCAAGCACGGATATTGTAATTCCCAGGTTCAAATTTTTTCCGTATGTATTACCTCTCTAATAGCATGTTGTAATGCCAAATTAAATAGGGCTTGTAAAGAAGAATCACCGTCTATTTAATGATACTTTAAATAATAAATATATATATATATATATATATATATATATATATATATATATATATATATATATATATATAAGAAAGCTTACTAATTAGGTAATGGTTTTCAGAAAAAAAAAATATAATGGTGGCCTCCGGCATATTTTCAAAATTGCCTTATTTAGAATTTCTTGAAATTCATCAATTTTTTCATAAAAACCTCTTGACTTTTGCAAGTTCGAAAGAAATCCCTTACTGAAAATACACCAGGCATTAAAATTTCAATGCCTTAATATAAATGGATACTTGTATTGGAAGCAACTAGATACCAGATGGCCTGACAGGTAGAAATCGACTCCCGCTGCGAGTCAGTGCCTTCCTGTTTTTGAACTGGATTGGCCGATAGCCAAGTATTGTTAGTAAGAGCCAAGGGAAAGCTGGTGTACCATCTATTAACTGTACGTGAGAACTATCTATGATGAATACCATGAGGTTTTTTTTTTTTTTTTTTAATTTTATAATTGTTTATTCAGAAATATTACATTCTGTCACAATCAAGGACATTTATAATAGTGTTCTGAGAGCACACTTACACTCTATTTACAATAAATAACACCTCTGGTCTCCCTTCAAAACGAATAAATCTTTCGCCTTTTACCATGATGGTTAACATTCGACTTTTAACATTTTTGTGTTAGATGAACTATTAATGTTGTTGTGGTTTTTATTTTTAAATATCCTTTCTTGAAACTTTTACATTGAAATCATTCTATCTCTTTCAAAACAGAATTTTCACGAATTCAGAACTTACCGTTGGAAGTGACGAGAAATTTCTTAAGTTACGCGACCACACAAGTTGCGACGTAATGAAGGAAAATCGATTAGGCATAAGAGGAAATAGAGGAAGGGTTAAATATTCAAAGCAAATGACTTCATTCTTTTTCTTTTTTTTTTTAGACCTATTCAATTTAACATTAGCAATTTTGAAATATTTAAATTGATATTGAATTATTTTGATTTGTCCGAAATGTTTATAACAATGTCCACATTTTTTTTCGAATTTTTGTTTTCTTTTTTTTTAATTTTAAATATTCATCTGAGCTTCACAAAGCCATCGAGTTCCTCACGTACCAATTACTTACAATCCAAAATCCTTCGTAAAATCCTCAACGCTCGTTATCATGTCACAAATAAAATCATCCATAACGACCTTAATGTTCCTTATGTTTTCTATTTGGCACAATCCAGATACCTATCCTTCCATAATAAACTTCAGAACCATCCAAAACCTCTCATTTCTAACCTTGCTTCCTCCTCGATCCCTGATAACCCTCCGAGGCGTTTGATAAGAAGATGGCCTCGAGATCTTCTATTGTGAATATTTTTTAGAGTGCTACCAGTGGGTAGTTCTCAACAAGTGATTTCATGTTATTATTTTCTGTTATCACATTCATTGAAAGTATTTTTTCTGAATTAAAATAATAATAATAATAATAATAAAATATTCATTAGTACCAATCGTCGAACCCTAGACAATCAGCAGATGTTCTGATAAAAATAATGAAACTGTGTCAGGCAAGGGGAAGGATAGCACTCAGCAGTACCTCTTCTCTGGCTTTACGATGGTTTGATAAGAACGGGGGTCTCTCATCCAGCACCTTTTTATTATCCTACTCGTATCAAGGGCTTGATCATATCTCTTATTAGTAAGTTAGTATGTCCGTGTAAATCAGTATGAAATTGTAGGAAAAAAAGTCCTTATATGTTGGTCAAGAGTTGCTTTAGTATACTTACAATAGTGGTTTAGTATACTATTATTTTCTGTAAAAAAAAAAAAAGTACGTGTTAATCATACAACTCCGGTAAGTCAGTATTCCTCTAGAACCAAAAGATATTTTAAGGAAAAAATCAATTGGATATCGTTCATATCCATAGATGCAGACTTCGAAGGAGGAGGGGAGGCGATCCCCTCATAAAAGTGTTGAAGGGACGAGAATATCGTTTCACCCCACTCTCCAATAATTTGAAGTAAAATAATTACAAATAAGCTACATGAATGAATATAATATGTAAACTAAAATCGATTAAGAAAATAAGGAAAGTCGACTAGCTGGATATGCTAAGGCCTATAAGTAGTAGTGTTGCCCAAAATCGGTCTTGGTCTTGCACTTTGCAAGACCAGGACCAAGGCCGCCTAACTGTTGCAAGACCAAGACCAAGGCCGCCTAACCGTTGCAAGACCAAGACCAGGACTAGTAAAAAAAATCGATTTTTTAAAATAAAAATTAAGGCAAAATAGTTACTAATACTTGACAATCTTAGTTACAATATGTTAATAATTGGTATAACCAATATACTTTTGCATTTAACTCATCTAATTTTTCATTCGGGCTTAGTTAGGTCTCTCCTATCTAAATAATTACAGTAATATCTCTATAGTAATAAGCTAATAAGTAACTGTAAGACTGTTGCGAGAGTCTTGCGCAAGACCAAGACCATGACAAAGACTGGGTTTGCAAAACCAAGACTCGTCTCGGTCTCGCATTTGGGCAACACTAATAAGTAGGTATGTAACTATGTAAGTAGGTATATATCACGGCCTAAATATTCCTATTATTTAAATTTTCATTCATATTCAGGGATAATAATACAGAAATATATCCTTGGATTTTATGATTCATTTCAATCTTTCACGTGGACACCTCTATTTCTTTAATAAAGTGGGAAAAATATATTTAATGACTACAAGTATAAATATATTTTATAGAAAATGTTTTTATAGATATTTTTACATAGTCAGACGTTTTATTTTTATTTTATTTGGAGTTTTATTTTTATTTGCAGGTTGGAAAAACTAAGAAATAAAATTATTTTTCAGTATTTAACATTATTCATTTTTAGCTGGAAAAGTTCTATAAATGTATCCGACGAGACGGCCAATTATACAGACTACTGACCAGAAAATCTCAACTTTCAATTGACAAAAAATTACTGATCTACAAGACAATCCTGAAACCCATTTGGACCTACGGACTTGAACTTTGGGGGACAGCAAAGTTCTCTAACATCAAACGCATCCAATCCTTCCAGTCCAAAGTCCTCCGAACAATAGTCGATGCTCCGTTCTATGTAACCAACAAAACCCTACATCATGACCTTAATATCCCATTTGTCCTTGACCTTATCCCTGAAAAATTTTCAATATTCCATCAGAACCCTACCAATCATCCAAATCCCCTAGCCCAATCCCTATCTAGTTCCACTCATCCCTACAACCATCCTCGAAGATTGAAGCGGCAGTGACCCAGAGATCTTTTATAGTATTTATTTTGGAGTTTTGGCAATGGCCAGATTCTCCACTCAAGACATGAGTGTATGTGGCTAAAGCGCTCTCGCTCAAACTCCACCGGCTTTAGCACCGGTGAGGAGGTTGAGAGACTAGCGCAGGAATTTGGGTTCCCCGCCTGATTGTATATATTGTATATAGGTATGATTGTATTTTTATGTTTTTTGTGTATTTAGGTTTTTTTATTGTATATAGTTTTTATTTATTATTACTTAGTTATTGTTTTACTTTGTTAATTTTATTATTTTTTTTTTTTTTGTATATACGGTGTGAATGTGCTCATTTATCAATATAATTATTGTCCCTGTGACAGAATATTGTATGTCTAAATAAACAAATAAATAAATGTATCTATGTTATGAACGTTGTTCCCCTTTTCTCTCACGTTTAATATATATAAATTGTAATATCATGTTATTTTGTTAAGGTATTTTTCAGTATATCCATTAAAAAAAAAATCTTACAACTACCTAAACACATATCTTATATATTATTTCTAAAAGGTGCTTTCTTGTCTTAACTCCATAACTTCGCCAATTTTTCATCAAATACAATGAATGAGCCTTCATTTTAAAGATCTTCTTTATTTTCAGATGGAAAAAAATAGTCACATACCCCCAAAATTTAATGAAAAAAAGTTATGAAGGAAAATAAACTTTATTTGCGAATAACTCAAAAATTATGCATTTTTTTCTTGATTGTAACCATGATAATTAGAAAGATTACTAAATTACCTACAAAAAAAAGTTGTAAAAATCGGACAATTATTAACGAAGATACAAAGTCCATTAGTTTTGGTTTACTTGATAATTTCTTCCTCCTCTTTAAAGATACTGCATTTAATATTTTACTACCCTTTTTCCCTGGCTGATATATACTTTATTACTTCTTAAAGCCATTTTTTTTGTTTGTACATTTTATATTTTTTAATAATTTAGAAAATCAAGGCTCTATTTTAAATGTTACCTTTGCAGTCAGCGTTTAGATAGGCCCCAGCAAAGCGATCTGTACAAATATTTTGGTCTATTATGTTAATTGGAGTATTGTCGACGATAATCGACCAAGGAAAAACAATTAATTCCTCCCTTACATAATACATAGGATCTACTTGTTTCCATATTGTTTTGGTATTTCTTCACTAAACAAAATTTTCTGCAAATTATTCGCACCAGTCAACTTGTTCCAAAATTTAATTCACTAGTTACAAAAAATTAAGCAAAAACCAAAAATCATTTTTTTTTTACAATTATTTCCTTTGTCAAAAATGTTAATTATAATTATTGTACATAACTTTAATGCAAACTATCTGAATATGTTCTGGGTGTTATTACAACGGATATCCATAATCGCGCTTGTTCTGAATATTGTTAAATCTCTTATTATAAGTTAACTTATTTTCATTTCTTAGCTTTTAAAATTTTATTTGTAAGTGTTGTCATAGTTTTGGGATTTGGTTCGGACAGTATTTAATGAATGCAAATATACAGATTGGGATTGTTGGAAATGGTCATCGAACCTTGGGGCTCGCTAACTCTTTATTTTTATGTCTAGATAGTACTGACTGTAATTTTATTATCAGTTTTAAAATTTACAACATTTTATAATTTTCCTTAGTATTTTTGTTTTTGTCCATTGCCTCCCCTCTAATCAAAATGGAAATTATATATTTTTTTTTTTTTTTTTTTTTTTTTTTTTTTTTTTTTTTATTTATTTTTTTTTTTTTTCCATCGCCCTCCCAATCAAAATGGAAATTTTATGCCTATGTGAATATCGATTCTTTCTCCTTATTTGTTTTTTTTATTTTTTTGCTATTATCAGAATTATACAATACAGCTAAAATTTAAGATAACTGGTTGAGTATATTTTCGTCGACCAGTGATATAATCTGTTTATCTTATATTCTATTTCTCTAAACAACAATCTCTTATTTCATCTCTCTCAGAAACAAAAGACCTCATAACATTTAGTTTTCATGCAGTGGAAAATACCCTGGCCAGAAAATAACTCGGACTTTTACAACAGGATTAAAATATTTAAGTGACACATGAGACAGAATGATAGAGTAGACAGCTGGCCTACACAACCTTCGAAATGCGCGCGAGTTACAAAAATATGTCGAGCTCTTAAGCTAAAAATAATGAAATTATTATTTAATATTATAATAATACTTAATTATAAAAGTACTAAATAACGGAATTTAATTAAAATATATTCTATTTTTTTAAAAGATCATGTTCATTAGTAGAAAACATAAACTATATTCATTAAATATTCTTTAAAATCAATTCAACTTATAATTCGACAGACAGAACCTTGATAAAAAAACCTTGTTAAATACTTTTTCTGTAAATATCTAAAATATGTTGTTGGATATCATGGCGTAACATTCAGTATCTTTTTTTTTTTGTTGGTGAGATACGTGTTTTATTAAGCCTTCAGATCAGGGGTGCCAAGAAGAGGTTTTCATGGCGTATGTTGCGCCATCAAAATTTTTGAAGGGAGCATATTTTGACGGGTTTTTGAATTGTTGAGGGGGGCAAATTTCTGATGAAGTGAAGAGGGGAAAATATGGAACAGACAATAAATTTAATTTTATATCATCTACGATTTTTCTAATTCTTCCTTAGCTTGCTCTGTTCTCGAGAAAAGGTGAACAATAAAATATCTTGGAAGAAGAGGGGTGGGGGGAGAGTAGGTTCTTGCGCCATCGACCTTAGAGGGGATGGGCACCGCTAATTTAGATTGCTTACTGCCCTAATGAATTGAAAAAAAAATGGGTTTGGGATCTTTTGCAGATACTGTCTAATTGTAATTGACTTAGATTAAAATTTTAAAAAAACACACACACATTAAGTGCAAAAAGCAGGCGATATCAGTCATAATATAAATATTTTTTTTTTTCTTGTCACATCCTTCGGGTTTGGTGCCATTTTCTCATAATTTATCATATGTCTATTTTAGGCAAAGGTCACAAAAAAAAAAAACACAGTTTTTTTATCTCCTGTATGCTTTATTCAACGTTTCGGCTTCAGGAGCCATTTTCAAGAACCTGCAAAACTAATTTTAATTTATTTTTTACCATTCAAATACAGCCTCAGACACATATTATTTAACATCCACAAGTAATACATTTAGTTTAAAATTTTTTTAAATTTTGAATAAACTTATATCATCCACCTACCATGCATCGCGCCATAAAATTTTTAAAATTTATCATTGCGATATGATTATCTCATACATGTATCGTTCGTTAATCGTTAAGTTTTTTTTGTTTTGTTTTTTCAAATCTACAATATATTTACTTCATCAGCTGACAGTTAATATTAACTATTATATTTTACCAAAAAATATAAAATTTCTATTTTTTATAATAATAATTACAAAACCATAGCCTTCGGTAGAAACAATTTGATTACGAGAAACTTGAAAGAAGTAACTAATTCATTATGATCTAACCAACGAAAAGAGTTCAAAATAATTTTAGTACAATACAATACCACACTGTAAGAAGCTGATAATCTAAGATCTAGGTACCAACTTTATCAAGATGTGATTCGGAAGACTCTTATAACAGAATAGATAATCAACGAATCATAGAAAATAAAACGAATATTCGCCCAGGGCGAAATCAAACAGTAATAGTCCGTGGTATACACACATTCTTATAAAATTATAAGCATCCGCCTGAAACTTCGTAAATAGCTTCATCTCACCGTAACTTACAACTATTTTATTTACAAAATCCTCGAAATTGGGGCGTTTTCAATCTGGACGTCAGTAAACTTTGTCTATTTAATTATGAATGACTAAAAATTCGTAAATACATATTTGCTATCCACTTGAATCGTAATATAATTTGATCACAAAATGTAGAGAAAAGCTGACCAACAAAATTTAATTTGACCTATATAACCTGGTTATTTTGACATTTTGGGGTTGTAGGTCACGTCAAACGACGCAATATTTTTGAAGGCTACCTTTTTTCTCGATTTTGTCCTCGAATCATCCTACGATCCCAATGAAAAGTTAAGTTTTTAGTACCTAATTGAATAGACAAATCCGGTACCTATTGAAATCCGGATTGAAAACGCCCAAATTCCAAAAATTGTCTTAAATAAAATAGTTGTAGGTTACAATTAGATGAAGCTACTTGCGAAGTTTCTGGCGGATGTTAATAATTTGATAAAAAGGGGTCTGTACCACGGACTATATTTCGTGAATAAAATGGCTTTCTTGAAACTCCTTCATCACTTAATAATTAATGTTTACACTGCGAGAAAGAATGAAAACCAATATCGAAATATTTTTTTTTAATTTAATTTGAAATTAATTTATTTCCATAGTGGAAATAAATATATATATATATCGGATTTAGCCCTAAACTATTCTGATACACATTGCATTATAATATGACCTATATAAACCTCATTTTAGGATATAGTGTAATCCTTGACATACTCCATATCCTTTATAAAATCGCTCTTCTTGCCAAGAATCGACGCGCCCTCCTGCACCGAATATGAAAATCCCCCGTTGACGTTCATGACACACATGTACACTAACCCAAATGTATTCAAAAATTTCTAATATAAATCTCCGCAGGTCTGTTTTGAACTTTTGGGATAGATTCAAGAATTCGCACCGGTGATCTATGGCGATTTAGATTAGGAGGGAATCAAGGTTTATGGAAAAAGTTAAAAGTTAGAAAATAGCTCTCTCAATCACTCAATCTCTCTCTCTCTCTCTCTCTCTCTCTCTCTCTCTCTATCTCATCTATCTCATCTCTCTATATATATATATATATATATATATATATATATATATATATATATATATATATATGATATTATTAAAAAGTATAAAACAGCAGACCAATTTCCTTTTTGCAAATTATACAACTGTTCGAGAATTGTGAGTTCTTGTCTCGACTTCCAAATGATACTTCTGAGGATGACTCACATAATTAGCTCGAAACGTCAGCTAACCCAATAAATAGATCGACTGAAATTCTTGAAATCGACTGACAATTTTGTTTTAAACATATTTCATGGATTTCTAAAACAATTGCTTAAGCACATGAACTGTAGTTTTCTAATTCTAGATCCGATATTATATTTAAATAAGTGGATATCTATAGGCAGTTTATTCCAAAAAAAAAATTAAGTAACAGTAAAAAGTAACATAAATAAAAAGTAACATTTTAGAAAATTAAATTAGTGAAGAATTTGACAAAATTGCCCTCTGTGAAATTACAACATTATCCACTTATAATTAGTGTGACTTTTAACCTATAGATGATGAATCTCGATGAATGAAAATCTCGTAAGTCCGTTTTATTAAACAATACTTATGGGAAAATAAGAGTTGATAACTGATAGCAGTACAATTCATAATCATTTATTGGTTAAATATAGAGGTACTTTCAAATATCTCTGGATAAATATAGATCAGAAAGTCGAGTTATGTTCTTACAAATAAAAATGGATTTACAAGGTTTTTATTGCTTACCGTCGATAATATAAATGTGTCATTTTAAAAGTATTAATGAGTTCTTAGCAGTAAGGTTTCAGATTTAGCTCCGATAAAAATGCACTTCAAAATTTTTATAATAGTTCAACATTGCCAGTAAATAATTTCTATTCAATGTAGAAAGTTGTGTGATGTGCGCACCAGACTTTTTTTTTATATTACAACGTAACACAGTATGATCGGTACCAAATTAGAAATTGAAAATGTTTTTTGAATGCATAGTTATAGAACGAAGTATATATGTATGTATATATTATATATATAAATAATAATAAGGCTTAGCGAACCCGAAGGTTCGATGCTGATACCACCAATCGATGTACGCATCTTCACCACGCCGCTAACCCACCCACCAGATAACGCAATCTTCCACCCGCTTGGTCACGGGGATACGGGAGGGCTTTGGGGCTGAAGCCCCTCCTCCCAAAATAGTAAAATATAACCATGTTTTATGAAAATAAATATAACAAAATTATCTCTTAAAGTATTATTGTTCGTGTAATTACATTTAAATGGACTTTAGGAATTACTTAAACACCATTTCATATAGGTAGTACCTTTACTTTTTTCCAAAGAAATTATCGCTATTTTTATGAAAAAGCTTTCGGGCTGAAGCCCCCCCTCCCCAAAAAAATTAAATCCTGGATCGGCTAGTGATTTGTTCTACCCTTCGGATTCTTACCAGTCCGCACAGCAAATATTAACTCTGTACGAATTCTTTCGTTACTGATCCCAGCGATTTTACATGACTATTTTATTTTCCTCAACTTAATCGTCTCAAATCTATTAATCGAATACAGTTCGTGCAGCATTATGTAACCACCTAAATTCTCCGGTTGACTCACCCTTCTCCGGTCCGAATATTTCGCGCAATACTTTATTTTCAAAAACCTTAAGACGTTGCTCATCCCTTTATGTAAGCGTCCACGTTTCATTAGGTGTTAATATTGAATAGCAATCTACTTGAGATTGCTAGATCTCCTAGACTAAGTCAATATTTTTCCTCCTTGGAATACGAACCCTAAGAGCTACAAGGTGTTCTAAATGGAGCTAGTTAAAAAGTAAAATGAAAGCCTAAACATAGATGCCAATAGCTAGGACAACATCCTACAGATTGAGCTCCGCTGACGAAGAATTATTGGCCACGAGTCCCGAGGGCCTGCTGGAACAACGCCAACACAATCTATATCTCAGCTCACAACATGAGAACACAACGGAGCTCCGGCAGAAATAGCGGGTAGAGAACAATATTTAGGGGTGAGTGTACTCTCGACCGATGATACATAAATATATTTACGAAATCTTATCATACAATAGGAATGAGAATATATATTGTCGGTTGCAAGTCATTAAGGGACATTCCTAACTATAAATCACTAAGAACTTTGAATTTTCTCATTGTGAAATCAGTCAATTGTACGCTTGTTGTAATTAAATTTGATATACGGAAAGGGGGGGGGGTCCGTAAGTAGAAAGGAGTATTTAAAAGGCCTCAAGAGTTACAAAAAAGTTTATATGATTCGATTTTACTGGTCCGATTTTTATAAGAATTATAGGAAATTTATTTCTTTTTTAAGTGTCACGGTTTTTGTTGAATATCAAGTAACACGGGCGGATCTACGGGGTGGTGGGGAGCTTTCGGGCTGAACCCCCCTTCCCCCAAAATAGTAAAATGTAACCATGTTTTATGGAAAAAAAATATTTAAAAATTATCTCTTAAAGTATTATTGTTCATATAATCACATTTAAAAGGACTTTAGGAATCACTTAAACACCATTTCATGTAGGCAGTTAGTTTATTTCTTTTTTTTCTAAAGTAATTATTGTTATTTTTATGAAAAAAAAAGCTTGAAGCCCCCCCCAAAATTAAATCGTGGATCCGCTAGTGGCAAGTAATAACTAAAAAAATGTTCAATTTAAGTAATTAAAAAGTGCTTGAGGAACTCGCTCTATTTCCGTATTAATACTGGCAGGCTAAACATTTTTATCAACTTGGTTAATAGTGTGTTGCGTGTCAAAGGTCTAATATTAGAAGTTTTACTTCAACTGTGTTACATGCATCATCAAATATCTCGAATTACGACTATATGTATATATATACACACATACACCAGTCAGTGGTAACAGAGAATGTGAGGGGTCTTCGAATCTAAAATATTCTTTCAATAATTATTTATATTTAAAAATGTTGAAAAAATGGGAGAGTTATAGTATTTAATGTTACCGAAAAGTGGTTTTTCGATTAATTAATTAATCTCAAGGTTAAATAAGTTAAATAAATCCAGATATCATTCCTATATCATTAGATGCTTAAAAAATAATTAATTATTATTATTATTATTATTAGTGGAAAAAATTACAATTAACTAAATTTAGGGCGCATAGAAGAATAGCAAGAACCAACCATCCTCCTAGATCCTCACCTCTCCCTCCACGACCAAGTTTCGAAGAATTTCCGACTCTTCAGCAGCCCTTGAGAAAAGAGCAGCCAATACAAAAAAATGCTTCGCAGAAAGCTACGCCAGCTCAGCTGCAGGAACCATCAAGAAACCAGATGACAAGAAGAGAAAATGCTACTACATCTGCTCACATCAAACCATCATGTTCAGGTATGAGGCGGGAAACTACTCAGCAGCCACCTTCAGCTGAAAATAATGCCCCACCTCAATTGCTCCAATTACTCAATGGTTTAAACTCCCTCATACAGCCCCTGTTTAGTATCCTCCAACAGCTTGTACAGGTGACTCAAGCCATGTATCCACAAAATGGCCGCTAATCAGCTGCCTGCAGGCTCTTTGTCCATCCTTCTGTGGAGACATGGCCACAGCTGACATACCTCAGAACATGAGCAGGAGACTAAAAAGGCGTTGGATGAGGGATCTCCTTCCTTAGACAACCTAAGTAATTGGAACAAGTTAGGGAAGAGGTACTGCTGAGTACTTTCCTTCCCCATGCCTGTCATGTCATTATTTCCTGTATCGTCATCACATTTGCTGATTGTCAACAATATTTTGACAGGCGCAAATATATTTGTTATAGACAAAAAAAAAAAAAAAAAATTAAATTATACCTCTTGTTAGTCCATTGATGAAAGTGTTAATATTAAGCTTGAGTCATGGGAAATAGATTTGAATAATTATTCATACGGAAATGGAAATACAGGTCAAAGCCATGTAATTTTTTCCCAATGAATGCTTTTCCGCAATGTTTTACAGGTAATTTATTGGTAGGTAATAATGAGAATTACACAATTTACATTTCAAGAGTTTTGTCAAGTTGGTAGTTGTATTTCATTACAATAGAATTAGCATATTTAGCATTATTGGTGAAATACGAGATGGATTGCGAAGATATTAAGGATTTTTTTATATTTATGGAACTTATTTTTAATACTATACTATTACTGATACTATAGCTACCAATAAATAAAGAAATAATTATTTAATTTATTTATTTATTCGTGCGGATGTGTTTATCGAATTGTTTTACTAATCGTTCATAATGCCTTCATATTATAATGAAGCCATGATATCAGGATTAATGTATACATTTATTAATTAAATAGTTTTCCTATTGTATTATCTTTAAATAATATTTATTGTATTAATAAGTTTTTAATAATATCTAATAAAAATTTAGTAGTTGGGAAAGTCGCATTTCTTGAAATATGAAAAATAAACATTTTACATTAATATAATTTGAATATTTTAGCTATTTTATTGCATATTTGAATGATTTTTATAAAGTATATATTTTGCAAATTTATATTCAATTCACTTTAATACATATTTATTTCTGTGTTGAAAATCAGAAGGTAAATCTAACGCTGGAATTAACACTAATTAGTGGATCTAACACTAGTTATGTCCGTCTTTTAATTCATTGTTTCAAATTTACATCCTCCAAATTATGAATCACTGATCAACGAAATACAGTACAAATATTACATTATCTTTAGTATCAATATGAATGCAAAAGATAATATAAATTTTGAAAATATTTGTTAAGAAGAAATAGAAATTTTAAACTTTAAATGTTTAAAGAATTATTAAATAATTAATTAATCTAAATAAGAAAATAATAGTCCGTGGTACAGACCTATTTTTATCAATTTCATCCGGCTGAAACTTCGTAAATAGTTTTATCTCATCGTAACCTACAAATATTTTATTTACAAAAATTCTGGAAATAGGAGCGTTTTCAATCTAGAGGTAGGCAAATTTTGTCTATTTAATTAGGCAATAATATCTCGTAAATACCCTTTAATCATAAGATAAGTTGAGCACGAAATCGAGAAAAAAAGGTAGCCTTCAAAAGTATTGAGCAGTTTGGCGTGACCTACACCCATAAATTTTCAAAATAACGAAGTTATATAGACCAAACGGCTCAATATTTTTGAAGACCGCCATTTTTCTCGACTTTTTGCTCAAGATATCTTACGATTAAAGTGGAAAGCAAATGGGTGTTTACGAGTTTTTAGTACCTAATTAAATAGAGAAAGTTTGCCTACCTCTAGATTGAAAACGTAATAATTCCGAGGATTTTCGTAAATAAAATATTTGTAGGTTACGATGAGATGAAGTTATTTACGAAGTTCCAGCGGGATGTTAATAATTCGATAAAAAGGAGCCTGTACCACGGAGTATAAGGAATATTTTTTTAAAAGTTTTTCTTATTTTATAAATATTACCAATAAACAAAAAAACAAAACAAATTAGGTTCCCGACACCTGAATTTCAACCTACAAATGCGCTCTTACCTAGATATCTATAGAGGATGTTTGAAATAGTCTACAATTATTTTTCCCTCCTCTTCCTCGCCTTGTAGGATATACGGGGTTTTACTGGGCCAGGGAATGAAGGCAGAGGATTAATGATTAATGACGCATTTAAAAGCACACCGAGTACCGAGAATCGAACTCGTAATTATATTATCACATCTTATAATTAAACTGAAGAAGGACAGATTTTTTTTTTTTCATACTCGTTGCTGAACTTCTTCAGGGTAAACAAGTAACGAGGAAGAAAAACCAGATAACATTTCGCTGCAATGTCGGTCTCGAATATGTAATCAAACTTTCAAAAATATCACTCTTTCAGGATCTTAATATCCGTGTGAGTAAGCTAGTTTTATTTATCCTCAATTAAAAATATGATAATTTAAATTTAAAATTTGGATTATATAATAATAAAATATTGGGTATATTCATAATATCTTAGTAAATTTAATAAAGATTAAATATAAACTCGATACCACGACGAGCTGGTTGAACTTCAATAAAAATAAACACGATAATAAATATGATTCTCCTTTTTTACAAATCTACTTTAGACTTTCCGAACCCAACTCCTAAACTATGACTTAAAAAGCTAAGTAACGAAAAATAAATTAACTTATAATAGGGGATTTAACAATATTCAGAAAAAATCGGGATTAGAGATATCCGTTGTAATAAAAACCAGAACATATTCAGATAGTTTGGATTAAAGTTATGAACAATAATTATAGTTAATATTTTTGACAAAGTAAATAATTGTAAAAAAAAATAATTTATGGCTTTTACTCAAGTTTTTATAATTATTCAATTAAAATTTTGGGACAAGTTGGCGAAATTCGAATAATTGGCATAAACTTTTGTTTCGTATAGAAATAGCAAAACTATATGGAAATAAGTAGGTAATATGTATTATGTGAAGGAGGAATTAATTGTTTATCTTTGGTCAATTAGAATATTCCATTTAACATAATAAAGCAAAATATTTGTGCAAATTACATTGCTAGGGTCTATTTCGAAAGGATGACTGGAAAGGTAATATTCAAAATAAAGCCTTGATGATGGGATTTTTTAAATTATTTAAAAATATAAAATGTACGAACAAAAAAATGCCTTTAAAAAATAATAATGTATATATCATCCAGGAAAAAAAAAAGAGTAGTAGAATAGTAAATGCAAAATCTGTAAAAAGAAAGAAATTATTAAATATAATAAATCTAATGAATTTTAAGAAATTGCGAAAGGATATGAATATTTTTCACATATGAAGGAGAAGAATATCTTTAAAATGAGTAGTTAATCATTGGATTTGATGAAGAATGAACGAAGTTATGGCGTACCGACAAAAAAAAACTAACGTGTGTGCTTTAGACCACACGATATAAGTGAAAATATCAACAAGGCGAGATTAATATGGTCTTATTACGAGAATATCAAAGCCAATGTTGTTATCTTTCGAGGTCCCAGCATGTTTTACTATGACCTACTACTTTTTCCTCACAGGAAATACCTTATCAAATGAATTCCCTTTGATAAGGGAGTAAGTGAAGGAAACTCAGTTTCGCTGAATGGAGAAGCAAAAAATAAAACAGTTACAAAATAAACAAACAACTCTAGAAATAGATCTGAGGGCCAAAACAAAACAGAAATAATTGAACGTCTAATTTATTACTGCAGTATCTGGGATTTCGTATAATCAACTTGAAGAATAGTTTTTTTTCGTTTGTCAGAGACAGTTTAGACCTTTTGTTGGAAAGTAATTATTGCGGCATTTATAGCAATTGTTTATAGTCTATTTTCCTTCGAAAATAATAAACTATTTGCACTTTATCGAAAGACGTCAATGGAAGGCGGGGTTAGTGTTTCTATCGGTTTACGAACCCTTAGATCACAATTCTGTAATTTTAGAGATGTCAGTTATACAAATAAATTTTTTTTCCACCTCGCTATATTTTGGCTTCCCTAGCGGTCTGCTATTTGGCCTAATAAGCTGAAATTCGGTATACAGAGTTGGTTCCAAGGCGGAACAATACTATTTAAACTTAGGAAAAATTTCGTAAAAATTCCGGCTTGTAAGAAGGTTTTTTCACATTTTATGTTAGAACATATATGAGAGTCTACCAGACTGATCTTGCTACCTGTAAAAATGGCGGCTGATTTAAAGAATATTAGACCAGTAACTTGAGGATCGAAACGGATAAATCATTAAAAAAAATGTGGAAAATGTTTTGTTTTAGATAAAAGTTGTAGTGTTAGAATAAAAGTTCTAGAACATCAAATTCAGCGTTCACTGTCATAGGTGAAAAAAAATCTGACTTAATGGCCGTTAATAGTTTTCCGTTACTTGGTCCCGTTAGTAATTTCGTTTTTTAATTGTCTGAACATAGGTGTGAATGTGATTTATTTACTTTAATTTCATCTAGCTTTTATCTATTATTTCATTATTTTTTTGTACACAAGAGTACCTATTTACTTATTTTATTTTTTTTAATATTTATTTTTCTTTATTATTGATATTAATTGTATGTACATATTGTGTGAATGAATCATGTAGCCTTAATATTAATGCCCTTCAATTTGGCAGTCATTCAATAAAGTATTCAATAAAGAAAAAAAAAATTGTCTGAATCCATAAACAAGTTTAAAAAAAAAAAAAAAAAATATTCCACTATTTTCCCAATGATTTTTCTGTTTCGATCCTCGAGTTCCTGACCTAATATTCTTTAAATCAGCCGCCATTTTTACAGGTAGCAAGATCAGTCTGGTAGACTCTCATAAATGTTATAAATATATTTTAAAAACTGCTTTTAATTTTTTCATCAAATAACGTTGACTTTTCCTCACGGGCTTTCGGATTAATAGTGAAGCATTTTTTTTTCATGCGAAAGGTTAAAAAAAAATTTGTGCTCAGAACTGAAAATTTCCGCTTTCCGAAATCAAAGATCAAATTTGGTTTCGTGTCTGTCTGTATGTCTGTAGTCAAATCTATGTAACGGGCATATCACCTACAATCTTTTATCCGATTTTCATGCCATTTTAATTTATTGTGCGGGTCAGTGCCTAGATGGTTCCAAATCAATTTTATCAATTCCCTCCATCTCTTCCGCTTACGCAAGAAACGTATTTTTTTTAGATATTGCGATATTTCAGAAATGCCTTGTTCGATTCGGCGCAAATATCCGACTGACAGACTCTCATATTTTAATATAAATATTGTAAACAATAAAAAAAAAATTCAAAGTTTTTATCGACGTCGATTTTTTCTCAGGGGCTCGCGGACTACATATACATACCTTAGAGAGGAAATAAAAGAAAATCGGTTGGGAAATAGAGGATAGAAATAGGGACTGAACTGTTTTGCCTTTGCCTAATTATGTAATGATTATTTCATGATTGTATCTTTGTAGTATTAGCACAATATGTATCCTACTATTATTAATGTGAGATCTACAATGGAACTTTCACATGAGTATTTGAACCCATACAAGTAGGAAACCCCGTATGTGAAAAAGGCTTCACATTCGAATAGAATATTTTAAATAATTTCAAAGAGAGGGCATCTCGAGTCTAAAACAAGTTTCAACTCATCATATTATAATGGAGAATGAGTTCAATAATTGTTCTTAAACATGTTTTCAATATATATTTATGTAGTTTGAGAGATCTATTATATTTTATATAAACCAGCAGCAGTTTGAAGAAGAAATAAAACATGTTTACGATTCCCGCATAAAAACTAACTCTATTCGCTATTCGCTATCCTCGAACATAAAAGTCGAAATATAATTGACAGGTATAATAGTGGCGGTCCATTAATGATCTGAAAAGTGCCTTAGCCTTCTCAAGCTTTTAAAAAAATATTAAACGGTTTCGTAAACACCAAATTATTTATAATTATATATTTAATTGATAATCAAGGTGTAAACTCATAGATTCGTCAAAAACAGCATATCGGAAATTTGACCAGATCGCAATACTTTCCTTACCTAATATATTTTGCGCAGCAGCTATTGCGCATGGAGCACCGAATTTCTGTCACAGGCATCAGTAGTCAAAACCCTAATAAATAAAAAAAGAAGCAACAAAATCGGTTCACTAGTTTCCGAGAGAATTTTGGCACAGACAGACCAATGGCTTAAAATTTTCGGACTCTGAAACGTATAGTATCCGTCGAAAACCGCATGTCGGAAATTTGACCCGATCGCAATACTTTTCTTACCTAGTGTTTGATCCCGGTAATTTGGTGTGAGCTAAATATTACCCATTGGCCTTTTATTCCGTTTCTCTGTTTTAACTCTATATTATATTATACATTATTTGTACATCTTGATAGACTTTAACAATATCTCAATTTTCTATCTAACTATTCGCAATGTCTTATTTATTTTCATATCTTATATAACTTCATATTCCTTTTTTTCTGTTTTACATTTTATTCTAAGATTCCCATTTTAATACTTATGTCATTTTTTTTTATTATGTTTACTTCATCATTCCACACTTTGTAACGGTTATTATTATTTATCTCTTAGTTCTTACTATTGTCATTATTCTAACAACTTCATTTTACTTTATTTTTTTACCTACACTACTAATGTTTCTCATGCCTTGTTATCTGGTTCTTTTCTTAGCCCTGATGAAGGCCTGAACTTCAGGTCGAAACGTCGGCAAATGTCAAAATAAATAGTATCATTTATTTTTGCCTTCTTATTTGACTGATCACCCCAACTATTCTTATCTTCATTATTCACGACAGTCAACCAATTACCAATTATTTTGGATACTCTAGTATTGTAGACCAAATGGAAGTGCAGTGATTACACGAGGTAACGCTTAGCGTGTTCCCATGAGGTTAATGACCTCTGTAGTCAAGTCAGGGTAACCAATAAAACATAACCAATCCTTCACATCAACACAACACGCTTTTTAAGTGCCATTTTACCCACAACTATATTGTATATAATGGTATATAATAAACAGTAAAAATAAAATTTGTTCACTTGTACAATTTTGTTGTTCTTAAAAGATGAAGTAAATATTTTTGATGGTGAAATTACAATTTTGTCGTATGGCATTCCCTTGTTGGAAGTGATTTTGCTTCAGACTCATATTGTATTGATAATTTGGACTCAATTGGTGTCTGAATTTTAGCTTCTTTTTTTGGCCTCCTCTTCTTCCTTCCCCAGGCTTTTCCTTGGGATTTACCAACCCATTTTTTTTTTCTTAAAAAAGAATTTTTGTAAAATAAAAATGAGAGTGTGCATATTTCACCAATGACTTGGATTAACTATTCAGGAAAACTTTGCATCAAAATGGAGGCCAATAAAATGGTGTTCCAGATTTGTCCAAAAGTCCAGATTTGTTTTCTTCATTTGTTTTTTTACTTTCCTACCTAAACTAGGTAAGGAAAGTATTGCGATCGCGTCAAATTTTCGGTTTTCACGGATCTATACGTTTCTGAGTTTCCTAAGTCTTAAAAACACATTGTCAGCAATGGTCTGTCTGTGCCAAGATTATCTCGGGAACTAGTTGAGTTCCTTGGAAGAGAGAGAAAAAAGAAAAGAAATTTGGTGCCCGCATCATACATGTCCTACTATTACATCTTTTTTTAACAGAAATTATTGTTTGACGAAATTGACTGTGGCAAAAAGTTTTTTATTAGCAATATTAGAGAGAGTATTCAATTTTTTACGCTGATATTCCTAAAGGTGGTGTACATTGCTTTTGCTTATAAAAGAAATCATATTCAAATATTTTCTTTGATCAATTTTCAGGAAAACAAATCTAATTCAATTTTTTTTTGTTTTTTAGTGAACAAATTTAAAGATATAAAAACTTTGCTGAAATAGGTAGGAAAGTCGTGTGACTGGACACACCAGATTTTTTTATCTTCTTTTTACAACTTACAACTAATTCTACGACTTAGAAAGTGGTCGAGTTAAATATGCATCATACACATACATATATATATATATATATATATATATATATATATTTTTTTTTTTTTTTTTTTGCCTTTACAGATCTCGTAGATCTTTTACCGCCTTAACAAGCTTACTCCATCTCTTCCTATCTTGGGCTATTTCTTTCTAATTATCTGCATGTAGCTCTATTGCAACTTTGTTGATTTTATTTATCCATCTGGATTTAAGTCTATCGCTTACTGCACAACTGAGTTATTCGTTCTCGAATTGTATCGACTTATTTGAAGACAACATTTAGTCATATTTCTTTATAATATTCATTTTCAGCATTCAATTTAAAGTTCTCTGCTAAGTCAAAGCAGAGGCGTTTCAAAATAGTGCACATTGAGATGGAAATCAAATACGTCATAATTTTATTAACACTAGACAATTCAAGTTAACATGAAACCGTACCTCTCCCCTTCCGAATGTGAAAAAAATGCCTGCCCAAGTTGTGAGGAGACGTCGCACCTGACGACAAAATGTTTTGGCAATTTTTTTTTTTTTTTTTTTTTTTTTGCACAGACTCTAACTTCCAACTTTCAAACCAAAATCTGAAGGCCTTGCATTTTATCGGCTTCAATTTGAGCTTTAGGTGCGTTTAGACATTTCACAAACTACGGGAAATACAAATATCTAAATAGTTGTTTACTTAACCATTTTTTTTTCTTATGTTTTCCATCTCTGGTCACAACAGAACTAAAAGCCAAGGTAACAAGAGAAATAAAATAAAAAGTTTATATTAGCTCTAATGTCGCTATTGCTTAAGTTAGATAAATGTGTTTGTCATAGTTTGTGAAATGTCTAAACGCACCTTTAAAGTTAAGTTAGATAATTGTGTTTGTCATAGTTTGTGAAATGCCTAAATGTACCTTTACATAGAGCTCTCTCTGTACTTTCAATAGTTTAAAAGAAACGGTCTTTCAATAATCAACAAGTTCTATTTATTAGGAAATACAAGAAATTACCATTTTGAGACTTAATTTCATCATCCACATCTACCAGAAGTAATGACAACCATTGAGTCTGCTGTAAGGAATAATAGTGGTAGTAGCATTGATCGACCTGAGAGAGAGGAGTGCCCAGTGGTATCCCTTCCTTTCTTGATTTTAGTATAGTTTTCAAGCAAGTAGATCCCTCATCCAGTTTCTTTTATACCTCCTAACCGTATTTTCGAACATGTTAATCAGTGTATCAGTATGCGATCATAAACGGTTGGCATGTAAAAAATTTTAATGTGAAGTAATGTTTGTAATGCTACGTCACCCATGAAGCCTTAGTTATAAACCTGAATATTTTTGACCGAAAAGTATGTAGTTCTCGCATGTGGGTCGTTTTGGCTGGTCAGTATATCTGTGAAACCTAGATCCATATTGGCTACCCTATGGTTACCTATTTTGAAATATTATTTTAACAAATATATTGTTAAGAAACTTATTATTAAAAATAAGTGAATTGTTATAAACTATTCGTAGTAATAGTAATTTCTACGATATTTGCTAAACTTAAATTTACGTATTCGGTTCTCCTCCCTCTCAAATGGGCGCCATTTTGTGAAACCCTCTCTTTGGGTAAACAGGCTAGTGTACATTATATTCTAAGAAAATTATAACTGTGTATGGCTAAAAGTTTTCTTCAAATAAGAAACAACAAATCTCAAAAATTATATTAATATAACCTTACTTGGTGAAAATTTAACAATCATTGATTTTTTTTGTTGAAGTGAAAACTTCATTAGCCGCTTTTTGCATGTTTATTGTGGAGAGTGAATTATATTGAGACGTCAGATCTCCGATGTGTAACGCTCGAGAAAGGTCGGCTGGAGTCGACTAATTAAAGTGTTTTTGCATATGGATTAAAATATCTCAGAAACTACAAATCAGACCTGCATATTGAAAGCGAGGGAATTATCTAGAATTTCATCATTTCTGTAATATACCATCGTTCATATCTATCTTAACACACATGTATCTTAACGCGACACCTGGGAGGCGAAAAGTGAAACAAATATGGATCAAAATATCCCAGAAACTATAAATCAGACCTGCTTATTGTTAGCGAGGGTAATGTTCATCATTTCATTCTCTTTGTAATGGTATATTATTCGAAATTGTATCTTAACGCTACGCAGTGTTAGAGAGACGAAAAGGGAAAAATATTATCGAAAACCAAATCAGTTTTATTGAAGATGTAGATTAAAATATCTCAGAAACTAAAAATCGGACCTGCATACTGTAAGCGAGGAAAATGTTCAGCATTCAATCCTCTTTATAATTAGCTATTATTTATAATTTATATTTTATATTATTAATCACACTTTGTTGATGTTTTCAGTTATATCGTTTTTTCTAAAGCACACGCCTTAGTTTTTTTGTTATAAAAATAAATAAATGAAAATGCATTAACATTATCGTCTAAAAATAACAAAGAAATTGGATCAACGTGCCCCATTTCCCTGTATTGATTATATAATTGCGAATTCTGGAGAGAACACATTAACGTATAATTATACACAAGCAATGTTAAAATATTCGAGCCCTGCCCGATACAGTTTAGATTAATTAAATATTTCCTCCCATTAGAGAATTCTCCCTCGGCATTCCGTGGAGCCTTACCGCTTAACCTATATTGGTATAAAACGGAGATGCGAGTACTTAAATATTTGCTATTTATAATATTTAATAATGAATGTTATAAAATATATTTATATCCTACACGGAAGGTTATGTGTTTGGGTTGTCCACCAAAAGATATGTAACCATTTTAAGTTTTTTTTTTTGTAATTTTTAAGTTTGATGGTCATACCAGACTGAAACGACAAGAAACCGACCGACGTTTCCGATTACTTCAGCACTTACTAGACCAACGTTCGAAAATTTATATTAATTACAAAAGACTCATATACGTGAGAGAAATGCTTTATTAAAAGTAATGCTGCCCTACTATATAGGGTTGCTTCGTACAGAGCATACTTATCAATCCATACGGACATTAATTTTATATTAATTTTTTTCAATTGTTTATAATAAAGCCTTTTTGGACTTACGGAGTTGAGCTATGGGGCTCCACTAAACCATCGAATTCCTCTCGTATCCAATTCTTACAATCTAAAATCCTTCTTAAAATTCTTAATACTGCCTATTTTGTTACAAATAAAACCATCCATAAAGCCCTTGATGTTTCTTATGTTTCAGATTTGGCCCGATCCAGATACCTATCATTCCATAATAAACTTGAGAATCATCCCAACCCACTCGTTCCTAACCTTGCTTCCTCTTCAATTCCTGATAACCCTCCGAGGCGTCTGAAAAGAAGATGGCCCCGTGATCTCCTAACGTAGACATATTATTAGAGTGCTACCACTGGGTAGTTTCTCAACAAGTATTTTCACGTTATTAAATCCATATGATCAAATATACTAAATGCATTTCTTTGATACAGTTGTAAATATCATTAAGAAATAAGTTTGATGGCACGAATTATTCAGGAAGGTCCCGTGGATTATTCAATTTGGGATCAAAATCTATTTAAACGGTTAGCTGGTTTAAATTATCCATATCATAAATGATTTGAACAATTTGAGCTCAAAATAATGACAAAATATTTTATTATACATATTTTAAGTATTATCAAATCTTTGTTGATTCATATGTGTAAGATCGTGACCGTATGCTTAGCATTTAAATTGTTAATATCTGAAAAATTAAAAAGATGAAAATAAAAATATTTTCATTAAAAAGAAAACACGAAAATTACTACTTTAACATCTTGGTAGATTGTTTGGGGAAATTTACATCTATGAATATTTAAAATTGGTATAATTTTAAATACACGTCTCCTGGCAAAAATATATCATCACATGAATCGGTACATGTCAACATCCGAGTGTTGAATTTTCTTCCGGAGTGGGGAGCACCCACAACTACTTAAAATATTTGGAGATGTCAATTTTCCTAACAATCTTCTAAGGTATTTAAGTTAATATGGATGGATACATACATGGCTACATAGATGGATACATTCCCTTAGGACGGATAGCATTAACCGACGTCTGTAGTCCATTTTTTTTTTTTAAATTAAAATTTAAACTGGTGAACGCACCAGTTATAGTTATGGTATAGACAGGTTGGACTTTAAATGTACATAATAAGCTTCTATATTGATTGATGGTTCCAGTTTTTTCTAGATTGAAGAACAGTGCCCTCTATTGACAATTGTATGAACAAAGTTTGAAATGTCTATCACTGTTGTTTCTATAGTGCTCTTGAGATCAGTGTGTTTCATACCTTCCTAATAATAGTTTTGCTAAAAGTAAGTTGAACATTTATGTTATGTTATCTTATATTATGTTATAAACTATCAACTCCCAGCACCCTTCCTATATTTGTTGTCTTCTCCAGCCTAAACCTTCAGTCCACTCAATAAAAACGAGATCCCGTGTTTCTGACCTCTATATTCCATTCCACAGGACAAAAACCTATGAACGTTCCTTCTTAGCCCGCTCCGTCTCCTACTGGAATTCTTTGCCACATAACATCCGTCATGCCTCTTCACTGTCAACCTTCAAATACCTCCTTGTCCAATATCTCCTCACATCCCAAACAAACGATTCGCAATCATAAATTTCATTTTATGAACTAAATCTGTGAGAAGTAAATGGTGGTGCCTATTGTTTAAGTTTTAACATAAAACAGCAATGATCTTTGTCACCCAGTTGGACTATTATTTTTACTATTTATTTATTTTTCTCTTCACCTCACGTTGTGCTTTTTCTTTCGGGTATATAAGTTTATATGATATACTATTTGTCTTTCTGTATGCCAATATGAGTATGTACGTATACATAGATCCTTTTTTTCCATTACACCACAAGTAATCCTGAGATTTTATTTTATTTTATCTTAGTGTTTGCATATTATTAGATAAATCACTTTAGATATTATTACATTTTGTATTAAGTTATTTTTCTATTAGATAGCCTAGTGTCTATAAATTGTGTAGTTATGTACATATGGATATGTAATTTCTTTTCTTTTTTTTTTAATCGTTTTCCATCACAATAATAACTAATTTTGAGAATATTTTATGTTCATTTATACAGTTATATATTTTTTTGTTTATTTTTTAGTGGTTACATACTACTTTTAAATAATGTATTTAATGTTAGAAAGTTTATAAGTTAGTTTTTGGACAGATTTGTATTTTATTTTTGTATTAATTCATCATTGTTATTACATAAGAGGACTTAGTCCCAGAATAAAGTTCAATTCTCTATTCTATTCTATCTTTAGAGTTAAATAAAGATTTTAGAATTTTTCTTAGGTATATCTATGACTGGTACCGACCCCCTGTCTATTACTGGAAAAATTGAATTTCGGTGAGTCCATCAATAGTGCAAAAAAGTGTTGTTTTTTTAAATGGAGATTATACACGCATAATTGAATATTTGTTCAATTTTAAATTGTTAAATAGAAAAAGAAGACCCTAGAGATTCTGAATGTCCAACGGGTACATTTATAACTACAATAATTACGGTAAGCCAAAAATACAAAATTTCCTTAGCTATGTCCAATACTGGTGCGCTAACCAGTGCTTTGAGATCTGCAAATATAACGATTATTTTCACAACCTAGTTCATAATATTTGGTGCATTGAGTACGATTGTACTCGAAGGTTGAGTAATGTTTATGTTTGATGTAAATGTTTACAAAATGGAGTCGAGATAACCCATCGTTGTGTCGACAAACCAAAATAGCCTCTGGCTTAAGTAGACTGTTTAGACATTAGGCATTCATCATATCGCCACACTACTTACCCGAGTACGTATATATATACCAATTCCAAGTCGAAAATTCCACCTCATTAACAGGATCTGCATAGAAGAAAAATCATTCTCGAGAGTAGAAAAATTCAAATACCTTGGCTCCACAATAACCTCAATGAATGAACAACGGGTAGAAATAGACCAGCGTAACGCTTGAACTAAATGAGCTTTCTTCTCCCTTTCATAGTGTTAATTCACATGCAATTTTAATTCAAATACAAACTACATTTTTCAAAATAAATAAATATGTATTTAAATATTTCGTAATATCGATAATGAAATTGGATTAGCTACATTATAAAATTATTTTTCTTTGGGGTAGTTTCCCAGACAAATAGAGCCTAACTTGGTTACAAATTGTAAATATTAATGTTTTTAACAATGTATACATATATATATATATATATATATATATATATATATATATATATATATATATATATATATATATATATATATATATATATACACTAATTTTATACAATAAAAGACGTTATACAATAAAATAAATATTGTGAAACAGATTTTGACTGAGGTGAATGGTTGATAAAATTTATTGAGTCTTAATTTTTAAAATCAACCCATGCTTATTTTATTTTATTTTTATTTTCATTTAAATAATGTTGTTTTTTTTATTTCGTTTTTTCTCAAAATTTTATTTTATTTTTACTTGTTTTGATTTAATTTCACTGAAGATACTGTATATATTCTTTAATATTGATTAATGTAATTTTTGGCCAGATGTAGTTTTAATTTTTTTGTTCATATCTGTTATTCATAAGGGACCTTGTCCCAGAATAAAGTTTACTTTCTATCTATCTATCTATCTATATATATATATATATATATATATATATCCTTTTGGCGTTACTGAGCGTGTAGATCTTTTGCCGACTTAACAAGGCTGTTCCACCTCTGCCTGTCTTGGGCTATATAGGTATTGAAATCACTAAAATATCAACACATCTCAAATTAAGGGTGTAAAATACTATGATAAAAGCTGTTCTAATATATGGCTGTGAGACCTGGACACTAACCAGCACCCTAGAAAAAAATCTTGAAAGATTTGAGAGAAAAATCCTCCGCAAGATAACCGGAGTGATCTGGCATCAGAGTACTAACACATGGAGAAGAAAGACCAATAAAGAACTGCTTACAGAAAATAGTCAATCAATATCCCATGATATGGAGGCACGGAGGTTAAGATGAGCGAGGTATGCAGCTAGTAGCAATCCATCTGGAAGCCTATGCGTAACAATGAATGTCTCAATAAAAGGCAGAAGATAACGTGGTAGACTAAAAAGTAGATGGGTAGATAGAATCAACAAAAATTCAATAGAGCTGCGTGCAAATGAATGGAAACAAATAGCCCAAGACAGGCAGAGATGGAGCAGGCTTGTTAAGTCGGCAAAACATCTACATGGTCTGTAACGACAATAGAAAAAAAAAAAAAAAAAAAAAAAAAAAATATATATATATATATATATATATATATATATATATATATATATAAAGTGATGTATCTATGTATATAAAAATACTAACATTTTGTTTGAGATGAATTTCCTTGTAAGTAGGGTTTTGTTATCGATTTCCGATAGTCCAATTTAAAATATAGTATATATACGAATACTACATTTATATATCTATGTATACATTGTTATAAACATTAATATTTAATATTTTAACCAAATCAGGTTCTATTTTTCTGAGGAACTACGCTAAAGAAAAATAAATTTATATTCTACCTAATCCAATTTCACTATCGATATTACGAAATATTAAAATACATATATATTTATTTTGAAAAATGTAATTTGTATTTGAATTAAAATGGCATGTAAATTAACATAACCTTATAATCGGAGGTTTTATTAATAGACTATTGTGGTTATGACAAGGTCAACTCAGCCCACATGAATTTAATTTAATTTTAATAAAGCTACATAAAGATAAAACATAAAATGTAATTGCTTTGTTTGTTAAAGATTTCTTCCCTCGATAAAATGGCCTAAGGGCTGAAACGTTGGTAATAAAGTACGACTGACTGTTGGGATCTGATGAGCGTTTTTGAAGTGAAATCTTCTTTAGTGAATTAGATTGATCCGTCATATTTCCGAAGTGTTAACGCTCGGGTATAGTCGGTTATAGTCGACTAGCTGAAATGTTTTTATATATAGATTAGAATATCTCAGAAGCTAAAAATCGGGCCAGCATACTGTAAGCGAGGAATTTTTTCAGCATTTCATCTTCTCTGTAATAGGCTATTATTCAAAATTGTATCTTAACGCGACTCCGTGCTAGAGAGGCGAAAAGGGAAAAATAGTGTCGAAAACCAAATCATAACGAGTTTTATTGAAGATTTAGATTAAAATATCTCAGAAACTAAAAATTGGACCTGTATACTGTAAGCGAGGGAAATGTTCAGCATTTCATCCTCTTTGTAATGAGCTACTATTTATAATTTATATTGAATATTTAATAGTTGACCGTTGCATTATAAATGAAGAAGATGGTCCGAGGTTGCGGTCATAAATAAAGTTTCACTTAGAACTGATAGGAATTCTAAGTGAAACTCCCAGATGAACACACCTCCCTGATGAAGACCTGCAAAGTCGGGTCGAAACGTCTGCTTTCAATAAAATAGTTTTACCACTACTTAGCTTATTTATGACCGGAACCCCGGACCATCTCCTTCCTTTATTTATAATTTATATTTCATATTATTTATCTCGCCTCTTTGACGTAAGAAGCACCACATCTTAGTTCATTTTTATTATTAGAAATATTATTATTTTAAATTTATTATTCTAACAATTAACGGCAAAAATTATTTTTCTTTTTTTTCAAAATAGAAAAAATAAGAAGAAAGACCTTCCTCAGTGAAGAAGCCCTTCTAATCAGTTTTTTGTTTTGTTTTTTAGTTTTTAATTAGATGGTAAATATATTGTTTTTTTTCATTCTTGAGACCTTGCTCTATAAAAGATCTGATTCATAGGTCATGGCTAACCATGATAATGATATGAAGGAGAATAGCATTAGAAAATTTGATAAAATAATTATTATAATTGGGAATCAATACGCTGTATTGGAGTAGATAATCAAAACTAGTCCATCTAATTGTTCGAAGGACATGATAACACCGTGTATATTATTATGATATGGGAAAATTCAATAAAATTTAAAAAATAAACTAATAGGAAAACTAGGTATGACTGTGTTTTTATGTTTTTTAATTTATTTATCTTTAGGTTATTTTATTTTTTTATTGTACATAGTTTTTTTTTTATTATTATTTAGTTATTATTTTGCTTTTGTTAATTTTATATTGTCTGTATATATGGTGTGAATGTGTTTATTTATCACTATAATTATTGTCCACGAGACAGAATATTATATATCTAAATAAATAAATAAAAATATAAATAGGAAACCAATACCATTAGTGTTGCCCAAAATCGGTCTTGGTCTTGCACTTTGCAAGACCGAGACCAAGGCCGCCTAACTGTTGCAAGACCAAGACCAGGACTGTTAAAAAAAATCGATGTTTTTAATAAAAAATTAAGGCAAAACAGTTACTAATACTCGACAATCTTAGTTACTATATGTAAATAATTGGTATGACCAATATAGTTTCGCATTTAATCCCTCTAATTTTTCATTCAGGCTTAGTTAGGTTTCTCCTATCTAAAAAATACAGTACTGTAAGACTGTTGCGAGACTCTTGTGCAAGACCAAGACCATGACCAAACTGAGTTTGCAAGACCAAGACTCGTCTGGGTCTCGCATTTGGGCAACACTAAATACCATGTTGAGATTTTTAGTTTATTTTTGTAAATATATCGATTCTTGATAGCGTAATTTTAATATCATTACGTAGATGTAAAAAATAATGATACATCTATATTTCGATAAATCGGTGTTTTTCAAACATCCTCTAATCTGAACACTTGTAATGTGATCGGGAGATAAAAGATAGTTATATATAACACACTATACGACAGTATGATATACCCCTCTTCCGGCTCTCGAGAGTGATGGATTTTGATAAACGAGTTATCAAGCGAAGGGGGATTTCATGGAGGAGTGACGAAATCCAATGTCAAAGCTACAAGAGCAGTCATTGAAAAAAATCTATAGGATTCAAAACTCATATGTTTTCATAATTCCATTGATCGAGACAGAGTAAATTTTATTTAAAAGATAAACCGTAATTCTTGTCGGAAGACTAATAGGTGCTGTTTGCCAAAGGATGTCTACCTCAAATTGCATAGACACGTCTCACTGTCATGACTGTCATGACAGTCATCGAGACAGTGTAAACGAGAAGGTATACCCCTTTCAGGTTGGGTCAAACCTTAACTACCTGCCGACCAGCCCGCTAATTGTCCGATGGTCCAGGTACCCTCTTTGCACGGCCATTCTCGAGTCAGTTAAAATCGGACGCGGGTCCATAAAGTTTATGTCCTTAAAGGAACATTTTTACCGCAGGGGAAGCGATATTTTTAGCTCAACAAGATTGACAAGTCATAATAAGGCAATATTTCGCTTTCATAAATAAATCATCCCAAATAAAGCCACCTTCTTCACTGAAGAATACAATTATCAATATTAAAAGGTCAATGATTTGTCGTTTGGGAAAGAAATCTACACTATGAGCCGCTTTTAAATTTAATCTCATCAAGGAAAAAAGCACATCAAAGCGAAAGAAATGGACGGAATAAGATAAAACTGATACTTAATAATCTAGGTATCAACACTCACCATCCCTGAAAATAACTTCATATGGAATAAACGTCTATAGGTGTTATGCTTAACTGTAGATATTCACCAATCACCTACAAATAATTTGCGTTTTTAAATTATTTGTTTTTTTTTATATCGAAAAGTTGATGACTGATTTAAATATTTTTGTTTCGGCTTTTAAGCTGTTTCTTGGTATTATATTATTAAAATAAAAATCACTTCTTTGAAAATGAAAAAAATCTTTGTAGGCACACTTACGAATTTTTGCTTCAATATTTCATCTGAAACGTATAATATTCGTTGATACTATTTTTGCTTTTCTTCTAAATGAGCCTTTCAGTTGACATAACGACTTGCACCAATTTCAACATTTTTGAGTAAAGTGATTTCAGTGATATTTCTAGTTATAAAATTTGTAATATCTGTACAGACAACGAGTTTGTTTATTCCAGAGTAGGTGATTGCAATCTTGAAATATAGAACTGTCAAATATAAAAGTATAAATTTCTCCACCAGAAATATCACTAAAATTAATAATAAAAAATGTTGAAATTGGAGTTAGTCATTTTGTCAACTGAAAGGTTCAACTATAAAGGTTCATGCTCGTCACGAAATACTGTTTAAAATATAAAATATAAGAAAAATAAGAAAAAAATAAAAATTTTGGGGTGAAAATATCGTTTCGTCTCCCTCCCCAATAATTTGAGTTAAAAAAAAATAAAATTAAGATAAAATAAGCTTCATGAATGAACAAAATGTGTACACTAAAATCGATTAAGAAAAGTCGACTAGCTGTCTAGGCTAAAGCATAGTGATGCGTATGTGACTATCTAATTGAAACCTAAATGTTAATTTTATTTAAATTGTCATTTATATTCAAAGATAATAATATCAACATATACTAGGATTTTATGTTTTGATCACCCACTACTCAATTTTCACGTGATATTCTTCAAGTTTTTACATTATTCATTCTTAGTTGAAAATGTTCTAAAAATGTACCAATGTTATGAAGGTTGTATAATCTTCTCCATATGTATAATCTAATTGTTATGTACTCGATTTTATTTTTAGATATTTTCAATATACTAGGATTTTATGTTTTGATCACTCACTACTCAATTTTCACGTGATATTCTTCATTTTTTTACATAAATTCATTTTCAGTTGAAAATGTTCTAGAAATGTACCAATGTTATGAAGGTTGTATAATCTTCTCCATATGTTTAATCTAATTGTTATGTACTCGATTTTATTTTTAGATATTTTCAATTATATACAATAAGTAAATCAAAAAAATAAATAGATAAAAATCCTTACAACTATACAAACATATAATGTGCATTCCTTCCCCAATCAAAATCGAAAGTCAGCGGTTATAATAAGTACTAATTAATGAGCGAACGTCGATTGTTTAAATATTCCATGAACCTCTTTCACGCGATAATTAGACAAATTTTTTCTATGGGAATATACATTGATGTTAGACGATACTATCATGGGACTTACTGAATATAATTTATTATTTTATTTTACCTATGTATGAAACAAGCTGATGTACCTGTCGTTGACGGGTGTGTAGTTAAAATTTGAGAATATTTATTTGAGATAGATTTTGTATTATGAGGGGAAGATCGAATTTAAATTTACTAAAATTGAGTGTGTGTGGAGGGTTGTTTTGAACTTCTTTATGGTGGGGCTTAAGGAAGTCAAGGTTTCGCAACAGCCATAAAATCTTTTATACTCGGCTATTTATTTAGGTGCCACACAACTAAACCGAACACCACCGATCCATTAAAATTTTTTAAGTGTTTAATTACTTTCACTTTCATATATATGTAATATATAGTAAGGGTAAGTATTGCGATCGAGAAAATTTTTTAATCTGAGTTTTCAAAGGAAATACACGTTTTGAAGTGTCCTGAGCCGAAATGACCAAGTCCCGAAAAATGGTCTGTGTGTTTGTATGTTAGCAGTCTAGCTCAAAAACGAAAAGTCGTACGAAACTGATATTACGTATTTAAGATAGGTGTATGCCTTAGATGTGACAGTAATTTTTCCTCAAAATCGGCTAATTGGAAGTGCCAATTTATATCAACGCTGAAACACATTTTTATAATTTTCTCAAAAACACCTCTAACGATTTTGATTAAACTCGGTGTATCATTGTATAATGAAGTGGTCTTTAATATCAATTAGGTCTTATCCTCATTTATATCACTTTGCATGGCTTAAATGCCCAATGTTCATTTACGTTTTCCTCTAAAGTACCTTTAATATGGTTTATTTTTAAAAGTTAATCATTTCATATTATTCAGAGTTACAAAAAAAATGCTAAATATAACTTTTAAAAGAATTTGATAAGTTAATAAAGGAGAAAAAAAATAAAAATTCAGAAAAATTTGCGTTGCTATAGATTGTAGCGCCTAAACGAAAGTACCGATTTCAATGAAACTTCGCTAAAGTCATTTCCTCGACACCTTTTAAATTTATCTATATAACATACTTCAACGAAAAGAAGCTGGAAAAAAAGTTACGAGGGATGGTAAAATTATATTCCGTATAACTCAAAAAGTATACACTTTATTGTCGAATTTCCTAAAAAAACAAAATAAAATCGTTAAACTCAGACAATTAGGAGCAAAGACATGGTCTCTAGATGTTTTTTATATGTTCTACTGGAAGGGTTATATCCTTTGTTTTAGTTTTTTGATTTTAGAATGTGTTACATGGATACAATCATTGGATTTGATGAAGAATTGACGAAGTTATGGCGTACCGACAAAAAAAAACACCTTTTAGAAATAATAAGATTAAGAGTTTTCATAAATAGTACACTTTTGGTCGATTTTTACCTGAAGGTACATAGTTGTTAATTTCGATCATATTTATCGAAACAATAACTCATTAAGCCTACAAATAATACAAAACCGTTTGTATGTAAAAAATTGTTTCAGTAAGTCTGAGATATTATACAGAGCAAAAAGTCATCAAGTTACATAACGAAATTCTTGTCCTGTAAATTAGGTTAAGGCGACATACCAAAATTCACTATCTTCACTGGTATATAATGACTTCATTCACTGGATTAATTAATAAGATGGTTGATAAAACTAATTACTGAGGGAAGTTTAACTTACATCCTATGTAGTTGCAAGGTTATAAAAGTAAGTGTTTTGTTTAATTATGACAGTGTTAAGTAAGTCACTATGTGCTTCATGATTTCAGCTTTTTCATTTTTATTTCCATTGTTATGTATTATATACGTTATATAAGTATATAAGTATTTCAATTAATTATCGAAAATAAAATAAATATTTAGAATTGCAAATAACAAAAAATAAATCATAAAATTGATTTTTTAGTGTTTATTTTTTTTAAACTTTGAAATTATAATCAAAATTAAAATTCAATTATTATTATTATTATTATTGAAGAGAAGAATAGTTGGGGTGGTCAGTCAAAAAGGAAGGCAAAAAATAAATGATAATATTTATTTTTTACATATGCCGACGTTTCGACCTGAAGTTCAGGCCTTCATCAGGGCTAAGAAAATAACCAGATAACAAGGTATGAGAAACATTAAAACTTAGTGATAATAAGTAGTACAGACAATGTATAATATAATAAAGAGTTAAAAACAGAGAAAAGGAATGTACATTGTCTGTACACCATTGTACATCTTGATAGACTTTACAATATCTCAATTTTCTATCTAACTACTCCATTCTCAATGTTTTAATTTTACTATTTATTTTCATTTCTCATGTAACTTCATATTTCTTTTTTATGTTTTACATTTTATTCTAAGATTCCCATTGTAACACTTATGTCACCCTTTTTGATTATGCCTACTTCATCATTCCACACTCTGTAACGGTTATTATTATTTAACTCTTAGTTCTTAGTCATTATTCTAACAATTTCATTTTACTTTATATTTATTTATTTTATTATTTTTTTTTCATTATTATTATTTATTTATTTTTTTTATTTTTTTACCATCACTACTTATGTTTCTCATACCTTGTTATCTAGTTATTTTCTTAGCCCTGATGAAGGCCTGAACTTCAGGTCGAAACGTCGGCATATGTAAAAAATAAATATTATCATTTATTTTTTGCCTTCCTTTTTGACTGACCACCCCAACTATTCTTCTCTTCATTATCCACGACAGTCAACCAATTACCAATTATTATTATTATTATCCCAAATTCATTGAAATGTTACTTCTTCCAATAAATCGACGATATGTATGAGCTATAATAAATTTTATATATACATAGCCTCATGTAAAAAATATTACTAGGAAAATTTCGAAACAGGGGAGTGGTCTATTTCGAATTATAGAAGGTTCTCTCTCCCTTAAGTTACGAAAAGGATTTCGAGATATCGAGCTATCAAAATACGGCATTTATTCGATTTACCGAAGTTAACAGCTGAAGAGATCGAATTATAGAGAATCGACTGCATCTTCAATGAAGGGACTGACAACCTTAACGTGATAGTTGAACCTTTCAGTTGACAAAATGACTAACTCCAATTTCAACATTTTTTATTATTAATTTTAGTGATATTTCTGGTGGAGAAATTTATACTTTTATATTTAACAGTTCTATATTCCAACATTGCAATCACCTACTCTGGAATAAACAAACTCATTGTCTGTATAGATATTATAAATTTTATAACTAGAAATATCACTGAAATCACTTTACTCAAAAATATTGAAATTCGTGTAAGTCGTTATGTCAACTGAAAGGCTCATTTAGGAGAAAAACAAAAATAGTATGAACGAATATTATACGTTTCAGATGAAATATTGAAGCAAAAATTCGTAAGTGTGCCAACAAAGATTTTTTTCATTTTCAAAGAAGTGATTTTTATTTTAATAATATAATACCAAGAAACAGCCTAAAAGCCGAAACAAAAATATTTAAATCAGTCATCAACTTTTCGATATAAAAAAAAACAAATAATTTAAAAACGCAAATTATTTGTAGGTGATTGGTGAATATCTACAGTTAATCATATAAAAAAAGAATAATTTTTTGCGAAAAATACGAAAATATTTAAAATGAAAAATAAGTGGAAACTTTTTTTTGTTATTTTATTCCATTTTTAAGTAAGAATATTGTATGAGAACCTCCCTAGAGCTCTGTGACTGTCAAATCTTTGACATGTGCCAAGACATGACAGTGCAGGTGCGATAGTGAAAAAAAAATCGCTATGTCAGCGTTATATTTTATGTAGCTATTATTTTTATTATTATTTATGATGTTAAGACTAAGGTAGATTATAACCGACAAATTATTTTTTTTTAACGATTTAAAAAATAAAATAAATTTTAATTTCTGTATAAAATCATTTAAATGAATTCATTTATAGATAACATAAATATTTTTTAGTTTGTAATTGAATTTATTTATGAAGTTTAAATTTAAGTATTTCTAAATTTAATAACACGTTGTTTTTCAAATATTAAAAATAAATTTTCTTTATTTAATGAGTAAATAAGTAAATAATCAACACAATGAAATACAAAATTTTATATAACTTTTTATATTCATTTGATCTAAATTTTGAACTATTCATTTAATTGAATAGTAATCTCCCTTCGAATGCTAAATTTTTGCCATTTACAGAAACATTTTATTTTTATTTATATTTTTTTACTATTATTATTTTTTTAATTATTTAATTTACGTATTTTATACTGATTTATAATGTTATCAATGGGATACGAGTGATAAGTTAATTTCATATGCTTTAATTTTTAATCAAACTGATGGTATTGATTGACTGACTTAATGAATATAATATTCCATAAAATTAATTATTATTTTTTTAACTGAAGATACTTGAAGTTAGAAAATCATTGATTTTTTTCAAGTAAACATTAAATGAATCACATTGCGTTTGTTAAATTAGGATTTCGAAATATTAGTCTCTATACAATTTTAAATTAATCATACATATATATATATATATATATATATATTATTAATTAAATGGATAAACGAATATCTATTTTTAAAATGTAAAGATATGTTAAACAGGACCAGTTAATGAATCACTGGTATTTCTCAATGGAACTACAATCAGGCTCCAATGGAGTGTGGAAATGAAGGCAACTTCAGGTTATTAACGAAGTTTAATCAATACAGGGCGGATTCCTAATACACTCCTGATAAAATACAAAATACAACAGCCACATACACAAAAAAAAAAAAAAATACAATAGACAAAGATGAAATCGTAGAGATAGTATATAAGATCTTCCCTTTATATGAAGAGATCAACGTCCTTAACTGTCAAAGCTCTTGTCCATGGCTCGTAAAAGTATTTTTGATTTTATTATGTGACAGATGTATAATTTAAATAAAGTAATTTATTGTTACTATTTTTAAAATTCATATAACATTATTTATATATATTTAAATCCATTTTTTTTTTAATGTTTACAAGTTTTCAATGTTTTGATCAATGAATCATTTGATGACAGTTACATTTTATTTTAGAGAACTATTTTTTTTTTTTTTTGGTGCTGAATAAGAAATAATATTAAAATATTGATAATTTAAAAATATATATATTTATGCAAATCTGTATGGAATTTTAGTTTAGTTTCTTAGTATGCAACGTTATCAGTCAAGAACATAGTAATTTTAAATGAACTAAATATAAAAACGATATAACCTTTTTTATCAGGAGGAAAATAACACGACTGTCGCTATGGTTTCAAAAAGAAAATTTCTTGTAGAAACAATGATATCTATTATATAATTTTAATGATTTGATTATATTGTCATTGATTTAATGTTATGGAAGTCTTTCGGTTTTGTTATTGTACAGATTTGTATAGTTTCTCTGTAATACAAAATTTGACACAATGACATTGACAAATGACAATAGAGTTACAGCTGATCTAGACAGGTTAAAGAAAACAAATTAAATCTCTATCGATCCCCGGTAAAAACGTGAGCTAAACATCGGGGAGTGAAACGTGACGAAAGTGGAATGGAATAGAGCTCGGCATTTTCTTTAAATATTTACTTCTGAGGTCGTCGATCTAACCTGGCTTTCTTCGAGGTTTTATATAGCGTCTATAGGACTGTGTATAGTAGTTATTGTACGTGTATATATATATATATATACACGTGAGTACACAGATTGACACAAATGGTATTTGTATACACATACCTCGATTGGATATCCAGGGCTGTTGGAACAGATGGAGACAAAGACTGCCTATCTACGATGCCAGACTGCTACATCACAACTGTGGCCATATCACTGACTCAACAACTGGAGCAACAATCAACAATCAACAAACAACAAAACAAGAGTTGAGAGAAACACGAGGCACCGCACCAGGGGCTAGGCACAGACTGTGAGCGCTGACTCCCGGCCCCCCCGCCGCGCAGCGCCACCGTCGCCTCTCCCACTCTCTTATCCTAATCAGACACCAAATTATTTTTTTTTCTTTGTATCAATTAATTTAAAATAATTAAATTTTTTTTAAATAATCAGTCTCTTAATTTTTATTTTTTGGTTGAAAAAAAAAAAGGTTAAAACCGTGAGTTCTGCTCAAATCAAATTTAGTACCAAGTAGTCATGGCAACTGTTATCATAGCTACTGATAACCCTTAAATGGCCAAAGTGTCTTTAAAAACACCTTTCATATTTTATTTGCCATATTTTAACTGCCACAGTCCACACCCCTGTAGCCTCCCAACATTTATTATATTATAAGTTTATTTATTTTATTAGAAGCGAACTATTAACAACAAATTAGTTGGCCCGTGCGAAAAATCCGCAGATAATTTTGTTTAGTGGAGAAATATTAAAACAATATGCAAATAAGTAGTTCCTATGTATTATGTAAGGAAGGAATTAATATTTTTTCCTTAGTCGATTACAATATTCCACTAAACATAATAGACCAAAATATTTATACAAATTGCTTTGCTAGGACCTATTTTTAAACGCTGACTGGAAAGAAAATAAAAGTAATAAACACAAAATAATGACCCAATCATAGGATATTCTAAATGTCTTTAAGAAATAATAAAGTTAATATAAAAGCCAGGAAAAAAAGTGTAATAGACTATTCTGCTCCTAAATGCAATATCTTTTAACAGGAAGACATTATTGAGTATACCAAAACTAATGGACTGTATCTTTGTTAATAATTTTCCGAATTTTACAATTTCTTGTTTCTCTTGTAGGTAATTTAGTAATCTTTCTAATTATCATGGGTACAATCAATGTTTCTACAACCGTTGGAAAGCTGAGTTATCCCCCTATAAAGAGTAAATAAATAAAAACTTCTAACAGGTTTTTATTTTATAACTTGATTTCTGAATTATTTAGGAAGGCGCAGTTTGTGTCATTTTGTGTAGTTTATAAGGGCCTACATCGCTGGAAATTTTGGTGTGAATATGTGGAAGAATATTGAAGTTATAACACGTTTTATGATTTTCGAAATAAAACCAAAGAGGGGAGGGAGCCTTAGTTCAAATTTGTAGAAAAAATATATATATTTTTCGTCCCCAATGAAAATTCGTATTCGAGGGTCTTTCGAGCTGCGAAATACAAATCTCAACTGTTGGTTATTTAGTAATCGTTCTAATTATCATGGGTACAATCCAGAGAAAAATGCATACTTTTTGAGTTATTCGCAAATAAAGTTTCTTTTCTTCCATAACTTTTTTTTCAGAAATTTGGGGGGGATAGGACTATTTTTCGCCTGAGAAGGAGCAGAATATCTTCAAAATGAGTGGCCAATCATTGGATTTGATGAAGAATTGACGAAGTTATGGCGTACCGACAAAAAAACACCTTTTAGAAATAATATATATGATTGAAGCATATTACCAGACAAGTTTATAATTTAAAAAAATATATGTTATTCGATTTTAAAATGAACTACCTCATACTAGACTGAAACGACAAGAAATCGCTCGACGTTTCCGACTACTTCTTCAACAACGACTATTTCAAACGCTCTAATCTTCCAATTAATTACAAAAGACTGATATATATGACTATAATAAGGCCTATTTGGGTTTACGGAGTTGAGCTATGGGGCTCCACCAGGCCTTCTAATTCCTTTCGTATCCAATCCTTACAATCCAAAATCCTTCGTAAAATCTTCAAATACAACTTTGTTACAAATAAAATCTACAATGACCTTAATGTTCCTTATGTTTCAGATTTGGCCCAATATCTATCCTTCCATAATAAACTTCATAACCATCCCAACCATCTTGTTTCTAACCTTGCTTCCTATTCAATTTCTGATAACCATCCGAGAGGTCTGAAAAGAAGATGGCCACGTGATCTCCTGATATAGACATATTATTAGAGTGCTACCAATGGGTAGTTTCTCAACATGTGTTTCATGTTATTATATCCTTGTACGAATTTACTAGATGTATTTTTTTTTTTTTTTTTTTTTACTTTCACTTACGTATATATGCAATATATAGTAAGGGTAAGTATTGCGATCGAGAAAATTTTTTCATCTGAGTTTTCAACGGAAATACATGTTTTGAGGTACCCTAAGTCCAAATGACCAAGTCCCGAAAAATGGTCTGTGTGTTTGTATGTTAGCAGTCTAGCTCAAAAACGAAAAGTCCAACGAAACTGATATTACGTATTTAAGATAGGTACATGCCTTAGATGTGACGGCAACTTTTTCCTTAAAATTGGCTAACCGGAAGTGCTACTTTATATGAACGCTGAAACACATTTTTACAATTTTCTCAAAAACGGCTCTAACGATTTTGATTAAACTCGGTGTATCATTCTATAATTAAGTAGTCTTTAATATCAGTTAGGTATTATCCCCGTTGATACCACTTTACAAGGCTTAAATTCCCCTGTATGTCTTCTTCTAAAGTACCTTACATATGGTTTATTTTAAAAAGTTAACCATTTCACATTATTCAGAGTTACGAAAAAATGATACATATAACTTTTGAAAGAATTTGATAAGCTAATAAGAAAAATAAATAAAAATGCAGAAAAACCTGCGTTGCTATAGACTGTAGCGCCTAAACGAATGTACCGATTTCAATAAAATTTCGCTAAAGTCATTTTCTTGACACCCTTTAAATTGATCTATATAAAATACTTCAACGAAAAGAAGCTGGAAAAAAAGTTACGAGGGATGGTAAAATTAAATTTCGAATAATTCAAAAAGTATACACATTTTTTGTGGATATTGTATATGGTTTTTTAAAAGTTTATGGAATTTCCTGAAAACATACATAGGAACCTAAAATAGACATTTTGTAATTATAATGGTCTGAATGACTTGTTATATGTAAGCTTTAAGCTTTAGCTCCGTTTAAAATGCACTTCAAAAAATTTTATAATAGCCAAGCATTGCCAAAAAATAATTTCTATTCAAAGTAGAGCGGTAAGTGAAAGTTGTGTGTTGCGCGCACCAGATTTTTTTTTTATACAGTTGTAAATATCATATAAATAATAATAATAAAATAAGTGAATTAGTTTTAAAACATTGTATTTAAGTTCTTATGTGTTTCATTTCCTATTCTGGAGAGGAATAAAGTATTAGCATGAATTTTAATGATGGTGTACTTAAGTTCACCCCGGCCTAATGGCAACAAATGTGCTGGAAATACTTACTTTTAATTTTTATTTTTTTTACCATTTTTATTTACAAATATGTATAAATGTAGAGGTAAAAAGATTTTGACTTTGCTACTAAAATTTAATATCATTTCTGATGAACAAGAGAGCGACAATGAAGAAGAAAATGTAGATAAAATGGCTGAAGCAAAGCTGAAAAATGAAAGTAATAAAATATTGGAAGATTTCAATATTGAAGACGAAAATTTCAATAATATCCAGTGCAATGAATAGTTGACAATGTGTGAAGAAGAAGTAAATAATCCGATTTTTACTGGAGAACATAAACTTCATTTCCAAAATTTTCACTCCCTAAGGGAAAAGAGTGTAATACTTCCAATGGTAAAAGACCATATTAAAAAAAATAATAATTTCAAGACGGCAATTCAGGTGAGCAAAATATTAACATTTATTTTATATTACTCTTACCTTTAACCTCTAACCTTTTCCAAACTGATATCTGTTGTTAAAAGGAACACGCCTAAAATATTCTGAGATTAAAAGAGGATATTCTGTTGTACCGGCGAGCTAAACGATCTAGAGGAGACAAGACACCACAAATTGCAGTCTTGACAAAAAGAACAGCTGCAGCTGTCGTACCTGACACAGCACTGATAAGAGCATTGACTTGATAAGATGCACCATTGATAAGAGCAATGACTTGATAAGAGGACCATTGGCAAGCATTAAATACAAAAGGGAAGTGCAGATTGCGTTGCCCTAATCAAACCATTCATGCCAAAAATGTAATGTGAGAATTTGTAATACCTTTTTCTTGAATTTCAAGGACAAGGGAAGGCGTAATGTTATTTTTCATGGATTTAAGTTTTGTATTTTATTATATTTTGTTTACAATATACTTATTTTTTATTTACAACATGTTTCCTTTATTGCCTAATAAATTATTTAATTACATTTTTCAAAACTATGATGTCAGTTTATTAGCCAAAGTGAACTTAAAGAAACCACAATTGATTAACTGTGATTGGCCAAAGTGTACTTAAAGACACCATGCAGTAGTATTTTTTTAAATAAAATAAAATATGAAGTTAAACCATATATGGAAATATATGAGTGACTACATATCAAAGACTGACCTCTGTCATTTTCAGAAAGCGGAGATAAAGTTAATTTTAGTTTTATATGTTCAACTCAGACTGTTTCCGATGATAACGAACGTTCAAGTTGAATCATGAAAAAAAAATCATTAGAATTAGTTAAAATTAAAGCCATTTTAAAGACAAATTTGTTTCCCAACTTTTTAAAAATGACACGATGTCCTTTATTAATTCACTCGTATGTGCTTTCTATTTTCTTTCTTTTCCATTTTGCCAGACTGAGCCACAGCAGCGCGTGGCCGGGTAAAGATAGTTCATTTATAAAAAAAAAGATTATTGTAATTAAGAAAATGTAAATTTCCTTCAATAAGAAAATGTATACTAAATTATTTAAAATAATGCCCACATATATTATTTCACTAAGGCTCGAAAGAAGTTTATATTCCTTGTCGAAACATAAGCTCCTGTCATGCTCGAATACCATGAATGGGATACCGTTGGATTCAGAATCCTTCGGTGGGTTAGCGAATCATACTCTCCGCTTTTGTTTTTCTATCTGAAATATTGAAGTCGATATAAAAATTTCGCTACCTTTCAATACTGGAACGGTGGTAGTTCGGTGAATCGAAACGAGACAAATTGATGTGGCCAGAACACGCTGAGTTCCCTCGGAACTACCGAGCCCTTTCCATTTGTTTTCAAGCTCAAAAATATACTATTTTTTAGATAATGCAAGCCTGCTTGTCATGGGATCCATATGCCTCATGTCGTCGACTTGAGGTCCCATGATCGAGAGAGCAAGAGTTTATATTATTTATCAAAGCTGTTTTTTGTTTTTTTTTTCGGTACGCCATATCCTTAATTCTTCATCAAATCCAATCTATGAGCTATTATTTTGAAGATTTCCTTCTCTTTTAGGTGGGAAAAATAGTCACATTACCCTGATAATTCAGGAAAACAAATTATGAAGGAAAAGAAACATTCTTTGCTACTAACTCAAAAACTGTACACTTTTTTGTCGACTACACCCCTGATTATATACATCATTTTTTTTTTTTTTTTAGGAAATTCCTTAAACTTTAAAATAACCATATACTATATCAACAAAAAAGTGTATACTTTTTGAGTTATGCTAAATCTAATTTTACCATCCTTCGTAACTTTTTTTCTAGCTTCTTTTCGTTGAAGTATGTTATGTAGATAAATTTAAAGAACATCCGGCAGGCGGCGTACGGCGCGTTGTCCGGCAACCTGATAACAAAGTTACAGACAACAAAATAATTACGAGTTGCGTTCCGATGTCAGGGGATCTTTTAAATTTGTATTCTATTTTCGAATTCTGTTTAGCCTGAAACGCAAAACCTCAAATTTTGTGGAGGGGTTAAGTTTTTGATTTTTTTGGACGATTACAATGGTTCATTATTGAAAATAATAAATCAATAATACCATTAGTTTTTTTTTTCAACTTGACATGTGAAAAACGTATGTAAAACCCGGAGACATCAAATGGTCAAATAATATTAGAATGACCAGAATATGAATTGTCAATATTGAAATATATATATATATATATATATATATATATATATATATTGACTACATAATTTGGTAAATCCTATTCATCTTTTAGAAAATATGATTTCCTTGCAACTTGCAGATCTACTCACAGACAGATCTAAGGGGAAGGGAGAAGGGCTTTCAGGCTGAAGCCCACCTCCAAAATGGAATTTACAAATTTACAACACAAAAAAGAAGGTTTAAGGAAAAACTGTTATTTCAAGTCATAACTCAAAAAGTATACGCTTTTTTGGAAATATTGTTTTTTAGAAGTTTATGGAATTTCCTAAAAAAAAAAAAAAAAATTGTTAAAATCGGACAATTAGGAGGAATGATAAGGTCTCTAGTTTTTTTCCCTGAAGAGGCGAAACTTTGGATAAATTTAAAATATAATGTTTTAATTGTTGAGACTAAAAAAAACTTTTTTCTACAGATATTTAATAAAGTGTCTTTACTAAGAACATCTTTCATAAGAAATAAGTACCTAAATTTATACCTTTATTCTCAGTTCTATATTTCAACACTGCAATCATCACCTCTGGAATCAACTTACTCACTGTCTGCATAGATAACTTTTTCAACTAAAAATATCACTAAAATCACATCACTCAAAAATGTTGAAATTGGAGTTAGTCATTCTGTGGTTTATAAAAGCAAAGAAAGTTGTATGGTTTATAAAAGCAGATGGAGTGACTAGATTTTTATTGCCTGTCGTCGATATATTAAATAGACATTTTGTAATTTTAATGGTCTTAATGACTTGTTATCTATAAGCTTTAAGCTATAGCTACGTTTAAAATGCACTTCAAAAAAATTTTTAATAGCCCAGTACTGCCAGAAAATAATTTCTATTCAAAGTAGATCGGTAAGTGAAAGTTGTGTGTTGCGCGCACCAGATTTTTTTTTATTTTGTAAAGAATTCAGGAATCTTTCAAATAAATATGAATATGAATGGTTTAGTAATGCATAAAGGACAAACAGACAGACATACATTCATTTATATATATATATATATATATATATATATATATATATATATATATATATATATATATATATATATAAATATATATATATAGATTGCCTTCGTTAATAAATAATATCCATAAGGCAGACTAAGTGGTTGTAACAATATTTATACATAACCTTCTACTACCGTGTTAACTAAGGTCCGTCAGTATACTGGAGGCAATACACTGACGTCCACACGTAAATACACTGATAGGAGTAAAGATTATACCTCATGTACTGTAATCGGAACTTATGTTGTTTTCCAGAATGACCACTGAGGTTTGGTCCAGGTCTGGTTCTGGTAAAGAAATACAGGTCCTACTGAAGTTGCTGGCTCTGAACAGCCATAATCCATGGACCTAGACCAATTTGTCACTGTCTTTGAACCCGAATGAATTGGTGGAAAGCTGCCTGATAGGCCCCAAAGAGATCGGAATAGAGAAATTAAAGAGATCGGTATATAGCGATGGCAGCCCTGCAGGCACTGTGAGATTAGATGACCCTTTCAGGCTATCCGTTTTCACAAAAGTAATAGACGTGTGTTGAAAGATAACATCCCGCGGCCAAAAATCTATATGGTCTGTAGCCCCAACCAAAAATATAAAATTATATATTTGCGATATAGGGCAGCTGAGGACAGCGCCTATGTCATTATTTTTTGGTTTTACTTTCAGCCCAAATTTTCTACATTTTTCACTCATTTACTTTTTTCTATCTTCTGTCCATTTCCTTCCTTCATTTCTGCTCTTTTCTACTCCAAGAATCATATTATTCACAGTTCCTCTGAATTTATCCATATCTAGGTATTTATTATTAGGTATTCTAGGTATATTTCGGTACACTAGCGGATCCAGGATTTCATTTTAGGGGGGGGCTTCAGCCCGAAAGCTGTTTTTTTCATAAAAATAACGATAATTACTTTGGAAAAAAAGAAAGAAACTAACTACCTGTATGAAATGGTATTCAAGTGATTCCTAAAGCCCTTTTAAATATTTTTAATATTTATTTCGATAAAACATGCCTATATTTTTCCATTTTGGAGGGGGCTTCAGCCCCCCCTCCCGTTGATCCGCCCGTGCTTAGGTAGCTGGTACTTCTCTTACCACAAGAATTTGTTTCTTTATTTGTTCTGAATACCCTTACATACTTTTAAGTCCCTTTTCTTTGTCTAATATCTGTTTGTTTATCCAATCTTTACTCATTCTTTTCCTTCACCAATGAATTTCAATCTTCTTTTCCTCATTGGGGATTCTAGATGTTTGACATTTTTTTACATTTCTTGATTCTTTTTAGGACAGTAATCCTCCTCCCACCTTTCTTGATCTCTAGATAAACCTTATTAGCAGGGGTGCCCAGAAGGGGGTTTCATGGTGCAAGTTTTGACGGGTTTTTAAATTTTTTAGGGGGTTAAATTTCTACGGGGTTATGAATTTTCGAACTAATGGGCCAGGGTAACACATGTAACTGACCGCAGGTGTAATTATATATGATATTTTATATATTATATTTTTTTAATTCTACCTTAGTTTGCTCTGTTTTTAAGAAAGGTGAGGAATAAAATATTTTGGGAGAAGAGGGAGAGGAGGAGGTAGGTTCTTGCGTCATTGATCTTGGGGGAGGGGATGGGCACCCCTTGCTTAATAGTATCTTCCTCTCTATTTTCAGTAGCTTTTAAATTAGTAAATCCCATAGTCTCCAAGAGAGAGAAACAGGGTTGCTTTACACACAGCATACCGATCAATCCATTTGGACATAATTCATACATTACATTATTGCTACATATATATATATATATATATATATATATATATATATATATATATATATATATATATATATCCCTTCATTTCCTATCTCATTATAATACTAGTCTTATAAAATATAAACTAATAATTTCACCAAGCCCAATATAACACTTTAGGTTTAACTACTGTTTCATAATGTTTTATCTTAGCTTTTCTGGAAAGGTTCTTCTTGTTCTATAGGTTTTTAACTAGATATCTAAGACATCGACTTTAAATCTCCCCTATTGTACTTTCTAGTTCTCCTAGGTATTTGAACTGTTTTGATATCCTCGTATTTAGTTCTAATTTTCTTTTCAGTTTATTGCCCTTTATTTTTGTTTTCTCGACGGATATCTTTAACCCTGCTTATTCTGCTTTCAATGTGCTATATATTTAGCAGTCCTAAATGCTCCTTATAGGCTAAACATCTGAACTTATCCTCCCCCTTCTAAAAGGAGTTTTTTTTTTTTTTTTTGTCGGTACGCCATAATTTTGTCAATGCTTCATCAAATCCAATGATAGACCACTCATTTTAAAGATATTCTTCTCCTTCACATGTGAAAAACAGTCCTATTCCCCCGAATTTTCTGGAAAAAATTATGAAGGAAAATAAATCGTATTTGCGAATAACTCAAAAAGTATGCCTTTTGTATCTTAGTTGTACCCATGATAATTAGAAAGGTTACTAATTTACCTACAAAACAAAAAAAATTGCCATAATCAGAATCAGTAGAATAATGTCTTACTCATTAGACTCCATTAATATTTATTTAAAGGAAGGAGATGGCCCGGGGTGGCGGTCATAATTAGGCTAAATAGTGATAAAACTATTTTATTGAAAGCCTGACGTTTCGACCCGACTTTGCAGGTCTTCTTCACGGCTAGAACGGACAAGATACAAAAAGAAAGAGAATCGTGGTAGTTCCATAATATTTAGACAAAATTTATAAACAATGTGAATAAGCTTATTAAAATTACAAACAGTAAGTACATTAAGATATGAACAAATTAAGTTAAGTAACAAGATCCTAAACTGAAGTAAATAGATGCTAACAATTGTTGTAGTGTAATATATAATAAATGCAAATGTGAATATACTTCTACAGATCTACAGGAGAGATCGAAAGAAAAGGAAAAAGGATATATTATGAAATAATAGACGTAAAGGAATGTGGAGAAAGAAAAGAAAAAAGGAGACCAAAAATTAAATAAAATGGAAGAATGAAATTAGAGACTCTTACAGGTGAAAACTTACACCTGTAAGTCTCTAATTTTATTCTTTTCTTTATCCACATTCCTTTATGTATTTTATTTCATATTATATCCTTTTTCCTTTTCTTTCGATCTCTCCTGTAGATCTGTAGAAGTATATTCACATTTGCATTTATTATATATTACACTACACCAATTGTTAGCATCTATTTACTTCAGTTTAGGATCTTGTTACATAGCTTACTTTGTTCATATTTTAATGTACTTACTGTTTGTAATTTTAATAAGCTTATTCACATTGTTTATACATTTTTTCTGAATATTATGTAACTGCCACAATTCTCTATCTTTTGTATCTTGTATGTTCTAGCCCTGAAGAAGACCTGCAAAGTCGGGTCGAAACGTCGGCTTTCAATAAAATAGTTTTACCACTATTTAGCCTATTTATGACCGGCACCCCGGACCATCTTCTTCCTTTATAATGCAACGGTCAACCATTAAATATTCAATATTAAAATCTAATTTACTAAACATCACATCTTCGACAATAATAAAATTAACCTAAACTTCACTAAATCGAAAGGTACGTTACCAATCAGAATCAAAGTTCATTCAATAAGATTATAAATAATTTCCGTCCGACAATGTATTCCTCAAAAGGTCGTTGGCCGTTTTCTTTTCCTGCTTGGGAAACCGTTAACGATCTCTTTGGGAGAATTGATCACCACTGACAACTTCAGCAGTCATTAGGGGACTTTGGGTGTCCGTCAAGTCGGCTTGAGGTTTTCAACCTCTGGGATCGTCTTCGACAAACACCTGTCGATTTGATGATAAGTATTTGATAGTGTTGATGATTTTTTTTCTTTTTGTAGGGAATTTAGTAATCTTTCATATAATCATGGGAATAACCAAGGGAAAAGTGTGTAATTTTTTAGTTATTCGCAAATAAAGTTTGTTTTCTTTCATAACTTGTTTGCCTGAATTTTCGGGATGATTGGAATATTTTGCCGGCCTGAAGGAGAAGGAAGCCTTCGAAATTGGTGGCTCAATCTTGAGATTTGGTGAAAATTGGCTTGCCGATCAAAAACACCATCGATAAATAATATAAACTCCTCCTCTCTCGATCATAGATACCTCAAACCCTATGCCTTGCGTTATCTAGAAAATAGTACGTTTTTGGGTTTAAAAACGCAGGATCCGATAGTTCCGGAGGAACTATCCGGGTCTTGCTGTACGCATCAAAATCTTCAAGGTCCAATTTGTCCCGTATCGATCTACAGACCTACCACCGTTCCAGTATTGAAGCCTAGCAAAATGTTTGTATCGACTTTATTTGTTTTAGAAAGAAAAATAAAAGTGGAGAATACGATTCGCCAACTCCCCATGAAATTCTGAATCCAACGGTACCCCATTCATGGTATTTGAGGATGACAGGAGCTTATATTTGGTACAACACCGATTTCGAGCCCTACTGTAATAATATATGTGGGAATAAACAAAGTAAAACTTGGATAATGTGATAAGAACATTACGTTAAAATGAAGGAGAGCACGTCGGAATGAAACATAAAATACTTGGATATGCAGATAATATAGCTGTCCTTGGAAGTAATTAAGAGAACGCTGAGAAACTCGCTAAGAATTTGATAAAAGAGGCAGAGCAGATCGGCCAACAAGTAAATGAAGACAAAATAAAATATATGATAATTAGCCGAAAATTCCACCAAACCACAGAATGAGCATCGAAACGAAATAGTTATGGAGAGTTGACAAATTCAAATACCTATCAAAGAAGTTTTTGGATCAGAAACCCCAAAACATTTCTTCCAAAAATATTTTCTTATTTCTCTCTTCTTTTTTTTGTCTTTAATCTCACTGTTTACGTAAATAAGGTACTCTATTATAAATAAATATTATCTATAATAAATCTCTCGTCCATCATATTAGTTCATTTTTCTATCAGAGAGGGCGCCATCTGCCAGCTCCCTTACCCTCTCGCTAAAAGTGCGCTTGTCTGACTTTAATTCTTGTACAGCAGGTTTGTTTATTTTTATTATCTTATTCTCCTTTTCTTCGGCCTTCTCGTCACTCTATTTCCCATATCTCAATCTCTATTTTCTATATATGATACATTTCCTCATACATTTTTTTTATATTATATTTTTGATAGATTTTAAAATATCATAATGTTCTATTTATCCACATCCACACATATATTATTACAGTAGGGCTCGAAATCAGTTTTTTACCAAATATAAGCTCCTGTCAGGCTCAAATGCCATGAATGGGGTACCGTTCGATTCAGAATTTCACGGGGGTTAGCGAATCGTATTCTCCCCTTTTGTTTTTCTTTCTAAAATAAATAAAGTCGATACAAACATTTTGCTAGGCTTCGATTCTGGAACGGTGGTAGGTCTGTAGATCGATGCGGGACAAATTGGATCTTGAAGATTTTTGATGCGTACAGCAAGACCCGGATAGTTCCTCCGGCAAGGCATAGGGTACGCATCCACACAACCTTACATTAATTGTAGTACTGTCATTGAATACATATCTCATTTCGTTGACTTGAGGTCTCTATAATCGAGACAGGAGGAGTTTATATTATTTATCGATGGCGTTTTTGATCGTCAAGCCATATCATCGTTAATTCTTCACCAAATCTCAAGATTGAGCCACCAATTTCGAAGGCTTCCTTCTCCTTCAGGCGGAAAAAATAGTCCAATCATCCCGAAAATTCAGGCAAACAAGTTATGAAAGAAAACAAACTTTATTTGCGAATAACTAAAAAATTACACACTTTTCCCTGGTTATACCTATAATTATATAAAAGATTACTTAATTCCCTACAAAATGAAAAAAAAAAGTCATTGAAATCGGACAATATTTAGCAAAGATACAGCTTAATGAAATTTGTATACATGTTGGTTCCAAACAGAAATGAAGATTTAAATTAATTTTTGTTTTCTTTTTCGATTATATTTATTGATAAAGGAACATTTGATTTCTTTATCTTTTGATATATTGCATTATTTTATTTTCTTATTAATTTGGCTTTTGATAACAATAAGCTGTGCGAATTTTTCGCATAGTATCTATTATTTCCTTATATAACTTCATATTTCTTTTCTCTGTTTTACACTTTATTCAAGATTACCATTTTCATTTCTTATGTTACCTTTCTTAGTTCTCTGTTACTGTTATCATTAACTACCTACTTTGTTTTACTTTAATGTTCATTCTATCTACTTCATTCTACTTTAAGTTGTTCTATTCTACTAAAAATTATTAGTCTTTACCTATATTTTTCTTTTATCTTAATTCTGTATTATTCAATGTTATTATTTTTTTTTTTTAGAAAATTAGACTTTATTCTGGGACTAAGTCCCTTTAGAATAACAATGATGAGTTAATACAAAGTAAAGTACAAATCTGGCCAAAAACTAACTTCTAAAAATTTTAATATTATATACATTATTTAAAAAGTATGTAACCAATAAAAAATAAAATATATTATACCTATTCTTATCTAATTATTTTTCCAGCCCTGATGAAGGCCTGAACTTCGGGCCGAAACGTTGGCGAATGTAAAAATAAATAAAATTATTTATTTTTTACCATTTCAATTTGACTGAACACCCCAACCATCTTCTCTTCAATTATTCACTACAGTCAACCATAAACCCACAATTATTTTTTATTTTAGTGATATTTCTAGAGGAAACCTTATCACAGTTCTATATTTCAATACTGGCTATAGTCCGAGAAACCCTGATAAAAAATTGACATTATTTCATAAAAATTTTAAAAGCATTTTTAAAAATATTTATAACATTTATAATTGAGGACATGCTTTTACAAGTCTCGAAGCCTAAAAAGAACAAAACATTTATAATAAAAAAATAAGAGTCTGCCAACCAAAATAAGAGTCATACTACTGTAAAAAATTTAATGAATATTAGACCAGTAACATCGGATTCGAAATAGAAAATTCATTCCGAAAAATGTGGGAAAAGTTGTTATTTTTTAAACTTGTATATAATAATAATAATACTTTATTTATTCTGGGACAAGTCTCTTTGAAATAATACTAAAATACAAAAATGTGAGCTAAAGAGCCTCAAAGATACATAAATAATATTCACAAAATAAATAAACATAGTCATAGTAAAAAAATATCAGTTACTTTCTGACTTTAATCAATTAATAAAAAAATTCTAAAACATGAGTAAACATAATTAAAATTGATCTAATAATTTATATAAATATTTACAGTAATGTCTGTTTACAATTTTATGGAGACTAAATGGACATAAAATGGTTAAACAGGCGGGATTTAAAGGTAGGGAGGATATTTGAGCGAAGGGTGTGGGAAGGAATGGAGTTCCACAGGGATGAGGGTCGGATAATGAACGATCTGTGGTGAGTAGAGATAGGCGTTTCTGTTTTGAAAAACGTATATGAACTATTCGTTGACCAAAAACATCAGTTCTTAAGAACTCTTGAAAAAAAAAATAGTTCATAGAACAACGCAACGATTCATGGAGTAATACCTATTCGTTTAATAACAAGTCTGGAAATGAATGAATCGTTTTATGTATGAAGTTTGGCATTGTTCCAGCTTGAAATTGATAACCGTTGAATTTATTTGTAATATTACATGAACGCTTAATCTTAAAAATTTATTTTAATTGAAATTTTTTAAATTTAAAATTATTTTTTACACATAGAACATTTTTATTTTAATAATATTTTGACATTCTTGTATGTTCGAAGTTTGAAATTATGCTGTTTGGTCATCATGAGTCTTTTAACTGTAGTTTAAAAAAATTTTCAACTGTTTGCCTTTTTCAATTTTTATAGAACATAATAGTGTTTAATTTTATTTATGCACTTAAATTGATTTATGTGAATATGTTCAATCATAAAAAATATTTATGGTCTGCAAGACACTAATATAGATAGATACATCTGAAAACATTAACTAATTTTGCCTACAAATATGCTTAATTTAATTTAGTAATGTAGTAACTATAATGAAAGTTTTACTTCTAGCCTTCGGTAATAATGGGAGCTAAAAATTACATCCCTAAACTTAACAGTTGAAACACGTCTAATAAAAAAAAACTGTTGGGTTATTTTCATGATGAACTGATAGGTTAGTTGGAAAACAGAAAGAGCTGTTTCGTTTGAAAAAAAATGATCAAACAGCAACTCGACTAGTGGCAAATGGGTGAACTAAAGAAAAACAACTATTATTATCCGTTTGGAAGAAGTTCATTCGTTTGAGATCAAGAACTGTTCTTTTCACAGGCGGACTTACGAAGGTGCTTTCGGGCTAAAGCTCCTCCTCCCCCCCCCCAATTCGTAAAATATAACCATGTTTTATAGAAAAAAATATTAAAAACTATCTCTTAAATTATTATTGTTCGTGTGATTACATTTAATAGGACTTCAAGAATAACATGTAATATGGGTAGTTAGTTTCTTTCTTTTTATTTTTTAAATTAATTATCGTTATATATACATATGAGAAAAAAATTCTTCGGGCTGAAGCCCCCCCTCCAAAAATTAAATCCTGGATCCGCTAGTGGTTCTTTTTCAACATTTGGCGCTTTCTCTCCCACCCCTAGTCATAAACAGCGGTTCAGTGGGCCGTAGTATGGATACCTAGAGGGGTACTGCTGGAATGAATCGGGAATTTAAATTGAAGGAGTTCGGAGATGTATTAAGGCCGGCGGAATCGGATTACTTGAAAGAGAAAGAATGTCAGAAATTAATAACTACGGTAAGAAGGATATATATAGTTATGTATATTGGTTGAGATATGTAAAAAGAAAATTGCTAACGGGGGGGTCAAATGGAAAACTTTTTAAAGCCAAAAAGGCTAGGTTTTATCGATATTTTTTTTGTTTTTTCATCGGGATACGGAATTTAATGCTCTACAATTTTTATTCTATTAGTTTTCTCTTAGAAAATTCATTTCCCAGTTGCAGCGCCCTTTATAGTAATTTGTATCGGCTTTTGATGAATTCGGTAAAAGTCAGCGTTGGATGACCGTGGCTCTCAACGATAATATTTGACCATATTATTAAGTTTAGTTACTCATTCGATGCACAATTTGATATTTTCCAATTTATTAAAGAATACTTTTTTTGCTTCGATGCACAGTTTAGGAGTTATAGCAGAAAAAATAAAAAAATATCGAAAAAATATCTTTTTTTTTGGCTGTAAAAAGTTTTGCCTTGGTAGCCCGCGTTAGCAATTTTCTTTTTTACATATCTGAACCCATATATACAAGATAAAAATTAAAAAAATTTCTCAATTTTTCGCAATGCATTTTCCATTTCGATCCTCAAATTACTGGTCTTAATATTCTTTAAATCAGCAGCTATTTTTATAGGTAGACCCGACTGGGAGACTCTCATTTTTTAAAATATATATTTTATAAATATTCAAAAAAAAGTTTTCATCAAATAATGTCGATTTTTCTCATGGGCTCTCGGACTGCTACTATACAATCAACAGATATAAATTAAAGATCTGTACAGATATAAATTAAAAAAATTAGAAATACCACTAAAATGACTTTACTATAAGATGTTGAAATTAATTCTATCGACTGAAAGCCTCATATAATAGTGGACATATTATATGTTTCTGAAAAAAATTCAGAAAGTTAAAATGAATCGTAATTCCACCGGGCACTCTCAAATCGATCATTTTTTTTTTTTTAATTATACCTCCTGTAACATAATAATTGAACTACAATATCGAAGAAATCTGAAAAATTAAATTAAATCGATACGCTACAATGCTTTTTATAGAAAAGTTCTATCTGTAAGTGCGATGATGGATTCGTTAAAAAAATACAAATAGTTAATATACGCCGATACTCGAGCACACGATCATACATTCTCCATCAACATAACCTCAATATTGAAGAAATTCGAAAAGTTTAATAGACCGATAGACGACGAGGGTGATCTTAAAATCGAAAGTATTTAGTAAGCTTTCGATAGCATAATGATGGAATAATTTAACTGATGATTTTAATATTTTTTTTAATCAAAACGAAAGAAAACACGGCCCAGATAAAAATTTTAGAATTTAAAACTTCTAGAACAAGGATCTAAAAAGGTTACTCATACCAAGAAAAGTTCTAAATTTGAATTACGCAAGCGTGTATTATTTTAAGTAAAATTAATTCTATCTACTATTCCAAATCCACTAATATTAAATATTGGTCCGAAGGTGCGAAAAATGTTGTGGAAGTTATCAGTTTTGCTTCCTTAATACGTTAAGCTAGAAAACTTATTAAATCTCACTCATTAAAAAAATCTGCGTTCTTGTCTTTTTTAGCCTTCATAAAATTTATTTACAAAGAAACAACGACATAATTAATGAATTTGATGTCCGTGTGATTTTTTGATAAAACGGCTGGCACACCTCGCAAAAGGTGGAGTAATTAAGATTTCTTTTTTATTTTGTTAGTTATGTAGTAAATATAAAAAATCCAAGTTTCCGCCCACGGAAGCCTTGTTCTTCGCTCCAAAAACCATAGAAGTTCCGAACTGTTTTTAGTTTACGCTAAATATCTTTTAGAGCGACATAGATAAAAAAATGGTTATATTCAATCTTAAAAAACTTTAAATTATCTAACATAGTTGTACGTAATATATTTTTTTAAACCCAACAGGAAGCGAACTATCGAGCTTTCAAAATATGTAAAGTTTTGAAAATTCGCAAAACAAATGTAAATTTTTTTGTTTTTAACTAACTATTGGTGACTGAGCTCAATTTTTTAAATTAAATATTAAAGCATACACAATTTACTGCAGCTTTTATAGGAATGATAATTTTCTAAACTTAAATACGAATCGCTAAAAGGAAATTGATGTTTTAAAATTCGAAAAAAAATCTTATAATTTTATTTTAACTGTTTTCAATTATTTTAATGAAAATGGTCATGCACAATTACTGGTTTTCTTGTCACTTTTAATGACACATTTCTGCCAATTTATGCCACACCATTCAGTTGTCATAAATGGTTATAGTTATAGTGCTATACAAGACTATAGGAAGTAAAAAAAACAGTTTTAGGCAATTAAATTATTGTACTAATATTTCTTCGTTAATGAAATCAAAATAATGTACTAAAAACGTTATTATATTATTATAACGTTATTATACCATTTATGAGTTCTGAATAATGTTGCAGAGGACCAAGGCAGATCTAAGGGCAAGGGGGGAGTGAAGGGGCTTTCGGGCTGAAGCCCCTCCCCGAAATTAAATCCTGGATCCGCTGGTGATGTAATTGAATACTAATAATGAGTACTTGAATACCTTCAGTGCTCGAAACACGCCCTGATGACCGACATGTTTGGGTTGAAACGTCGGCACCAATAAAAACTTCATAATGACTGCGTCCTGAATATTAATCACCCATAAAAAAAAAATACAATTGAATATCTAACGTATTTGTTTAGATTAAACACACGTGGAGTGGGAGGAGGGGGGAAGATAGCCTTCATAACATTGGTACATTTCTAGAACATTTTAGCTGAAAACGAATAATGTGAAAAAGTGAAAAATATCTTTGATTTCTTAGTGTGTACAATCTCAAATAAAAAATACAATTGTTTTTCACAACCCGACTAGTTTGCAGCGGAAAATGTGATAAGAATATCACGTGATTGAATCATAAAATCATAGGATATGTTGATATTATTATCTTTGAATATAAATAACAATTTAAATAAAATTAATATTCACGGGCAGGTTTTTAAGATCATGAGCCATTGTGGCATTAGAAGACCCTACCTACTAACTTTTTTTTTTTATTTGGGTTTTCTACAACTTAAGGAGTCATATCCCCAACATCCAAAATCCACTGCTCCCTGTCCATCCAATCTCCTTCACTAATAGAAATTAGAATAGAAATTATTTTCTGGCTATTTTGAGCTATTATAAAAAATTTTAATTGCATTTTTAACTGAGCTAAAGCGAAAAAATTGCAGCTAACAAATCATAAATATCATTAAAATAACAAAAGTCCTATTTATTATATCACCGGTTGATTATGGATTGTACGATCAGTTGATTATGGATTGCACGATCTGTTGATTATGGATTGTACGAATATTAGTTATTAAACTGTTAATTTCCATTGAAAAGTTTACTAAAACGGAATTAAGAGATTTGCATTGTCTGTCATAGACGGGTCAAAAGGTTTCACACTAATTATAAGTGGATACTGTTGGAATATATCAAAGGGAAAATTTATCAAATTATTCACTAATTTAATTTTCTAAAAGGTAACATGATGATTTTTATGAATAAACGGATAATAAATACCTAAATATTTAAATATATCAGATCTAGAGTTATTAAACTACAGTAAATATATTTAAGGTTATAAACATATCTATGAAATATTTTCATATTTCACTTCTTCTCTCACACAGGTACAATGAAAAAGTAGAGGATACTGTTGGAATATCACAGGCATTTAGACCTGTAAAGTGACATCAATGAGGATAAGACCTGATTGATATTAAAGACTACTTAATTATACAATGATACAACTAGTTTAATCAAAATCGTTAGAGCCGTTTTTGAGAAAATTGTAAATAAAAATAAAGCGTTGATATAAAGTGGCACTTCCGGTTAGTCGATTTTAAGGGAAAAACGCTGCAAATTATTTCACAATGGTTTATTATTTCCAAATAATTATACATCTAAAGAAACATTACTTTCCTAGTCACAAAGAAAAATAAATAAAAGGTGATTCCAATTATTGGACTAAACTTTTTTTTTTAATCATTAGTAATATGCTTTAAAAAAATATCATTATTCAGTAACTCATTCAAAATTTAAAAACCAAACAAAGGATATAACATTTGGTGTAGATTTGGTAAATTAAACATATAACATTTGGTAAATTAAAAAAACCGGAAAGCCTATCTTTGCTCCTAATTGTCCGATTTTAACGATTTTTTTTTGTTTTTTAGCAAATTTCGTAAACTTTTCAAAAATATCGACAATATACAATATACAGTACATATACAATACACAATATACATATAGAATATCGACAGAAAAGTAAACGTTTTGAGTTATTCGGAATTTAATTTTACCATCTCTCGTAACTTTTTTTCCAGCTTCTTTTCGTTGAAGTATGTTATATAGATCAATTTAAAGGGTGTTGAGAAAATGACTTTAGCGAAGTTTCATTGAAATCGGTACATTCGTTTAGGAGCTACAGTCTATAGCAGCGCAGGTTTTTCGGCCGCCATTTTGTAAGTGAGAGGCGGATAGTAATGTCGATGAAGGAGGATCATCCTCCGGTGACCTTTGATTTTATATCCAAATTTGAGAAAAATCGGTATTGTAGCTTCGGAGAAAACCCGCGGACGGCGGACGGCAGGCGGACAAAAAATTTTTTATTCGTTTTTGGGGTTAAGTTTTTGAATTTTTTGGTCGATCACAATGGTTGATTATTGAAAATAATAAACCAAATGTTGCTGTCACATCTAAGGCATATGCCTATCTTAAATACGTAATACCAGTTTCGTACGACTTTTCGTTTTTGAGCTTGACTGTTAACATACACACACACACACACACACACACACACACACACACACACACACACACACACACACACACACACAGACCATTTTTCGGGACTTGGTTATTTGATGTCAGGGTACCCCAAAAAGGTGTATTTCCGTTGAAAACTCTGACAAATTTTCATGATCGCAATACTTATCCTTACTATATATTAAATATATACGTAAGTGAAAGTAAACCGAGTCTGTACTGCGGACTATTATGAGCTTCAATCTCCTAATCGCTAAACATTTCATGAAAAATATTGAAAACAGTTAGGAAGGATTTTACTTGGCAGACATTTTTTAATATTATAATCAAAGAAACTTTTTCAAACCGTAGTTGAGGTCATCGGCTCTATTGCATCTACTGAAGCTGTTAACAACATTATTAGGAGTTCGCTAACGGGTCATTTAATGACTACTGATTGAAGTTGTCATCGCCTGTCATCAATTCTGTTTACATCTAATGGCGTATTATAATGCATCGGGAAAAGGAAAGGTGATTGAGCGCAATGACCTTTAGGAGGAAGAAATAATTTTAAGAAAAGTGTTTTAAAAACCTAAATATCATTATCGTGCAATGAAGCGCCGCGTATTTATCTCGTTCCACATCCAAACTGTGAAAGATGTATTTTATTTTCATTTACCGATATATGTAATGTTATTATTTATCCGAGAAATTTGAGGTTTGCTCGGGGTTAAAGCAAGGTGATTCTCTTTCACCTGTGCTATTTAATTTGGCATTAGAACAGGCCATCAGAGAGGTGATACATACCGAAAAAGGTTTGAACCTGGGTGGAACAATATCCGTGCTTGGGTTGACTGATGATTTGGTAGTGTTAAGCGAAGACATGGAAAGAATAAAACTAAATACAACAACGTTGATGGAAACTGGTAAAGTACTAGGACTCGAAATAAACACGGATTAGACAAAATATATGGTTAGCTGCAAAAACAGCGACAATTTCGATGATATCGAAATAGAAGTGAATGTGTTTGAACACGTACAGAATTTTAGGTATCTAGGATCTACGATAGCTAGAAAAAACGAAATTGAAGGGGATATTAAGATTAGGCTGAAGGCGGGAAATGCTTGATATTTTTTTTTGTCAAAATTATTTAGTTCTCGCCTCCTGTTCCGAAACTTAAAAATTAGAATTTATAAAACCATTATCTTACCTACAGTTCCTTATGGACGCGAAACGTGGCCGCTTACATTAAGGGATGAGCAACATCTTAAAGTTTTTGAAAATAAAGTATTGCGCAGAATATTCGGACCGTAAAAGGACGAGTCAACCGGAGAATTTAGCGGTTACACAACGCTGAATTGCGTGAACGGTATCCGGTTAATATAATTGAGGTGATTAAGTTGAGGCGAATAAAATGGGCATGTAAAATCGCTGGGCTTAGTAACGAAAGGATTCTTTAATATACGCTGTACCCACTGGCAAGCGTCCGAGGGGTAGACCAAAGCGAAGGTGGGTAGATTGCGTTAAGACTGATTTGGCGGGGTTGGGCTTAGAGAGAGAATGAGCCCGGTGGATGGAAGAATGTGGACATCGATTGGTGGTACCGGCATCGAACCTTCGGGTTCACTAAGCCTTATTTTTATTATATGCCTTGCGCAGGTCTCTAAACCTGTGCAGTTTGGCCTGCTGTGGTTGGCACATACGCTCCGGTTTACCTGTACAGGTAAACCTCACCAGTATATCAGAATCTGTATATGTGGCCAATGAGATAAGTAATTCCTCTTCGAGATAGAATTTGTTTTTTTAATTATAATTTTATCTTGATAATTTCAAAATTGTTGTTTGATGAATTGTTAATTTTATAATTTAATGTTGTAGTAAAATTTAATAGCAATGGATATGTTTCTCAGGAAACCGAAATCTCCTCATAATTTAATAAAATACATTAAAAATAAGAGACTATTATACAACTTGAACATTTTTTATCGTTTAAAAAATTATTATACTCATAAACATATTTTTTATAGTTCCTTAACATAAAATAGAAATCCATATGTGCTTGTTTTATTTGAAAATTTTCTAATATTATAAAATAAGGCTTTGTTTATTTTTTCACCATATTTATTTTAATTTTCATAGCTACGTTTCGGCCGGTAAGCCATCTTCAAGCAATCTTTCACATATTTGTCACTTGAATTAATAAATGTTCTTATTGCATTATTTTGTATTCCACTAATGGCGTTTAATTCTTCTCTAAATAACTTCCAACTCTCTTTGATCTTTGAACCATTCAGTCTGATTGGTCATGTTCTAATCCATATGTGCTTATTAATTTAAGTGACAAATATGTGAAAGATAGCTTACCGGCCGAAACGTAGCTATGAAAATTAAAATAAATATGGTGAAAAAATAAACAGAGCCTTATTTTATAATATTAAAAAATTTTCACCTAAAACAAGCACATATAAATTAGAACATGACCAATCCGAGGCTGAATGATTCAAAGATCAAAGAGAGTTGGAAGTTATTTAGAGAAGAATTAAACACCACTAGTGGAATACAAAATAATAATAAAATATAAATTGAAATTATAAGTAAAGCTTTCGTCGATATTGCCCATAAATATTAAAATTTAAATAACCTGCAGTTGCAATTTTATTTGTCTTTTTATATGTATTTTTTTTTAAATATGTTAGTAATATAGATACCTTTAATTATATTTGCATGATTAAATAGATACTTTTGTTTATTGTTTTTTTTTAATGATAAAAAATGTTTGTCTTTTTTCCCCTTTATTCAGTTACCAAAGGTTATACTTAGCCTTTTTTCATTATAATTAATAATGAGAGATATTTAATTATTTAAAATAAGTCAAATCAAAGATACTTTAAAGGAAGAAATTTAGAACATTTGGCATTTAAGCCCTGTTAAGTGACATCAATCAATGAGGATAAGACCTAACTTATATTAAAGACCTTTCAATTGTACATTGATATACTGAGTTTAATCAAAATCGCTAGAGCCGTTTTTGTGAAAATTCTAAAAAAATTTAAATGGTCGATATAAAATGGCACTTCTGGTTAGCTGGTTTTAACAAAAAAGTTGTTTTCACATATACCTACCTTAAATACATTATTTTAGTTCTGTAAGACTTTTTGTTTTTGAGCTAGACCGTTTACATACACACAGACCATTTTTTTGGACTTGGTTATTTGAACACAGGGGATCTCAAAATCTGAATTTTTGAAGACTTAGATTCTAAAGTTTTTCACAATCGCACACAGATTCTAAATTTTTCCTATTTATATATTAAAACATAGGTAAGTGAACGTAAAATTTACATGTAAATGTTAAATATGCTTACTAACCATTCAATGCCAAATACAATATAGAAACTCATAGTCAAAAGTGAGATATTTGTTCCTTTTCAAAAAAATAACAAACAACATACTAAAAAAATAATATATACATATGTATAAATAATATGTATATATACACCTCAACAAATAAAATCAAATATTGTTAAAATAAATGTATTTATTACTATGTCTAATCAATAGTTTAAATTAGTACCTGTTATCCATTAGGTGTCCATGATCCATAGCTGTAAACAAAATAAACAATTCATTATTCAAAATAGTATAAAGTCTATTTTTCAAATAATCTATGTATACTTCATTATTGAATTTTAATTTTTATATTTTCAATAAAATGATCTATACAAAAAAATAGTTTAAATGATTTCAAAAACATTCTTTGTTTATTAAGAGGTACTGTATTCTTAACTTAATTTCACAATACTTGAAAATTAAAATAATACTTGAAATTAGCTTCATAGATAAGAATAAGAAGAAAACAATAAAAAAACAAATTTAAAAAATATAAAAGTAAATAATGAATGTGGTTTGTAACTTACCCATGATTTCTCAGAGATATCAGATGTTTCTTTCTTCAAGTTCACTATCTGCCAAGGTCTTTAAACCCAGCAGATTTCGAATCGAAAAAACCGAATGTCCACGGCGGTAATTAAGAATAATCACTTCAACACAAACTGCACTTTTAAATATCAAAAATCAAAATACTGAGCGACACACCCGAACCGCACCACCGCACCAAAGCAATAGAAAGTAAGCAATAAAGATTTATCTAAATAAAATAGAAAATATATTAAAAAATCAAGCTCTGCAACTACACAATAAATAGCATAATATGTAAATAAAAAAGTGATGTCAATATTAATAATAAATAAATCAAAATAATTGTGAAACTTCTTGTATAATGAGTATGAAATAATATTTATCTTAATTTAATAACAAATCTACATAGAAAAAAATTATAATGACTTGATGATTTTAATAATGATAATGAGGTTATAATAAAGAAAATTATAATGACTTAATAAACTGACTTTTTGTTAATGTGATTTAATTAAAAAATAAATTCTATAGAATTTTAATATTGCCAAAGAATATCTGCACTTTTTTTTTTCATTTTTCTTAAAAAATAATAATAATAATAAGTAGAACGGTATATCACTGAGTAAGGCACTATCCTCCTCAGCTCGTGCTCGAGTCTACCTGTTACATCAACTGAGGATTAGCTCTGTGTTTGGGGATCCTCCTTGGGCACACCCAGCCTCTATAAGGCAGGAAAATCTAGCATTTGAGTGTGACCCTGGCCAAATAACATCCTTGTACAACCATTTGACTTCAAAACAGTTCTTCCTTACAAATTACTCAACACACAAGACTCTCCATGGGTCGCAGTGGTACATATTATTTATTTCATTTAAAATACTCAAAGAGTTTAAATTGTTTTACCAACTAAGAAAAGTTGGTTTCTCATTTTTTTATATTCTCTATGTTAAAAAAAGTTTTAACTCATTATTCAATACCTATATCATAATAAATTAGAAAAGGAATTATTTTTTATACAACATTTATTATTTTTAATACATTACATTCAATACAGGTCAGAAACATGGACCTTCTCAAAGTCTGATAAAAGGGATCTCATAACATTTGAGAGAAATGCTATCCATAGCCAAGTAAAAAATAGAACAACATGAAGAAGGTTAACAAACAAAAAAATTTACTCCTTACTTAATGAATCTGACATTGAGAGACTAGTCAAGAAAAGAGGCAGTTCATAGCTTTGATCGACAGATGGTCTTGAAGAAGATGCAAGGGACACACTCCGATAGTAGATACTATTACCGTAGTTTAGAATTGGCTGATAACAGTACTTCACCAATTAAAACAGCGGGAACTGCTTGAGGATATCAGAACCCTCTAATAATAGTATAATTTAATATACTAGTAATAACAATCCTAGCAATCATTCAACAGATGGAAGTTTTCAAATTTGAACCACAACTTTAATTTTTATTAATTTTACCTTCTAAAATTAAGATATTATGTCTAAAGGAAGACATAATGTACAATGGATAACACACCTATAATACAAGGCTTAATGTTGCTGAACTTCTATAGCAAAATTCAAGAGCTCTTTGCTGGGAAATTTAAAAAGGAAAAAAGAGTACTGTGAATGACCTTTTTGTGTGAATGAGGTTGTGTGTGTAGTGTGGTCAAAATAGAGTACTGTGTGAGCGTTAGTGTCAGTGTTCCCCCAACCTGGAGGACCAGTGGCTGATTGCAGCATGAAAGCTGGGCGATGGGGTCGCCACTTCCCTACGCCAGAGTGAATTCACAGAATCAACAGACCAGTTAAGAGACGAATCTTATGGCATCAACGAATCTATACCATCAAAAAGATCACCGCTAATTAATCAAATTTAAATAAAGACATATTTATCTTTCAACAGTTTTACTTCACTGATCTCAGTTTCAATTGATAAATTTTAAAATATTTCCATCTCATTAATAAACATTCTCATACTCAGGAGCCAATAGCAAATCCAAGCTATACAAAAATTTAAATCCTCTCTAATATGAGTAAATTAGTTTGGTTTCCGTTAATTCCTTACCATGGAATATTCAACAAAATCTTAGATAAGCTAATACTTGTTTAATTACAATAGTTTGACTTGATTGAAACTGAGACAAGATTTATCGCTTAGATTATTACCTAAAAAAAATTAAATTAATGCAAATATTTTAATGAGTTTACTTTATTTTAGCTCGGGAAAGATCTACCGAATAATTTTTTTAAACAGAATTAATTTCAGAAACACTGAATTATCCAATCCTCCCATAACAATTAATTTAAAATTTTCTTTAATCTCTCTTATACAAAGTCTCATATGTTGGGATCTCAGTTTCAATTCCTACATTTTAAAATATTTTACATCTCTTTAATAAACATTGTCCTATTCAGATGTTAATAGGAAACCAAACCTAGCCATCCAAAAATTTAATTCCTCTCTGCAATGACATAACTATATTTGGTTTCCATTAACCCCTTACTATAGACAATTGGACTAATAAAAGCTGATATCTGTTTAATAACAACAGTTTTACTTGATTGAAACTGAGACAAGATTTATTGATTGATTTATTACTTAAAACCCATTTAAATTAACATAAATATATCAAATGGTTTACTCTATTTAAACTCGAACAAGACCTCCCAAAGAGCCATTTGTAAAAAAAAATTAATTTAAGAAACACACTATTATCCTTCCATCCTATAGACCTTATTTTTATATAATTAATTCCCGCCTATGCATATTCTCATAGTGAAGTGCCCATAAGAAACGAAACCAGAGCAATTAATATATTTGAAACTTACTTCTCAACTATGAATAAGCTGAATGCATTCTCTTTACGTCCCTTATATAAGAAAATGTCATAATCCATATGTATAATAGTTTTTAAAAATTAGATTGCTTAAATGGCCTAATAACAGCAAACAGATCGTGACATTTTAATAAATTAATATAGACATTTAATTTTTTTTCAACAGTTGTATTACTTCATTGATCTCAGTTTCAATTGCCAAATTTTAAAATATTTTACATCTCTTTAATAAACATTGTCCTGTTCAGGTGTTAATAGGAAACCAAACCTAGCCATACAAAAATTTAATTCCTCTCTGCAATGACATAACTATGTTTGGTTTCCATTAACCCCTTACTATAGACAATTGAACTAATTAAAGCTTATATCTGTTTAATAACAACGGTTTTATTTGATTGAAACTGAGACAAGATTTATCGGTTGGATTATTACTTAAAACCCATTTAAATTAACATAAATATATCAAATGGTTTACTCTATTTAAACTCGAACAAGACCTCCCAAAGAGCCATTTGTAAAAAAAAATTAATTTAAGAAACACACTATTATCCTTCCATCCTATACACCTTATTTTTATATAATTTATTCCCGCCTATACATATTCTCATAGTAAGGTGCCCATAAGAAACGAAACCAGAGCAATTAATATATTTGAAACTTACTTCTCAACTATGAATAAGCTGAATACATTCTCTTTACGTCCCTTATATAAGAAAATGTCATAATCCATATGTATAATAGTTTTTAAAAATTAGATTCCTTAAATGGCCTAATAACAGCAAACAGATCGTGACATTTTAATAAATTAATATAGACATTTAATTTTTTTTCAACAGTTGTATTACTTCATTGATCTCAGTTTCAATTGCCAAATTTTAAAATATTTTACATCTCTTTAATAAACATTGTCCTGTTCAGGTGTTAATAGGAAACCAAACCTAGCCATCCAAAAATTTAATTCCTCTCTGCTATTTCATAACTATGTTTGGATTCCGTTAACCCCTTACTATAGACAATTGAACTAATTAAAGCTTATATCTGTTTAATAACAACAGTTTTACTTTATTGAAACTGAGACAAGATTTATCGATTGGATTATTACTTAAAACCCATTTAAATTAACATAAATATATCAAATGGTTTAGTCTATTTAAACTCGAACAAGACCTCCCAAAGAGCCATTTGTAAAAAAAAATTAATTTAAGAAACACACTATTATCCTTTCATCCCATACAACTTATTTTTATATCTTTTTATCACACTTATAAATAATCTCAGAGTAGGGTTCCCATAAGAAACGAAAACAGAGCAATTAATATATTTGAAACTTACTTCTCAACTATGAATAAGCTGAATGCATTCTCTTTATGTCCCTTATATAAGAAATGTCATAATCCATATGTATAATAGTTTTTAAAAATTAGATTGCTTAAATGGCCTAATAACAGCAAACAGATCGTGACATTTTAATAAATTAATATAGACATTTAATTTTTTTTCAACAGTTGTATTACTTCATTGATCTCAGTTTCAATTGCCAAATTTTAAACAATTTTACATCTCTTTAATAAACATTGTCCTGTTCAGGTGTTAATAGGAAACCAAACCTAGCCATACAAAAATTTAATTCCTCTCTGCTATTTCATAACTATGTTTGGATTCCGTTAACCCCTTACTATAGACAATTGAACTAATTAAAGCTTATATCTGTTAAATAACAACAGTTTTACTTTATTGAAACTAAGACAAGATTTATCGATTAGATTATTACTCAAAGCCCATTTAAATTAACATAAATATATCAAATGGTTTACTCTATTTAAACTCGAACAAGACCTCCCAAAGAGCCATTTGTAAAAAAAAATTAATTTAAGAAACACACTATTATCCTTCCATCCTATACACCTTATTTTTATATAATTTATTCCCGCCTATACATATTCTCATAGTAAGGTGCCCATAAGAAACGAAACCAGAGCAATTAATATATTTGAAACTTACTTCTCAACTATGAATAAGCTGAATGCATTCTCTTTACGTCCCTTATATAAGAAAATGTCATAATCCATATGTATAATAGTTTTTAAAAATTAGATTGCTTAAATGGCCTAATAACAGTAAACAGATCGTGACATTTTAATAAATTAATATAGACATTTAACTATTTTTCAACAGTTGTATTACTTCATTGATCTCAGTTTCAATTGCCAAATTTTAAAATATTTTACATCTCTTTAATAAACATTGTCCTGTTCAGGTGTTAATAGGAAACCAAACCTAGCCATCCAAAAATTTAATTCCTCTCTGCTATTTCATAACTATGTTTGGATTCCGTTAACCCCTTACTATAGACAATTGAACTAATTAAAGCTTATATCTGTTTAATAACAACAGTATTACTTTATTGAAACTGAGACAAGATTTATCGATTAGATTATTACTCAAAGCCCATTTAAATTAACATAAATAGATCAAATGGTTTACTCTATTTAAACTCGAACAAGACCTCCCAAAGAGCCATTTGTAAAAAAAAATTAATTTAAGAAACACACTATTATCCTTCCATCCTATACACCTTATTTTTATATAATTTATTCCCGCCTATACATATTCTCATAGTAAGGTGCCCATAAGAAACGAAACCAGAGCAATTAATATATTTGAAACTTACTTCTCAACTATGAATAAGCTGAATGCATTCTCTTTATGTCCCTTATATAAGAAATGTCATAATCCATATGTATAATAGTTTTTAAAAATTAGATTGCTTAAATGGCCTAATAACAGCAAACAGATCGTGACATTTTAATAAATTAATATAGACATTTAATTTTTTTTCAACAGTTGTATTACTTCATTGATCTCAGTTTCAATTGCCAAATTTTAAACAATTTTACATCTCTTTAATAAACATTGTCCTGTTCAGGTGTTAATAGGAAACCAAACCTAGCCATCCAAAAATTTAATTCCTCTCTGCTATTTCATAACTATGTTTGGATTCCGTTAACCCCTTACTATAGACAATTGAACTAATTAAAGCTTATATCTGTTTAATAACAACAGTATTACTTTATTGAAACTGAGACAAGATTTATCGATTAGATTATTACTCAAAGCCCATTTAAATTAACATAAATAGATCAAATGGTTTACTCTATTTAAACTCGAACAAGACCTCCCAAAGAGCCATTTGTAAAAAAAAATTAATTTAAGAAACACACTATTATCCTTCCATCCTATACACCTTATTTTTATATAATTTATTCCCGCCTATACATATTCTCATAGTAAGGTGCCCATAAGAAACGAAACCAGAGCAATTAATATATTTGAAACTTACTTCTCAACTATGAATAAGCTGAATGCATTCTCTTTACGTCCCTTATATAAGAAAATGTCATAATCCATATGTATAATAGTTTTTAAAAATTAGATTGCTTAAATGGCCTAATAACAGCAAACAGATCGTGACATTTTAATAAATTAATATAGACATTTAATTTTTTTTCAACAGTTGTATTACTTCATTGATCTCAGTTTCAATTGCCAAATTTTAAAATATTTTACATCTCTTTAATAAACATTGTCCTGTTCAGGTGTTAATAGGAAACCAAACCTAGCCATCCAAAAATTTAATTCCTCTCTGCTATTTCATAACTATGTTTGGATTCCGTTAACCCCTTACTATAGACAATTGAACTAATTAAAGCTTATATCTGTTTAATAACAACAGTATTACTTTATTGAAACTGAGACAAGATTTATCGATTAGATTATTACTCAAAGCCCATTTAAATTAACATAAATAGATCAAATGGTTTACTCTATTTAAACTCGAACAAGACCTCCCAAAGAGCCATTTGTAAAAAAAAATTAATTTAAGAAACACACTATTATCCTTCCATCCTATACAACTTATTTTTATATAATTTTATTCCCGCCTATACATAATCTCATAGTAAGGTGCCCATAAGAAACGAAAACAGAGCAATTAATATATTTGAAACTTACTTCTCAACTATGAATAAGCTGAATGCATTCTCTTTATGTCCCTTATATAAGAAATGTCATAATCCATATGTATAATAGTTTTTAAAAATTAGATTGCTTAAATGGCCTAATAACAGCAAACAGATCGTGACATTTTAATAAATTAATATAGACATTTAACTTTTTTTCAACAGTTGTATTACTTCATTGATCTCAGTTTCAATTGCCAAATTTTAAACAATTTTACATCTCTTTAATAAACATTGTCCTGTTCAGGTGTTAATAGGAAACCAAACCTAGCCATCCAAAAATTTAATTCCTCTCTGCTATTTCATAACTATGTTTGGATTCCGTTAACCCCTTACTATAGACAATTGAACTAATTAAAGCTTATATCTGTTTAATAACAACAGTATTACTTTATTGAAACTGAGACAAGATTTATCGATTAGATTATTACTCAAAGCCCATTTAAATTAACATAAATATATCAAATGGTTTAGTCTATTTAAACTCGAACAAGACCTCCCAAAGAGCCATTTGTAAAAAAAAATTAATTTAAGAAACACACTATTATCCTTCCATCCTATACACCTTATTTTTATATAATTTATTCCCGCCTATACATATTCTCATAGTAAGGTGCCCATAAGAAACGAAACCAGAGCAATTAATATATTTGAAACTTACTTCTCAACTATGAATAAGCTGAATGCATTCTCTTTATGTCCCTTATATAAGAAATGTCATAATCCATATGTATAATAGTTTTTAAAAATTAGATTGCTTAAATGGCCTAATAACAGCAAACAGATCGTGACATTTTAATAAATTAATATAGACATTTAATTTTTTTTCAACAGTTGTATTACTTCATTGATCTCAGTTTCAATTGCCAAATTTTAAAATATTTTACATCTCTTTAATAAACATTGTCCTGTTCAGGTGTTAATAGGAAACCAAACCTAGCCATCCAAAAATTTAATTTCTCTCTGCTATTTCATAACTATGTTTGGATTCCGTTAACCCCTTACTATAGACAATTGAACTAATTAAAGCTTATATCTGTTTAATAACAACAGTATTACTTTATTGAAACTGAGACAAGATTTATCGATTAGATTATTACTCAAAGCCCATTTAAATTAACATAAATAGATCAAATGGTTTACTCTATTTAAACTCGAACAAGACCTCCCAAAGAGCCATTTGTAAAAAAAAATTAATTTAAGAAACACACTATTATCCTTTCATCCCATACAACTTATTTTTATATCTTTTTATCACACTTATAAATAATCTCAGAGTAGGGTTCCCATAAGAAACGAAAACAGAGCAATTAATATATTTGAAACTTACTTCTCAACTATGAATAAGCTGAATGCATTCTCTTTATGTCCCTTATATAAGAAATGTCATAATCCATATGTATAATAGTTTTTAAAAATTAGATTGCTTAAATGGCCTAATAACAGCAAACAGATCGTGACATTTTAATAAATTAATATAGACATTTAATTTTTTTTCAACAGTTGTATTACTTCATTGATCTCAGTTTCAATTGCCAAATTTTAAAAATTTTACATCTCTTTAATAAACATTGTCCTGTTCAGGTGTTAATAGGAAACCAAACCTAGCCATCCAAAAATTTAATTTCTCTCTGCTATTTCATAACTATGTTTGGATTCCGTTAACCCCTTACTATAGACAATTGAACTAATTAAAGCTTATATCTGTTTAATAACAACAGTTTTACTTGATTGAAACTGAGACAAGATTTATCGATTAGATTATTACTCAAAGCCCATTTAAATTAACATAAATAGATCAAATGGTTTACTCTATTTAAACTCGAACAAGACCTCCCAAAGAGCCATTTGTAAAAAAAAATTAATTTAAGAAACACACTATTATCCTTCCATCCTATACACCTTATTTTTATATAATTTATTCCCGCCTATACATATTCTCATAGTAAGGTGCCCATAAGAAACGAAACCAGAGCAATTAATATATTTGCAACTTACTTCTCAACTATGAATAAGCTGAATGCATTCTCTTTACGTCCCTTATATAAGAAAATGTCATAATCCATATGTATAATAGTTTTTAAAAATTAGATTCCTTAAATGGCCTAATAACAGCAAACAGATCGTGACATTTTAATAAATTAATATAGACATTTAACTTTTTTTCAACAGTTGTATTACTTCATTGATCTCAGTTTCAATTGCCAAATTTTAAAATATTTTACATCTCTTTAATAAACATTGTCCTGTTCAGGTGTTAATAGGAAACCAAACCTAGCCATCCAAAAATTTAATTCCTCTCTGCTATTTCATAACTATGTTTGGATTCCGTTAACCCCTTACTATAGACAATTGAACTAATTAAAGCTTATATCTGTTTAATAACAACAGTATTACTTTATTGAAACTGAGACAAGATTTATCGATTAGATTATTACTCAAAGCCCATTTAAATTAACATAAATAGATCAAATGGTTTACTCTATTTAAACTCGAACAAGACCTCCCAAAGAGCCATTTGTAAAAAAAAATTAATTTAAGAAACACACTATTATCCTTTCATCCCATACAACTTATTTTTATATCATTTTATCACACCTATACATAATCTCAGAGTAGGGTTCCCATAAGAAACGAAAACAGAGCAATTAATATATTTGAAACTTACTTCTCAACTATGAATAAGCTGAATGCATTCTCTTTATGTCCCTTATATAAGAAATGTCATAATCCATATGTATAATAGTTTTTAAAAATTAGATTGCTTAAATGGCCTAATAACAGCAAACAGATCGTGACATTTTAATAAATTAATATAGACATTTAATTTTTTTTCAACAGTTGTATTACTTCATTGATCTCAGTTTCAATTGCCAAATTTTAAACAATTTTACATCTCTTTAATAAACATTGTCCTGTTCAGGTGTTAATAGGAAACCAAACCTAGCCATCCAAAAATTTAATTCCTCTCTGCTATTTCATAACTATGTTTGGATTCCGTTAACCCCTTACTATAGACAATTGAACTAATTAAAGCTTATATCTGTTTAATAACAACAGTATTACTTTATTGAAACTGAGACAAGATTTATCGATTAGATTATTACTCAAAGCCCATTTAAATTAACATAAATAGATCAAATGGTTTACTCTATTTAAACTCGAACAAGACCTCCCAAAGAGCCATTTGTAAAAAAAAATTAATTTAAGAAACACACTATTATCCTTCCATCCTATACACCTTATTTTTATATAATTTATTCCCGCCTATACATATTCTCATAGTAAGGTGCCCATAAGAAACGAAACCAGAGCAATTAATATATTTGCAACTTACTTCTCAACTATGAATAAGCTGAATACATTCTCTTTACGTCCCTTATATAAGAAAATGTCATAATCCATATGTATAATAGTTTTTAAAAATTAGATTCCTTAAATGGCCTAATAACAGTAAACAGATCGTGACATTTTAATAAATTAATATAGACATTTAACTATTTTTCAACAGTTGTATTACTTCATTGATCTCAGTTTCAATTGCCAAATTTTAAAAATTTTACATCTCTTTAATAAACATTGTCCTGTTCAGGTGTTAATAGGAAACCAAACCTAGCCATCCAAAAATTTAATTCCTCTCTGCTATTTCATAACTATGTTTGGATTCCGTTAACCCCTTACTATAGACAATTGAACTAATTAAAGCTTATATCTGTTTAATAACAACAGTATTACTTTATTGAAACTGAGACAAGATTTATCGATTAGATTATTACTCAAAGCCCATTTAAATTAACATAAATATATCAAATGGTGTAGTCTATTTAAACTCGAGCAAGACCTCCCAAAGAGCCATTTGTAAAAAAAAATTAATTTAAGAAACACACTATGTATCCTTCCATCCTATACAACTTATTTTTATATAATTTTATCACACCTATACATAATCTCAGAGTAAGGTGCCCATAAGAAACGAAAACAGAGCAATTAATATATTTGAAACTTACTTCTCAACTATGAATAAGCTGAATGCATTCTCTTTATGTCCCTTATATAAGAAATGTCATAATCCATATGTATAATAGCTTTTAAAAATTAGATTGCTTAAATGGCTTAATAACAGCAAACAGATCGTGACATTTTAATAAATTAATATAGACATTTAACTATTTTTCAATAGTTTTATTACTTCATTGATCTCAGTTTCAATTTCCAAATTTTAAAATATTTTACATCTCTTTAATAAACATTGTCCTGTTCAGGTGTTAATAGGAAACCAAACCTAGCCATACAAAAATTTAATTCCTCTCTGCTATTTCATAACTATGTTTGGATTCCGTTAACCCCTTACTATAGACAATTGAACTAATTAAAGCTTATATCTGTTTAATAACAACAGTTTTACTTTATTGAAACTGAGACAAGATTTATCGATTAGATTATTACTCAAAGCCCATTTAAATTAACATAAATATATCAAATGGTTTAGTCTATTTAAACTCGAACAAGACCTCCCAAAGAGCCATTTGTAAAAAAAAATTAATTTAAGAAACACACTATTATCCTTCCATCCTATACACCTTATTTTTATATAATTTATTCCCGCCTATACATATTCTCATAGTAAGGTGCCCATAAGAAACGAAACCAGAGCAATTAATATATTTGCAACTTACTTCTCAACTATGAATAAGCTGAATTCATTCTCTTTACGTCCCTTATATAAGAAATGTCATAATCCATATGTATAATAGTTTTTAAAAATTAGATTCCTTAAATGGCCTAATAACAGTAAACAGATCGTGACATTTTAATAAATTAATATAGACATTTAACTATTTTTCAACAGTTGTATTACTTCATTGATCTCAGTTTCAATTGCCAAATTTTAAAATATTTTACATCTCTTTAATAAACATTGTCCTGTTCAGGTGTTAATAGGAAACCAAACCTAGCCATCCAAAAATTTAATTCCTCTCTGCTATTTCATAACTATGTTTGGATTCCGTTAACCCCTTACTATAGACAATTGAACTAATTAAAGCTTATATCTGTTTAATAACAACAGTATTACTTTATTGAAACTGAGACAAGATTTATCGATTAGATTATTACTCAAAGCCCATTTAAATTAACATAAATAGATCAAATGGTTTAGTCTATTTAAACTCGAACAAGACCTCCCAAAGAGCCATTTGTAAAAAAAAATTAATTTAAGAAACACACTATTATCCTTCCATCCTATACACCTTATCTTTATATAATTTATTCCCGCCTATACATATTCTCATAGTAAGGAGCCCATAAGAAACGAAACCAGAGCAATTAATATATTTGCAACTTACTTCTCAACTATGAATAAGCTGAATGCATTCTCTTTATGTCCCTTATATAAGAAATGTCATAATCCATATGTATAATAGTTTTTAAAAATTAGATTGCTTAAATGGCTTAATAACAGCAAACAGATCGTGACATTTTAATAAATTAATATAGACATTTAATTTTTTTTCAACAGTTGTATTACTTCATTGATCTCAGTTTCAATTGCCAAATTTTAAAATATTTTACATCTCTTTAATAAACATTGTCCTGTTCAGGTGTTAATAGGAAACCAAACCTAGCCATCCAAAAATTTAATTTCTCTCTGCTATTTCATAACTATGTTTGGATTCCGTTAACCCCTTACTATAGACAATTGAACTAATTAAAGCTTATATCTGTTTAATAACAACAGTTTTACTTGATTGAAACTGAGACAAGATTTATCGATTAGATTATTACTCAAAGCCCATTTAAATTAACATAAATAGATCAAATGGTTTACTCTATTTAAACTCGAACAAGACCTCCCAAAGAGCCATTTGTAAAAAAAAATTAATTTAAGAAACACACTATTATCCTTCCATCCTATACACCTTTTTTTATATAATTTATTCACACCTATACATAATCTCATAGTAAGGTGCCCATAAGAAACGAAACCAGAGCAATTAATATATTTGCAACTTACTTCTCAACTATGAATAAGCTGAATACATTCTCTTTACGTCCCTTATATAAGAAAATGTCATAATCCATATGTATAATAGTTTTTAAAAATTAGATTCCTTAAATGGCCTAATAACAGTAAACAGATCGTGACATTTTAATAAATTAATATAGACATTTAACTATTTTTCAACAGTTGTATTACTTCATTGATCTCAGTTTCAATTGCCAAATTTTAAAATATTTTACATCTCTTTAATAAACATTGTCCTGTTCAGGTGTTAATAGGAAACCAAACCTAGCCATCCAAAAATTTAATTCCTCTCTGCTATTTCATAACTATGTTTGGATTCCGTTAACCCCTTACTATAGACAATTGAACTAATTAAAGCTTATATCTGTTTAATAACAACAGTATTACTTTATTGAAACTGAGACAAGATTTATCGATTAGATTATTACTCAAAGCCCATTTAAATTAACATAAATATATCAAATGGTTTAGTCTATTTAAACTCGAACAAGACCTCCCAAAGAGCCATTTGTAAAAAAAAATTAATTTAAGAAACACACTTGTATCCTTTCATCCCATACAACTTTTTTTTATATCTTTTTATCACACTTATAAATAATCTCAGAGTAGGGTTCCCATAAGAAACGAAAACAGAGCAATTAATATATTTGAAACTTACTTCTCAACTATGAATAAGCTGAATGCATTCTCTTTATGTCCCTTATATAAGAAATGTCATAATCCATATGTATAATAGTTTTTAAAAATTAGATTCCTTAAATGGCCTAATAACAGCAAACAGATCATGACATTTTAATAAATTAATATAGACATTTAACTTTTTTTCAACAGTTGTATTACTTCATTGATCTCAGTTTCAATTGCCAAATTTTAAAACATTTTACATCTCTTTAATAAACATTGTCCTGTTCAGGTGTTAATAGGAAACCAAACCTAGCCATCCAAAAATTTAATTCCTCTCTGCTATTTCATAACTATGTTTGGATTCAGTTAACCCCTTACTATAGACAATTGAACTAATTAAAGCTTATATCTGTTTAATAACAACAGTATTACTTTATTGAAACTGAGACAAGATTTATCGATTAGATTATTACTCAAAGCCCATTTAAATTAACATAAATATATCAAATGGTTTAGTCTATTTAATCTCGAACAAGACCTCCCAAAGAGCCATTTGTAAAAAAAAATTAATTTAAGAAACACACTTGTATCCTTTCATCCCATACAACTTATTTTTATATCTTTTTATCACACTTATAAATAATCTCAGAGTAGGGTTCCCATAAGAAACGAAAACAGAGCAATTAATATATTTGAAACTTACTTCTCAACTATGAATAAGCTGAATGCATTCTCTTTATGTCCCTTATATAAGAAATGTCATAATCCATATGTATAATAGTTTTTAAAAATTAGATTGCTTTAATGGCCTAATAACAGCAAACAGATCATGACATTTTAATAAATTAATATAGACATTTAATTTTTTTTCAACAGTTGTATTACTTCATTGATCTCAGTTTCAATTGCCAAATTTTAAAACATTTTACATTTCTTTAATAAACATTGTCCTGTTCAGGTGTTAATAGGAAACCAAACCTAGCCATCCAAAAATTTAATTCCTCTCTGCAATGACATAACTATGTTTGGATTCCGTTAACCCCGTACTATAGACAATTGAACTAATTAAAGCTTATATCTGTTTAATAACAACAGTTTTATTTGATTGAAACTGAGACAAGATGTATCGATTAGATTATTACTCAAAGCCCATTTAAATTAACATAAATATATCAAATGGTTTAGTCTATTTAAACTCGAACAAGACCTCCCAAAAAGAGCCATTTGTAAAAAAAAATTAATTTAAGAAACACACTAGTATCCTTTCATCCCATTCAACTTATTTTTATATATTACCTATACATATTCTCACAGTAAGGTGTCCATAAGAAACGAAACCAGAGCAATTAAAATAATTGCATTCCCTCTACGTCCCTCGTATGTGAAGATGTCATAATCGCTATGTACAATAATTTTTAAAAATTAGATTGCTTAAATGGCCTAATTTCAATAAAAAGATTGAGATATTTTATTCTGTTAATATAAATATTTAGTTATTTTTCAAAAGTTTTACTTCATTAATCTCAGTTTCAATTCCTACATTTTAAAATATTCTACATCTCTTTAATAAACATTTTCCTGTTCAGATGTTAATAGGAAACCAAACATAGCCATCCAAAAATTTAATTTCTCTCTGCTATGTCATCTGTCATCATCTGCTAAGATAAGATTAATCGATTAGATTATTACCTAAAACATGTTTAAATTAACGCAAATATTTCAATGGGTACAATATTAAATAAGCATCTAAAGAATCACACAATGAATGCCTCAACAATAAGCAAAATACCATATTTAAGGCCAAAAAAAAGATGTATTGATCAAATTAACTAAGAGACAATATAGCTGCAGCTATGCAGATAACTGGAAAGAAGATTGGAGAAGGCTATTAAGATAACAAAAGATCTACAAGATCTATAGTGCCAAAAAGAGGAAATAAAAAAGGAAAACATAAAATTATAGATTGTCAAGGGGATTATAAGTTTATTATGTTGAAAACACCTAAAAATTCTCTATAGTTCACAAAAGTTTATTTAATTTGTTTTCTTCTTTTTTATATGTGATGGCGTTTTGAGCCACTTTGACCATTTTCAAGAATTAAAAACATTTCTTAGGATCATCTAAAAATAATTTAAAATTCATTCAAATGTGAAAAAAAACATTATCGTCATATTTGTACTTAGTTTTATTCAAATTCTTATGTTAACTTATTTTAACAGCACAATAAAACTAAACACAAAGAAGATGATAATGTTTTTTCTAAACATTTGAATGAATTTTAAATTATTTTTAGACGATCCTAAGAAATATTTCTAAGATTTGAAAATAGGTCATGTGGCCCAAAACATCATCAGATGCAAAAAAAGAAGATGAGAAATGCAACAAAGTTTTGTGAATTGTAAAGGGTTTTAAAGTTTCCTCGAAATAATAAATTTATATAGATAAAAAAGAAAGAATTCCAAAAGAAATTGTTATAAAACAATTGTATAAAACTGAACAACTGCCAACAATTGTATAAAACTGAAGTATTTAATATATGAAACAAAAGCTTCAATAATTTACTAAGGAAGGAGATCGTCCGGGGTGGAGGTCATAAATAGACCAAATAGTGGCAAAACTGTTTTATTAAAAGCCAATGTTTCGACCCGGCTTTGCAGGTCTTCTTCAGAGAGGTGTGTTCAGCTAGGAGTTTCACTTAGAACTGGTTCACTTCAGTTCTAAGTGAAACTCTTTGCAGAACACACCTCCCTGAAGAAGACCTTCCTTAATAATACAACGGTCAACTATTAAGTATTCAATAATTTACAAACATTTTCTTATTAATTTTCCAAATTTACCAAATTTTGGATAATGTACTTTTCAGATAACAAAAAAATTGATATTTTATGATTTGCCAGTAATAAAAAGATTTTACGATTAAAAGAAAATGTTCACCAAAACAGAAAATAAATCATGAAAAACAAAACATTTTCTTAATATTTAACTGGCTATAATTTTGTTTATACCATTAATTCATACTTAAATATACCATTACAACCCATGGTAAGTCTTGGGTTCATTAATTTCGAAGTACAGTTTCTTCGTCAATGGTGCAAGGAGGTGATCGACGGATATCAAACTCAACAACCAGATTTTTCTCCTTAATTAATCATTACTTAAGAGTACTCACATTACAGAGGCTGGATTTATCCTGAGGTCCCTGGACCACAGGATCATTCGACAGCTGATATAACAGAGTAAATAATTACTTGCAACAGCCAGGCTTGAACCCGTAGCATTAGAATGTAGTGCCTCACTGAGCTATCCCATTTCCACTTTTTCAGAAAAAAAAAACCTATATACAAAAAAATTATATTAGGATTGTAAATTGTTAAATTTTAGAACTCAAAACTAAAACATCCTGAATAATAATTTCAATTTTTATATCTACCATTCTAACTGCATATGTATAAACATATATACATGCATACATATATATTAAGTTCCTTTTCAAGCACTGTTTTCAAGAGGCACTTCATGTAATTTTAAACAATGTTTTCAAGGAAATGAATTGCCCTCAAAATTGTTTTCATTTATATAAATCATATATATTACATAAATTGGTTCATTTTCAAACTATCAAACGTTTATGACATATATAACAAATTTCTATAGCATATAATTGTATTGTCATTTATTTTCAGTACAATAATACAAAACCAAACTTGTTCTTAGCATTTTATTCAAATTTAATCAAATTTATGATGATTCAAAAAACCTGATACTAGGTAGTACCTCGAATACTAATGAATTGAGATATATTAGATTAAATGCAAATAAAATGGTTAGATCAAGTTTTATTATGTATTATTGTACTGAAAATAAATAATAATAAAATTATTTAATATGGAAATATGTTAGATATGTCATAAATTTTTGATAGTTTGATAATGAAACAATTTGCACGAAACGTTGTAATGACCCAAATAAATGGAAAAATTTTAAGGATTCCATACAAATTGACTCATTTATATACATGTATATATGTACATATATATACATACATGCATATATTCACAAAATAATCATATAAATATTTAAATCATAATTCTGACTTCTTCACTGATGGGGAAAAAAATGAATATTCAATATTGCAAAATCAAAATTAATTAATTGATAGTTATATAAAAGCAAGGCATTTTTACCTCTAACATTGTAATCCTAACTATATTTAGTAAAACTAAACAACTAACACTATTAATATTAAATCTTAAACTTTAGCTGAGCAGAACCAGTGGACAAGCTAGCAGAAGCTACAAAAGAAAATGGTGGCCTACTGCAACTAATATTTGGCTCCAAAAGAAACGAATTGGTGCCACAATAAAGTTACATATAGATCAATTTTTTTTACCCAAACGTTAAAGAAATATCAGTTCTAAAGAATAAACTACATTTAACATTATTTTACCATTAAAAAAGTATTATATTTCTGATTTTTTGAAGAGAACAAATTTTGAATACATACCCTTGGTGTAACGAATTTCGAGAAGGGATTACTTTTTTCAATACGCCAATATAAAAAAAAAAAAATTTCAAATTTCGAATTGAATTTAAATAATTTTCAAAATTTTAAGTATTATTATGTACTGAAAAAAATTTTCTTTATTTAATTTCTTTGCAATTATATAAATTTAAAAAGCAATTCTTATTAAAAATCGTTTTATTTTTATCAAACAATAAATACAGTACTTAATATGGTACCAAAATGAACACGTTGAACAATTATTGAAAAACTTCCTGAATATTATAAATAAATTTTTATAAGCCGTAATATATGTTTAAAATAAATATAGGTATATAATACATCATAGGCGTATCTACGGGGGGAGAGGGTCTTTCGGGCTGAAGTCCCTCTTCCCTCCAAATGGTAAAATATAACCATATTTACAGAAAAAAATATTAAAAACTATCTCTTAAAGTATTCTTGTTCGTGTAATTACATTCAATAAGACTTCAAGAACCAATTAAACACCATTTCATATGGGTAATTAATTTCTTTTTTTTTTTAATTAATTATCGTTATATATAAATATGAAAAAAACTTTTGGGCTGAAGCACTCAAAATTAAATCCTGGATCCGCTAGTGCAATACATAATATTTATTTATGTTTACTAAAACACATAATATCATTACGTAACGTAAATATTAATTAATACACTGATTTTTTTAAAAATGTTTTAAAACAATATTAAAATTATAAATTTTAGATCTAAATAATCATGATACTAAAATAATTTTAGCCGTTAAGTATTGTCTGGGAATCGAAATACGGAACCATTTCTCTTGAGTCAGAACCTAACTCAGTTTGGGAAGCTGGTTATTGAATTAAGGCACTTCCTTCAAAACAACGAAACGTTCTTCGAAACGCCAATATTGAATCAAATAAAAGACATTGGTTCTTTTCTGAGTTTATAAAATATTTAGTTAATAGTTATTTTAAATTAATAATTTCGTTATTTTTATAGGAACATTAAAATTAAATTTTAACAAATATTTTAGGTATTTGTCACATGTTACTAAAAAGATTTATTAAAAATTATTTTATTATTATATCTATCTAATTTTTTTTTTCTTATCCTCATAGATCGCAATGGTCGCATGCATTTTAAGGGAGTTATGAGGAATTTTATGTTTTAAACTTTTTCTAAATAGTCTAGTTATGGGGCCCAATAGTTTTCACAATTAGGGATAGGCGATAGTCATTAGTACTATCGATATATCGTTAGCCCTAACGATATTCTTAGTGACTATCGATAGTTCGTATCCTTCCCTTTGACACAAATTATTTTAAAATTTTATATATTTAGAGGAATAACTTTAATAACACGCCTTTATATTTCTACCCATCATTGATACACGAGATATAGTGATAATATAATAATGTAAAAGCTAAATATTTGATAATAGAAAATTGTTATTGTGTAATGGAAATGAAGAAGTAGAAAATGAATGGATGGAGGTGTGAAAGCGTGTTTAAAGCTATTCTTATCAATATATAAAACTTAAATAAAATTAAACAAGAAGAAGCTTTTATGGTAAAAAATTAATTTAATTTAATCTCAAATTTCTTTCTTAGAAATATTTTAACACCTTCAGATGTGCCGATCGAAAAAAAAAATGTATTTTATTTATTTTTTCATAAAGAATATATTTATAAAATCTACAAGGATGCCATTACAGTTTTATTATATTTTAAACTAAGTGATATTATCAAAATAAGTTTAGAATATTAGAATCTTGGAAATTAAAAGACATAAGCATTTCTCGCCTTTCTCTTATTAAATAGTTTAAAAAATATTGTCTATATGTCGTCGATGTTTTTTGTTTTTTTATTTCTACTATCATGGAAATAAATCCTTCCAAGTCTGTGTAGGGAAGTGCCCGATACAAACTTAAAGAGGATTTATTTTCGCTGTATTCTTTAGTTATTTAATTTAAAATGCTGCATGAGCTTTATAATGATTATCATTTATATTGGATACATTCTTAAAGATTTATGTCAAGGCACTGATAAAAATTATTAAATAAATAATTTAATAAATTATTAACAAAAAAATGCATTTATATAGAAAAACAAAGTGCATTTATTTCATTGATTGTTAAATTCAAACAAGAAACAACAACGACATATAGATAGTATTGTTTTAACTACTTGGTTAAAAAAGGAGGCAAGAAATGTGTATCTTTTAATTTCCAAGATTCCAAATTTACTATGATTATAATATAATCAAACTGTAATGGCATCCTTCTATTTTTTAAATACATTTTTATGAAAAATAAATGAAAAAAGTGAGGTAAATGTAACATTGTTTTCATGGGCACAACTGGAGTTGTAAAAAATATTTCTAAGGAAGCAATTTGAATTGTATTATTCTTTACCTTGAAGGCTTCTTCTTATTCAATTTTCATTTTAATTCTATATATTATTAGAGTGCTACCAATGGGTGGTTTCTCAACAAGCGTGTTTCATGTGATAATATTCCTATGTATACATTTACTTGATGTATTCATACTAATACAGTTGTAAATATCATAATAAAAGTTAAAAAAAAAAAATCTATGTATTCATTTTAAGCTTAAAAACAAAAACATATAATCCACAGAATTGTTATACTGTATTTTTTCCAAAAATCGATCTTTTTTTTTTTCATTATGAGTAGCGCCGGAACTAGGGGGGGGGAGAGGAGGCAAGGGATTATTTGCTCCAGGCAGCAGAACTTAAAGGGCGTCGAACTTCGTGAATTTTTTTTTTTTTTTTTTTTTGGCTTAAGTGAAAAATATCTCTTTCTAATTTTCCGTTGTTTTGATCTTAACACGTTAGCTGCAGTTACGGTCCCCAGGGTCCAATATTCGTCTCGATTGCCAAACGGTTTGTTTCGAATTTTGTCTATATTACGAATTTTCTAAAATGGTCAGTTTTAAAAGTATTTGAATGAGTGCACGGGCGGATCAACGGGGAGGGAGGGTTTCGGGCTGAAGCCCCCCTCCCCAAAATGATAAAATATAACCATGTTTTTTGGAGAAAATTATTTTTAAAATACCTCTTAAAGTATTATTATTCGTGTAATTACATTTAAAAGGAATCACTTAAACACCATTTCATATAGGTAGTTAATTTCTTTCTTTTTTTCTAAATTAATTATCGTTATTTTTATGAAAAAAAAAGCTTTCTGGCTGAAGCCCCACCCCCAAACTTAAATCCTGGATCCGCTAGTGAATGAGTGTATTATAGATGTAAAGATACAAACGTAAATAATCATTATATTTGATATAAAGCTGTAGGATACAGTACCAGACTGATAACAAGTCTGGTGCGCGCATCACACGACTTTTACTTACCACCCTCTTTTTAACAGAAAAAAGTATTTTCAGACCAAGGGGAAGTGAAAATAAAAATTATACGTTATATTTATTTACATTTCATTGTGGGTATTTGGATTTGTTTAAATACCCTTATATATCGGCGGGGTGGCCGAATGGGCTAAAGCGTGTGCACAGCACCGCGAGTTGCTCGGCAACCAGATATATGAAGTTTTGAGAGAGAGAAATAAGTACGAGTTCGCGTCCCGGTGCCGGAGGAGATTTTAAATTCCCCGCCCTCACCCTCCAGCCCGGGGAAATCCCGTGTAGCCTAAAAGGCGAGGTAGGGAAGAACAAAAAAAAAGAAATTAATTAAAAAAAATATGCGTAAGTGAAAGTAATAAAAATGTTGAGTTTAATTGCAGAAAAATTAATCTTGCCCCTCCTGGAATAAATACTGGTCCAACACTAATACTGGGAGAAGGGGTGAAGAATTAATTTCTTGATTACTAAGAATCGTGGAAATATTTTTCACAGTGTTAAGGGTGGAAAAACATATAAAAATCAACTTGAATGTAAAAACGCATTTCAGGATTTATCCTTCTTTTCTGTTAAAGAGAAATCTGAGATCTCCAAAGATCTGTACCAGTACAACTTGGTACAATAATACAATTTCCTTAAAAATTGTATTATTTTGTATAAAATTGTATAATTAAAAACTATATTAATCTTATTTTAAATTATGTTTTATATAAATAAAGAATCCTATTAGATACGATTCTCAATTTTCTTACCCCGATTTAAAAATATATATATATTATATTAAAGTTAGCAAATTATTAAATCATACTGATTTAGGCGCGTTTTGTAGAGAGTGAATTTTGTAGAGCTGTCAGATTTTCGCGGGTAAGTGAGTCGACTAATTGAAGTGTTCTGCATGTTGATTAAAATACCTCATGCAACCTGTGCTAGGTATTGTAAACCTCTTAAATGTGTAAAATCGAGACAATTATTTACGAAAAGAGTGTTTCTCGATTTTAACGCAGCTGGAGGACATGTATGCTAACTTCGTAAATACACAGAGAAGGTTATTGTAAGGTATTGTTGTGTTTGATTCTTTCTTGTTTGTGTACGATATCCGATATCAATGGAATGTAAAGATAGTTACAAGAAGAGAGTGAGGAAAGAATCTGGGAAACGGTGGACCAAAGAGGATAAAGATCTCCTTTTATCCATAATAGGAGAAAATCCTATAAAGTTTGAGGTGAGTAATTTCATTTTTTCAATTCTTTATAAATTTAGGGTTGTCTCATTTAGGTCAAAATAAAGTAAAATGTTCAAGTAAAAGAAAAAAAAAAATTAAGGTGTGTTCTTTAGACCACACCATAGAAGTGAAAACATCAACAAGGCGAGATTAATAACATACAATTTATAAATTATAAGTAATAGTTCAATATAAAGAGAATGGAATACTTAGCAGTTCCCTCACTTAAAGTATGCAGGTCCGATTTTTAGATTCTGAGATATTTTAATCCATATCTTATCCATATAAAACTTGTTATCATTTGGTTTTTGACATCATTTTTTATTTTTGGGCTCTCTAACTAGGCGTTGCTTTAAGATACAATTTCGAGTAATAGCTCATTTCAAAATATAATTACGAAATTTAAATAGCTTATTTCGTAGAATATTCAGACCGAAGAAGGATGAATTAACCGGATAATTCAGACGGTTACACAACGCCGAATTGACCTATATCCGAGTAATATAATTGAGATGATTTCATCTCGGCGTATCAAATGGGCCTGTAAAGTTGTTGGGCTTAGTAACGAGAGAATTCCTAAAAGGTTAATATTTGCTGTACCGAATGGTAAACGTGTGAGGGGTAGACCGAAGCAAAGGTGGGCAGATTGTATTAAAGCTGATCTGAAGGGACTAGCTTTGGACGGCGAACGGTGGAGGGAGGTGTGTAATGAGCGATTGGTGGTGTCGGTATCGAACCTTCGGGTTCACTAAGCCTTTTATTATTATTATCATAGCTCATTTCAAAAAGGATGAAATGATGAACATTTATCTCGCTAATAATATGGAGCTCCGATTTTTAGTTTCTGAGATATTTTAATCCATATGCAAAACACTTCAATTAGTCGATCCCAGCTGACTTTACCCAAGTGTTACACATTTAAAATCTAATGCACTCTCCAAAAACGCGCCTAAAGAAGTTTTCACTTCAATAAGCTGTTGAATGGTAAAATCAACTATTCAAATACAATTTGTAACATATCAACTATTCTAATACAATTTGTAATAATGAATGTTACAATTTATTATTATTTATTAATCAATGAATTTTTTTGTTCTGGGTTTAATCTAAGGATTCATGTTGCGCGGGGTTAAAAGTTGTGTTCGTAACATATTTTATTGGCTTTACTGTCGGTTTTATGAGATAGTATTTCTTGTCACCTAAAGTAGAAACTCATATAAGACAAATTCAAATGTTCTAAATCATTGTATGTGCAGTCTTGGCTACCCTGGTTATTCCTTTAACCCTTTGACTGTGAGAGCTCATTCAAAAAACAGTGATTTTTTTTTTGCATAAATTTATTTAAAAAGCTATTTTGATTCACCCTGCAAGATCTTAGCTTTCAAAAATGCATTTTAACGTTTTTATTCAACTTTTAAAAAACGGGTCATATGTCTTCCCGCCTTCACATGCAAAATTAGATCGGCAATCCCTCACTTCGCTTTCTTGCATATTTGTTCATTTCTGAATAGCAAAATAACTGAAAATGATTACAAAAACAACTGTTAGTGATCATAAAAATTAAATTATATTATTTCTAAAGAAAGGACACTGACTTCGGCAGGATTCAAATTATATATTTCTTTGTATTTACAATTTCTTTCTTATCTAAAAGTTTCATATTGAAAATAGCACAGTTATAAATTTAATTTTTGAACTTACATTTATTTTGAGTTTCAAACAATTATATATTATATGAATGATATATATTGTTTTTAGGTGGATGGAAAAATGATAAAACAACTAAAGCATCATTTTAATTCTGTATAATTTTTACATTTATTAATTTTTATTATTACATTTTAATTTAATTATATATATATATATATATATATATATATATATATATATATATATATATATATATATAAAATGTTATTTGTTTAGTAGACAGAGATTCATATGTACCAAAATCAGCATTCAGTCAAAACCAAAATTATAAAGAAAAAATTATAAAATTAACTTATTAACATTTATATATAAAATATTTAAATAGAATATAAATTACATCATAGATATGACACAAATAGCAGAGAAAGGAAATACGTTGGGTTCAGAATAAATCTGCAACTGATAGCTTCCAAATGGTCAGAATCCGGAATGACTGCACTGAGTCAGCTACAGCAGGCTGATGAATGCACTGACCAAGCCACAAGTCAAATGGTGAAGGTGGTACCTGTTTACGTGGCGACCACCCTGGCGGGAAGGCATATATCACATCTGCACCAGCGATCCAACTCTTAACGGGAAGGCATGTATCCCGTCTGCAGTCAAAGGGTTAAATCATTTCCATTTTTGTCTTAATGATTTTCAAGTAATTCAAACATCTTATTTTCTAGAAACCAACTGCCCAAACTTATTACTCTAATTTTATCCACCAATATTCTCAATTTGAGGAATATGGGTGGAAAAGTATGAGAGATAAGATAAGAAATTTAAGAGCGACCTATACTAGGGCTGTAGATTGGATGCGAAGTAACGGCAGTGGATTAAATGAAGAAGATGGTGAAAAAAGTATTAGAGGTATGTAACTGAACTTGCTTAGTGTAAATATTAATTTTAACTTTTTTTAATTTTCACTTTTCTTTGCAGCTTACATTCTGAAAATCTGCGAAGACTTTGATGTAATAGATTCTATTTTTGGTAACAAAAAAGATATTAGCTCATTAACAGTTCATGAGTCTGGGGATATATATAGTACTCCAGATACTTTGAAAACTGCACTTGGGGATGTACATAGCATCCCGAGTACTTCAAAAGCTGCATTTGGAGATGTGTATTGCATCCCAAATACTTCAAACCCTGCAATAGATGCTGCGGAAGAACAGCCGCACGAGGAAGAAATTATATTTACAAATCCACAAGATGTACATTTTGTGACAGAATCTGCGCCTCCGTCTCCCTCCACTTTCCCAAGTCAGAGAAAAAGATCCACACTTCATCCAAAAAGTGCTTCTTCCTATCTAGCTGAGGTAAAAATGATGTTTCTATATTTATCACTTTTATCAATGAATGAATGCATTTTTTGTTTCTTCTCTTATTCATCAAAATATAAAATTTAAAGAAAATTCAAGTTCATAAGTTTCAATTATTTATTTTTGGTCCACAAATACAAAAACAAGACACCATATATAATTAGATTAAGTGTCATTGAAAAAAAAAATATTACTGGCGGTAGTTAAATGTATGCTCACACTGATTCTATTTTATTCTATATTTATAATTTGTTCTAAAATGATATCAATCCCAAGATAATAAAATTATTTTCATATTTCAAATTTTTTTTTTTTTTTAGGTACAAAAAGATAAAACAGCTTATTTAAGGGAGAAGTTGGAGTTAACAAGACTAATGGAGGAGAGAAAATTGAAGCTGATGGAAGACAAAATAAATGCAGACCGCGAAAAAATTAATGCAGAACGAGAATTCGCTAAAGAGCAATTAAGACTGAAAGAGTATGAGATAAACAAAAATTTTCAATTGAATGAATCAAGACTTGAAAAAGAAATGGCATTAAAAGAGCTAGAGATAAATAAAAATTTTCTATTAAATGAATCAAAATTACAACAAGAAATGGCTTTAAAAGAGCTAGAGTTAAAATATAAGTATGGCAAAGAATGAAATCCTCCTTTTCTTTTTGCTTGCGGCGAAGCTGTTTATTATTCTTTATTTTTGGCAATGAAAACCTCTAGGTATACAAACAATTGCTTTATTTGTTGAATTACATGTCAAGTTGAGGTTTCGGAAAAATTATTCCCATCTTCAAAACTTAAATTCCATACTTTCATAGTGATTTATGGTTAAAGCCTGTTGCTCCTTTGTCATAATTTGAAATTTATGTGTTATAAATATAATAAAAATATACTGTCTGGAGCATCAACATTCCTTGGACTAATACACTGACAGGCAAAAAAATTCCACCCACTTTATTTTTTCATGTTTTCATCTAAAAATATTTCTGCTTTGGATTGGTCTATTGTTTTTAATGAATAAATAGGTAATCTTTTTGTTTGTTTTCAATTAGGAATGTTAATATAGAAGACAATAACCCTTAATCCTTAATTCAATGAAATGATTCCGGCTTTTAATTTTTTCAATATTAAGTTTAAAAATGCCTCTTAGTGCTGAGGATGTTGCGCGTGGTATGGCACTTACTGATGATGGACGTCCCATTAGATATGCAGCTAATTCCCATTGGAGTTTCATATGAAACTTTACAAGACGCCGTCAGGCGTTTTCGGGGAAACTAGTTCTTACAATAGGAGGCACGGATCTGGACGGCCTAGGGTAACAGAACCACGGGATGACCGGTTATGACTTTGAGAATTTTACGAAACCGGCACCTTACCGTTGTTCAAGCGATTCATCAGCTCGAAGAAGTTCGAAGTGTGCAAAAAACGTACCGCTCGGGGAAGATTAAATGAGTATGGATTAATGGCTTTTCGTCCAGTAAGAGGACCAGAGTTGACCAGAACTCACAGAGTAACACGGCTGGATTTTGTTCGAGAACACAGCCATTGGACTATGGACGAATGGAGTGCTGTACTTTTTACAGATGATTCAAGATTCGCTCTTCGATCTCTAGAAGGGCGTGAAAGGATGTGGAGAAGAAGAAACGAAAGATATGCAGCCTGTAATTTTTCCCAGAGCCAACCTTTCCAACGTGGTTCCTTAATAGTGTGGGCTGGGATTTCAATTGAGCGCCGCACAGAATTGGTTGTTCGTGGAGGGTCTTTGACGGCCATTCGCTATGTAGATGAGATTTTGGAACCTCATGTGTTGCCTATCCTCAACGAAATCGGCGATCGTTCTATTTCAATGCAGGCCCACATGTCGCCCGCATAGTGCAGACGTTCCTTCAACAGAACAATATTGAGGTTTTAGCCTGGCCAGCACGTTCTCCAGATTTGAACCCCATTGAGCATTTATGGGATAACCTCGGAAGACTAATAGGAGCGCGTGCAACACTTCCTGATACACTGCAGGACCTTGAAAGGGCTCTTTGGGAGGAATGGGCTATCCTGCAGCAAAGGGACATTTCCCGACTGGTGGAAAGTATGCCGAGGCATCTTCAAGAAGTAGTGGAGGCAAGAGGAGGAAACACGCGCTACTAAACGATGATGTAATTAATTTCTTTTAGAATAATAATGGTTCGTTTTTCAATTTTTTTTTCTCCGATCTTTCTTACCCAATCAAATTTTGATTATTAAAGGTAAAAAAGATTATAAAATTACATAAATACAAAGTATTATCTACAAATACCATGTATTATATACAAATACAACTTTACAGAAATATTTTTAGATGAAAACATGGAAAAATCAAGTGGTTGGAATTTTTTCCCTGTCAGTGTAATTGGGTATCTGTTCTTTTGCTGACTTTCGATATTTATTTTACATCAACATTATTTTTTATAACTAGAAACCGGATTGTCGTGCAGTAAAACCCCAAAAAGTGTAAAATTGTACACATAACATGAAAAAATCATAGTTTTTGTTTAATTTATAATATTAATGCTTGTTTAATGTTATGTTAAGAGTTATAGCCTCTAAATTGAAGTTAAGATATAACATCTAGTAACATCAGAAAAAATCTAATTCTAAATTAAAATAAACAATTAATCTAAATTGGTATTAAAGAAAATCAGTTTACAAAAAATTAATCATATATTTTAAAAACTGGTGCATTTTTAAATTGAGACTTGATTGTATTGTAGATTAATTTAATTTTTTTTTAAAGTGGATTTTGAGTGAAACTCCTTTGCTTTTTTTAAAATCCATATTCCCTCGTCTAACCCAACAACGTTTTGTAAAAGAACATTTAGCCAAGCAACAATATAACATTTGTTTACAAATACTTTCATATTTTTTTTGTTTGAAAACTGGAAAATAAATAAAAACACGTTTTGGAATCGCGAATAACAGAACTATGAGTATAAGAGACTTTGTAATTGACAATATTAACTTGCATTAAATTAAATTATTAAATATGTTACCCCCAATTATACTACTATTTGTACAATTAAATGTGTATACTTTGATAGTAATTTTGTTATCTATATCAAACCATACAAGTCTAAAATATCTCTTGATCCCAGAAGGATAACTTGAAAATGTTATTTTGAATAAAATAATTTTTAACAAAAAAATATTTTCGGTATTATACCGTCCATAGATTAGGCACCCATAAATAAATACATACCTATGTACATGTTATAAAAGAAATTTTATTCAAGTATTTTACTTTATTCTGTTAAAATTGAAATTTAGCTCTGAAATTGTAAAATATGCAATATCATGCAGAAAAAAACAAAAACGTGCAATTAAGTCCAAAAAGATCAAAACGTGCAAAATGAAATTTCAATATGTTATTCTACAGAACGCGTAATAGATATATTGTCGGGTTTAAAATTTTTATGCCAAAGAGAACAAATTGTGCAATAGCATGAAAATCCTGTCTCTGTTTACAACACATAAATTTCAAATTATGACAAAGGAGCACACCAGGCTTTAATCATAAATCGCTATGAAAGTATGGAATTTAAGTTTTGAAGATGGGAATAATTTTCCCAAAATGTCAACTTTACATTTAATTCAAGAAATAAATTAATTAAAAATACCTTAGTAAAGAGGATAGAGAGAAGAAAAAGTGACTAACAAATAGTGAGTGCCAATAAGGGAGAATAGAAGTTAAATACAACAATACAGAGGAAGATTCACTGCAGAACAGAGTGAGTGAAATATAAATAGTGAGAGTTCGAAAGTGTGTCAAGATCAGACCCTGACAAAAGAAGGGAAATTCATAAATATGTTATATAAAATTAATGTATGCCTTTGTATTATATATTTGAGGAATGTGTGTTTGTTGTCTCAACCCAACCTGAGAAAGAATTATTGTGTAAGATAAATATAATTTGATTCAGAAACTGTTCTGTTTATTTTACTAAGGAATCGTAACATAACAATATATACCTGTTCAATAATAAGTTCATTATAATTTACTAGGAATTCCTAAAACCGAAAAAACAACTTCTCACCACTCCAATTTCTTTGTTGAGTAATATAATATTCTGTCACTTGGACAATAATTATAGTAAGGTAAGACTACATCCACTCTATATTTACAATAAATTTAAAATAAACAGAAGCAAAATAACAACTAAATAATAAAAGATTATTATTTATTTTTTATTGAAATTTAAAACTGTATTAAATGATAAATACAAGTAAATACGAAATAAGTAACATGATATGTACAAAATGAAGAGAAACTATCCATTGGTAGCACTCTAATTATATTTCTATATTAGAAGGTCCCAAGGCAATCTTTTCAGATGCCTCGGAGGGTTATCAGGAATAGAAGAGGAAGATTCAGAAGTTTATTATGGAAGGATAGGTGTCTGGATTGGGACAAATGACATGGTACATTAAGGTCGTTATGAATGATTTTATTTGTTTAAAAGTAGGGAGCATTGAGGATTTTAAAGATTTTGGATTGTAAGGATTGGATGCGAGAGGAATTCGATGGCTTAGTGGAGCCCCAAAGCTCAATCCCGTAAGTCCAAATAGGTCTTATTGTAGTAATATATATGAGTATTTTGTAAATACTTGGAAGTTTAGAGTGTTTGTTTAGTAAGTGCTGCAGTAGTCGAGTAGTCTGGTATGAGTGTTCCAAGTCGTTTGTCCAAGTGGAGTCCTAGGTATCGGATTTCTTCAACAGGGATAAGTGGGTTATTGTTAAAGGATACTGTAGGACAGGAAGTAATAGGTTTACGACAAAGAGTAAAGGTAATTTGATGTAATTTATTTTAATCCTCCAATTTTGACACCATTTTTCAAGACTTGTGATGTGTGATTGAAGAGTTTGGGATGTATCCAATTTTAATTTTTAAGTTGGTTTAAAACATAAACGAAGATTTAAATTTAAAAAAGCTCCCCTACTCCAAAATTAAATCCTGAATCAGTTACATGAAAAAGTTAAAAAATAAAAACCTTTACATTTTCACGTCTGAGCCAAAAGTTCTGAAATTAATGGCTCTGGAAAGGTAGACAAGGTTTATTTTACTTAAAATAGATTTTCATTGATTTTTAGAAAATTTAAAATAAAAGTAATGGTACAATATGAAATTTATTAGATTAAAAAAAAAATACTTGGAAGAACCAAAAAGTATGTTAGTTTTATTTTTTAAAATCAATTATAAAAAGAATGCTAAATTACTATTACAGAAAATTGAAAAAAAAATCAAGGTTTTGACACTGATGAATTAGTAACGTCGACTAGTACTGGTACTGGTTAAGGTAGTATGATTGATCTTAGAAATGAGCATATTGCTAATTTCTCAATAGCATCAATGTTTGACTTTTAATATTTTTCAACATCAATAATTGATAATTCTGTTATCTCAAACCGTAGTTTGCATTTATGGACCACGGAATGGATTTCTCAATGTGGCCCATAGGCCAAAAAGTTTGAAGATATCTGTTAAAGATGCAGATGAGAAGAATCTGAAGAGCCTGAGTATGTCAGGAATAAATGAAGAAAGTTCATTATAATTACTTTCACTTATCCTATACATGTAATGTATAGTAAGGAAAAGTATTGCATTCGTGAAAATTTTCTAATCTGAGTTTTCAATGGAAATACACGTTTTGAGGTCGCCTGGGTCTAAATAACCAAGTACCGCAAAATAGTCTGTATGTGATTAGTCTAGCTCAAAAACGAACAGTCGTACGAAACTGATATTATGTATTTAAGGATAGGTATATGTCTTAGATGTGACAGCAACTTTTTTGTTAAAATCGACTAACTGGAAGTGGCTCTAATGATTTTGATTAAACTAGACATATCATTGTATAATGAAGTAGTCTTTAATATCAATCAGGTATTATCCCCAATGATTTCACTTTACAGGGCTCAAATGTTCAATATGTCTTGCTCTAAAGTACCTTTGATTTGGTTTATTTTAAATAATTAACCATCTCTTATTATTTAGAGTTTTGAAAAAAAATGCTAAACATAACTTTTGAAAGAATTTGATAAAAAAAAAAAAATGGATAAAACAGAGAAAATGTTTATTTATGTCGAAAATAAATAAATGTATACGTCAGGAATAAATGAAGGTGAAATAAAGCAATGGCCAATAATATTATAGACTATATTATAATGTATAGATAGTTATAAATACAAATCTCTTCCTTTTCTTTTTCCTAAACAAACAAAATGAACAAAATATGATACCTGAAACATTTTTATAGAAATAAAACTTAATACAAAGAGCATGGCCCAACCTCAGTCTTAAAAATGTAATTTTACCTCAATCACATTGCATATAATAAGAAAAAATAAACAATCAGGAATACATTAAATCAAAAATATTAATTAAAAAAAATAATAAAAACTGTCTTTAACAACACTTCAAACAGTCTTACCTTTATCGCAATACAAAAAGTCTACATAATTGGGCCAAAATTATGTAATGATCAGCCTTCAATACATTAACAACATTCGAGCTTCCATATATTACGAGGTAATAGAAACAATACATTATAATACATGTCTTACATACAACTCTCATATTTAATAATTCTAGATTGTTTTCAAAGATTACAGTTTTAAAATTGATCGTGCGAAACCCAAACGTGTTCTTATTAAACTATTCACATTAACAGTTATCACATCATGCCGCTAAATAAAGACAAGTTAAAAAATACATTTGCGTAGTTAAACAGTCAACGAAATTGAATTATTTTTATTTTCAACCTCTAAGATAGAAATAAAACTATCACAGAATGTTGAAATTGAAATAATTCCAAGACTTCAGATAACAGCAACCTTAATGAAATAGAATAATAAAAAAATTAATAGACAAAGCAACTTTGGAAGGAGACCATTATAATTAATTGTATATATAATTTTATATACATGGGTACAATAATTCTTTTAGATTTATAAAAATTTTTTGATAATTTGTAAAAGTTTATATAAGTTCGACTAAAAATTTTGCTCACTCTTATTTATAATTATGAACTTTACTTCATAGCAGATAAACCCAAGATATCTGGAAATTGCATTATCAGGTGTAAGAAAGGAATGAATTAATTGATTAATTCTATGTTGAATTAAAAGTTTTTGTGTTTAGGCGTAAAATTTCAAAACAAAACAATTCCACCATAATTTTTTTTTTAATTATATTTTTCTTTCAGCTTAACCTATAATCAAGTACCAAAACTGTAAACTAATAAAAGTAAAAATTAAAAAGAGTATGGTTGTTTGGAAATTCGATACCTTATTTAAAAGAATAATTATATATATATATATATATATATATATATTTTTTTTTTTTAAACCAATTAATTCATTAATTTTGTTTTATCGAGAATCAAAATATTTTAAATATGACAGAAAAAAAATTCATGAAATTATTTCTGAGAGTAAAAATGATTATAGTTATGATTCATTTATTTTTTTAATAAAAAAATATTTGTCTATTTCAACCTCCTTAAAACTGTTAAACTTTATTTAAGAACATAGATGAATCGATATACAGCGGACCCTCATTACAAAATTGGTCATGAAAGACACCAGCTGCGTAATTAAAGTACCTGTACTATATTAATAATTTGATTGATAAAATATACTCATCATAAAAGTAACTTATTCATAAAACTAAAATCATATTGATTTAATTTTTAATATTATTTTAGATAAAACACAATCTAGAACTATTTACAATAATAATGATATAAACTGAGGGTTGATACAACTTAACTATTGTGGGCATACACAGTCGAATTATGACTCTTGTTTTTTCAATAAAGTAGTCATTAAATTAAATAATACATTACTTTTTTTTTATGTTATTACAAATCCAATAATAAAGTAAATAAATTATTATACATCATTATATAATTATGAACATGTTAATCTAATATCAGTAACTGAGAAATTTTACAAAAGTTTCCAGGGATCAATGCTCTTATATATGTATATCACTCAATCGAGTTAGAGAAAGTCTTATAAGATAAAAAATAATTCAAGATTGAATAAGACAAGGTTATATACAATAATATTAAATCTAGGTTAGATATTTTATATATATATTTACTTTAAAATGTTCGCATTCATATTTATATTCAAAATCCTTAAAAAAGTCAAAGTATTTAATTAACCAAAATATATATATATTTATACAAAATCTATTTACAATATATTTTAGGCTATTTATAATCACATACTCATATAATTTTCTAATAAATATTTAAGAATAGGCTGCCAAAAACTTTTTTTTTCAGATTTAAAAATTCGGCAGTTTTATATAAAAAATGGACTTTAAATATTTAATAATTAATTTTTTTCAAATTCATAAAACCTCATTTATCAATTTATTACATGTTTAAATATTCATAAATGAAATTATTTCTGGAAAAAAAAAAGGTAAATATTCTGAATTCATTAAAATTGTAGAGCCCTTAAGCTGTTTATTACAAATCAAATTGAGCTGTATCATAAAAAAAAAAAAAAAAAAATCCCAATAATTAAAAAATGTTTTAGTTTTCAATGACATCATTACTAATGTTCTTACCACAGCTAAACTATATCTTCAACTCTAACAACTGAAAAGGAAAGTGGGTATTTGCCAAAACACACAACAAGACAAATGTAGCGATGAAATAAATGAAAATGGAAAAGATTAGGTGATAATTATATGAAATAAAAAAAAAAAAAAAAAAAAAATATATATATATATATATAACATAAGTTTTATTTTATAAAAATGGGTTATGTCCATATTTGGTAATTAATAACAGATTAAATAAGTACAGGCGAATTTTAAAAAAATCAAGGCTTAATTCATTGTTAGGATCTTTTTGCCTCGTTTAGAGATATATCCAATTCTATCAATGAACTCAGCATTGAGTATAATAACTTGTTTACTGTTAGCTGGATCGGATGTAGAATTTAGTTGTGAGGAAAAACAAGAAACTATACCACTGTTTTGAGTTTAGTAATTGTGAGTCCTGTTCTGAGAAGATGAGGATTAGGCTTAGATCACACTCAACAGCCAGATTTTCCCCCCAATTAAGGGTCTACACTTTACAGCTGACTGTGCTCCAGGAGTCTTCCGACCCCAGGGACACACTATCACTTCTTATCAGGTTATCAGCGGTAGAATAGGAGCACGGTACCTAACTTGAGTGAAGCAGGTTCACTTTTAACAAACCGTCAGACCATTCTTAAAATGTAAATATAACTGAACGGTTAGATATAACATCTGGTTTTCAGTATAACATCCTTATATGGCTAGGAGAAGCTTTATCATATTACGATAAATTAGTTTACCAACTACACTATCCAACCCAGCTTCTATAAAGTAGTTACTCTCAACATAATAATTAAGGAGGAAAACTATGACGGTTGAATGTAATCTCGGCCCATAACCGTTGCTCTTGAAACAGTACTTCTTTAGAAAGTACTGAACTCAAGATCCTCAGAGGTACAGTTTTTTGTTTTTTACAATATTTTTAATTAAAATAATAGATAAAATGGATATAAACCACTTGTAAAATAAATATCCCTTATGAAAAAAAAAAAAAAAACACAATCAGCTTTAAAGCGGACTCTACACGATCAGTCATTAATGACAGTCACAAGACTGACATAGCTTCAATCATGATGGACCCTAAACGTATCAATCAGACTGACATCGTTTTAGCTTAGTTGATATTGAGATAACAATAAGAGGATCTGGTGCATTGTCCATTTATGTGTTTCATTAAAAAGGCTTATTCAGCCATTATCTTTTATAGCATTGGACATCAAGAGAAAAATGGAGAGATAATAATTACTACCTAGTGCCTGAAAATTGTTTTGACAAACATTAGAAAAATATAAGTCCTGTCCTGTCCTGTACAAGTACTGACAAAAATTAAGGAAAAATATTGAAAAAACAATAATTTTATTCAGAGAAAAAAATCAAAAAATAAAACAGCTGAAGATTTTTTTATTTTTATTTCTATAAGGATATTGTGTAGCTTTCCACTTTTTTATTTATTGCCCACTTGACCATTTACAAAATAATGAATTGAAGATTGTTTATAAAAAACTATGGATATGAAAAACTGTTTATTTTAAATGAAAATCAGCAATATATAAAGGTTATGAGGCCTAGGTAATCTACTTAGCAGTAAGGTTTATCTCCACATCACTTTAATGTCAGTCTCCCATCTGCTTCTCATGATTGAAGTATTGATTTCTGGATTTCTGAAAATCTGTCAGTCACATCCATCACTAATTCAATCATAACCTTACAATCAGAATATCAATAGTACCTCAAAATGTCATTCCGACTGATCGAGTAGGATCCGTTTAAGTCCTTAATGATGCGACTGAAAAGATAAGACAGCTGTTTAAGAGTGAAAGTAGGACTCCTACAAAAGATGAAGATTTTACTTTCCAACAGAAAAGGTTAATTGGAAAAATTAATTTAATTTATAAATATTATGCTATTTTCTCTTAAAGAATAAACACCGATATTAAAATTTCTAATTATCATTTTTAGTTACTGGGATTAAAAAAAAAAAAAAAATTATTTAGAAAATATACCTCAAAAATTGTTTAACTCAAATCAATAAAAAGAAGTATATAAATTTTATAAAAAAATTAAACATACTACTAAGATGTAACAATAATGATTTCTATATGATAATAATATTTACAATTACAAAACAGTCAAAAATACAGTCATGAACCTTGGCCTTTAAAATTAAAAAAAAAAAGATGAGTTGTTAAGAAATGTTACGTGACTAATACCTATCGTGTCTCAGTAGATTTAATCCAATAGAGCCTAAAACATTCTCAACATTAACTTAAACAATAAAATTAAAAACTATAACATAGTACGAATTACTAAACTTTGGTACACAAAATTAATTACATATAATTAATACGACTAAACTACAATATGTCCATTATTTTGATAAATGTTACAAAGAAACGAGATAAGAGATTAATGCGAAAAGGAAGCATGCATTAAAAATATATAACTAAAATTAATTTATATAAACGAAATTAAAATTAAAATTTAATAATAATTTTAGAAGAGTAACTGTGTATCCTTTGAGCAAAAACTGATAAAAGCTCTCGTCAGACTTAATTTAATAACATAATGGAGGATTGGAGGCGACTGGCTCACTAACGCTAAAACTGGTTTATAATTCATTTATATCTATAAACATTAGAAAAAAATTTATTAAATCACAAGCCGAAAAGAAAAAAGAAGAAGCTTATAAAATACATAACAATAGGAACTAATGTTTTCTACCTAGGCGACACAAAACCAACAGCGAAAGGCAAGAAAATAACATTTAGGAACAGGCATAACCATTTCCACAAAAAAAAAATTATAATTTATCCGGAACCTGTTAAAAAAATTTATAATTAAATATGTAAGAGCCTAATAAGAAGATAAGATAAGAACAGAGCAGACTTAACTTCAATAATTAATTAAATCTTGATTTATGAAAAAATTACGAATGATAAAAGAGACAAAAAATTATCAACAAAATTCTACCGCCCACTGGATAGTTATTAAAGCTGAACAGGAGGGAAGGTTTCTGCCTGAATCATTGACAATCAAAACACATCATATCCATTTTTTTGAAATTTTAAATAAGATAAAACCCGCAGTTTTCGGCACCCACTTGCAGTTATTGAAGGATATTAAGCACTGGGAATGGCCAAAGGCGCTTATTTGAAGAAGAAATCACTCCTGCGCTTGCATATTCTATTATCTTCCACTATTTATTTAGTTTTATAGGACGAAAAAATCGTGGAAGATTAGAAACCCGACAGAGGTGTCGCCAAGAAAAGCGTGTCTTATGTTTTAGGCAAGAAACACACATACCTGCACAATATCATTTTAGTTCTTTCATTCTGAAGGGTACCTGATCTAATTCTTTAAGTTTTTGAAAATTGGGTAAGGGGAGCCGAAAAATGGCGTAAATGAAAAACACTGTTTCGCATATATATTTTGAAATTAGAGATCTTTACTGACTTAACAGAACCAAGTACCCATGCGATTGAAAACGGGACAAACACATTTTAAAGTTTCCTTAAGAGTATCGAAAACTGGAGGTTTTACACTAGGGAAAAAAAATAATACAAAATATCAATTTCTGGGCAAACAAATTGTCTAATTATAGTTTAAATGACATATTCTATTGCAGCGTCCTCAATTCTTTTTGCCATAATTCAGGTCAAAACAAAAAAATACTTTTAAAAAGAATAGTGTTCTTTTGGCTTCCTCTTCAGTATATAATATGAATAAATAAATAATATAATAAACCCAGTACCCTTGGGTAAATCTAAGTCAGACTTACATTGAAGAAGGTGGCAAGGTATCTCTGAAACATTCCTAAAAAGGAAGCTCAAAAATTTAAACTATTAAAAAAAATAACAGTCCTCGAGAAAAATTTTGTTCAAGTATAAATTTTTAAATTTATTCTTACAGTGTATAAGTCAGACCAAAGATGTTAAGCAGTCCAGACGGCTTAATATCCTTGGTGCAAGTATACACTTATTCATTTGTTAATAACAAAAAAAAAATATATTTATAGTTCTTATTCAGCCTTGGAGTGAAACTATACATTGATGATTAAGAAGTGATATCTCGTATCTGTGCGAAAATACTACTTTACAATATCGACATATCCGCGATAAATATGAAATCAACCAAATGCATGTGAATAGGAAAGAAGGCCCATGAAATAATATGATATATATATATATATATATATATATATATATATATATATATATATATATATATATATATATATATATAATATACATATAACAGTACTGAGGAAAAGATTAGAGAAATCCAACCTGGACCTTAAACAGTCAGGGTACGCCACTAGTGCCACAATAACGGTTTTTAGTCATCAAATGTTTTATAAAATGGCTCAATCAAAAAACTATGGTTTGTGGGACATAATTTTTCAGCCAACATCATGGAATCCTATTGCTTTTATCTGTCTCTCCAATACCCTTCTCAATTTCGAATCCCTCCAATTTAATTGCTTCCTGCCTATCAAGTACAAAAATAATTGTAAAATATTTAGAGATGGATAAATAGTCGACTGATCAATTATATGGATGAAAAAAAAATTTCAGAACTTTCAGTAAAGATATTTTAATAATTAGGTTAGCTGATGTTTCGACCAACATGTTCAGGTCGAAATGTCGGCTAATCTAATAATTAAAATACCTTGACTGAAAGTCCTGAAAATTTTTTTTAATCCAACTGTAAAAAATGTTTGTTATTTTTAATCAAAATTTATAAATTAGAAGAATAATTAGACATTATCAATTAAGACTGATTAGTATGCTGGGTGTTATAGTAGCTCAACATAGATGAGCAGTTGTACAGTTTTATAGCACTTTTCTCTAATATTAATATATTATGTTAAATATGATATATTTAATCATTATTACTATATTTTTATTTTTTCAATATTAGAAGTTTGTTTTGTTTTTTTCCAGATTTTTACTTGTTAATTTATAAGTCCATATTTATTTTACTCTAAAGGGCTCATCAATTTATTTTAGTTCGACAATTTTGGTATGAAATATTATTTAAAAGTGATGTGTCCTGGAATAAATAAAGAATTTATTATTAGCATTATTACTATGTTATGACATTTAATTTTTTCATACGTATCAGTCTCGCCTACAAATTGGAGGTGTTACCAACAGATGAAAATATAATTTCATGACATTAGACTCCAAGACATAAAATTTGGGCGATTTCAAGATATCACTTCTTAGTCATCGATACATTGTCAACGTTACGACTATAGCAACTAAAAAAAAATAAAGAGTTAAAATAATGTCAGAAAAAAATAATATTTAATAATACAAATAATATTTTCTTTACCAATTTGAGTGAAAGTGGGCGGCAGGTATAAAAATGTCCACAACCAATGATTACTTCAAAACCTAGTAGCACCTACGCGATCCCAATATAAGGGCAAAAATATAAATAACAAGCCATTTTATATTAAATAACTCTTATAAGCCACTCAATATAAATTAACTTGTTCTGCTTTCAGAGATTCTTTAAAAACAAAACACTTTTGAAATTTTAATGAAAAAAATAATAAATCTGCTTAAATGATAACTATAATTACAATCCATAAGAAAAAAACATTCCATCCGATTAAAATGAACATACCCTGCCATTACATACGTTATCAAATCTAAACGAAGATTCACACTAAATAACAATGGAAGAATAAAAACGATAAGTCTTTTTCTTTATATTGACAATATAAGATGATAAAATATGTTATGGGTCCTAAAGATAATAATAGGCCAATAGGCAGTGAAATATTTTAACACTTTCATTGGAAATATTTTTGCTAACTTAATTCTTCAATCATTAACGTTTAATTGCAACTGTTTTAATTTAAAAACAAATAATAAAAAAAAAATTATTTTTTATCACTTGAAATTTTAATGTATTTTTTCCCCACACTTAATAAACCATTAATCGTTTAACGAAGATGAATGGGAAGGGTGAAGCACCCAGAGGGACGAAATACTTATCATTACCTCTACTTACTGATTACAAGTTAAGGCATTGTTCATAGATTTCCATAATTTCCAGTAACACAAAAATTACCTACTCCCTCATGGGAAGGCAGCGAGATAGTTCGAATTGATCACTTAGCAACCTGTCGTTTAATGAGAAAGAGGTCGTCAGGCTCTCAACTTATACGAATCCACCATTGCCTGGGCTCGATTCATATATGAGTCCACCATTGTTAAAGAAATAAGGATAATTAAAAATAAATTATTTAAAAAATAAGTATTAGGAGGAAATATTAGAATATACTAAGCACATTGTTCCTCATCAAGACGCTGTCACCTGTATCCTCTAGAGACACCTTATAAAAAACATAATCTGAGATTTTACTTTGAAATGTTAATAGTTGAAGTGTTTTTATTATTTAAAAAAATATATATGATTAAAGCATCATATAAATTATATAATTAAAAAAAATATTATAAAAATAACTACCCATTCTAAGAGATTTACTGCTACTTAAAAACATTGGTAGATAACTAAAGCCGGGAGAAAAAATCTGGGTGATCTGTGGGATTTAAGTAGCACAATTGATTCCAAGTTTGCAATCAAAATATTTCGTCCCCTTATGACTGTACGGAGGTTTCGATTTTTACTTTGATCCCTAAGATTTGATGACCGAGAACACATCAACAACGTAAAGAAATAGGCCGACTGGCACCTATCCGAGACATAGTTGAAGAGTTTGTCAGAATCTTGTTATTTAGTTGGAGCTGACATGACTATCGATGATAAATTGTAATTGTATAAATAAATGATAAATCCTTCTTTAGAGGATGAAGTTCATGTTGTAATGATGTTTGTATTAATTATTCTTGTATCCAATTTAATCTTATTATAATTGTTTCTAGTATTCACTGATTTATGTTTTTGTATTTAATGGTATACAGAATTTAATATACAAGTTCCTAATTTTTTCAATATAGTTTTAATATATTTACATAATATATTGATTTTTAATATATTCTTATAATTATTTAACGGTTTTTACTCAATAAATATATTTAAAAACTCATGTTATATCGTTTCTTTCAGTACAATTAGAAATTAGTTGGTATTTGTGATCAATAAATTGATTTAGTTAAATGGATCTCGATGTTCGATGTGACTCTAAGGTTAGCATTAAATATTAGGCCTTCGAAGTATTAAGTTGTTTGTTATGATGTTATAAAATTTCTGGTCTTTTTATCATCTTATTCCATTGCTGTGGTAAGATTATGAAAATGAAAGTTTTTGCCAGGAAAAATTGCCAAAGCTTAACCTGCTCATCTTAACCCGCCCTTTCCCTACTTACCAATTCCTTCCGAAGTGCAGTGGAAGACACTCGACTACCGCACCAAGTTTCAATATTATTAACATAAACTCAACAAACAATCTACCAATATGTTTAACTATATATGGTAGTATACATACTGTTCATTAGGTTGGATATCATTAATTCTGTAGTTTTTTTTTTTAAATTAAATTATTTTTATATTTTAGTGTTTTTAGTTTTTCAGGTATTGGCAATTAATGTTCAACTTACACATAATGGTATGATATAAAAGAGTTTTTGCAAGCTTGAATTGTTTCAAAACACCCGTGGGATCTCACTAAAAAATTTGAGACATAAAAATTAAACAATCTGTAGAGCTGTTCGCTCAAAATATCGTTACATACCTTTTACCTTTAATCCGTTTCAAAATATTCACAATATCTTACTAAATAATTAGCGACATCAAAATTAAAAATCTCTTGAACCATTTGTTCAAAAAATCGTTAAATACCTAAAAATTATTACGCTAAACAAATAATCCTTCTTAAGGCTCCGCCCCCTAGTTTATAAAAATTATTTTAAATTTTTGTCAAAAAAATAATTATTTTAGAGATATTTTTTTTAATCAACTGCAATTTAGACTTACTGAAAAAAACTTGAACAATCAATTTGAAACAATAGTTTAATAATAATAAATAAAAGATATTTTGAATGAGAAAAATGTCTCTTATTCCATTGTCAATGTCACTTTGATTTTTTAGGACAATTAAATGTAATTAACTGAAATAAAGTTTTTTTTTTTAATGAATTGAAATTTTTGTTAAAAATAAACTATTTTAATATATATATTTTTTTTTTATAATTCTACAAAAAGAAAAAAAAAATGTTTTAATAAACTCTTTGAATTTATGTTAACATCCTATTGCATTGATTACGATCAAATAGATATTTATTCAACTTTTCTATTAAAAAATAAATGACTTTTATTTTATAGAGGAAAAATGTTTTGTATGAAACAAAAACAAAGTTAAATTTTTATGAACCGAATAGAATTGATTTTTAGTTGGTTTGTCTCCATTCTCCTGAATTGCTAATTTTATTTTCTTTAAAAAAAATATTCTTTTAAAAATTAAAATAAAAGTTTCATGTAGACAAATTCGAACTAATAAATAAGAAACATTTTTTTGAAGATTTTTTTAGTTTGCTAATGTTAATTCTAAGCTTAGGTTAGTTTATTAAGTGTAAACAAATATAAAGATGTAAATTGAATAATTTCGTTAAATATTTTTTTCTCATTCAGTTACTACTTTAGAACACCAATATATTTTTTTTAAGATTCCAATGAAAGTGCTAAAAGTTATATAGCAGAATAAAAAAAAAATGGACGAAATGATAGCTAATAATAATTACTTTGAATTAAAAAAGATTGAATGATATTGAAAACAAGTATTATTTTAATTATTTCATAGTTACTTTTTCTTTTAATTTTTTTTAAAAGTATATATTTCAAAAATTCATTATAAAGCTGATGAACTAATCTGTTAAAACCTCAAAAATACCTTTAACATATAAAGCTTAAGGAGAGAGAGACTCACTAGAATAAATATATATATAATCTGTAATATCTTTTAAAAATATATATATATATAAACATATAATGGATTATATAACATAATATCTCAGTAATGGATAAAAAATAAATCCCTTTAAGCAAACCTGTAAACGTTCGCACAAATTATATAAAGTGAAATATTCCAAAACATTTTTGTAATGATACAACATAATTGTTATCTTGGTAATAATTACAAGCAAAAATAACAAACAAAAAAAAAACTAAAAAGAAAGAAAAATATATATGTATATATCGATAACAATGGTGGTTATATTACACTTAGAGACCACATTGTAGAGTTACGACGATTGAGAAGGCTTCTCTTGTAGGGCGCTATTGAGCGTTCGAAGGCACTTAAGTCGTGAGTCAAGTAGGCTCACGTCTATGGAGGGATACTTTGCCAACTACACCTGGAAAATTAAATCATTATTTCAGATATTTCTCGAAAAGGGTGGTTCACATTTGCAGGCAGAAAACTAAATAGTTAGGCGTTGAATGATAAAATAAAAATAAAAAACTTATGAGGTTTTTATACTAATGAAGGATAATCCTTAAATGGATAAATAAATAGATAACAATTAGGTTCGCAAACTACGGATGATGGAGCTAACTTTCTTTGGTCGATGAATAAAGATAACGCCGGTGACTTGATAAAGTTCATGAATGACATAAAAGCAGTCATATAATATAAGTTCTAATAGTTTTGGTAAATAAAATAGTTGTAGGTTACGATGAGATGAAACTATTTACGAAGTTTCAGGCGGTAAGATAATCTGATCACAAAATTGATAAAAAATGTGGCCTACAAAAATATTGGGCCATTTGTCCTATATAACCTTGTTATTTTGACAATTTGGGGGGTGTAGGTCACAACAAACAAATCAATATTTTTGAAGGACACCTTGTTTCTTGATTTTGTGATCAAATTATGTTACGATCCAAGTAGAAAGGAAATTGGTATTTATGACTTTTTAGTACCTAATTAAATAGACAAAATTTGCCTCCCCCCTCCCCCCAGATTGAAAAGCCCCAATTCCAAGAGTTATAGTAAATAAAATAGTTGTAGGTTACGATGAGATGAAACTATTTACAAAGTTTCAGGCGGATGTTAATAATTCGATGAAAAGTGGTCTGTACCACGGACTACTGGTATTTTTGACCAATAAATTGATTTAGTGAAGTGAATCTCACAGATCCGTAGCGACCTTCAGAGTGTTAAGTTGAATATATGTATATGGGTGTGTGAATTTAGTGATAAATAAGAACAGGAAAATATAAAAAAATGTTGTGGCCTCAGTTAGCATTGTCTAACCTTACTGCAGCCTCTAATGTTAAAATAAGTTTCCCACCTGTGAACTAAACCAGGGGTTTCCAAACTACCACTAATCTGGCCAACAAAAGTTTCTTTGATTACATGGTAAAACTACTACTTCAGAACTATTTAAAAAATACAAAATGAAGTAAATCACTCAAATAAGAGGTATCATTTATTTCAAGATTTGTTTCTCTTAGGAAGCTCATTTGATAGCTGAAGTGTCATTTATTTATCACAAGGCATAGCCTACAGGACTTAGTGGAGGCATCAATGCGGCCCACGTTCCAAAAATTTGAAGACCCGTAAACTAGACTATCAAGTATTAAAAAAAAAAAAAAAAATATATATATATATATATATATATATATATATATATATATTGAATAAGTTTAAGGACCACTTTGACAATATTTTAAATACGGGAAATTATGATCTGTGTCCTTCTGAGTACCAGAGTGCTGAACCGTATTTTCTTTACGGCAAATATTAGAGAAAAAATTGGAGTACAACGGTATTGTTCACCAGCTGTATATAGATTTTAAAAAGGCTTACGATTCTATTGACCGCCAGAAACTGTATAATATTCTAATCGAGCAGGGGATTCCAAAAAAACTAGTAAATCTAGTCAGAATGTGCTTGACGGAGACACTCAATAAAGTTAGAATCGGTAATAATTGGTTCGAAAAATTTGAGGTTCGTTCGGGCTTAAAACAGGGGGATTCCCTTTCGCCTGTCCTGTTCAATTTGGCATTAGAACATGCCATTAGGGAGGTAATGCGAACCGAGAAAGGGTTGGATCTGGGCGGGACAACATCCGTGCTGGGCTATGCTGATGATCTGGTACTGTTAAGCGAAGACGTTGAAACTATAAAACTAAATACGACAACGTTAATGAAAGCCGGTAAAGAACTAGGACTCGAAATAAACGTGGATAAAACAAAATATATGGTTAGCTGAAAAAATGGTGATACTACTGGTGATATCGATATAGATGGTAATATGTTTGAACAGGTAGATAAATTTAGGTATCTAGGTTCTACGATAACTAGAAAAAACGAAATTGAAGAAGAGATTAAGGTTAGACTGAAGGCGGGAAATGCTTGTTATTTTTCTGGGACAAAACTACTTAGTTAGCGCCTCTTGTCCCGAAACTTAAAAATTAGAGTCTATAAAACAATTATCTTGCCTACAGTTCTTTATGGATGCGAAACTTGGCCGCTTACATTAAGGGATGAGCAGCGTCTTAAGGTTTTTGAAAATAAAGTATTGCGTAGAATATTCGGACCGAAGAAGGATGAGTTTCCGGGTAATATAATTGAGGTAATTTCATTGCGGCGAATCAAATGGGCTTGTAAAGTTGTTGGGCTTAGTAACGAGAGAATTCCTAAAAGGTTAATATTTGCTGTGCCGAATGGTAAGCGTCCGAGGGGTAGACCGAAGCGAAGGTGGGAAGATTGTATTAAAGCCGATCTGAAGGGACTGGGTTTGGACGGCGAACGGTGGAGGGAGGTATGTAAAAAGTGATTGGTGGTGTCGGCATCGAACCTTCGGGTTTGCTAAACCTTATTATTATTATTATATATATATATATATATATATATATATACTTTTTTATATATATATATATATTTATATATATATATATATATATATATATATATATAAAAAAGTTCATTTTATGTATAGGTATATACTAAATCAGAGCGATCATGTCAGTAGAAAAATAAGTTATTAACTATTACTTACTACAGTATTCCGTTGGTGAAATACTGAAAACCATCGTACAACTTTGTGCTAATGGAATGTATGCTGGTCTCAACGAGGCTGTCGACAAGGAGCTGCATCTGCTCGTCGGTCAGGTTCATGTGCAGTCTACTTTTGAGAGCAGTCACGGCTGTAGAGCCGCTCTTGAAGCATGGTAACTGACAACCTATGGTATAATTAAAATATTATATATATATATAGTAAATATAAAAAATATAGGTACTTATTTAATAGCGGGTAGCGTCAAAACCTCCCTTCTTATCTAATCTCATTTCATATAGCCTCCCTTATCTCACCTAACCCAAGTTGTTATTTAATTATGGATGTTGTCACATTGTGGGAATTGCTGTCTTCAGAAGAAGAGGCTATGAAATATTTTGAAGACGCCGGGATATTTGCAAAGGTCTAATATTCTGATGAAGGTCATCAAAAAAAGTTCGACGGGAGGATTAAACGGAGATGCTTTCGTAATTGTAACAAAACCGTTTCTATTTTAAATACCATAAAACTATTTTCTCTACCAAAATAAATCAAGTTAAATAAAATTTTTGATATTTTGTTTATATCGTTTCTTCATAGTGTTTCTTTTATATGTACATATCCTGTTTAAGTATTTTTTTATTATTTCATCTATTTTTGTCTATTTTTATTATTTCATTTATTTTAATATGTATGTTGCAATGTTTTTTAATTACATATTTATAATGTTTTGGTCTATTTTAATATATATGTTGTAAAACAAAAGTACTTTTATTATTACGTTTGTTTTTGTTCACAATTTCAATAATATCAATACAATACAATAAATATGAATACGAAGATATAATAATATGAATATAATACAAAAAAATATGAATATGAAGAGCTTATCAGTGTTAAGGTTATAAACATTAGCAGATAGCAGTCGGACGCTACCCGCTATTAAATAAGTACCAAAATATATATAATATTAAAGTAAGTGTGTATACATTGTAGTGATTTTTGCACGCATTTACTGAGAATTAATTATTAAATATAAGAATAATTGTTAAGTAATAATCATTACTTACTTACAGTGAAGTTACAGAATTATTCTGTACTGTTCTATTTATAACAATTAACTTATTGTATAGATGTTACCTTGAATATTGTATTTATCCAATGATTTGTATTCCATAAACAATAACGTTCCCCGAACCTCCTTACTTTGTTTCCCTATCCCTGCTATTTTATCTGGAATATCCTCCCCTCCAACCCTCTCACTTACCTACCTTGGTGCCGGTACCTGAACATCTTCAATGCTGATAACATAGTAATATTTAATGTTTTATTTTTATAAATTGATTATGTATATTATTTTATAGTTTGCATAGCTTATTACGTATTCCATTTGTCTATCTCATATATCATCCATCACTATTTATCATTTTTAACTATTATCTGTTTTATAATATTACATCTCTGAAGTTATAAATTTTTCAGCCACAATAATGAACCACATGGTTGGGTTAACAATTCTAGCCCAAGCTCTCGTTTACGCAGATGATATTGTCTTCATAACAGACTCATCCGCAAAATTACAGCAAGCAATTGTGGAATGGGAAGCTGAGCTTGAGAGAAATGATCATAAACAAAGAAAAAAGTAAGATTATGCAGATAGGTCGAGAAATTGAAGACATACAAATAAACTGTAGGGGTCAGAATCTGGAGTTGGTAGAGGAATATACATACCTAGAGACGGTTGTTGGTAGAAATTGAAAAATAGACCAAGAGATAACAAACAGGATAAAAAAAGCAAATGGCATCTATTACCAGATCTGCAACACGTTCTTAAGAAAATGAGGTGGAAAATATAACTAAGATTCGTATACACAATATACTCTACTTTCCAACCCTACTGTACGGTAGAGAGAGCTAGGTCCTTCCAGATAGGAACAAAAGTAGACTTACCGCTGCTGAAATGAAATATCCAAGAAGAGTAGCTGGCCGAAGTAGAGTTGCATCCGAAACAAACGGGTTAGAGAAAATGTTAAGGTGGCACCAATAATGGAAACCGTGGAAAGGAAAACGCTCAAATGGTTCGGTCATGTTATGAGGATGGACGAGGACAGAGAACCCAGCAAATTTTTTGAGGCAAGACCCACAGAAAAGAGACCAAGAAGACGTCCACGGAAAACTTGGATTGGCGAAATAACCAAGCTCGGACAGAAAAGAGGCGAGCAGTTGGGTCATATGAGAGACCTGGCAAGAGACCGTGATGACTGGCATAAATGGGTGGAGGCCCCTCCACGCTGAAAGTAAGGAGGAAGACAAAGAGAACAAGAAGAAGGTTGGATTAAAATGGCAGCAATTAAAAATTAAAAAAAAGAACTCATGGCATCCGGATTATCTATCACCCATAATAACTTGCATTAATATTATATAGTGTAATATACACCTTTCTAACAATTAATGTAAAAATAGTGCGAATACTTAATAGTTGACCATTGTATTTTAGAGGAAGGAGATGGTCTCGGGTGGCAATCATAAATTGACTAAAATAGTGACAAAACTATTTTATTTTAAAACAACGTTGCGACCGGACTTTGCAGGTCTTTTTTAAGGAGGTGTGTCCAGCAAGGAGGTTAGTTAAAACTCGTTCAGTTTTAACTAAAACTTTTTGCTAACAAGCTTGTTACAGTTCATTGAGACTGCAGGAATTACGCTCTATACAGGAGTGACTTTAATAAAAGCGTACAATAGGCCCATATGGCTGCAGTGCACTCAAGCCGCTTAAAAAAAAAAAATAAGAATATTTTAGAGTATCCAATAACCTATAATCCAACTAACATTTAAAAAAAAATAATTTCAAGTAAATACTATAATGCAAGATTTTACATTAAATTAGTCTTTTTTTTTGCGTTCATTTAGTAATAATTTAATAATAAAACATACCTGCCGTGTTTTCAAAACAAATATCTTATATTTATAACTAAAATGATTGTATGAGTGATAAGTGATAAATTTAAAATCAGAGATACTCTTTCAATTCTTAAAATAATATTTTATCATATTCCTTCTATCAAGAGGCTGATATATTCTATAACAAATATTACATGATATTATTCGATAAAATATTCTATAGAGCAGACATAACCTAACCTGATTATTCAATAACTAAATAAGATGAAAACTAAGCTATTTTATGTGCTGCTGACCTTCTGATATAAATGAAAATCATTAAATTTAAGGCTAACGTTTTCATTACAAATCATTTTAGACCAGGATGCTTAAAATAGGAGAAGTTGGCTGCTATGGTGATCAGTTTCAGCGAAATACATAAGAATTAATGGATGGCAATCACTGCCATGGTTAGTACCAATGAAATAGTACCTTTAGGTAGGTTTGTATACATTAAATAGAAGGTTTTCAGTAAGCACTGTACTTTAAAATCATAATTTATACTTAGTTAATCGAAATTGCCAAAATAATGTACCATTACAATATATTAAAAGAAGATGCAATATACTAACATGAAAAAAAAAATCTGTAAACTAGCAATTAAACGTACTCAAATAGTTTATTACATCTTTGATAGTTTAAATAATATAATGGAAAACAAGAAATATTTGTATATCTTAATGTGATAAATAATAAATACAAAACATTATCTTACCCAGGCTCATTATTTCAACAAGGCTGAGAATCCTGTCTTGGTATTTCTTAATGGTAACGAGTCCTTTGAGCATCAAAATTTTAAAATACTCAAACATATCCGAAGAGAGGCCACCCATTATCTCCACAAACTCGGGGGTCAGTTTGAACGGAGAAGTCTCAAAACCCAGGTTCCTCGGCGACGATGACAGAATGAAACCGAAATCTATATGAATAAGGTGTCCATCGCTACTCAGAAGAATGTTGCCATTATGCCTAAAATAAAAAAAGTTTATATTAAACATAAATAAGAAAAAAATATATACATATAAAAATATGTATAATATATTATACTTTTAATTTGTTTCTGACCTGTCTTTAACCTGAATGAGATAAGAAACTAAGCAGTAGGCAGCGCAGGACCTGACAAAGTTATCCTGTGCTGTGAGGAACCCCTCAGAATTCGGGGGCCCAAACTCACGAATAAAATAATCCCACAAAGACAGTTGACAGTGCTTCTTTATCTGGTGAAGTGATACGGTGTTGAGGATTGGTTCAATAAGGCCCGAATCTTCCGACAGGCATAATATCCTAGAAAAAATATAAATAAAACCATCAAACAAGGTAATAAGACATGACAGTCATTTTTATGTTATTTATTGAACACGTCCACTGTACTTTATGTATTTGTATACATTTTTTGAATTAGGTTAGGAAGAGAGCGGGAGGACAGAATATGAGGAGGAATAAGAGAAACGTATAGGGAGAGAGAAGGAAGAGAAAGGGATGTAGAATGCTAATAAATGAATGAAAGGAATTATCAAAAAATAATAAAAAAGGAAAAATAAATAAAATATAAAAAATAATACATACATACATATATATATATATAAACAAATATACTGTATACGATGCTCATATATATTGTTAATACTATATATTTGTATATTAGTTTTGAAAAATTGTCTATTGTGATTAATAAGTATGCTGAGTTTGAAGCAACCCAATGTAAGTGGGCAGCACCCTTTTATGGAAATAAAGTGATTCTCTCTATAATGGTTAAAAATTTGAATTTGAAACCATTGACAGTTACTTTAAATACAGTTCTTTGGAGGGGTGGGGGAGAAATGTAGTTTCAGATTTATATTTTACAAGTGTTTGCCCAGTGGAACATTTAATAGACATAGGTAACAAAAACTACATTAAATGAAAAAATATAAATAAAACCATCAAACAAGGTAAATAAGATATAATGGTTAAAATTTTGAGTTTGAAACCATTGGTGGTTACTTTAAATACAGTTCTTTGGAAGGAAAAATGTAGTTTCAGATTTATATTTTACTAGTGTTCGCCCAGTGGAACATTTAATAGTTATAGGTATAATAGGAGGAGAGAGAGAAGATACTGTTGAATTGGGAGAAGACACGTTTCGTATCTGTGATAAATTTAAGTACTTGGGCGGAGTAGTGACAGAAAACAGTAATATGGAAGCAGAAATAAAAGGCAGGATGGTTGTAGGAACTAGATGTTCATATGCTCTGTAAAAGGTGATACAAAAGTCTGTCCAGGAAGGCAAAAATAGTAATATATAAAACGGTGATTAGACCGGTCGTTTTGTATGGCAGTGAGACGTGGACTATGACCAAGGAAAACAGGGGAGCCTTGCTGGTGTGGGAAAGAAGAGTCCTAAGGAAGATCTTTAGAGCTGTCAGAGAGCAGCATAGATGGAGAATAAGAAGTAAAACAGAGTTAATGGAGTTATATGGAGAGCCAGGCATCCTTAGTGTCATTAAGAAGGGCAGGCTCAGATGGCTGGGGCATGTTGAAAGGATGGATCTCAGTAGCCTTCCAAAAATGATGCTGAATGGTACTCCAGGAAGGAAAAGAGAAAGAGGTAGACCCAGACACCGATGGTTGAATGATCTGGAAGAAGATTTGAGGAGGCTGGGGATCAGAAAGTGGAGGATTCTTGCTGCGGACCATGGAGGAGAGTGGTGGCAGAGGCCCAGGTACTACAAGGACTGTAGCGCCCATTGAAGAAGAAAAAGGTATAATAGGTAATAAAAATTACATTAATACTAATGGATTATAACCAAAAGGGAAACAAACAATCATATAAGTAAATACACAATTTTTAACAGTTTTTCCGATATATCAGTCTTAGATCAACACCAGGAACCCTCAGGATCAGTAAACACAGCCTATTTAAATTTTAAAAGTTTTATCTAAATACCTGTACGGTTGAAGCCAGAGAGGGACTCCTGCAGAAGTCCACACCGCCTGCAGCGCAGTAAGGAGCTGGGACGCAAGGAGTTCTTGTCGTAGGTCATCGCCGCACTTCACAATTACAGACAGAAGTTTCCAAGACGACAGGTAACCGTAAGGAGAACTGTCACGGATCCTTCTCTGTTTTTCTTCCCACGGTTCCTGAATAAATGAATTAATCAAAGACAAATTAATAAAAACTATTAGAATGAATACAATACTTTTTATTGCTATAGGAAAGAGGAAGTTAGAAATAGGACCAATTGCATTTTGTAAAATTTTCCAGGATTGCATGCAAAAAAACATTTAATACAGAAAGATCCATTAGTTGCTAAAAATTTTATTTGAAAACCAATATGTAACTAAAACTGAACATGTAATAAATATAATAAATTAATCATTGAACGAGCAGTGCCTATTAATGTCCCAACTACCTAAAAGCAGAAATATCCTATACAAAATAATTCAGTTACAATTCTGAAGTTACCAGAAGGAACAAAAAAATACATTTAAAAGTTAAAATTGATTAGTCCGAGTGCTGTAGCTGAAATTCAATTTAGTTGAATCACCATTGTCTTAACTATATCGAATTTTGCTATCTTTGGCCAGTGTCTATTTAAGGTACTGGCAAAATAGAAGAATGTATCATGTAGTGGAAAATTATTTTCATTAAATCCATTTATTGAAAATTGTTTCCACAGGAAAACTTTCAGTTTTCCTCTTTTAATAATAAAATAAGAGATGTTATAAGGAATTTTTTTTTTTATTTAACATATTCGTTAAGATAACATTAGTAATTATAAGAACAAATTTCGCCAAGAGAAAAAAAAGTAAATTCAATACCTTTTTACAGCTTAAAATTTATTGTTATAGTTCAAGATAGTATTTAGGATAACTTGAATTAAATTAAAGAAAACAAAGTGTATTTTTATTATATGTGCATAAGGTAATTTACATGTGACAAAATATGTTATGTGGAATAACATTAAAACATTTTTTTTTTTCTGTCGTCATAAATGTGTTCATATTTAACTCCATTTTTTTAAATAAGCTTTGTCTATGTATGTATACAGGGTGTTTCAGGAATAAGTGGCCAAACTGAAAATATGAATTAAGGACCTCAAAACAAGAAAAAAAAATTCCTATGAAGGTATGTCTGCAAATGCTTTTTTCAGGAGTATTCACACCTAAAGATTTTTATTGCTATGAATTATTTATGTTATATTAAGTAAATAAAACTTATTAATTTGTTCCAAATACTTTATTAATTAAACGTAAACATAAAATTCATATTAAATGTTGTTCAAAGTGATTTCCTTGAGCATTAAGGCAGGCTTGGCATCCTTCTTCAACACAGCGGCAGTGGCAGAACGCCACTGGATGTGTGTTATTGTTTAACAAGATTCAATTATCTTTCTTCGTAAGGAATTAAGGTCATTGACCGGACTTGCATAGACTTTTTGTTTAATGTCATCCCAAAAAAAAAAAAATCCAGTGGTGCCAGGTCTGGAGAGCGTGCAGACCAAGCTACTGGTCCTTAACGGTCAATCCATTGATTGGAATAATTAACATTTAGCAGTTGTCGTGGACATCTTCCGTAATGTGCAGGACAACCATATTTACATTTAATTAATAAAGTAGTTTTTATTTTAAAATAAGTTTTATTTATTTCATATAACTAAAATAATTCACAACAATGAAAATCTTTAGGTGTGAATATCTCCTAAACAAAGCGTTGGCGGACATACCTTCAGAGGAAATTTTTTTTTGTTTTGAGGTACTTAGTCCATTTTTGCAGTTTGGCTACTTAACCCTGAAACACCATATATATATATATATATATATATATATATATATATATATATATATATATATATATATATATATATAAATATTTTTTTTTTTAAATAAATTTGCTAGAATACCATATCAAGAAAACATGCTAGTGGCAAAAATCATATGTGCCTCGAATGGACTTTCAACTTGCATAGTGCCATTGGTATGTGTGGGCATTCTACTAGCCATATCGCATTTTTCTACCTTAAAAAAAAAAAAGCACATTGCTTACCACGATAGCCTGAGGGGCTGCAGTCTTCTTGTACGCAACATGCAACATTGAGGTCAGCAACTGCATCTCAGCTAATCAAGGACATCAGGCTCAAGGAAATTTTTTAAGTGAAAACTTCTTTAGACGCATTTTGCAATTTCTGTTTCGGAGAGTGATTTCTGTGATGAAGAGTTCAAGACATCGTCCTCATCAAGATCGGACACTAAACAAAGGCCAACACGAGTTCCCAGTATGCAGAGAGTTCAAGTACCTGGGATCTCTTATGGTGGCAGAAAATGACGTAGGAGCTGAGGTAGGAGCCAGCGACTACTCATGTTTCGAAGACTATCAAGGAATGCCAGATTGACAATCTATAAAACATTGATTCGTCTGGTAGTCACATACGGAAGCGAAACGTGGGTTATCTCAGCAAAACATGAGAGGGCTCTTGGAGAGTGGGAGCGTAAGATTCTTAGGAGTATTTACGAGCCCGTATGCGAAGAAGGCGTTTGGAGGTCACGATACAATCGAGAGTTGCGACAACTCTACAGGGACGCAGATCTCATAAGTGTCATTAAGGCAGGACGAATAAGATGGTTAGGGCATGTGGAAAGGATGGCAGCGCACCAAGTAAAATATTATATGGGCGACCTGGAGGAGCAAGAAGGAGAGGAAGGCCACCACTCCATTGGCTGGAGGATGTTGAGGCGGGTTTGAGACAGCTTGGTGTCAGGCGGTAGAGGGCTGTTGCATTGGACCAAGACGAGTGGCGACGTATTGTTAAGAAGAGGCCCCAAGGCCGCTAAGACTCCAGGACTATAGCGCCGAGGAGTAAGTAAGTAACATCCTTAGCATATAAAAACCTTAAATATGCAATTTCACTTCCGTACGACTTTTTGAGCTAAACTGTTAACACACACATAAACACAGACAGTGGGCGGGGTGGCCGAATGGGCTAAGGCATGTGCACTGCACTGCTGTTGCCCGGCAACCTGACATATGAATCAAAGATATAAAAATAGTCACGAGTTCGGGTCCCGGTGCCAGGGGAGTCTTTTAAATCCCCGCTCACACCCCCTGGACCGGGAAAATCCCGTATAGCCTTAATGGCAAGGAAGGGAAGGACCCAAAAAAACTATTTTGAAATACTGGACATCTTTAACCAATATTTCTTTTTTTTTAAATCAAAAAAATTTTATACAAAATATTTACCCAAATTTTCTCTAACGTGTTATCAACTTTTCAATCTCATAACCGAAAAACTCAGAGTTTTAAGGAAAAATAAAACCAGAAAAGGCATTTTTTGGCCTCTGAATCATTTTAAAAAATGTTATCTTTTTGTGATAAATCTAGCGAATAAAGTGAGTTTAAAAGGACTTCGTAACACGGCTCATTTAATTTCGTCACTGTCTGTCATGAAACATGAGGTCCGGCGTTGTCGTGTAAGAGTATAGATCCGTTTCTACTAAACAATGCAGGTTGTTTCTTGACAGGTTTTTGATGCATTATTTCAATATCACTGGAGTACAATGTGGATGTGATAGTTTCACCTCCATTCCGCACCACACAGAAACCAATAATGTTTTTGGATGTAAATTTTTTCAAACCACCGGGCTAATGGTCTGTTCGTTAAAATACCCTACTCCAGATGCCGTGGTAATGTTTCTTGCAACTCAGGCTACTGAGTGCCCAAGTTTAAACTTATAAAAAAAAATTACTTAGACTTTGTGTGTTTCCATGATCATATTTGTTAATACTTAACAATGTGCAAACAACTGGAATGATAGTAAATATCAAAAAAGAGAGGAATAACAACGGCTCATTATAAACTTTAAACATAAACGGAATACACAAAAAAAGCCCAATAATCCCACTTAGAATTTCTGAAATAATAAAAATGGACATTTCATATTAAATGACTGAAAAAAAAGTATGATAAGAAAAATAATAGAATGATTAATACTCACAGATTACATCAAGGTGAACGCAATAATTACCTTAAGGGCAGCTGCAGAAGGATCCTTAGGGTCGTGTGTAAAAGGCTTAGGATCGTGCAAAGATTCGCTGAGCCGCCTCCTTATGTCACCGGGAGCAAAGAGCGGTGGCTCCCGAGAGTCACTCGACTCCTGAGAAAGTTGCGAAAGAGTGTCCCTTTCGATCGGCTTCTTGAGCTCAAGATACTAAAATTAAAAATTAAACTAAATTATAAAACCAAAGAAAAAATAAAATAAAAATACAAATGTCAGCTTAATATTTCAGAGTATGATTGAGCTACACTAGTTGTACTAGTGTGTAATCAACAGAATTCGTACTAGTGTGTAATCAACAATATTACAAAGGTATTACACGTTACAATGTGAATGACATACCGATTTCGTGCTCTTAATTCTTAAGGAATTTTGAAAAATGGGATGTGGATACATCAACATATTCTAATTTCAAAACGCAATAAATAACATGCACGTACATAATATTAAAACAACAGGTGTTGCAAATCGAGGAGAGCCTATACTCTACCTGAAGAATGCTGGGATTTCATAAAGGGTCTACCAATTATAGTTTATTGACGATATTCATTTCAGTAATTGAAACCGAAGCTAGTAATAATTTTAAAAAAAAAATGTACTGATTAATCTTAATACTATGGCTATAAATTTAATAAAGTAAAAAAAAAAAATAAAAGGCCTCCAGTAGGAGTTTAATTTAAAATAGTAATTTGTTAATACTACTTATAAATAATCTGAGGTACAGACCCCTTTTTATCAAATTATTAACATCCGTCCAAAACTTTGTAAATGATTCCTCTAATTGTAACTTACAAATATTTTATTTACGAAAATTCTCGTAATTGGGGCATTTTTAATCTGGAGATCGGCAAACTTTGTCTATTTAACTAGGTACTAAAAACTCATGAATACCCATTTGCTTTCCACTCGAATTATAAGATAATATGATCACACAAAGACAAAAAAAAATATAAAAAAAAAAAAAGGTGGCCTACAAAAATATTGGAACCTTTGGCGTGGCATCCATACCCAAAATGTCAAAATAACGAGGTTATATAGGCCAAATGGCTCAATATTTTTGTAGGCCACTTTTTTAGACTTTGTGATCATATCATCTTACGATTCAAGTGGAAAACTTGAATTCTTAGTACCTAATCAAATTGATAAAGTTTGCCATTCTCCAGATTGAAAATGCCCCAATTCTGAGAATTTCTGTTAATAAAATATTTGAAGGTTACGATGAGATGTAGCGTTTTACAGAGTTTTAGGCAGATGTTAATAATTTTATAAAAAGGGGTCTGTACCATGGACTAAAATTTTTTAATTTATTATTGTAGTTTTTATCAAATCCGCATGAAAAAGGTAAGAATAGAATAAAAGATTAATATAGATTTATATAATGGAAGCTTTTTAAAGTTATAAAATATTGTGACTGTTTGAAGTTTAATAAATTTTTTATTATAAATAAAAGGGTAGTTACTAATTTACAAGAGTTGCTTCACTTTGATGGGTGTGATGAAATCTTGTGATCACATTACAGATGGAATTCTGAGAATGGACGAGATTGTACAAAAGTAGACAGAGGTAACCGAACAATGTGGCAAGAACCCATTCGGACTGTGTACATCTCTTTTTAACGAGTGGAAATTGAAAGAAGAGATGTAATGAAAGCTATACATCACAATCCCCACATATATTATTACAGTAAGGCTCGAAATCGGTTTTGTACCAAATATAAGCTCCTGACATGCTCAAATACCATGAATGGGGTACTGTTGGATTCAGAATTTCACGGGGAGTTAGCGAATCGTATTCTCCACTTTTGCTTTTCTTTCTAAAATAAATAAAGTCGATACAAACTTTTTGCTGGGCTCCAATACTGGGACGGTAGTAGGTTTGTAGATCGATACGGGATGAATTGGATCTTAAAGATTTTGATGCGTACAGCAAGACCCTGATAGTTCCTCCAGAACTATCGGATCCTATGTTTTTAAGCCCCAAAACATACTATTTTTGAGATAACGCAAGGCAAATGGTTCGCATCCTCACAACCTTACATTAATTGTAGTACTATCATTGAATACATGTCTCATTTCGTCGACTTGAGGTCTCTATGATCGAGAGAGGAGGTGTTTATATAATTTATCGATGGAGTTTTTGATCGGCAAGCCATATCATCGTTAATTTTTCACCAAATCTCAAGATTGAGCCACCAATTTCGAAGGCTTCCTCCTTCTCCTTCAGGCAGGCAAAATAGTCTAATCAAAATAGTCCCAAAAATTCAGGCAAACAAACTTTATTTGCGAATAACTAAAAAATTACACACTTAAATTAATTTTTGTTTTCTTTGTCGATGATAATTATCGATAAAGTAACATTTGATTTCTTTATTTTTTGATACGTTGCATTATTTTATGTTCTTATTAATTTGGCATTTGAAAACAATATGCTGTGCAAATTTTTTGCACGGGCCTACTAGTCTAAATAAAGGGGGAATATATTAATACTCAACCAGTCTCTGAATTCCATTTCCATAGTGTGATCATGAAATCTTGAACCACCTATCATAGTGAATCACAGCCCTTGTAAAGAAAAAATAATAAAAATAATTCAAAACGAATCTTAAACTTCGTATGTTCTAATATCAATTAATATCGAACAGATAATAATGGGAATAATTAAGAGGACTATAAAAAAAATTATATATTAAAACTTACGTTAGGGATAAGGATGGTTAATGGGAATATCATACCTTTAAAAAATTACAATAAAAGAATACTTTGTGCCTCGGACTGACAGCACTTTTTAACTCCACTACCTGAAAACAGTAGAGGATGTCAAGATTTTTTTTTAGAATAAAACAACAACATTTAAAAGGTAGAGTGCGATTGATTAGCTTTACTGGCTAACGTGTTGTTGTATTTTTGAAGCGTTTAAGGTGATAATGCAAAGCAGAATACTAGAAGCACATTTAAAGCAAGTGATCATCGTTCTGTTATACTTAAATATAACAGATATCAGTCAAAACAAAGGATCGTTAATAGCAAGAGTGTACAATTTTGTTGTTTAAATATTGAAGTTGATGGATCATAAGCGACAGCAAATAAATTGGTATAAGATACCAAGATGATCCTAGAGCATATAACTGCAGATATTTTATAAAAAAAAAAAAACGCTACAAATTATTTCACAATGGTTTATTATTTCCAAACAATTATACATCTAAAGTAACAGTACCTTCCTAGTTACAAAGAAAAATAAATAAAAGGTGATTCCAATTATTGGACTAAACTTTTTTTCTTTAATCATTAGCAATATGCTAAAAAAAAATAGCATTACTTCAGTAACACATTCAAAATTTAAAAACCAAACAAAGGATGTAACATTTGGAGTAGAACATATAAAAAAAAACAGGAGACCATATCTTTGCTCCTAATTGTCTGATTTTATCGATTTTTTTTGGAAATTCCGTAAACTTTTAAAAAACCATATACTTACAATATCAACAAAAAAGTGTATGCTTTTTAAGTTATTCGGAACTAAATTTTACCACCCCTCGTAACTTTTTTTCCAGCTTCTTTTCGTTGAAGTATGTTATATAGATAAATTTAAAAGGCGTCAAGAAAACTACTTTAGCGAAGTTTCATTGAAATCGGTACATTCGTTTAGGAGCTACAGTCTATAGGAACGAAGGTTTTTCGGCCGCCATTTTGAAAGTAAAAGGCGGATAGTAATGTCGATGAAGGAGGATCATCCTCAGGTGACCTCTGATTTTATATCCAAATTTGAAAAAAATTGGTCCAGTAGTTTGGGAGAAAATGCGCGGATGGCGGACGGACAAAAAAATTTTTTTTTATTTTTTTTATTTTTATTTAAAATAATAAACCAAAAATTTATTTAGTCTCAAATAGGGGCTTGTCATGCAAAACTACAATAATTTAAAACGAATTTAGGGTGAACGCAACAATTATGGATAGGGAGCCAGATTCAACTTTAAATGTAAATAATAAGCTCCTATGTTGATTTAAATGTTCCAGTTTTGATAAGTGAATGAACAAAAGTTCCCAAAAGAAAACTTAAGAATGTCTATCATTGTTGTTTCTATAGTGATCTTGAGATCAGTGTATTTCCTTACCTGCCTACTAACAGTTTTGCTAAGAGTAAGTTGAACATTTATGTTACATTATCTTTATAGTTAAATAAAGATTTTAGAATTTTTCTGAGGTATGTCTATTACTGGTATCGACCACCTGTCCATTACTAGAACAATTGAATTTCGGGGTGTCCGTCACTAGTGCAAAAAGGTGTTTTTTTAAATGAAGATTATACCTGCATATTTATAACTGAACATTTTTTTCAATTTTAAAGTGCGAAATAGAAAAAGGAGACCCTAGAGATTCTAAATGTCCAATGGGTAAGTTCATAAATATAATAATTACAGTGGAATAGGCCAAAAATTTCCTAAGCTATTTCCATCACTGGTGCGCTAAGGTGACCCTAATTGTTCGCTTGAATAATGGAAAAACGTTCTAAATTATTTTAATATGTTATTGGAGGAAGTTAGTCGACTGTTCTACACATCATGGGTGATAAGTATTCAGGACGCTGTCAGTATAAAAACTTTATAATGACTGCGTCCTGAATATATATCACCCATATTTTAATATGTAATAAAATTAAAAATTAAATGCTATGTGAGCTTAGAGAAAACTTTAAATTGGTATTAAAAAGATCACTGCAGGATGTAATGGTACATATAAATTCTAGGTATAAAGGAATGGTAAAGACTTGAGAAAAAATGAAATTAAAAATGTTCGAAATTATTACACTATGATTTATTATTTCCAATTAGATATTTAAAAATAATAAATATATTTAAAAAAAAAAGAACCTGTACCACGACAACCCATGAAGGGTCTTGGGTTGAATATTTTGTAAGGAAGTGCTGTTTTTGGTCAACGGTTGTTCGAGGAGGTGATTTGACTGAGATCACACTCAACCTCCAGTTTTTTCTCTTCAATTAGTTATTTTATAAAAGAGAGTCCACTTTATGTACCTCAGGAGGGTCTCCTGATGCTAGGTTCGATCCAAGGCTGGTGTAACAGAATAAATAATTATCTGCCACAGACGGACTCGAATCCATGACCTGGAGCATAGGGGCACAGTGGCTTACTCACTGAACTGCTCCTGAATACACACAAGCACTCACACACACATTTATAAAAGATTTGATGATTCTAAAATACATAGTATATTTCCTCTATTTTCATGAGTGAATGAGAAATGGTCACAGAAACTTCTGGTTTTGAAACAAAATGGCAGATGGTTATGTAAGGTTCTTTGAAATCATTAGCAGGTGATTTGTAGAGTCCATCTAAGATAAGTTTGCCGGTGGATAGAGGAGAAGAGAGGTGCACAGTGGCAAAATGTTTTCCTGCCGATCACTCACTCATTTGTGCGTACTTCTACAATTTTTTTTACAAGTTGAAATTTCTTTCACCATTTTTTTTTTAAATTTCTTTTGAGAAATTAGAAGAAAATCGAACATAAAAAAAATGTGTTTCTGGTATGAGGTGAATACTATGGTGAAATGGGGAGGTAGAACTTGAATGGGGACTAGGAAACTGCGTGAGCTCCCTTCCCCTACGGGCAAACTTATCTTAGATGCACTATTACTTATGAAATAGCAGGGATGGCATGCCAACAATTTTTTTTCATTTTTTAATATAACTTATTGGAATGAAAAACCTCAACTTATATGAACCGATTAACATTTTTTTTTTTAATTCTTTATAGAAAACCAAAATAGAAATGAAACACTAATTGATACAATAGTGGAAAAAGATAATGTGTACAATATTTCTAAATATACATTCAAAATTTTACCAATAACCTTATATGTAAGAGTGATTTTGTACAAATAAAATAAAATTTATATATATTTTGTTTTTATAAATGTAAAAATAAAATAACGTTGAAAATCAGAAACTTGAAAATAAATTTAAATTGAATAACAAGATTGATATAATAACAGTAATATAAGCTTTTAAAATACAGCAAATATTTATGTTGATAAATATTCAAAATTAATGCGTTAAAAAAAAAGTTTTTAAAGTATTTCTGAACAATTATCAATTATAAAATTATCAAGCAACTCCCTTCTCCAAAAATCAATGCATTTAAAAATCTGCATTTTTTATGTTTTATTTATTTGGTTTAAAGCAAAGCTATTACAAAACAACATTCTTCAGATGTAGATCTATTTACCTGATGTGAGATATCCTCATCTTCTTGCGACCAGGAAGATTCTTCATCGGCATCATGATGGCTGTTGCCTCCAGAGGCAAGAAGATTCTCTTCAGATTTCGTTTGCCTAAGGCTGTTCATACTTTTAGAAACGAGCGGACAAGAAGCGATGTCATCAACTTCCACAACTTCGACATACAATATATACGGGGCCTGAAATTTAAAAGATACATATGTCATAAAAAAAAAACTGTTGAAAAAAAAAATTAACTATCAACGTTTGAAACGAACCTTATCTTTAGAGTTAAGGACTGCCGCGGCATTGGGAGGTATCCTGACAATGTGATGAGGAACGTGGGAATGTAAGGGAATCCAAACCCTCGCCGGCAGGTTGAGGTTCAGAGCAGATAACTCGGATATAAGTCTTGTCGTCCTCGCTTCCTTACTCGTAACAGTCGCTAGAGACTTACCGATATTGATTAGGCTCTTGATAAACTCAAGCTCTGGTTCTAAACGAGGTGCCTACAATTTAAAGAATATGAAATAAAATGTAAATTGTAAGAAATAAGTGAGGCATTTAGCTCCTAAACCATATAAGTTCAAAAATTATTGATATTAACACACACATAATTAAAAGCGTATATACTATAGTCCAAATAAAATTAATAATAAGTTTTCACAGGTTATTTCACCTAAAATGAGACAAATACAAATGATTTATGATATTTGAAAGCTGCCAAAACTCTTTGATATTTATAACCGTAAACCCTTAATGAGAAGATTTTTTTCATGAGACAGCCTATAATTTCAAAAATATAAAATAAATTTGCTTTATAAGCAACATTATAAAATATATTAAAATAGACTTAGCTGGTTCCAGAACTGTATGCCTCAAATAATAATTGATCAAATTAGACAATGAAAGCTTACGTCGCAAGTGCAAACAGTGCGTTTTCCTCGTAAATCATTCACTTTTCCTTGGCAGCTGTCGAAACATGTACAGCCATTGTCAAAACCACGACCGGAATTCAAATCACCCAAACAGACACGATTGTTGCCTGAAAAATAAATCAAAATTTAATTTTTGTTTTAAAAGATATAATAAAGGTATAAGACAAAAAAAACAGTATAACTCCGTTTTGTGATTTTGGAGAGATTTTGTAGCTCTCTAAAACAAAAGAAGCAATATTTTTTTAAAACTTAAGTTCTAAAGGTAGCAATATTGTTATTACTTAATTAGGACACTCCTGAGCTAGCTTTTGCTAAAAAATGTCCTAAATCTTATCGAGCTTCATCTCCTCAGTTCAACCATTTCAAAACTAGTCTTTTATACTTATATCATCTAGCTCCTTTCGTTCATCTTCTCTATTAATCAATACCATCTCAACAAACTTTACTCAAAGGAATAACAGCAGTTGTTTCTGTTTTGATAACTTGTTTGTCAATTTGCTGTTCGTTTTTCGTATCCTTTGTTAAATATAAATAAGTTCCTTTATGAATTTCGTAAGATATTTTAACTATTAAATAAGGATGAGACATTTAAATAAGGAAAATAATCATTCTAAATAGTTCATCTAAAATAATGTGCACGAATAATAATTTACTGATACATAATAGCAAACTACATTTTAAAATAACCATCAATAAGGAATGATATTAATAAATAGAAAAATAATCTATACTTCAATTTCGAATGATGTCCGACCTAATTCATGAATTCTTTTATTCTTATCAAAAGTGTTATTTTTACTTATCCAAATCGTCATAATAAATTCATGAATTAAAAACATTTTTATAAGTTTCATTGTTCGATTTTTATTTTTTTAAATTAATGTTTTAACCACCAAAGTGAATTTTAATTTTCTTCTGATGTAAAACTTTATCTATTACAGTTTTTTCCTCTCTACCTTTCAAATATTAAAAGTGATATTCAATATGAGTAAAATATATTCAATTCAATATTTTTAGAAACGAAAAGTTCCCTAAGAATAGTAACAGTGTTCAGTAAATATGTTCAACAGTCTAGCATGTAGAAATAATACAAATATACAAAATAAATAAATAAAATGGCTCTTATCAATTAATTGTTAGTAAGCAATTGCAATTACATAATCCAATAATTCTTACATGGTTTTGAAAGTTTGAATGTGAAGTAGGTTGTGGACTAGGAGTTGTTTGACGTATGGAAATAGTTAAGGAGTTCCAAAAGAAAGTAACATGAATGACAAAGAATTTGCTAAAGGAAGTGATTTTATGGGAGAAAATATATAGATTTATAGGTTGAGATCTGGTGTCAAGAGAGTGGATAGAGGAATGTGGAGTAAGAAATTCTAGGATTTAAGGAGTACTTGGAAATGGAATATACCATGGAGGAATTACCGCCATGGAAGCAGGATAGAGCCAATTTAACTCGGTGTACCAGGAGGAAGTATGAGAACGTCTGGGAATCCCAAAAATGAATTTTATAAAGTAATTCATGAGTCTCTTCAACCTCATATCAAATCTTGCAGGCAGCCCTCTATACACCAACCAACCATAATCGAAGTGGAGGAAAAGTTTGCAAGGAGCTCTCTGGTTTTGTTAGGAATAGAATCACAGAATCTTATAAACCGTTTTAACCATAGAAATTGAAAAAATACATTATTACAAAATTAAAATTTAATTTAGATAAAAAAATAAAGTACCTGAGGATTGCGAATTGATGGCAGAAGCATCCGAACGGGACCTGTGATGCGTCCTCTTGACCTGCCCCTGGGGAGGTGGCGATGAAGGGAGCAGGCTGTTAGTCGTTCCTTCCTTTACCCTCGATATCCTTCTGCATCCCTGCTCACTATCTCTAGGTCTATTAGGAAAAATAATCATTATTAAACAATAATAATTGTTGTACAAATAAAAATGGTTACATGCTGTAATTAATTTAGTTTTCTAATGTAATTATGTGTTTAGTTGAAACATACGACATACCCACTTCCAGGTAAGAGGAAAATTAAATAAAAACAACAATGTTATGGAGGTACAGACATCCTGTTATCTCATCATTAACAACTATTTAAAACTTCGTGAATGGCTTCATCTTATCATAACCTATAACATTTTTATATACGAAAATTCTCAGAAATTTGGGGCGTTTTCTCATTAAATTAATTAATTTAAAATTAATTAAAATTAAGTACTAAAATAAAATCTGGTGCGTGCAACACACAACTTTCACTTACCCCTCTACTTTATTTTCTTTCTTCTTTAGAAATTATTTTCTGGGAATGTTGGGCTATTATAAAATTTTTGAAGTGCATTTTAAACGGAGCTAAAGCTTAAAGCTTACAGATAACAAATCATTAAGACCATTATAATTACAAAAAGTCTATTTATTATATCGGCAGTAGGCAATAAAAATCTAGTCACTCCATCTGCTTTTATAAACCATACAACTTCGGTCTCAGAGCCTTTCAGTTGAATTCTGTCAAATAACTCCAATTTCAACATTTTAGAGTAATGTCATTTTAGTGATATTTCTAGTTGAAAAAGTTATTTATACAGACAGTGAGTAAGTTGATTCCACAGTAGGTGACTAAAATTAATAATAAAGAATGTTGAAATTGGAGTTAGTCATTCTGTCAACCGAAAGGCTCATATATGCCTGCAGAGGTTTGAAAGTATATCTGAATATTTAACCTATAAATGATTACGGACTGTAGGACTATCAGTTATTGACTATTAGTTATTCGTTTTAGTAAATTTTCCATTGTAAAGTTTACTAAAACGAAATTACGAGATTTTCATCTGCCATGGACAGGTCAAAAGTTGTCACACTAATTGTAAGTGGGTCATGTTGGGATTTCACAAAGGGAAAATTCATCAAATTATTCACTAATTTAATTTTATAAAAGGTTACTTGATGATTTTTTGGAATAAATGACCGATAGATATCTAATTATTTAAATATAATATCTTATCTAGAGTTACTAATCTATAATAAATATATTTGCTGTTAATAAACGCTCCCATGAAATATTTTTATATTTTACTTCTTTTTTCACACAAGTAGTATGACATAGTATTTTAAACAATGGCATTGGCTTGATTCGGTGGATTTTGAATACTTTTTTTTTCAATCTTAGAAAAACATTTAAAAGTTTACATATAGTAAGTAAATTTCATTTAATTTTCTTGGAAACATGTGACTTACGTTAAATAATGTTAGTTTTCAAAAATTATTATTTATAATATTTTTGCCACTCTCCTTTACCTTCTACAACCTTCTATATTAGATATTGTTTTTTCTAAAATTCACCGCTTTCCAACAATATATTATACATATACCTTCTGACTAGTAATTCCAGAGAATTATTTTTGACCTGGATTAGCGTTTTTTTTTTTTTTTTTTTTTTCTCCTTTATTCAATTATCAAATTCTTTCAAAAGTTATATTTAGCATTTTCTCGTAACTCTGAATAATGTGAAATGATTTACTTTTTAAAATAATCTGTATTAAAGGTACTTTAGAGGAAGACGTACATGAACATTGTGCATTTAAGCCCTGTAAAGTGACATCAACGGAAATAAGACCTGATTGATATTTAAGACCAAGTAATTATACAATGATACACGGAGTTTAATAAAAATCGTTTGAGCCGTTTATGAGAAAATTGTGAAAATGTGTTTCAGTGTCGATTTTAAGGAAAAAGTTGCTGTAACATTCCAGGCATGCACAAACATTAAATACTTATAATTTAAATTGTTAATGACTTTTTGATTTTGAGCTAGACTGTTCACATACACACACACATACAGATCATTGATGTGAAATAGTTAATTATTTCAAATAAAAAAAATTAAAGTTACTTTAAGGAGGAAATTTTGAAAATTAGACCCTGTTAGAGAACATCAATGAGAATAAGACCTACATTATATTTAAAAACTGCTTAATTTTACACTGATATAATGAACTTAATCAAAATCGTTAGAGCCGTTTTCGAGAAAATGTGTAGAATCGATGATATAAAGTGGCACTTCCAATCAGCCGATTTTGATGAAAAAGTTGCTGTAACATCTCAGGCATGTACTACTTAATTTAAATTCTAAATGACTTTTTGATTTTGAGCTAGACTGTTCACATACACGCACACACAGACCATTTTGCGGGTCTTGTGTGTTATGTCGACTCAAGGGACTCGGGAAATGAATCTTGACATTATCATTCTGGTAAGTACATGTCGGCAACTTCAAGGTAGCCGTCAGTAGTTAGCAAAAAGGACCAGTACCAATAGGCGTCAGGGACCAAAAAAGTACAAAACAAAAAAATAAGTCACAAAAGTAGTCCAGCCATTTGAGATTGGCACAGGGAGAGACCAATGGCTGAAAATAAGTTTTGTATTTTTTTTTACTCAAGGTGCTCTGAATAGTTAAGATCTGTTGATAAATGCACATCAAAAATTTGACACAACTACAAAATTGTTTCCTTAACTAGCGACAGTAGGAAAGTAAAAAAATAATAATGGTAATCAGATAAGATTAATCAAAACAAAATGAAAACGGTTTGGTTAGGCATCATACTTTTAAAATACAGTTCAATCACACTGGAATGTTTATTTTTTAATGAAAAAATACTCTAAACATGTAAATATCAATAAAATACAAAATTGGAATATTGTCATCATTAAAAGCGGTTATTAATATTGTTATTTGAAAACAATCTAAAGCAGGAATAGTAAATAAATAATGATAAGTTGAAAAAACCATCAACCAAAAAGGAAAATAAGAAATAATAACTTTTATAAAAATTTAATACAAAAACAAAATTGAATGTCATAACTTCCAAAATTAGGTTTGTATATCCCATTATCCAAAGAGATAAGATAACATTTTGCAACAATAAATGGATCGTAAAAAGATGTCCAAATTATCTTTAAACTGTTAACCAAGATTATTTTTACAATGCTTTTCCTTTTATCTTGAGTAAACAATTTTTGTTAATTTTATTGATACAAAACTAACACCAAGTCTACATTGCCAGATAACAACATTGAACCCAAAAACATTCAATTTTAATATTTTAAAATACAAGCAAATAATAAACAATTAGTAATAGAAAATTTTAAGATCTACTAAGGCAGACAATCTTATATCAATATTTCAGAATCATAGGAGGAATTAAAATAATTTCTATACTTTTTAAAATTAATTCTACTTAGATACTTTTTCTAATAATTTCAACTATTAATTAATAAATAATCAAACTGATTGGAGTACCACCCTCTAGAAAGATTTATTAAGTACAACTAACTGTATTTTAAGTTCAACTTTTACATTAAGAAACAAATTTCTTTTATTAATATAGATTTAAAATTAAAAAATTCATGATATCTATTAGAACATGGGTCAAATACATTAGTAACAATAAGTAGTTATCATTATAATAACAATAATATAATTTATTTGTATATTCTTAAAGATTTAATTAATTTTTAATTTTAAAAAATATTAAATTTTATTCGTAGAAGTTGGTTGGGATCCAATAAAAAGTGAAAATCCTTTTTATTTTATAATATTTTTGCCAATGTTTTGTCATAATTTAAAAATTAATTCGATTTTTCAAGATTTCAGAGAGGCAGCCCTGACGAAGGCTAAAAACTTACTTGAGTTAAAATGTTGACACAAATAAAATAAAATAATTACACTTTCAATTTTGATAGCAATCCCAACAACAACACTTCGGTGAAAAAGTTTCTTTTTTAAGGAAATTCTAGGAAGGGATAAAAAAAAGTGTTATTTTTATCAACCAAAGCCAAATCTCAGCACAGTTTAATCTATTCTTTTAAATAATATAAGTAAAACGTGAAATTACAAATAATATTTCATATTATTTTGTATATATTTAGCAAGAGGAGATTTTTAAATCCGTTCTGAGGGGAAAATCTGACTTAAAATAGTGGAAACAATTATAATAATTTTAATGTGAAGTGACTTATTTATTGTATACATCTGCATACAAGTGAATTTACGTTGAAAACTGGCAAAATTTATTTCATTTTTTACATATATTTAATTGCAAAATGTAAATGTATGGAACAATACAAAAGTCATAAAATTGTTAATTTCAACAAAAGCAATGCATTTCAAACTTCTGTAGTTACTTCTTTGAAATAACAGTTTTGCTTTAAGCTATTTTGTTTCCCACTTTATGTACGTTTAAGTGCTTAACTGACTGTTATATATAAATAAAAATGTATCCATTTTAATTAATTTTTGAATAATTCAATTTTATTTTATTTAAGATTATAATTGTTTTCTTGAACTGAGAACAATTCTTATCTTTATTTCAATTTTAAATACTCCAATCTTAATATTGTCAATTTATTGCAAACATTATTAAAGGACATTTCTTAACATCCAAGAATTAAAAATTTTAATGAATTTTCCCTTTGTAGAATCAGAAAATTATACACTTATTGTAACCATATGTGAAATTTTTTTATTCATTTTAATGCATTTATGGTGTCTTTGTATAAATAAATATGGTTCAAATTCACAAAAACATACTTCAAAGTTAACTTATATCGATAATGCACTTAAGAGACTTTTTCAATAAACCGCTGATAGATTAATCAATAACTAATAAATAACAGTTAATATAAATTAATAGTTTATTTGTAATGGAATAACAAAAACAATGCAACAATATTTTAGAAACAAGCTATATCAATTATGATAAAAAAAATAAATAAAACTAAAAACTTGAACTTCAACTTCAATTAATTAACATTTAGAAAAAGATATTAAGATAGGAAAGATTAAAGAGGCATTGGATTTCTAAATGGAGGTCAGAGACTAATTACATCAGGAAGTTGCCTTGACCGCCCTCGTCTCTATCAGATAGAGGAAATGGCGATCGATAAGGCAGTTTATATCCTGTCCAAATGTACTATAACCCCCCTTCCCTCCCTTCAATAGCTTCGGTTTTCTTATTCAATTATATCATTATTTAAAAATAATAATAATAATATATATATATATATATATATATATATATATATATATATGTGTGTATATATATATATATATATATATATAGAGAGAGAGAGAGAGAGAGAGAAATAATATACATGAATATTTAAACTATAGAACAAAAAGCTATTTATTATTCAAATTAAACAGTAAAACATAAATTCATAGATCCATTCACAAATATTAAATTTATTCTTTAGATATTTAATTAAAACACCAGTACACAGAAGCAGGGAATTCCAGTAGATTGCAAAAGAAACATTGTTCATGATAACCGATATCTCCATTATCACTGCTTTCAAAATCAGTATACTATTTTTCATCATGTATATTCATTTAAAGTATAGCTCATTTTTAAAATCTAATGTAACAAACATATATTTACGAGAGGAAAATAAAATAAATAAATATTTTATTCATAAATATATTTTTTCGAAGCAGCCTTGGATATTTCCATGAAAATAGAATGCCATTAGAACAGTTTTGTATGTTCAATAAAGACTAAAACCTTGAAATTTTAATTTTTAATATTTTATTTAAATTAATTATATAATTCACTATTGTCTGAATTATTGAATATTAATTAAATTGCAAAAATAGAAATAAAAATTAATATCAACCAGCCTACACAAAATTCAAATAAACATAAAAATTAAATATTGACTATTTGTATATTTTTATCTTTATTTATTAAGAATTATTTAAATAATTTAATTTAAAATAGATTAGTTTAAAACTAAAAATTAAAAGAAGTGCAATAAATAATATTTTTGCGTGAGGTTGCCAAGGTTAATTTTACTACTTCAATAGAGGAATCTAATTCCTGGGTCTAAACATTTCACATTTCTAGTCTCAGAAATATATAAATATATATATATATATATATATATATATATATATATATATATATATATATATATATATATATATATTAATACTTATAAAATGGAAAGTGCCATTCTGATTTAATTGTATTAGTAAAAAGAGAATAAATTATTTGCCTAAATTAAAAATGGTGCTAATTATTACACAACGGTTTATTAATTCCAAATATCAATACATCAAATTATTTATTTTTCTTAGCACTTAAAGGAAAAATGTCTGCAAAAGAACTTTTTTATTTTTAAATTATTTATTAACAGATATATACAACAATCTATATTGATTCAGTTGAGGACCAAAACATGGTAGATCGGCATTTCAAAAGAACATATGATAAATTTTCAGGATATAATATATCTGCACCAAATCGTCCAATTCCAATGTTTTTTTTTAAATTCGTGAACCATCAAAAAAGCATATACAAGATTACAAAAAAAGAGCATACTTTATGAATTATTCAGAAATCTAATTTTTGCTTCTCCCATAATTTTTTCCCAGCTTCTTTTCAGTGAAGTATGTTATATAAATAAATTTGGAGAACTTCGAGGAAAATACTTTAGGCAATTTTGTTAAAATCGTAATGCATCTGTTAATGCACTACAATTCATAGCGACACACGGTTTTTAGCTACCATTTTGTAAGGAAAAAGCAGATGGTAATGTCGAGGTAGGATGAACATCCTCAGGTGATCTCAGAGATTTGATTCCGAATCTCAAAAAAACAGGCGCAGTTGTTTCGGAGACAAAATTATTTTTATTGTATTTTTTGGTTTTACGTATCGTGGAACATAATATATATATATATATATATATATGCTTGACACCTAGATAAACATAAACATAAAAAAAGTGCACTTACTTTAATACTCCCGAAAGAATAAGATTCTTAAGCTTAGTGCCATGTGACTTCTTCTTTGTAGAGAGGGCTGCATCAGAACTATAGGCGTCCAAAAGCCACGAACATTTGAGAGAAAAATCTACGCTTTCTCGACACCTAAGACAGGAAAAACAATTAAGACAGATATAAATTTAATTATATAAGCGGGGTTCTGAAATAAGAAAATTTTATAAAAATAAATGGTTTTATACCTATGGACAAGGTAGGGATGGATAACTTCTGCTACGTCAGGCATTTGAATGTACATATTTACAAGTTGAGGTAAATAGAAATCGACTTCTTCATTCGGAAAACTAAATAACTTATTACCTGAAAAAAAAAAAATATATATATATATACATAAAATAATAAATAAATATGATCTATTAGCTATATAACATCAAATTGTAGGTGTTTCCAAAATCAGTGCTGATCTCATAGAGGGCATTGTAAATCAATCAGACCGTCTCTAAACTTATCAACCAGTTCCACCGAACACGCTACACTATTATTTCCTTATGAACCAATCAAAATCAATACTAGAGAATATTTTTAAACTTGACACTTATTCTCGGTTATGTCTTTCATTTTATTATTTTAATACACTTAGGCTATGTGTTCTGTTACATTCCAATTGGATCCAGCAGGTCATTTCTAAACTAAGCACAAATCACTGTAAATCGGTTCTGTTTTCTAAATCGATTCCATCTAAGAAATTAGCATTGAATTTAGAAACTTGCCCGATGATATTAAATATCCACTAGAATTTCGGACTCGTGTTCAGATTTAAAAAAAAAAAAATTATATGGAAAAAGTAAATCCAATACATTTTTATTAGATATTTTATTTATTTAACTAGATAAATCACAAACAGGCGCTGTGCCGAATGATACTTGAGAGAGGGAGAGGCAAAAACAAAAAATCTATCAATTTGATTAGTAGGAGAAAAAATTCAAATTTCAATAGCTTGAATAGAATATAAGTGAACTTCAATTTTAAAAAATACGATATATTTATTTAGAAATTTTTTTTTTAATTTTTCTGAAATTTTTTAAGTTGAATGTTTTACTTATCTGTTAAAATAATTTTCTATTGTATTCAAACAGAGCATTCTTTCAATAAAATCACAATTACTTAATATAAACTGTTTCACTACAATTTTTAGTACCTGAAGTATTTTCTCAAATTTTGAATTTCATCAATGTTTTTGATTTACAAATTATTGAGGAGAGGATAGAAATCTCCCACTCATAATCATAATGATGTCCCTGACCAAACATCATATATGGACACTTTTAAATAATTTTATATCTCATCCTTAAATCTCATTCCCATTATTTGGTAGAAAAATACCAAAATATATAAAGCAGTTTTAATCGAGCATAACATTTATCAATTCTTTAGAGATTTAGAAGGTTGATAGCGGAGGAGTTTGATTAAAATTAATTAAAACCACTGAGACAATTACCTAGATAGCTTTGTACACCCGGTTCCTTCGAATTAAACAGATACATGATGGCCATTGATGTATCGAAATGTGTCGATTCGAACAACCTCAAGAGTAGGCCGTTCGAGGAGTTAGGCTTCACTGTCTGCGGCTGCGGTTCTCCGGAACCGATCTCTTCCTCGGCAATATCCCTCTCCGTCAGCACCCTCTCCCCTTCTCCTACGCTGAGGCTCTCGTCAGAATGGTGAGTTGAAGTTGATTCAGTCCTTTCAGATCTAAACCCATAAAAAAGATATATAAAAATAATAAATTAAATAAAAATGAAAATAAAGATATCTGTAGTAATCTAATACTATAAAACTCTTTTAGATAGATAGATAGATAGAAAATAACTTTATTCTGGGACATAGTCCCTTGAGAATAACAAAATTAAAAGATTACATCTGGCCAAAATAAAATCAATGGATAAAAAGAAATAATGTAAAGAAAATATAAGGTAAACATTCTATATACAAAACAAACGAAACTATATACAAAACAATTAACACTATGACAAGATACTTAAAGCTATTAGCACTGATGGACCAGTATACACTTTTAAGAAAACAATAAAGAATTAAAAAATAAAAATATATTAAATTTTTTATTAAAATAAGCTTTGTGTTTCTGTTGAGAAAACAGAAAGCTGAATCTGACAATATTAAGTGCCTGATTAATATATAAATATATTATCATTTAGCATTGATATTTGACAATGAATGGCATGAAATAAATGTATGTTGTCGAATGGTTAGCAAATATCTGACTGTTTTGGGGATAGAGATTGGAATAGGAGGGTTTTGAATGTGGATATGGATGGGGAATGTCGAATTTTGATAGGGAGGGAATTCCAGAAATTGACAGAGCGAGCAATAAAGGAGTTTTGGAATGAAGCAGATCTGTGAGAAGGCATGTAAAGGTTAGAAGATCGAGATCTTGTGGACAGGGAATGAACTGAGGATTTGAACTGTAGAAGGTTGTAGGCGTAAGAAGGACGATGATTGTTGATGAATTGGTACAGGAATGTACCTACGTTTTAAAATGTTAAGTTTCTCAAAAAAAGTTGGTATTGTAGTTAAAATTTTTAACTAGGTGCCAGCAAAGTAATCATACTATGGAACATCACTTCGAGTGTTGTTTAACAAACATTTCTATGAACTTAACTTTACGTATGGATTGTCCCATAAATATTTATCTAGTTTATGTTATGAATGGAAAACTCCAAACAACAAAACCATGAGTCTCCAACATATAAGTGAAAAGTAAACTTTCGCCAATTCAGGCATAATCAGGGCAGAAAAATCAAGATCACATACATACAGAAAGAAAAAACCAAAAGGGGGAAAAAATAAAATAATTCAGTAGACATCTCATGAAGCCATCCAAATACATACAGGTTCTATTAAGAACTAAGGAAGGTTACATTGACAGCTGATATACATAACACAAGGGAGAAAAAAAATTCATCAAATCACTAAAAGCTATATGAATGTGAACACTATGCGCTTCTTCACATCTTCTCTGACAAAAGTACAATACAAGTTTTAATTTAGTTTTCATGGAAACACTAAGTTTTCATTAAATAATATAGAAAATAGAGGTATGATGGTTGACTGCAGTGAATAATTGGAGAGAAGTTGGTTGGGGTGTTGAATCAAAAATAAACAAATTAAAAATATATAAATGATTTTAATATTTGCCTACGTTTAGGCCCAAAATTTAGGGTTTCATCAGAGCTAAGAAAAGACAAGATAACAATATGAGAAACTATTAACTTATGAAAAAATAATAATAATGTAAGGAACATAGAGAGGAACTTATAAAATAACTAATAACAGTATTGTTATTACAATACTTTCCATGACTATATATTCCCTATGAAGGTTCATGAAAGTAATTATAAATACTGTATTAAATATACCTTATTGTCGAAAGTAGATCAAATTTGGGCTCGGGAGGTGCTTTTGGGACAGTGATAACTTTTTTTTTATATAATGAGCCGGCTACAAATTAATTATTTCTTGGAAAAGTAGGGCATATTTCTAAGTTTGTAATTTAAAAACAAAAATTTAAAATCTTTGAAGGATTACAGTAGATAGTGTGGCGGGTAAGTTGCTCATCCCTTTTCCTAGGATAAATCAAGCCTTTAAACAGTGTAAGCGAAAACTAGACATTTGAGCATGATGCTATCATATTATTTCCTGATATTAATGTTGATTAACAATTAATACTCTAATATAAATCAGTGCAACCCAATATTAGTCTAGTAATAAAGATTAATTATTACTTCAATTTCTTATCACTAAAATTGATTAAAAAAAATACACTCATAAAAATAATTATTAATATATTTTATAAGCTCTTAACATAGAATTAGAAAGTTGATATAAATCCAGATGTTTTAATTTTATCAGTACGATGCAAATGAATAACAAATAAGTTAAAATTTAAAAGATATTCTTAATATCATTATAAGTAGTACACTAATTCAAGAGATACTTTATCTTTCCTTTTCTTAAATCTTTACAATACTTAAATAATACATATCCTATGTTGAAAACAGTTTGGTCACCATAATTTTTCTATAATGGTATGTTATAGAAAGAGAAAAATAATCTTCCTAACACTTACCCACAGATTATCCCAGAATCATCAGATACAGGCTGAGCTTCAATTTCTGGACTAGGAGTTGCATCGGCTTCAGGAATTTTTTGAAGAACTGAGTCAAGACTTCGGTTCCGCTGGTGATAGCTCCCGACAAGATTAACTCCAGGTACTGATACGCCCATAGTCCTTCGGAGAAAAAAGTTAGCAAAATTAAATTTAAAACGTGTATGCTAATGTACTACTCAAATAATCCCGAATAAATATCATTTAATTATAAAAATGTTATTGGAATATAATACATAACTAACACTAAAATATCTTCAGAACTTTTTAATTTTCTTGAAGTTATCATAACTCATTCAAACTCTATGATTAAGGACATTTAAACCTAAGAATATTCGAAAAAAAAAAAAAAAATCCAAAACTCTATTTCACACTAATTAAACCTAATTATACAGCTAAACATAGTTGTGAGAATTATCAAATAACCAAATAATAAATAGAATTGCACGTTATATTTTGTTTAAATTACAATAATAATCTATAAATATGTATTTCAAAAAAAATCAATAATGCAGTATACCAAACAAGAAAACTATTTATTTGTTTATAGGAATAAAAAAAATATTTAAACTGACTTAAGCTATCATTTTAACTTTTATAAACAGTTGTTAAAATAATTTGTAAATATTCTTATTGTTGTCATAATTAAGTTTAAATGTTACAGATAATTTTTTTTTAAATAAATAGTTAATTAAATAACAATAATAAATATTGTTCCAGATTTCAAATGAATGAAAGTTGAAAGCTCTTATTTGAAGATTTCATTTCCTCTCCTTTCCCTTGCTTGTTCATGCATCTAGCATTAATTAACGAGACATGTTCAAATGATCATGTCATAAGTAACGATATGAATAAAATATTTTAAATTAAAAATCTATACCATTTTTTTTTTTCAAAAAGAAAAACAATTCATTAAATGTAATAAAATTAAACATTTAACACTTGACAAAAAACAAGCCAATAAAACTATTGAAAAAATACCGTATATAATATATTTTTATATCCAAAAAAAACATCAAATCAGATAGCCTCTACATGACCTTCACTGGCCTCATAAGTCAGGAATTTAGTGAATGCATAAATTTCCAGGAACTAGTACTTATCAAGAGAATTATCTTCAAGTACAATTTAAACAAAAACTATAAGAAAAATACATTTTAATTTGTTTGTAAGAGTATACAATGTTAACTAATTAATGTATCATTTGTATTGGCAGAGAGGAACCTGTACCATATAAATATTTATGCAAACTAATTGCACAATGACAGGTTTTGGGTTATTTTTAAACCTTTACAATAAACAGAAGCCAAATTTGAGTGTTAATATATTCGATGCATGTCAGTGATATGTTTGTCAAATATATAAACAGAACAGAACAGTCTTCAAATTAGTATATATGTAATTTTTTTTTTATGATAAACACTCACCGAAAATCAAGGCTCAAATTTCTCTGATGACAGAATCTGGGATTAGGCCTGGCATGAACTGGAGGTACTGGTACAGCCAGCTTTGAGCGTTGTATCTCACTCATTATAATATCAAGAAAATAATTCACTTTGCATATTTACTAATCTTTTCGACCCTAACATCATTTATTCAGGAGATAAACACACCAACACTAACATGACATATTTCTTCACAAGATTCCTTCTTACAGCACTCTCACCGAAATAACTAAAAAAATCCGATTTAAAATAGGTATTTTGACGTTATTTCAATTGCACAGAAGAAAACGAAATATATTTGCGAAATCATAACCATTGAAGATCAAATAGCCTCAATTATCGCGGAGGTTAGACTGGGCATATTTAACAGGGCTTGGCCCAGCTTGATTTATCTTTGATTCAATTAAGCTATGTGACATTATAACTGTTAAGAACTAAAATTGATAACAACAAAAAATGTCTTAGAGGATATTCCTACATTTCCTTCCATCCGTTTTTATTTTATATCAAAACCGTACTTGAACAAACATGAAATCAGAATTCGCCAACTCTTGGTCAACCATAATTAATATTTGACAGTTGTGTTGTCAGCAAAGCCTGGTTAATCCGGCTTAAGTTCGCGAAATAAATATTACCACTTAATGACCAATAAAAAACGTCTTAATTAAAATAAAACAATTTTCCATCAATTAAAATATTTATTCGCTTACTCAGAATTTTTTAGTGGTTCCACTTAGATTTATTTTCGACAAAGCGTTTTTGTCAATAAACGTTGTGATAACATAACCTCAACAGAAATATTTCAAGTGCATAATAAGTTAAAATTGACAAATAGTTTGTTTCTTTTCTACCGCGAGTGACTTTTATAATGTGTCCATTCGATTAAAGACATTGTTTTATTACAAGAACAATGAATGCCACCAGTTTATACGTTTCTACATGTAGATTGGTTTTACAAGCTCAAGCCAACGATTCCTCTACATGGCACGACTTATACAAACTATTTCCTTGTCTGAGACAGTCTTTATCTTGTTATGTTTGTGGTCATTTGCTAATTGAGCCTTATACTCCGACAGAAAGCAACTGTCAACACCATGTATGCAGATCTTGCAAAGGTGGAAAGAAAAAACTTAGGTCGACTTGTAGCTGGTGTAAAGATTATAATAAATACATTGAAAATGTTCAATTAAGGACACTATTGCAATGTTATAAGAAACTTTGCCAATACATCACAAGTTCTCAAATATATAGGAACTTATGTGCTTTGCCATCAAGTTCAACAAATAATAACAATGGCTCGAATGATAATAAAACACTTTTAGATATAATTAAAGAAGGGACTGGATTTAAAGATGATTTTAAATTAAATTCATCTCTTTTAAATGTATCGATGATATCTAATTCAGTCAAGAGTATTTCTACTCAAACGTTCAATCTTGATAAAACTCAAGAAAATAACAGAAACAGAAACAATGTCCCTGTTGAAAATGGGCAAAGTACTTACTCTGTTACTAATAATGGTAATCGGCTAACCTTCAAAAGGACTGCTAAAGAAATAAATGATATCAATCTGAGAAACGGTGATGCTGAAAAGGTATTAATTTAGCTTTGTTTAATTAAATACAAGTTATATGATAGTGAGTGAATGTTTAATTACTGTGTTCTGATTAGGGTACAAAAGTTAATAAGGTGAGAAAAAGATCAGTTTACAATAAGTTACCTACCTGCCGTTGTGGTCAGAACACACCGGCCAAGGGAACATGCAGAGGATATCGCTGCCCTTGTTATAGTGGTGATAAGCCTTGCACTGAAGACTGCAATTGTGTCGCTTGTAAAAATCCGAGAGGGACTCCACCACCCAAGGTAGTAACTTCCACAATGGTACTGGATGTATGCTTACTACTAACAAAATGTTTCCTCGTCTTTCCAGTTGTAACAATGGATTATATCTAGCATGTGGCAGTCTTTTTCTCATTTTATTTAAAAAAATATATCTTGCGCAGGGATTTGTGCATGAATAACGATCATACAATATTGTCTCGTTTGAATTCAATTCAACTTTGTCTTTGTCTTATATCCATTTATTTAGTTGGCCACTGGTGATCACTCATTATAATCCCTCGGACCCAAATGGAGCGTGGAATGACAGTCAGTGTAAAATCCTGTTTAGATTTAATGGAATGTTGGTCTTAAATTCGATCATATCACTGCAAAAACCCATCGTGAGTGTGGATCAAGGAGCTGCACAGTTTTTGTGCTGTGCTGTAATAAAATTGTTGGTCAGTAAAAATAACATTGTTAATATTTATGTCGCCATTGCTAAAAGTATGTTACAAAATTATTTATTACGAATAACATAAAATTTTGTTTTATTTCATAATTAATAATGCTACTACTTTACACGTGTTGCTCTACTTTGATGGGTGGCTTATAATCACACTATACATGAAATTGCCGATAATGACCATATGTCTCAAGGTAGGTAAAGATGACTGAACCGTTGGTGATGTCTCACCCTGGACTAAAAAGACTGTTGGTGGTTTGTTTATTCATTTTGAACAAGCCTTATTAAAAGTAGCGACGTAATTTAAGGTAGAGTCCGTCTAAGATAAGTATGCCGGTGGGTAGAGGGTAGAAAGTGGCTAAACATTTTCCTGCCGATTCCCCACTCTTTTGTATTCACTCATTCGTACGTACTTCAACAATTTTTTTTCATTTCTTTCACAAAATTAAAATTTAGAAGAACATCGAAAAACGTGTTCCTGGTTATGAGATGATTGCTAGTGTGAGGAGGCGAGGTGGAGTTTGAGAGAGCAAAGGCTGCGCAAGCTCCCTTTTCCTACAGGCAAATTTATCTTCGACACACGATAACTAAGATCTCGATTTTAACTATTTTACGATTTTATCTATACTCAAGCATTCTTAGAATTCTATTTATATTGTGATCATGGGATCTTGACACACCCATCAAAATTGAGCCACACTTGCAAAGTATTATCCAATATATTTGAAATATTAACTGATTAGGAGAAGTTCACAATCACCCCGATCACACTAGTTTATGGAATGCCGAAAACAATCGAAAGTTATGATATTGGCTCATGTCTCAACCATCCGTTCCTCTTCCTGCATTTTTAACTGTTGTATTCTCACTATAGAACTTCCTTATTAATGAATTATTTTTTAAAATCGTTCATCAACAAATTTGTTAATTATTAATTGGTATGGTGTACATTATACTTTTAATTTTTATTATTGCATTATGATGTTGGTCCAGTTGAGGATTTAGAATTTAATTTTTTTTATTTTTTTTTATATATAGTGATGATTACTTTGATAGAAAAAGAAAGAAAATATGTTAAATTATGTTTGAGTGGTCCATGAAGCCCAGTTAAAAAAAAAGGAATATGCTTTTAGAGATAAAAATTGTTATTGGCACATGCTTATTATTTAAAAATGTGTGTTTAATTATTATATTAATTAATAGTGTATGATTATTTAATTATTTAGCTAAGATCACTCACATAAATGAATATAGGCCACAAAATAAAACATAATTTTTGTATTTTGGGAGGGCGGTTCAGCCGGCTGCTTAATTAATTATGTACAAGTCAGTTCACACTTCATAAGTGTACATGGTTAGGAGTATATAACTGCTTTAATAGCGGTTATTTGTAACTGATTCAAGAGATCAGTAGCCTTCATACTCATTCGGGTAAACTCTGTTACTTTCGGCATTAAATGAACAAGTGTGATCTAAGTGATTTTGAGCAAAGCCTAATCCGGTACTAGTTCTCAAGAATTACGCTTGGTTCACAATCACTTCGATCACACTTGTTTATAAAATGCCAAAAATAGTTGAATGTCATGAAGTCAGCTGTTGTCTTAACCCAAATTTCTCATGAATAATGGATATCATCAACTTCATTCTTTTCCACAGCTCCATAATATATCACTACTGTTAATGCAAAAGGTCAAATGTAAAAATTGAGTGTTTTTTTTTTTTTACAATAGAGCATAATAACTGATAATTTCTTTATGATTTATTAGTAAAATTTCATATATTATTTCCCTATAGCATTTTCAATAGTAGCAGACTATTTATTATAGAAAATTTTGACTGAAGTCCTCCAAAATGTTAAAATATTACCATGTATTATTAAAAAATTATCTCTAAAAGTATTATTTTTTATGTAATTACATTTGTTAGGACTTCATGAATCACTTAAACACCATTTCATATAGTTAGTTTCTTTCTTTTTCTTCCAGAGTAATACATTTATATACAAATGAATTTATATACAAATAAATTCAGGCTGAAGCTCCTTCTCAAAAATTAAATCCTGGATCCGCTAGTGTTTAGCACAAATCGAATTAATATAAAAAATTGTTACATAAGGCCTTTATTGATATGTATAAGTCGATTAAGGTTATGTGATTTAACTTATTTGTCTAATATAATTCCGTGAGTGAGCCAAGGACTCATGCTAAATAAACATACATTGTTAAGAATATAAAAAAAATTTAATGACAGGAAATTTACTAGTAACTGACCCAGAGATCTGTCGTTTTTGTTCTCTTTCGGATTAACCGAGGTGCTTTCGGCGTCCCATGAACAAGTGTGACCGAAGTGATTGTGAACTTCTTCTTTATAAAGGCTTATATTAATCTGATCATTTCAATATTTGTAGAAAGTAAAGAAGAAGAAAAAAATAATGACTGCTTACTGACTTTTTCATTTTATTTAAAAATGGCATGACAAAAATTATCAATTAGGTTTTAACAATATTAAAAAAAAAAAGTTACTCTACTTTTCTGACTGTTATAATATTCATTCATAGAGTTTATTATTATTGCGTGGTATCATAATATTTATGGGTTTGTAATAGTTTTGAATTAAATTAAATTAAATTGAATTGAATTGAATTAAACGACAGATTGGAGTGGTCATCGGTGGTTCCTTTGGTATTGTCTTCACTCGAACCTCTCCAGTGACCACCTTTACATCTGTCCTCACCAACTTTGTTCTGTCTGCAAAATAATTTGTCTTTTATGTGTTTAGATATGTTATGCTGTTGCTAATTGTTTTTGACATTTTTGTAAATATCTCGGATCACTTATATTTAATGTATATATTTAATTATTTTTTTTGTGGGTATGAGAGTTCTTAACTTCCTTTTTACACAAAATATGTTTTTACGTTAAGCCATTTCTTCATTTGAATAATTAACCATCATAATGTTCATTGGATATTATTACAAATGTTGTGATTTTTTTTCTGACAAAATGAATTCTATCTTGTACATATTCAAGCTTTGTTAAATTAGGCTTCCAAAAAAGAATGGTTGTTCAACGTTTAGTTAACGTTTCAATTGAAAATTATAAAGAAATCAATTACTTTTTTTTTTTTATAACTACTACTGCTGTACTTGTTCATTATTGCTGAGTATTTTGCCTGCTCACTTCTGAATTCTTATTTATGTTCCATTAACTGTATTTTCAGGAAAAGAGCTTTCATCTTCCTAAATAACTATTAGGGAAGAAAAAAATATATATATATATACTAGTAGGTCTGTGCGAAAAATTTGCACAGCATATTGTTATCAAATGCCAAATTAATAATAAAATAAAATAATGCAACGTATCAAAAGATAAAGAAATCAATTATTTCTTTATCGATTAACATAATCGACAAAGGAAACAAAAATTAATTTAAATCTTCATCTTTGCTTGGAACTAACATGTTTACAAATTTCAGTAAGCTGTATCTTTGCTAAAAATTGTCTTTTATAAAATCATGGGCATAACCAAGGGAAAAGTGTGTAATTTTTCAGTTATTCGCAAATAAAGTTTGTTTTCTTTCATAACTTGTTTGCCTGAATTTTCGAGGTGATTGGACTATTTTGTCTGTCTGAAGGAGAAGAAAGCCTTTAAAATTGGTGGCTCAATTTTGGGATTTGATGAAGAATTAACGATTATGTGGCTTGCCAACAAAAAACACCTTCCATAAATTATATAAACTCCTCTCTTGACCATAGGGACCTGAAGTCGACAAAATGAGACATGTATTCCATGACAGTACTACAATTAACATAAGGTTGTGTGGATGCGAACCCTTTGCCTTGCATTATCTTGAAAATGGTAGATTTTTGGGCTTAAAAACACAGGTCCCAATAGTTCCAAAGGAACTAGCTGGGTCTTGGTGTACGCATTAAAATCTCCAAAGCCCAGTTTTTTCTGTATAGATCTACAAACTTACCACCATTCCAGTATCAAAGCCTAGCAAAATGTTTATATCGGCTTTATTTATTTTAGAAAGAAAAACAAAAGCGGAGAGTATGATTCGCTAAACCCCCGTAAAATTCTGAATCCAACGGTACCGCATTCATGGTATTTGAGCTTGAGAGGAGCTTATATTTGATACAAAACCGATTTCGAGCTTTGCTGTAATAATATATGTGGGGATGAAAAAAATGCTATTTGTTTTTTTTTTTTTAGATCTCTAAAAAAATTTCTTTTGGAGAGTTGAATGTTTTTATTTTTTTTGGTGTTTGAAAAAACAACATCAATACTAATATTTAAATGCTTGGAAATTTCAAATATTACAAATATTTCTATTAGAGAAAAGAATTTATTTTTATTTTTTTAGAATATTTGTTTTTACCTGTTGTACAATAAGCCTGATTAATTTTTCACAGGGTGTACAAAAGATAAATTTTCCATCAAATTTCATTGGGGTAATTTGATATCCAGATTGTTTAGATGAGAAACCAGATCTTTTTTTTTTTTACCAGATCTTTAATCAATTTTTTTTTTAATTTTTAATAATGATGAAATTACTACAATTCACTTCCAATCCAGAAGGAAACTGATGGGATAAAAAATGAGTGAGTATTCAAGTCAAAACAATAACAATAAATATATTTCTAAAAAACAGCTTATTCTCCAAAGGCAGTTATTTTCTGTTTACAGTTATTTACCAATACTTTAGGTAAAGTTATATTCCAAGAGTATTCTTAACTTGTGTTTACTTTTTCCTTTTGTAACGCTAAATTCAAACCAGTGTTAATCACCGAATTATTTACCTTCCTCATATTTGTTTTATCTTAAATTCTAATTCTAATATGGATAAGATAAAATAAAATATAATAAATAGTTTAAATAAAATCTAATATTTACACACACACACATATATATTTATAATTGTAGTTAATTTTTATCAAATTAACTAACACTAAAAATATGGTTTCTGCTACAAAAATTTGCTCCCTCGAAAACTCAAATCCTTCAAAATGTGCACCTCTCTAAAATTTTGATAAGTTGCTCCATGACTCCATGACACCATCTTTTGTGCACCCCTAAGCATATATTGTTGGTCTTAAAATCATCTTATCTAGCACAATAAATTTAATTTGATGCTACAAAAATCAAAATTGTGAAATTTCGGCGAAAAACAGTAAAACATATAATTTTGTGCGACATCAAATTTCAATATGTTGTTATACAGATCGTGAGATGGATAGATAATTAGATAAGGTTAAATGTTTGTACATGTGAGCAAATAAAATGTGCGTTAACACGGAAATCTGGTCTCTAGTTATAAGTTTTTCTTATTTAAATTGATTTTTCGCTTATACCCATTTAACATATTAATTGAAATTTCCTCTGATAATCTTGTTCTTGATGACATTTATTTTTTTGTACATAATCTTAGTTTCAAATATTTCTTAAATTATATACTAACACCTCAAATTAGTATCTATTAATTCTAATATAATTTTTAACAAGAAGATAAATATGTTTATTTGCAAATGATATAAAATTTATATTTTGTACATATTCAAGGGTGCCTCTTTTCTCTCTTCACTCTTAAATTTACATTTAATTGTGAATCTACCCTCACGTAGATAGTCTTCTATTGTTTATCACACTGTGTTCAATGGAAATATCTATTAATAATCATTTAATTTATTAACAACTCAAACATACCACTATTTAACTCATTAGAAAAAGGATAGTGGAACCTATCGGCTAATTAATTTTTTACTGCTAATGTTTATTCTTGCATTAATTTTAATTTTTACATTATTAAAAAATAGGTATTATAGTCTTTGGCACAGACCTCTTTTTATCAAATTATTAATATCTCTCTAAAACTTCATTAATAGCTTTATCTTATCATATTTTCTTTTCACTTGATTCATAAGATAATTTTATCACAAAGTCAAGAGAAAAAGTGGCCTACAAAAATATTGGGCCGTTTGGCGTGACCTTCACTCCCTACATGTCAAAATAACGAAGTTATATAGACCAAACCGGCCAATAATTCAAGTATATATTCATGAGTTTTTATTCCCTCATTAACTTAATAAATTAAATGAAAAAACGCCCCATTTCTGAGAATTTTAAAAATTTAAAAATATGTAGGTTATGATAAGATGAAGTCATTCATGAAGTTTTAGGTGATGTTAATAATTTGATAAGAATGTGTCTGTTATGATAATTTAAATTATTTTATATTTTAAACAATAAAAATGATTATTTAAAATAAATAATAATGATGATAATATGCTATTATTTAAATAATCTAATATTTTTAGCCTTATTATTTAAGATTGTCTAAGGTGGTGGTCTTAAAATAATTTATAATAGTGGAAACTATATACTATAATAAATAATTATTTAAATAATTCATAAATATATATAATTATTTATTATTTATATATAATAAATAACTATTTATATAATAAATAACTATTTAGTCTGTTCCATTATTTTAAGTTATTTTATGACTGCCATCCTGGTCCATCTTTCCCCTCATTACACAAATGGTCAACCATTAAGTATCTAACATCCTTTAATAAGGATAATTAATAATAACCTTAAATAATTTTAAGGTTGAATGTCAACTTTTCTCTGAACGATACATCCAATTTTCAATCTATAAAAGACATTTTGTTTGTTTTCGACATGAAATTTATGCTGATTGTGTTTTAAGAGTAACAATTAAATAATGAAGAAACTAATGCATTTTAATGATATTAGGTAAATGTTCCGTTAATAGGCAGTTTACAAATCACTAACAGGTTATAAGCTTTATGTATCCTATAGAGAGTGCAAATCTGCGTTGGCTTGCCGCTAGAACACTCTGGAGTGTGAAGTCCGAACCTCAAGTGATATCATGCAACAATAGTCGATTGGTCGTTGATTTCTTGATGGAATAAGGCTGGAGTTTGTTTCAAGGGGGTTTCCTTATTACTTTTCTTCAGGAGATAAGTTTGAAATTTTGATTCAGTCATCTGCAATTTGCTGCCATTTCTTAGTTTGAAGCTGTGGAGAATTTATTATTATTATTTTTTATAATTGTATAAAATACATATTGACCCCAAAATCTGAGTGCCTATTATTGGTGCAATATAGGCTGTTAGGTTTTTCTAAGAATATTAACTAGCTGGCTATATGGAAGAAAAAAAATTGTATATAAGACTAAATTTGCTGTCAATTTAAACCCATTTCCAACGATCCACCATCAGAAGTAAAGCTATAATTTATGTTAATTGAAGAGAAGAATGGTTGGGTTCGTTAATTTGGGTGGAAGAATGGAAACCGACGTTTCGGCCCAAAGTTCAGGCAACTCGTGGTAACTCGTGTCTAGGAAAAAAGGAAAATAAGAATAACAAACCGTGGTTTGATGAAGATTGCTTAAACATGTGCGAAAAAAGAAAAGCCGCTAAATTAAAAGCTCTAAATAATCCTAGCGAAGACAATCTGGAATACTTCCGAATCTCAAAAAACGAAACGACAAAATTGCTCAAAAATAAAAAAAGGGAGTATCTTAAAAATAAAATAATTGAAATAGAAACTAATAGAATCGAAAATAAAGTAAGAGACATGTACAAAGGTATAAACAGATCACGTAAATATGTAGGGCCCGTAACGTCTGGAATTAGGGATGATAATAACAATATTCTGACCGATCCGGTTGACATATTGAATAAGTTTAAGGACCACTTTGACAATATTTTAAATACGGGAAATTATGATCTGTGTCCTCCTTCTGAGTACCAGAGTGCTGAACCGTTAATAGAAGGACCAAGTAAAGAGGAAGTTGAAGTAGCTATCGGAAAATTAAAATCATATAAAGCAGCGGGAACCGATAATATTCCTACTGAACTAATTAAGGCATGCGGGGAAGCTGGAGTTTCTAAAATATATCGGTTGGTTAAAAAGATCTGGGTGAACGAGAAATTACCTGAAGAATGGAAAGAATCTATTCTTATTCCGATTCACAAAAAGGGTCCGAGGACGGATTGTAATAACTATCGAGGAATTTCACTCCTTCCGGTATGTTATAAAATATTCACTTTAATCTTAACCAGTCGAATCACGGAATACGCCGAGGAAATTATCGGAGAATACCAATGCGGATTTAGACGGAATCGTTCGACTATTGATCAAATATTTTCTTTACGGCAAATATTAGAGAAAAAATTGGAGTATAACGGTATTGTTCACCAGCTGTATATAGATTTTAAAAAGGCTTACGATTCTATTGACCGCCAGAAACTGTATAATATTCTAATCGAGCAGGGGATTCCAAAAAAACTAGTAAATCTAGTCAGGATGTGCTTGACGGAGACACTCAATAAAGTTAGAATCGGTAATAATTTGTCCGAAAAATTTGAGGTTCGTTCGGGCTTAAAACAGGGGGATTCTCTTTCGCCTGTACTGTTCAATTTGGCATTAGAACATGCCATTAGGGAGGTAATGCGAACCGAGAAAGGGTTGGATCTGGGCGGGACAACATCCGTGCTGGGCTATGCTGATGATCTGGTACTGTTAAGCGAAGACGTTGAAACTATAAAACTAAATACGACAACGTTAATGAAGGCCGGTAAAGAACTAGGACTCGAAATAAACGTGGATAAAACAAAATATATGGTTAGCTGCAAAAATGGCGATACTACTGGTGATATCGATATAGATGGTAATATGTTTGAACAGGTAGATAAATTTAGGTATCTAGGTTCTACGATAACTAGAAAGAACGAAATTGAAGAGGAGATTAAGGTTAGACTGAAGGCGGGAAATGCTTGTTATTTTTCTGTGACAAAACTACTTAGTTCGCGCCTCTTGTCCCGGAACTTAAAAATTAGAATCTATAAAACAATTATCTTGCCTACAGTTCTTTATGGATGCGAAACTTGGCCGCTTACATTAAGGGATGAGCAGCGTCTTAAGGTTTTTGAAAATAAAGTATTGCGTAGAATATTCGGACCGAAGAAGGATGAGTTATCCGGAGAGTTCAGACGGTTACACAACGCCGAATTGCGTGAGCTGTATCTGGGTAATATAATTGAGGTAATTTCATCGCGGCGAATCAAATGGGCTTGTAAAGTTGTTGGGCTTAGTAACGAGAGAATTCCTAAAAGGTTAATATTTGCTGTGCCGAATGGTAAGCGTCCGAGGGGTAGACCGAAGCGAAGGTGGGAAGATTGCATCAAAGCCGATCTGAAGAGACTGGGTTTGGACGGCGAACGGTGGAGGGAGGTGTGTAACAAGCGATTGGTGGTGTCGGCATCGAACCTTCGGGTTCGCTAAGCCTTATTATTATTATTATTATTATGTAGGTAAAAGGTATACCTAGTTCTGCAATAAATACTGTTACAAAAGTTGAACTTTGTTTACAACCTTGGGTATTATTTAGATAATCCTTACCTCTATCAGGTTATTTTCTTTACATGTCAGGATAATAATTCCAATTAGTTTGTATTTTTCTTTCGCTCAGTTAACATGGAGTGGGGTGATTAAGAAAACTGAATAGCTGTGATCGCCTTACACAAAGTTGAAAAATGTAGGTTTTCAACGCTTTGAAACCTTTCGGTATCAGCCGTATGTTTGTGTACCGCTCTATAAATACATATAATGAGACCCTACGTGTATGTGACAGATCTCAACCGGACCGTCCCCGCTCTGTAAAAATGGCAAATGCAGTGATAGTAGTATCTGCTCGAATCAGAAGAAATCCCATTCGAAAACAACAAATCATGTCTCTGGAAATGGGAATTTCTGTCAGATCAATGTCTCAGAAAAAAGTGACCTTAGGATGGGTGCATTTTGAAGAATGACAGGACAAATGCTAACCACTTCCCTAAAAAAAATTAGAGTGGATAGATGCAAAGTGCTCCTTGGCCTGGCCGTTACACCAATGGTCTTCATCGAAAGATTTTGTTTAGTGATGAGAACATTTTTACAATTGAAGAAAAATTTAATTGCCAAAATGGTCGTGTGTACGCACACAGCTCTAAAGAAGCCCAGGAAGTCGTCACCCTTCCTCAGTGATGGTTTGGTGTGGAGTTTGCTTTGATGGCACCACAAAGCTCCATTTTTGTGAAAAACGAGTTAAAACAGCTACTAAAAACTATCAGGATGATATTTTGGAACTTTTGTCAAGTGTCTAAAAGATACTCTGTTTGCTGGAATTTAATGGGTTTAACAGCAGGATTCCACTCCAGCTCAAAGGCCAGACCAACTCAGCAGCACTACAGAGTTCTTGTCTGCCTCGGATTGGTCCTCAGGAAGCCCTGATCTCAACCCACTAGATTATCGGCTTTGATCCAAACTGGAGTGGATGGCCTGCCACAGAGCACACCCTAACTTGGAAAGCCTCAAACAATCTCTTGCGCTTTCCTCAAGAAATGCTGCATGCTGCTATTGATGACTGGCCACGGAGATTAAATGCCTGTGTCAAGACAAAAGGGGGACATTTTGAATAATTTCTTTTTTGTTTTATCCTCCATAGATATGCATTTTATTTTCTGATAAAGTTTTTGAAAAAATTAATTTTTCTGTTGAAATCTGTATATATTTTCTTGTAAAAATATGACAGGACTAGGTAGACTAAAAAATGTTGGTAGAATAAACTTAAAGTAGGTAGAGTGGACTTAAACTTAAACTACATTTTTTAGTCTATACTTTTCACCTACATATTAATTTTTTTTTATTATTATTCAATGTTTATAGTTTCTCATACCTATTGTTATCCGATTTTTTCTTAGTCCTGATGAAGGCCTGAACTTTGTTCCGAAACGTCGGCAAAAATAAGAATAAATATAATTATTTATTTTTACTATTTTTTTTTTTTTACTGATCACCCCAATGGCGGATCTACAGGGAGGAGAGGGTCCTTTCGTGCTGAAGCCTCCTTCCCTTCCTCCATCCAAATGGTAAAATATAACCATCTTTTATAAAAAAAAAAGTATTATTGTTCGTCTGATTACTTTTCATTGGATCTCAAGAATCAATTAAACATCATTTCATATAGGTAGTTAGTTTCTTTCTTTTTCTTCCAAAGTAATTATAATATATATAAATAAAAAAAAATCTTTCGGGCTGTAAGCCCTCCCCCAAAATTAAATCCTGGATCTGTAAGTGACCCCAACCATTCTTCTACTTCAATTATTCACTACAGTAGACCCTCAATCCATAATTTATATTAATGTTGAAAATTTCTCTTAAAGTGTCTGTTATTGGTTTTTTGACGTGTGTCACACAAACGGTTCTTTTCTACTCATTATTCTATTATAAGATTTAATACATGACTTATGTTTGTATTTCAGTGAACACGAAAGCGTTTTCGGTATATTGCTGAATTTGTAATGTGAACAATTATAATTGGTTTTGGTGTTAGAACTTTTATTTTATTTTTCGTGGATTATAAGATTGACCATTTTAACACTTTTCAAAAGTGAGAAACAAAATAATAAAGAAAACTATTCTTTTTATTGATTATAAATGGAAATATTTCAGAATATAGTTGTGAAAATATTTTTTCTTTAAAAATCCAATAATAACTACTCCTTTCTTTACGAAATTAGAAGAAAAAAATAAAATTAAACCAGCCAAGTAGCCAATGGGAGGCATCTTTAGGTAGGCTTCACTAAAATATCAATATCATATTTGATCTTGAAATATAAATGAATTGCTAATATAGAATTAAATTTATTGTAAGAAGACAATTATGAAAAGAAGAATTAATATTTTCTTACAAAATGTTGAAATATTAAACAACCAACTTGTGTTATTTTTTAAAAGAAATTTATTGTTTTATTTTAAAAATTAATTTTTAAAATATCGGGGAACAATTGCCCCATCTTGCCCCATTCTTCCTTTTGATGCGCCCATGAAAATTTTGAGAGGTTAGATAGCAGGTTATTAAGGTTTTTTTTAGTGTCTCCAGTTTTTTCTGGTCTTACCATTTTTCGCGTTTCTTATTGTTTCTTTCTTAATGTACTATTTTGAGTAAATCAAAACAAAATTTGTTGAGAACGTTAAACTATATCTCTTTTGAGTCTACTCTTCATTTAAAGTCTTTTTCCAAAGTTCAAAAATAGAATTTCTCAACAATTCTCTTCACTGAAGGATTTTGAATTTATTTGATTGAAGTTCTGTTTTGATAGTATTTCAGAAGAAGGAATTATTTATTTTTTATTGTTGGTTTTATATTATGGTTGTTGTTGAGGTATTTATACTATAGGTATGAAATTGATTAGATGCTGATTTTAATATTAAAAAAATGTTAGAATATCAGAGGCTTATATATAGATTAAGTATATAATTTAATTTTTTTGTTTTGAGCGGGACTGTTCACAACATACACACACAAATTATTTTGCTAGAGTTAGTTATTTGGACTCAGGTATCTTAAAAACATGTGTTTCCATTGAAAACTCGGATTCAAAATTTTCAGAATTGTAATACTTTCTCTTAGTATCTATTTGATATATAGTAAGGCAGAAGTAAAAATATACAACACTTATAAATTAATAATAACGTAAAAATCAGTCATAAACTGCCTATCTGAAAAAAAATAGAAAGTTTGGGAAAAGCAAAAAAAGAATCCCGCTTTGCTGCTATTTAACTTCTTTCTCAGCGTTATCCTAAAACTTGTTCACCTGTTGTACAATTTAGTCACTAGTTGCTTTATCTAGTCAATATTGTTGTCAAGATGGAGCATATTGACAGACCAGAAAGAGTTATTGAACGTAGAGATTCGTGTAGATATAGTTCCAAATCGAAAAAGAACCTTCGACTATCTACCAAACGAAGGAAACCTGGACCTAAAAAGAGACAATCTGCTTATCAAAAAAAGTAAGTACCCACACATTATTTATCACGTTGTCATTTGAATCTTTTCTTTCTCGATACAACGTTAATGTAATAATTTCCGGAGAGGTTCAATAATAATTATATCAAAAGTTCAATAATTTACAATCTAATGGATATACCGTGCTTATAAGATATATTTTTCGTATCCATATAACAATATATATTGAGAGAGCAGTATAGCTTTGAAAGGAACTGTGTTCCTATGCTGCTGCTCCTCGGTTCGAATCCAGCTGTGGCAGGTGATTATTTATTCAGTTTTATCAGTTATGGTTGGGAGATCCTCCTGGGACACAACCAGCGTCTTTAAAGTGGGGATTCTTAATTGAATAATTATTCTTCTTATTTCAGTGTAGAGAGTTTTGTACAAGGAGTTCCATCCGTCTCTGTCGTGAACTGCTCTCGTGGCATTTGGCCATCCGATTCCTTTTCCTTTAATGGCATTTTTGAGATTATCCTCCAAAGTAATTCTTGACCTTCCTTTAGGTCCTTTTCCTTCTGGTTTAGCCTTCATAGTTTAATTCACTAAACGGCAGTCATCCATACCCATTACATGACCAAACCATTGAAGTTGTCCTTTCTCTATTATCTATTTGAGAGATTCACTTTTGAGTATAGTCTGTATCTTGAAGTTATTTATATGGTCTCTTGGTATTTTCCTCAGATAGCTCATTTCCACGATCCTATCACATTGCTATAAGGCCCAGCATTCACTTCCATAAGTCAGAATAGGGATGAATTTCAAGAGATAAATTCAAGTACTTAGGTTTAATGATAAGTGAGAGCAGAGAAATTCAGATACAAAATGAATAATTATTAAAGGGGTGAAAACAAGCGATTAAGGGTGATCTCGATCAAATCATCTTCTTAGACAATCATTAACCAAAAAGCAAAATTGATTTAAATAGAAGCTATGTTACAGAAAATTGGCTTTTTCTGAACTTTTTAAAAATGACAGATGTCCATCTTTGATATTAGGCCATTCAATTGAATATATTTAATAAAAATATCTATATATGATTATTTATTTATCAAAAACCTTTTTAATCTCACAGTCTTTTAATATACATATAAAAAAAATTTACAAACATTTAAAAATTATTATTTTTTAACGTTTCGGCTCCAAGAGATCAAAAGTTGTTATTTCTTATCTTTAGGTTTGATTTTTGTCATGTTTTTAGTAATTAAATACATTTTGCCCAAAAAATCATTTGTAAAATGAAATAGTGTTTTTGGTTTTAAAACAGTTTGTTTTAAATTATTACATTATAAAGGAATTGTTAAATTACAGGATGAAGTTTGTGATAAAATTAGAAGAGAAATTTTGTGAAATTTCAGAAGAAAAATAAAACAAAACATTTCATATTTAATAAAACAATTATCAACATTCAGTAGTATTCTATATACATATATATTTTTAGAAATGTTTTTATAGGACTTATGTTTTATTTTTTTTAAAAAGAAAAAGAATTATTGAAAATGGCTCTTGGAGTCGAAACGTATATTAAATATTAAAAAAAATAATTTTTAAATGTATAATGAAAGACTGTGAGATTAAAAAGGGTTTTGATAAATAAATAATCATATATAGATTAAATATAAAGACCATTTAATTCTACATGGATATAATGAGTTTATCAAAACTCTTTTTAATCTCAGTTTTTTATTATACATTTATAAGATTTTTGCTAACATTTAAAAATTATTATTTTTTTTACGTTTCGGCTCTTAGAGCCATTTTCAAAAATTATTTTTCTTTTTTAAATAACAGAACATAATCCTATAAAAACATTTTTTTCTAAAAAATTCTTAAAATATATGTGTATACAGAATACTACTCAATGGTAATAATTGTTTTATTAAATATAAAATGTTTTGTTTTATTTTTTTCTTGATCTTTTGGAGCTGAAATGTTAAAAAATAATAATTTTTAAATGTTTGTAAAAAAATTTTAAATATATAATAAAAGACTGGAAGATTAAAAAGGGTTTTTATAAATAAATAATCATATATAGATTAAATATAAAAATATCTATTTAAACATTTTATATTTTATTTATTTATGATATTTACAACTGTATTAATAAAAAATTCAGTAAATGTGATCAAAGAAAATAAAAACATGAAAACACTTGTTGAGAAACTACCCACTGGTAGCACTCTAAAATTTTATATTTAAAATTGCATTTTTATTATTAAGACCTCAGCAAAATTATTATTGTACAGTACTTTAAACACAATTTATGTTAAAAATGGTTCCATAATTAGTATGAATATAAAATGTTATAATGTTTATAACCGAAGCCCGCAGAACATTGTCATCAAGAGAGGAAGTCCTTTCACGACCTTCTTTGTCTTTGAGGCTGAAGTCTCTCTCCCGAAATTTTTTGAACCACCATTGAACAGTGCACTCATTAATGCTGCTCTCGCTTTAGACTTGATTGATGTTTTTGGCTGTCTGGTTCCCATTCCGATCGAGTTTAAACTCGTTAAACAAAATTATATGAAAATCACGTGTTGCCATCTTACTAAATTATTTCTAAGCAACTAAACGCTACAGAGGTGAACAAACGTTATCATTTGGAAGAAGATTAATGAGTGTTGACATTCATACAAATAAATAATCCAGTAAACATAAACAGTTTGTTATATAGAGGGGCATTTTAAAGAAAACTCAAAACCCCGCATTGCTTTCCGGACAATAATTTTTATTAATAAGAAAAATACTTATTAGATTCCATTAGCCCTACTTTATTTTTTATTTTTCACCAACATTTCATCTCTTAGGCTATTTTAAAGGAAAGTTAATTTAAATTTAAATTAAACTCATATGAGCTGAATTGCCCAATGAATTTAATTTTATTTTAAAAAAGGTCTCTTCCCTTAAAAATGACCCAAGAGATGAAACTTTGATCTAGAGAAAAAAACAAATAGGAATAATGGAATTTAATAAGTGTTCTTATTATTACTAATATTGAAGTCCTAAGAAAAAAAACTTAAGACATATATATATTTAATTTTTACCTTAGGTGCACAAATGAGGTATGATAAAATTGTTGAATATCTTCATATCCAATTTTGTTTTGCAAACTGACGGTAAAACTTAATAAGTCTCTTAATCCATATGGATTGGGATGGAACAAAAAACATGCAGAAAAAATATTTATAATAGAAGTTGAGATACTATTATGTACAAATTTGGGAAACTACAAGGCATCGTTTAAACATCAGTTTGGGTATAACCTCATTTGGTTGCAAACTTTTCAAAAGTACGCATAACACAAACTACTACAAAAAAATAATAATAATAACTTCAAATTACTTATATTAATCTGTATTTTGTAAATTTGATTTCATTATATATTTTTTAGATTTTTGTTGCATTACTATTTTGTTTTCAAAATTACCTTTTAAAGGTAAAATCAATGCTAATCCTTTTGTCTTCCTCCTCACATATTTCTTTTTAAGAAATATTGTGAAGTGTTTTTAATTTATCAAGCTTATTCTTTGATCAGAAGACTAGGATATTTCTTGAATTATTAGTTTTGTGCATGTGTAAGCACACTTATTGTTTACAATTTTTTGTTTAAAAATTAATCAGAGGAAAGTTGACATTTACTAACCCAAACTGTATTCTCAATATAAATAATTAAACTAAGCTAATATTAATAGAATTAAACTTCCTAGAATAAGAGGTTTACTAATTTCCTGCTGTTGGTTATGTAGAATCTATAATAATGTAAAATATCCATAAGGAGAAATCCACTATATACAAAAGTTTCACTGTATATAGTTTACATATAATTTACCAGTGCTAGCAACTTATTGTAAAATATTCTAACTAATAAAATTATATAACCATAATCTTTTTTTTTTTAGAAATCGCAAGTTTATTACAAAAAGTCATTAAGAAGAAAAATAAAAATAAATTTTATTTTGGGACTAATTTCCCTTAGAATAACTACAATATACAATTTAATGACAATTGTCTGGCATTGGAAATAAATTAGATTACATGATTGTCTAGATCTATAATTACAATAAAGGAAAGGCACTGTTAGTTATATGAAATCATAGTTAAATTCAGATATGCGAGTTCACATATTTGTACACATAAACAATGTGGGTGATATATAATTATCTGTCAGATAACATTAAAGAGAATAACAGATCTGAAAAACGTGAACATTCTTTTATACATATTCGGAAGATTGATTGCTGAGGAGATGGATAAATAAATTACGTTTCAATGAGGTCAAGGATGATGATTTACGTATGGAGGTTGGAAGGGAATTCCAAAACAAGGTAGCACGCATGAAAAATTATTTTTTAAAGAAAACATTTCTATAAGAAGAAATAATAAGTGGTATTTCATAGCCTTAAATCACTAAAAGCTTTAAAATAAATTTTCTCTTTGTGAAATCAAAATTGAAATTGTGTGCGCGTTGTAACTATATTTGATATATATAAAAGGATTTAGTACAATTACTGTGGTCTGTAAATATCGATAAGTTCAATTTCATCAAAAATGTACTTAGTGGTTTTTAGCAATAAATCAACGATATGTACAAAGCAGAGCTTAAAATGAGATTTCAACTTTTATTTTTAATCAGTTCCGTTAGGTTTGTGATCTTTATGTTTTATTAAGAAAGGGGTGGCGGTCATAAATAGACTAAATAGTGGTAAAACTATTTTATTTTTTGATAGTTTTGCCACTATTTAATCTATTTATGACCACCACCTCGCACTATCTCCTTCCTTAATAAAAAAACTGTCAACTATTAAGTATTCTTTATGTTTTATTATTTTTTCTGTTATTTCGGAATTGGTATTCTTCCATTGCCAATTTTCAAGTGAAGATTTTACAAAACTTTTATTTTTTATTTCTTAATTATATTTATAACTGTATTAAAGAAATACATCTCGTCTAGTAACTTTTATTTTAATAAAAAGAAATAATTAAAAGTTTCTGTTGTGCTATTTATTCTTAGCTACTCAAATGACACATATTCCTTAATTCAGTGTTGCCAATCTTATTTTAATGTTACATGTTATTTCACAATTGGTATTTACTGTTTACCTTTACAAATATGTTAACTTAAAAAAATTTATTTGTCTATGATTTCATTATTTCATTTGTTTGCTTGCGCTAGTCTTTTATTTGTATTTTAATGTTACATAACTTTGTAATTTAATTAGGATAAAGTCAACAATAATTGACATGTTACCAATTGTTGTTACTTGTAAATTAAATTTGATAAAATAAATGTTCATGTTTCAAACTTGGAGCCCTTTCAAAAGCACATTAATCAGCATCGGAAAGGTCTCCAAGTTTAAAATCCTAAATGAACCTTAACGTTTATTTTTATCAAATTTAAGTTATCAATCTAAAACTTTCAGGACTGTCACCAAGGCTCCGTGGCATGTCAGTAACATTACTTTACATAAAGACTTACAGATGCCAACAGTTAACGACCACATACGTACACACTACAAGATATTTCATAATAACTTACACGGACATACCAACTCATTGATTTGAGGCATGGCCACAACATGCCCCATAGCACCCAAAGGAGGCTAAAAAGAAGCCGGATGAGGGATCTTCTCCACTAACTATAAATAATACATTCAAGAGAAGAAGGACGCCGCTGGGCACTCCTCTCTCTCTCACGTCTATTCCAAGACATATTAACTTTCTACATCTTGACATCACACTCGCTGATTGTCGGAACTTCTGACAGGTGTGAGTTGAAAAATTAAGTTAGTAAAAAAAGTGTCCATAATTGGTAACGTGTCAATAATAAGTGCATTTACCCTAATTTTTTTGTGCTGTTGTGTGCCAGATAAATGTAAATGTCATTCCTAATTTTTTTTTTCTACATTATTTTTAGGGGGACCAAATGTCCCAGAATAAAATTCTTCTTAAAGAAAACAAAAAAATCAAATGCATTTAATAGATTATATCTGTAATCTAGAGCCAATAATGTAACCTTTTTTTAAAAAACTTAAATTAATAAAATTTAATTAATGGAAGAAGTTAGTCGATTGTTCTACATATCATGGGTGATAAATATTCAGGAAGCAGTCATTATAAAGTTTTTATTGGTGCAGACGTTTCAACCCAAACATGTGGGTCATCATCAAAGCGTATTTCGAGCACTGAAGGTATTCAAGTACTGGAGTAGTTCAGTGCTCGAAACACGCCCTGATGATGATCCACATGTTTGGTTTGATATGTCGGCACCAATAAAAACTATATAATGGCTGCATCCTGAATATTTATCACCCATAATAAAGGTTAACTTTTATTGCAAAAGAGGTTCTTGAAACCTTTTCCCTAAAAAGTTTCAACCCCTGAGATAAAATGATATTTTGCCTGTCTAAAGATTTTTATTTATTTACTTTATTTTATTTTTTGCAGCCAGAAAACAGTTCTGACGATCAAGTAGAGAGCACAACTGAAACAACACAAGTTTCTGCGAGTGCGTAAAGACAATGTGAATGAATCTTGTTCGAAAATGACATTATTTGTAAATGGTTTTAGTTAATTTAATTTCTGTTTTTGTTTTTTTTCCTCTTTTTTTTTTTAAAGTTGTATAGTTAGGTAAAAGATATATTCCTAGTAGTATTATATCGTGGAGATTACCATTTTAATGTTCGTATGTTTTTAAGTAAAAAATATTTTTCTAGTTCCATTGTACGATAAAATCGAGGCTCTGTTATTTTTTAATATTGTCGAATGTAAAAAAAAGAAAAAAACATTCTCTGAAATGTAAATAGTGTGTAAAATAAGGAGTCGTCAAATTGTTAGTGTATAGAATAAAGATAGTTAGATTTTGTTCTAGGTTTTTACTTATATTTTTAATAAGTTTCCTAAATATGAAGTATATATGTAACTGTAAAATACATATACAATTTTTATTATTATTTTCTTTTCTTTGTTGTTTTTTTTTTTTTTTGTTGCTTTTGTTATAGTGCTTCACTTTGTAAATATAAAATATAACAATTCCAGTTTTATTACATTATTTGTTTTTATATTCTAAACCAATCTCACATTAATAATTTTTTTTTTTAAATATATGTTGTCTTCTCAACCTATTTCTTCTAAAGTCTCTTCATTTTCTTCAACCACACATATAACAGGTAACAGTGGACTGCATAACAGTCTTAAACATGGAATGGACCGATGAAATTGAACTGTAAGTAAAGAAGTGTTGTGGGACAAAATTAAAATAAATAATCATATTTAGTAGTATTTAAGTACTTATAATGGTATTTAGGGAGTTCAAGAACAATTTAAAATTATAGTGGATGAAAACAAAAGACAAAATGTAGTGTGGTGCGTGCAGCACACAATTTTCACATACCACCCCTACTTGAAAGTAGGTATTTTCATATACAGAGAAGTGAAAGTAAAAATTATAGATGATATCGTCAATTAAAATGTTAACTATCGAATCTGAAAAACACCACTCTAATATCATTATCAATTCAGGCCCAAGCAACGAACATGTTTTAATTTCCACACTAATATCTGCTTATATGAATGTTTGAAGATTTTGAAATGAAATGAAAAAATAATTTTATTCTGGGACTACTGTCCCCTAAGAATAATAACAGAGTTACAAATTTATGGGTCTTAGTCTGACATAATAAAAATACAAACTAATTTACTGTTAATTGTTATTTCAATCGTGCAATAGATTGAAACTAAACATTGTACAGATGCAAGTAATTTTACATGTTAGGGGAAGTTTGAATGTGGAGCAGGAGGTGGAACAGGAGTTGTTTGAAGGAATTTGTGGACGAGGATTGACGCATGGAGGTAGGAAGTGAGTTCCATAAGGAAGCAGCACGAATGACGAAGGATTTGCTGAAGGAGGAAGTTTTATGGGAGGGAATATATAAGTCTATAGGTTGAGATCTAGTATTGAGAGAGTGGACAGCGGAGCGTAGAGTAAGAAGTTCTAGGATGTAGGGAGGGTTTTTGGTTTTGAAGACTTGGAAAAGGAGGAATTGTCGTCGAGAAGTAGGATAAAGCCACTTCAACTCGGTGTACCAGAGTGAAACATGTAAACGCCTGGGGATCCCGAAAATGTATCTTATGAAACAATTCATGAGTCTCATTTCCAGCCTAGCAGATAGCCCTCCATACACCAAGCAGCCGTAGTCGAAGTGGAGGAATACAAGGGAGGTTACAAGGAGCTGTCTGATTTTTAGAGGAATACAATCACGGAATCTTAGGAGTTGTTTAAGGGCAGTTATGGATTTTCGGGTAATCTGGGAGATATGGTTATTCCAGGAGAGGTTCTGGTCAAAGGTTACTCCTAGGTTTTTGACTGTAGGGAAAAAATGGATGGTTATTGAGGTAAAGTAGAGGAAAGTAAGGAAGGGAGCTGATGAGATGTCTGGACCCGATGATAATAGCCTTGGTTTTATCTGCATTCAGCTTTAATTCATTTATTTCTGCCCATCCGTTGATGCAGTCAAAGTCCTCTTGTAGCCTTCGGCATCCTCCTCAGGCATCTCAGAAGGTTGGAATGATTGGTATATTTGGAAATCATCGGCATATAGATGGTAACTGGAGTGTTGAATGGCGTCAGGAAGGTCACTAATATAGATAGTGATATATTTTGTATTTACTCTTTAAAAATATTTAATTACTATTACAATCGCTAGACTGCAGGATGGAAAATTTTTCTTATTTTCATATAAGATAGCATTTGTATCGACTATATAAAATATTTATTTAATGTAAAATGATTAATTACCACATTCGTCACACTCATCAAATTTATGCATTTGCTTTCATTTTCTTTTATGACTGTATACAATATCCAATAATATTAATGATTTTTGGGAAAAATGGATCTTTTGGAAACATTATGAGCTTTATTCGAAACATCTATCACAAAATTGGCTAAAAGAAGGAATAATATTAATGTGCTTGATGTCCTGTAAATAGAGGAAAATATTTAAAGGGATGATAGCAGGCCTTTAGAGCTAAAAAAAAAGTTTTTATAAATAATGGTCCGATTTTCCACAGAAAATTAGGAAATTAAAGCTAAGTCACGTTTCTTATTGAATAGGAAGCGATAACTAAAGACATATTTAATTTAATTAATTGTAAATTTGTCTTAGTTAAAACCATTAAAGAGGATTTTTGAGCGATTAAATTAAGCTAAGTAATGTTTAAAAAAAAAATCGTGAATTATTCACGTTTTTTTTACCATCCCCCAACTCAACTACTTATAACCCACTTTTAGAAAAACTTCCTTGTGAATAGACTTTTTAAGTCCATGTTAATCAAGTTGAGCTTTATCACGAAATAATTTGAGATTCACTTCAAGTTGTGTAAAAAAATTAGGTAATTTGATATCCTGTTACCTAAAAGTACGTCTGCTATCAACAAAAATGACTGCAATAAATTATTGCAAAGCTTTAATTTCTTTTTTTTTTTTTTTTTTTTTATTTGTCTGCATTACCTGGAATGTATTATAATAAAAATAAATTTATAAATACACTTTTTTTTTGTTCTTTTTTGGCTTTAAGGCTTGTAAAAGCAAGTCCTATTTTTCCAATACAATATTTTAATTGTCATTGTAAGATGAAATTACACTGGACATTTATTGAATATTTCTAGATCAATGATCACTGAATGTAACTTATATAGAACTTAAACTTGAAAGACTGATATTAATAGTTAAAAACTGAAGTGACAGTAGTTTCATAACAATTAAATGAGAATAAGAGGCGACTTTTATTATATAACTGCTTTTATGTCATTCAAAAACTTTATCAAGTCACAGGCATTATCTTTATTCATTGACCGAAGAAAGTTAGCTCCATCATCCGTAGTTTGCAATCCTAAACTAATTCTTCTTCGCTTCTCGAATCTTTTGCACTTGAAGCCAATGTGTCTTGGATCCTCCAAATACACTTTTTATTTATAAAAATAATGATTTTTCAAATATTTATCGTACAAGTAATTATGAAAATGTTTTTTATTATGTTCTCTATTGCAGAAAGGTCTGTATTTATAAGTGACTTACTAAATGTTCCTTATCTTAATGTATACGTTTAAAGTAAAGAAATCTGATTGCTTAAATTATTTTCATAAAAACGTAAATATTAGGATTAAGAACATTTATTTAATCACTTATAAATATGAATCAATTAATGTAATAAAGACCTCAATAGAAACCAAAGTTTCATTATCGCTTAAAATAATAATACTCAACAAATAATTATTTAAAAAATAAAATTTTATAAATAAAAAGTCCCCCTTTTCCTTGGATAAAAAGGAGGGGAGGGTATTACATTTGATTTGTGAGGGTGAAAAATAGTGAGTGAATGGACCCTTACTAAATTTAAATACTAGCGATTCCTGAGACTGGAAAAACAACGTCACTGGTCCAACAATTTTTGTTTTCAAGACATTTCAGCTGTCAGGCCATCATCAAATGGTTTGATGGTGTGAGAGCTGATCCTAATAAGCCCTGTTAAATTTTTATTGAAATTTAAATGGCAGTGGGAACATTGCTTTAAATTGTTTAAGAGAAATTATTTAAGGAGCACTATGGGAAAAGAAAGATTTAATAACATATATAACAGCTGTTGTGTTGTGTATATACCCTTTTACCTCTTACCTTCTACCTTTTCTATTCATAAGATTGTATTTTTTTTAAGTGTATTTTATTTTATTTAAAAGTATTTTATTTTTTACTTATCTTCTACACACTCTTCTCTATGTATATATATATGTATATATATATATATATATATATATATATATATATATATATATATATATATATATGTATATGTATTTTTTTTTCTGTTTGTAATCTGTTGCATCATCGGTAGATCACAATACTTGTCTAGATTTTCACAATATCATGTGTTTTCACTTAAACGTCTTAAGGAACATATATAAATAATTTATTTATTATAGTTATTTTTATTTATATTTTATCACTAAACTTGGTTACCTATAAAACTTATTTAGTGTTTCTTTCCAATTTTATTTAGTTATTAGTATGTTTTTGTTTTTTGTACCAATATTATAATATTGTAACCCTTGTACCCATCTGCTTTCCTTAATATACCCTCCAAAACTATTTATATACTCATTTTATTAGTTAGATTGTAGTTACTCTTTATTATAATACGTCATCTGGCCAGATTTATTGTCAATTGGTTATTCTTAAGGGATCTAGTCCCAGAATAAAGATGATTTTCTATTTTTATTTCTATTTCTATATAGAGCAATACACTGTTAAAATTATTGATGAATTTTTAAGAAAAATAAAGTAGTTTGATATTATGCAAAAAAAAAAATTGTAAAACTTTAGTTTTTTTATTACTTTTCTTTTACTTTATGATATTTTTCTTGAAACATTTGGGGGCACCAAAACTTGATTTTTTTAGACATGTATAGGATGTTTCAGGGATAAATGGTCAAACTGAAAATACGAACTAAGGACCTCAAAACAAGAAAAAAATTTCCTTTGAAGGTATGTCCGCAAACGCTTTGTTTAGGAGATATTCACACCTAAAGATTTTCGTTGTTATGAATTATTTACGAAGAGAAGAATAGTTGGGGGGCTCAGTCAAAAAAGGAAGGCAAAAATAAATTATAATATTTATTTTTTACATCTGCCGACGTTTCGACCTGAAGTTCAGGCCATCATCAGGGCTAAGAAAATAACCAGATAACAAGTCATTATTCTTAGTTCTTAGTCATTATTCTAACAATTTTATTTTACTTTATATCTATCTATTTTATTTTTCTTTTATCTAGATCTATTTTATCTAGATCTAATCTATTTTATTTTCTCATTTTTTTTTTTTGTTATTATCTTTTTTACCATCATTACTTAAGTTTCTCATACCTTGTTATCTGGTTATTTTCTTAGCCCTGATGATGGCCTGAACTTCAGGTCGAAACGTCGGCAGATGTAAAAAATAAATATTATAATTTATTTTTGCCTTCCTTTTTTGACTGAGCCCCCCAACTATTCTTCTCTTCATTATCCACGACAGTCAACCAATTACCAATTATGAATTATTTACATTTTATGAAATAAATAAAACCTATTTATAAACAATAACATTCATATTAAATGCTGTTCAATATGAATGCCACATATATATATTTAGGTATTTAGCTGGCTAATCACCTTGAAGAAAATGCTTAGAAATGAAAAACTACCCTGCTGATTGGAGATGTCTTTGGAAAAAAATTGCGTAAATGTGAATGAGATCATTGACCAACAAATCACTAATGAAACAAGATATTCTGCCGCATAAATTTTCTTCAGTTAAATCCACATCAGGAAAATTAATAATTTCAAGACTCTGAATTGAGAGTACGCAGTCTTCAGTATAATTAATCAGAGGCCTGGAACCACCACTCTGAGAAACAAGCAACACACCTCCGACACCAGAACGAGACTGTATACTTTCCAATATGGCTAAATAACTTGAAGATAATCAAAAGACAAATTTATTTAATTATTGTATTCATTATTTTAATTATTCTTGTCATTTAATTCTTGTAATCATTATAGAAACTATTGATGTTATTTATTTTTTGTATTTTAGAGATGGATATATATATAGTTGATTGTTGAAATTCTAAATTTTAAATGAAAAATGGTCAGGATATGCAGTCATAAAAAGTGTTTATTGATTCTTCCTACATTTCAACCCAAGCATGTGGGTCATCAGGGAAATGATGTGATGTCTGGACAGGAACTCTCCACGCTGGACAAGAACTTTCCTTCTTAATATTTGAATTCATTATTGTAATTATTCCTGTAATCATTAGATCATTATTGTAATAATTTAATTATTGGTATTGCAATTAATTATTGGTATTGATTCATGTTATTTAATACTTGTAAATATTATAAAATAAATAAAGAATATTTTAATAAGTATTACATCAAGTTGAATCAATGAGGTAATAAGTATGTCTACATAATAACAAAAAGTAATAAGAGAATAAGTAAACAATCCTTTTTCAGGAAATCATAAGGTTGTTTGCAACAAGAGTTGAAAAGAAAAGGGCTTATCTTCCCCAAAACCTAAAATTAGCAATCCTTATATTTACTTCTACTCTTAATAATACTTTTATTGAAAGATGTATTTTGTGTGGGTTATTCATATTTCCATTAGATTTTTCAAGGTTATGTAATAGTTACATGAATAAATGAAATTATTTTATCATAATATAAGATAAATAACAATTATATTTGTAAAGATTATTCAATAGAAATGGCAAATTTATTTATTCTGTATAGATTTTTTTATTCTATTGTACCAAATATTGGAATCATTTGATATATATTTTTGCTCTTATAATCACACTTGAATGCTTCTGTACAGTAATTGCTAGATTTGATGTATTTTGTTTCAAATAATTGTATTTAAAAAAAAAAATTTAATTATTCCATTTTTTCTCTTTAAATCCTGAAGAATTCCCCTAGCCAAATCCTTCTACTCCTTTCTCTTTTTAATTTTACTCCATAATTTACTCAGTTAACAAGGATACAATCCTTAATTAGTTATTTAAATAAAATAAATTATGCATACTGACTGAGTATAATATATTTACTGAAAGAAAATATGTCATTTAATGTTCTGTAAAAAGAATGAATTCATCAAATTTTGGTTTCATAACAATCTACCAATTTATGAGAAGGCGAGGATAATTGTAATGGAATGTCTGGGAAGTTTAGTACAAAATTGTCATGTTCCGTGTTTGAGAGATTAGTATGAGGTGTAAAAACGGAAGAAAGATGGTCGTCAAAGAGTTCTGATTTTTCCACATGTGACACAACCCAGGAACTATAATTTTATGGAGTGGTGCTGTCACCTCTTTTTGGTGTGCCTCCATTAGCTTCTATCGTCTTTTGAGTGGTTGTTAATGTATTTTTTATATTTTTCTTGACCAATATAACCTGATCTGTACCACAAACAATCTATGAAGGGTCTTGGGTTCAGTACAATGTGAGGAAGTACTGTTACAACAGTGAATGTATGGTAATAGGTGCACTGAATGACCAACGCTACATTGAGAAAATAGCGTGACTGCTGATACTAGATGTCTAGAAAAATTGGAAAGTAGCACTAAAGAATAGAGAAAACTGTTAGTCTATGTAGAATAGCATATATATTGTAATGTAAATATTACATAGTGATTTTAAATAGTGACGTGAAAGCAGTGATGTCATGAACTACTGTCAAAAATGGACAAAGAGGCAGAAAGTAATCAGTCGGCGAATAAAGAGGATCGAGAAGAGGAGAATGTGACTGGCCGAGAAGAAAAGATCATCGAAGCGCACAGAGAGTGACAGGTGACTAACAAACAGTGAGTGTCTAGGTGAAGACAAGGAAATAGAATATTAAGAGAAGATTTGTAGAAGTTGAATACAATAATACCTTCAACAACAATTGGAGGAAGATTCACTGCAAAACAGGGTGAGAGCAAGTATAAATAGTGACAGTTAGAAAGCGCGCCAAGAGTAGTCCCCGACAAAAGAATGGAAATTCATAAATGTTATATAAAATTAATGTATGCTTTTATATTGTATAATTGAGGAATGTGTGTTTGTTGTCTCAACCCAACCTGAGAAATAATTTAAAATAATTATGTAAAATAAATATAATTTGGTTCAGAAACTGTTTGTTTACTTTTCAAAGGAAACGTAACCTAACAATATATACACTGACAGGCAAAAAAATTCCACCCACTTGATTTTTTCATGTTTTCATCTAAAAATATTTCTGCTTTGGATTGGACTATTGTTTTTAATGAATAAATAGGAAATCTTTTTGTTTGTTTTCAATTAGGAATGTTAATATAGAGGACATAACCCTTAATTCAATGAAATGATTCTAGATTCCAATGTTTACTAAGTGGGTGGAATTTGTATTTTCATATTGTATAATGAAAGAAATAAATGGCAATAATATAGTTTGCTCACAAGAATATATCAGAAAAAGATCTTGGCATTCGACAAACCAATTGACCTGATGAACGGTTGAACTATTATTGAAATGTTTGTTTTATTTCATCTTAAATATAAATTTTATAACTAAACTTTCAAGGTGTTCGGGAGGAGTGGAGGGGGAGAATGTTAGTTTGAATTCAGTGTCACGTGAGTTCACCCTCAGTCTGCCATATTTTTGTGGACCAGCTATGATGATTAATTTTATTTACTTATATTTTTATTTTAGATGTTAGCTGCAAATATCCGGATCTTACAAAATATTTGATCATGCACCAAGGTCTTGGTTGCTACAGCTCTTCATGTCATCTCATCGCGATACCTTTTCTAATTATGTTAATGATTTTTAATGAAATTTATCTTATAGAACAATACAATATAATAGAATGAAAATTACTTCAAGATTAGTGTTAATAAGATTTTATTTTATAAAAATTCTTCTGGTAAATTAATAAAAGTAGTTAATTCCAATTGTTTGATTTTTTATGTTTGTTATCTAAATACAGTGGTGATTTATGTTCATAAATAAACTCAGATGATAATGTAATAAGATTTTGGTGAACCAAAAAATCTTAAATCTTTTGCAAAAGAGAAGAAGAGGAACACCAAGGTTGCGGTGGATTGATAACATATCTGCAGGTGTACGATCCATGCTTGGGTTCCAGAACTGGAAGATAGCAGTGCAGAATATGGATAACTGAGAATCAAAGTTGCAAGAGGTCTTGTTTTCGCACAAGACGTAGAGCCATATAAGAAGAAACAGAAATATTAAATAAAAAAATGTATAATAAAGACATTTAAAAAAAATTAATGTGTAATAAAAGGGACTTTTTAATTAAATGTAAAAGGATTTTTAAAAAAGTTCAATTATCTAACAGTTTTGTTCTTATCTACTATATAAATAAAAAAGCCAATCCATATGTGCTTGTTTTAGGAGCAAATTTTCTAATATTATAAAATAAACAGCCTTACTTTATTAAAAAAGACAATTTAAAATTAAATTTTATCTTGTAAATAGTTGAGCATGATCTCGGTCAAATCACCTCCTTGCACAACCATTGAATAAGAAATAGTACTTTCCCTAAATAGTACTGAGCCCAAGACCCTTCATAGGTTGTAGTGGTACAGGTTTTTTATTTTGTAAATAACAAATATAATTATCACTAAAGATTGTCAATTCTTCTATTATTTATGATTTAATTGTTATTATTTATATGAAATGAGTCTTATTTTGTAATAGTGATACAGTCATAATCCAAAGTGTATTCCAGAAAATAAATTTTAAAGAAAAAATCTTTGTATAAGCAAACTGAGATGTAACACCAGCACATACAGTGATCTGAGATATCTAACCAAGTTTAGTTCCGTTTTTATATAATTTCAATGCTTCTTTGCACTATGTTTACTCTTACAAAAAATGACGAGCAAGTAATATTATCTTTTTTGTTCATAAAATAAAGATCATCAATATTTGATTTATACGCTGTATCTTAAAAATATATGAATGAATTCATCAGTTTTACTATTGTAGAAGAACTATTTTGTAAATTGAAAAGTATTAGTTTTATATACTAAACATTGTGACTTAATAGTATTACACATTCCACATGTACAATTCATTATTTTGTTCTTATTTGTATGAATATAGCTCATGTATTTGTATTCTTTATGTAGTAAATATATATTATAAACGAGAAAAATGTAGAGTAATATAAGTGATTATTTCTTTTAAATGCTGTTTGTAATTTTGTAAAATATATAATAAATAAACTTGTATAAAAGTTTTATACATTACATCCCAAAGATACCATAAAATAAACAAAATAAAAACAACGATAAATTAAGCGATGAGGCTGTAGTTAAAGTAAAACAATATATATGACTATTATTATTTATATTCTTACTACTTGCTTTATCCTTAATTTGTTTTAATAACGTTTTTCCTTTGGTTATTTATTTCTGTCTATACTATACACATATCTCTTGTATATCTGATTTATTTCTATCTTAATGAAAACTTAAAAGTTTGGTTGGAAAGTTTTAGTAATAAAATAATAATGACTGAATTGTGATGATACGTTCCATGATATAAATTACAGACTATCGACTATAATAAAAATATTCTATATCATTAACTATGAGGAAAAGATAATTTTCAAATACTATTATTAAAATGTAAAGATTTTAAATGAAAGCGTATCAAAATTTAAAAGTTTAACGACCGAGAATGAATTATTCCTCATGAACATATATAACTTAATAGATAGAAAATTAATTACCTGCAAACTTTGAAAACAATTAAAGCAAACTGTTTTCATTTGTATCAGATATACATTCAGATAATATAAATCTGTAGTTTACAGTATATACAGCAATGAACCTCAAGACTGATGCAAAGAAACAATGGGGTAAACTAAATAGAACTCTTCACAGTAACACATTTATTTGTTTTCTTCTATTATGTTATACAATTTATTTAAGAATAAATAAAACTATTACATATCCATAATATTTATAAATACAGTTCAATGTCGATATTATGCATTCAAAACTACATTTCACTGACTATGCACAGTTATTTAGTTATGACACTTATTAGAGAAATACATAAGACATATATTATGTATTTTTATTAATGAACACAGTTCACTGTTGATACTTAAAGATGCATTGAAAACTTCACTTCACTCACCATGTACACTTTTAAGAAACTGATGATAAAAAATAGAACTAAATTTCCTAATTTCTAATGAAAAAAAAAACTTTGAAATAATGTATAAGACATAAGAGATGTAAGATGTAAGGCATAAGAGAATCAGACATTAACTTAGGATATATAACATCTTAGGACATTATACTACATTACAGGAAGAAAATATTTCACAGAATTTAACTTATAAACACATAATGAAGGTCGTGGAGGCCTGTCTCGTTAAGAATTAAATAAACAAGCATTTAACAATGTAGCAATGTGAAAGCAAAATTTTTAGTGACCGTTTATAAGTTTAAACAATAATTTTCGTAACTATATGAAGTTAGAAGCACCATCGAAGAAAACGTTCGAATAATAGTTATAAAACCAAAACAAAGAGAGCAGCACCATCCAATAACGTATAATTTGAACTACTAGTTCCAAAACCAGCTAAAAGAGGTCAGCACTATCCAAGGGACACGAAAACGGCAGTTAGTTCAACAAATTGCCGCAAGGTAGCAGCACTATCCAAGCAGCCACTGTAGGGAACAAAGAAATCGAATCTAGTTCTTAAAACTGCCGAAAGAGGCCAGCACCATCCAAGGAAGCAATAAAATCGTAGTTCTAAACGCTGCCGCTAGATAGCAGCACCACTAGACCTCCTGGTCGACTCGAAAAGTGAGCTCCTTCGACTTCCTAATATCCTAATACAAATCGACGAGTATCTCGCTAGGAATCGACTAAAACTCGTAGTTCCTATGTTCCGCCAACAGATAGCAGCACTATCGGTATCACTATCGACTCGAAAAGTGAGCTCCTGTTATTTCCCACTTTCCTAATACAAAATGAAGATTCTCAACTTGGAATTCTTGCGTAGGGCGCTTCTCGGACCTGTTTTTTTAGTTTTTCTTGTTTATTCATGCCCTAAATTGATCAGAATATTCAAACAACGCCACTGCGTTGCGATTTATTTCAGTCCTTAGTATTTCTTCGATATCAGGATCGATTTATATATTTTAGGAGCTGTACTTTTTGAAAATGATCTCCATTTTATGATTACTCCACTGCGTTACGACTTATTTCAGTTCTTTGTATTTCTTTGATATCAGGATCGATTCATATGTTTTCGAAGAAGTAGTTTTTGAAAATGGCCTCCATTTTAGGATTACGCCACCGCGTTACAATTTATTTGGGTTATTAGTATTTCTTCGATATCAGGCTCGATTCATATGTTTTAGGAACTGTATTTTTTGAAAATGATCTCCTTTTTATGATTACGCCACTGCGTTACGACTTATTTCAGTTCTTTGTATTTCTTCGATATCAGGATAGATTTATATATTATCGCAGTTGTACTTTTTGAAAATAATCTCTATTTTATGGTTACGCCACTGCTTTGCGACTTATTTCAGTACTTTGTATTTCTTCGATGTCAGGATCGATTCATATGTTTTCGCAGCTGCACTTTTTGAAAATGACCTCCATTTTAGGATTACCCCACTGCGTTACGACTTATTTCAGTTCTTTTATTTCTTCGATATCAGGATCGATTCATATGTTTTCGAAGAGGTAGTTTTTGAAAATGGCCTCCATTTTAGGATTACGCCACTGCGTTACGACTTATTTCAGTTCTTTGAGTTTCTTCGATATCAGGATCGATTCATATGTTTTTGAAGCTGTAGTTCTTAAAAAAGATATCCGTTTTATAATTACGCTACTGTGTTACTACTTATTGTAGTTCTTTGTATATTTTCAATATCAGGATCAATTCATATGTTATCGGAGCTGTAGGTTTTGAAAATGATTCAAAAACGATTAGAAAACTCCTAACAACTCAAATAAGCCGCAACGGAGTCATCTTAAAATAGTGATCATTTTCAAAAAGTACTGCTGCTATAATATATAAATCTATCCTGATATCGAAGAAATACATAGAACTGAAATAAGTCGTAACGCAGTGGGGTAATCCTAAAATGGAGGTCATTTTCAAAAACTACAGCTCCTAAAACATATAAATCGATCCTGATATCGAAGAAATACTAAGGACTGAAATAAATCGCAACGCAGTGGCGTAATCCTAAAATGGAGATCATTTTCAAAAAGTACAGCTCCTAAAACATATGAATCGATCCTGATATCGAAGAAATACAATGAACTGAAATAAGACGTAACGCAGTGGCGTAATCATAAAAAGGAGATCATTTTCAAAAAATACAGCTCCTAAAACTATGAATCGATCCTGATATCGAAGAAATACAATGAACTGAAATAAGTCGTAACGCAGTGGCGTAATCCTAAAATGGAGATCATTTTCAAAAACTACAGCTCCTAAAACATATGAATCGATCCTGATATCGAAGAAATACAAAGAACTGAAATAAATCGCAACGCAGTGGCGTAATCCTAAAATGGAGGTCATTTTCAAAAACTACAGCTCCTAAAACATATAAATCGATCCTGATATCGAAGAAATACAAAGTACTGAAATAAGTCGCAAAGCAGTGGCGTAACCATAAAATAGAGATTATTTTCAAAAAGTACAGCTGCGATAATATATAAATCTATCCTGATATCGAAGAAATACAAAGAACTGAAATAAGTCGTAACGCAGTGGCGTAATCATAAAATGGAGATCATTTTCAAAAAATACAGCTCCTAAAACATATGAATCGAGCCTGATATCGAAGAAATACTAATAACTCAAATAAATCGTAACGCGGTGGCGTAATCCTAAAATGGAGGCCATTTTCAAAAACTACCGCTTCGAAAACATATGAATCGATCCTGATATCGAAGAAATACAAAGAACTGAAATAAGTCGTAACGCAGTGGAGTAATCATAAAATGGAGGTCATTTTCAAAAAGTACAGCTCCTAAAACATATAAATCGATCCTGATATCGAAGAAATACTAAGGACTGAAATAAATCGCAACGCAGTGGCGTTGTTTGAATATTCTGATCAATTTAGGGCATGAATAAACAAGAAAAACTAAAAAAACAGGTCCGAGAAGCGCCCTACGCAAGAATTCCAAGTTGAGAATCTTCATTTTGTATTAGGAAAGTGGGAAATAACAGGAGCTCACTTTTCGAGTCGGTCCTGATACCGATAGTGCTGCTATCTGTTGGCGGAACATAGGAACTACGAATTTTAGTCGATTCCTAGCGAGAAACTCGTCGATTTGTATTAGGATATTAGGAAGTCGAAGGAGCTCACTTTTCGAGTCGACCAGGAGGTCTAGTAGTGCTGCTATCTAGCGGCAGCGTTTAGAATTACGATTTTATTGCTTCCTTGGATGGTGCTGGCCTCTTTCGGCAGTTTTAAGAACTAGATTCGATTTCTTTGTTCCCTACAGTGGCTGCTTGGATAGTGCTGCTACCTTGCGGCAATTTGTTGAACTAACTGCCGTTTTCGTGTCCCTTGGACAGTGCTGACCTCTTTTAGCTGGTTTTGGAACTAGTAGTTCAAATTATACGTTATTGGATGGTGCTGCTCTCTTTGTTTTGGTTTTATAACTATTATTCGAACGTTTTCTTCAATAGTGCTTCTAACTTTATATAGTTACGAAAATTATTGTTTAAACTTATAAACGGTCACTAAATATTTTGCTTTCACTCTGCTACATTGTTAAATGCTTGTTTATTTAATTCTTAACGCGACAGGCCTCCACGACCTTCATTATGTGTTTATAAGTTAAATTCTGTGAAATATTTTCTTCCTGTAATGTAGTATATTGTCTTAAGATGTTATATAGCCTAAGTTAATGTCTGATTCTCTTATGCCTTACATCTTACATCTCTTATGTCTTATACATTATTTCAAAGTTTTTTTTTTCATTAGAAATTAGGAAATTTAGTTCTATTTTTTATCATCAGTTTCTTAAAAGTGTACATGGTGAGTGAAGTGAAGTTTTCAATGCATCTTTAAGTATCAACAGTGAACTGTGTTCATTAATAAAAATACATAATATATGTCTTATGTATTTCTCTAATAAGTGTCATAACTAAATAACTGTACATAGTCAGTGAAATGTAGTTTTGAATGCATAATATCGACATTGAACTGTATTTATAAATATTATGGATATGTAATAGTTTTATTTATTCTTATAAACGGTCACTAAATATTTTGCTTTCACTCTGCTACATTGTTAAATGCTTGTTTATTTAATTCTTAACGCGACAGGCCTCCACGACCTTCCATAATGTGTTTCAAAAGGTACAGCTCCGAAAACGGTACTTCTCGTCTAAGCGGCCGTTTTGAAACCTCACTTCTTATCTATCTTATCTAACGTCATGTCATCATGTCACATAACCTCCCTCTTCTTATCCCGCCAAACTTTTGAGTTATTGCATTGTTTAGTTTTCAGTTAGTCCCTTATTACGTTCACTTATTAAATTGTTTACTTTTGGCCCGTTTGTGTTTATTTTAGTTTTTGGCACGTTTGTGTTTATTTTACATTTTTTTTAGTTTGTGACCCCTTGGTGTTTATTTTTCATTTTTTTTTTCCGTCATATTATGGATCTTCTTAGAATATGGGATTTACCGTATTTTCAAAACGTTGGGGTACTTGCCGACGTGAAATTGTGTGAACGAGGTCATCAAATGAAGTTAACCAAGAAGGCCAAATGGAGATGCTTAGTTGTGTTATGTATTTTTAAATATATGGTAAACCATAATAGACGAAAGCAAATAAATGTATTTCTCTAAAGTGTATGGAGTGAATGAAGTGGAGTTTTGAATAGATCTAGTGACATGACTGTCAACTATATTCATAAATATTATGGATATGTATTTTGTAATGTATTTTATATATATATGGTAAAACATAATGGAAGAATACAAAATATATTTCTGTGAAGAGTTGTTTTTAGTTTACCTCCTTCTTTCTTTATAACCAAACATTGATGCTCATTTGAGGATGTATTATTAAATACATATTTATATCTTCTGAATGTATATATAATTCAAAGTAAAACTGTTGGCTAATGTTTTTTTCTTCAATGTTGAAGGTAAATTTCTACATTTTTCTATCTATCAAATTATTCATGTTTATAAGGAATAATCCATTCTCAGTTTTCTCAATGTTGTTCTTTTAAATTTTGACTCTGGATTTCATTTAAAATCTTTTGCTGATTGTTAATATTATAGAACAATTTTATTATAGCTGATTAACTGTGGTTTATATCATGAAACAAAATATCAAGATTCAATCATTATATTATTGCAAAATACTATCACTATTGAATAAAACTATCACTTTAGGGTGTCCATCAAGGATGAAATTAAATCAGATTTACAAGAAATGTAAAGTGTATATAGTACAGACAGAAATAAACAATAATAGAGATACATATTATTTTTCACTATTTATATCCTCATCACTTAATTCTATTATTTTTGTTTTTTGAATCAAAGAAACGGAAAGTAGAAGTTCAAAAGTAGTTCAAATTTTGTTTTTCACTGTGGGAAATTTGGGTTTTAATATATAAAATTTTTACACATTCTTAATCTCATATTATTCAATCCCTATGGTGAGCAGTTTCAGTGAAATATATAATCATAAACAGTAGTCATTAAGGTATCAACAAAATTTGATTCCCTATAGGTGTCCGCTACAAAGTTTTCCTGTGTAGCCCTGTCCTATATCTTACTTATTGTGTAAATGTATCCATGAGAAGAATTAACTTTATCATAGGACAGGGTCCTTCAATTAACAGCTTGGAACATCTTTGTTTCCTAATGTTTTTCTAGTATTATTATTATTAACAGCTACCTTGAATGATAGTTCTATAAACATTCGGATCGAATCCGTCCCATCTAGCAGATGAATGCACATACCTCGTCTTATCTATATACCACGCTCTAGGTATCTTTCCAGGCAATCCTAATAAATAAAGGCTTCGACCAGCTAACATCAAATGAAGTTAAAGGCATCTTTGATTGATTCACCTCTCAATTTCACTCGACTCCTACATGAGAGTAGGTGAGAACAATGATTTCATTATTTCATTTCTTTGCGAAGCCAGAACTTTCTACTTCATTCAAGAGATACCCTATGTTTTTAAAGAATTGACAAAGAAGAAGAAAGATGACCCACCATTACCTGCAAAATATATTTTACAGCTTACTGATTCGTTGGAAGAAAGCAATAGAAACGTAACTCCTAATAATTGGTTTGTGTTTCTAGAGGCAACTGATGAAATCCAAAGGAGAATCAAAAAGAAAAAACTCTTAGAACTCTAAGAAAAAACAAATCTCAGATTCCACCATCACTGGTATCTATAGCTCCTGTCAGTTCATGGCGATTCGCCAACCAAGATGACGTAATGATGGTTTCATACTCTCCCAAGAGAAATAAATATGTCCATTCGATCTCTTCAATGTAATTTACAAAGGATAGAAATTAACTATCTGAAAAATTGGAAATCAATAATTTTATATGACCAAAGGTAGATGTGTTAGACAAGCTTAGTCACAAAAAAAAATCTCAAAAATAGCCTCTGAGATTCAGAATTCTCGACATTGCAGTAGTAAATGCTTTCATACTATTAAAAATTCCATTTTTATTTTATGTAAATCAGTTCTTTCTTTGACTGCATAGTCTTTTTGCAGATTTTTCATAAATAGAATAGTTAATAAGAGACTGATGATTTTTTAATGATTCACATGGCTTAGCTTAATATATATTCTGTAATATTATTTATTTGAAGTTCAATAAACGAAACTAAACATTAATATTATGTTTTCTTTTTTTCTTGATCCAAAAATTACAATTATAGAATAAAGGTTCAGTTGTTGCTAGTTGCAGGTAAGTGAAAGTAAAAATATTCGTATGTGTATTAATGTATTTGTTGGTGGGTCAAATTATAGAAAATGCTTCAAGATATGCTTCTTACTCTTCAGTTTTGTTTTCCAAGAAGTACTTCCATACATTCCATCCAAAATTAAATAGTTCTTAGTGCTTCAAAGATTACATTAATTATTAGGGTAGTTATGAATAACTAAATTTACTTCATTCAGTATTGTTCTTTATTCACTAATGTCGTTTTGAAATGGTGACCGAAAAATGTGAGTCCATTCAACCCAACGGGAGTGAATTCAGAATTTATTTTGCGAATAACAAGTACATAATCTTTAGTTCATTAAACTTATGAGTTTTTGAAAGTTTCATGAATTCCCTACGAAATAGAAAAAAAAAAAAAATTGAAATCTAAAGGCATCATGTCCGATCAAATATTTTTATTGGATTTTTTTTTCATTGTTTTCAAATAATATTCTTTATATAGAGAATAAGTACAATGTTGAAATGAAACAATTTGTACCGACAGAAGGAGCAAAATGGGTTCAAATATATTTTTTTTGAAGAAAATAATGATAGATTCAGAATTTTATTTGTGAATAACTAAAAAGTAAACAAATGGTACTGCACTATTTTCTATTGTAAGTATTAAATCGTGGTACAGATACCTTTTTATCAAATTATTAACATCCGCCTGAAGCTTCGTGAATAGCTTCATTTCATCGTAACCTACAACTATTTTATTTATGAAAACTCTTGGAATTGGAGCGTTTTCAATCTTGAGGTCAGCAAACTTTGTCTATTTAATTAGGTAATAAAAACTGGTAAACACACCCATTTGCTTTTCCCTTGGATCTTTAGATAATATGATCACAAAATCGAGAAAAAAAGGTGGCCTACAAAAATATTGGGCTGTTTGGCATATACAATAATTGTTTTCACATTTTGGGAGTGTAGGTCACGTCAAACAGCTCAATATTTTTGAAGGCAACCTTTTTTCTCAAGTTTTTGCTCAAATTATCATACGATTTAAGTGGAAAGCAAATGGGTGTTTACGAATTTTTATTACCTAATTAAATAGACAATGTTTGACTATCTCCAGATTGAAAACGCAACAATTCCCAGAATTTTCGTATATAAAATAGTTTAAGGTTACGATGAGATGAAGCTATTTATGAAGTTTGAGGTGGATGTTAATAATTTAATAAAAAGGGGCCTATACCCCGGACTATATACAATAGTGTATGTACGAATAAATGTGAAGAAAAAATTTTTTAGGAACATACACTAATTCATTTAGGTTTTCCTCAAATTTTCAACAATGATTATAGCTGAATTTTGACTACTGGGCAAGCAATACTTTTATTAATTTAAAAATTTTCTAAAATTAATTAATAAAAATATGATTAATCTATGATTTTTTTAGTAAAATCAAATTTCAGCCAAATATACAAAAATAATAAAACATAAAAATTTAAAATGACTTTTTCATAAAGAAGCCGAGTTTTTAAAAAAAAAAAGTGCATTAGCCTATTTGTCTGTGCTTGAATAAAAACAAATATGTCTTTTACGTACAATGATGTCTAAAAAAAAAAATAAAGCCTTCAGAAAGAGTTAAAAAGAGCCTTTGGCATAGGCCTTGTAACCAGTAGAATTACTCAAAGATTACGATTAAATTAATAGACAATTTTTTTTTTTACAACATACCAAGAAATGGTGAGTAGACCACATTGGACAAAGGTAAAAAAAAAAACAAAAGATAAAATAAGGAAGACAAAATAAACACAAACAAAACATAATTTTCACTAACATCTTTATTATTCATTTAATAACTTAAATCACTGGATGATTTTTTTAAATATATTTTTATCGATTGAAAAATAACGACAATACAACTTAATGCAGAGATCACAGCCCAAGAAACTCTCTGAACTATTTACAAAGTTTTAACGAGATAAAAAAGAAAATAGAAGTTGGGTTTAATGCAGACTATTACGTCACACAAAACAAACATCTACTAGATACATCTTTTATGTACATTATGCCTCGTAACTTAGAAGCAATTTGTATATATGTATATATATATTGTATTTTTTATATATATAATATATAATCTATAATTATTTGAGCAAACTGACATTAATTTATCAAATTAATAATATATACAACTTTTTAGGATTTTTTTTCTGATTTGTTTCTTTTTTTAAATAATTTTTTTCCAATTTTTTTTTTTTAATCGAGTTTACAAATATTACATCTGTTATAGACTAATCAATCATCACATGTAAAACTTATCATAAACAAGTTGCAATTATTTGGTCAATTAATTATCATCACTCCATACAATTTCAGTCCCTAGTCCGCATTTCGATTCTATCTTTAAACAACCTTTTTTGTACTTCGAAGATTGGAAGTGTCATATCAAATAAATACAATAATTTTTTTTATCCACTTTTTAAAACATTTTGTACAAGATTTTTTTTTTTTTTTTTTATTATTCGATATTAAATGGCTGTATATTTATATATAACTTTCTTTAGATATACCATGTACATAATAGACATATATAATATAAACAATTATCGTAATTCGATGTTATAATGGAGTGATAATCAATTTTAGTAATAGTAACCTTTTTTTTTATTGCTAAATAAATTTTTTAATTCTGTATTTATATATTTATAATATTTACAATATTTACAAATGAAACCACAATACAAATATACAGTGGCCATTTACCGATGCAATAAAAAACATTGCAGAGAGTTCAAAATTATACATAAACGGTATTACCTTCTTAACAATATTTATACACAATTAGTACATGTTTTTTTTTTTTTTTTTTAATTTTTCTTTATAATTAAAATAAAAACAAAAATTTGTCCCAATTAACAACTTAAAGCTACTTTATAAAAACAAAATGTACACACTTAGATACATATATAAAAAAAAAAGCGAGAAATATACACTTTTATTCATCAAGTCTATCAAACGTTTTAAAAAGTCTATTTGTATAAACAAGTACTCATATTTCACTTTTTAAAATGTTCTCAGTTTCCGCCAAAAAAAGATGAAAAGACGAATACTTAAAAAATAATTCGACAGCAGATAGCGCTGGACATTCCTAAAAACATAAAAACTAACTTCTTTTCTCTATGTTCAATTCATTAGTTCAAACTGTGTCACACTATATATTCGAGATCCGTGCCAGAAGATTATACACGTCGCAGCCGGTGTTGTTGCGTCAAAGTCGAAAAAGGAAGCTCCCGACGAGCTAGACGGTGGCAATCACAATCAGTAAATGAGCTATGTCCGTAACCCTGTGGAGCAAGTCTGGTGCAATCCGAGCAAGGCTATCGTTAGCAAACTCACTGGCCGGGAAGATATGAACAACATAAGCAGCCTGAAAAACAAAATAATTCTTAATAAGTTTCTAAGACACCTAATACTCCATTTATAATCAATAAAAGGGGAGGTCATGATGGCTGATGGCGCTTAAGCATAATATTCTCGAATCACGCCTGAGCAGGTTAAAATTTGGTTTTGTGGCGGACCCATGGAATGAATCTTAATCTTCTTCTTTGGTCAGAATAGGTTATAATAGAATAATTCCCGTAAGGCCATTAATGTGCAATATATATTCATGGTAATGGTAAAATTTATTTTAAAAAATGTGATGTAGGTGGTAATATTATAGAATTTCTTTGTATTCAGGGTGGCTACCAGAAAGTTAAGTGAAATTCCCTAACTTTTCCCTATTTAATGATATTTTCCAAAATGTGTGGTGACAACAAATATTAGGTTCCCTTCAATATATCTTTGACAACCAACTATTAATCTACTATTATAACTAAATTTATTTATTATACATGAATGAAAATTGATTGCAAAATTATTTGAGTAAAAAACATTCAGTCTTTTAAATAACAAATATAACATTTTTTAATGCATTTATTTTATTTTCATAAACCACGAGGAAGTTTAATTAACAGTGACATTATTGCTAAATCAAACTATTTACTTTATTTCTCTTGATACAGACGACAGCAGATCGAAAATATCAAAAACACTAAACAAAAATTACTAGCATAGTGAAATAACCATTTATATATTTATTATTCCCATAGTTTTTGAAACGTCTAAACGCACCTTTAGTTTTTAGAAAAAAATGACCCGATATAACGACAGAGGTTACATCAGCTCTCTACAAAGGTTATAATGACAAAGTTTATCCCTTTCAAAGTCATTTATTTATATCATATGGGTGATATCCACTGTGTATTTATTCTCAATTTGAAAAAATATTTACTTAATGAAAAAATTATCTGACATTAACAATTCTTCCCTAACTTCTCCCTGAATTTTCCTTGTTCTGAAAATTCCCTGGCTTTTTCTATTTTTCCAGGACAGTCGCCACCCTGGTATTTATTGATAGGGACTAATTTTGTTGAATTGTAGTTTTTGTTATCTTAGATTTGAATCCTGATGACTGAGATATCCAAAACATTGGTTTGATAATTTTTTATTAATAAAAAGACATTATAAATGTAGAAATTATTTATTTATTTTAATTAATTTATTCACTATGATAGATTTATCTGAGAATATTTCATCAGGCATCAGATAAACTGCAAACTATATAACATGAATAAAATTATTGATGATAGATTTTGATTGTCTGAAGTTATTTCATAGTCGTAAATTAAACAAGAATTATGAAAGTAATAACCTTAAATGATAAATTTGTAATTTCTAGCTAAATAACAATGGTGCGTACCTGCTGAGAACCCGGTGCAGCAATGTTTACGATTCCGGCAGCTTGCTTTTGTTGCAAATACGTGATGAAGCCACTCTGGAGGTTGTTACTTTGCTGCAGCACGTCCATGTGATCCCGTCCGCATGGAAGTGCCAACAACATGCAATGTTCATTGTCCATCTGAAAAAATATATATAAATCAATGTTCAAATGTTAATCAAAACACAAGATGAAGAGTATCGATATAAAACAGAACACGCTTTATTAAAAAAAAAAGTCACAAACCTGCATTTTCCTTGCAACTCCATCCAGTTGTGTTTGTTCAAGCCGCATCCTCTGAGAGATCCTGAGGGGCGGAGTAGAACCGTCGCTGTTACAAGGAAGAGAGTCACGAGCTACAAGAGGGTTACCGAAGACGAAGTGCATCTGCACAGCGGCCTGGTCATTTTTCAATGCTAAGAGCCCTTGCCACATTACGGGATACCTCTGTAAAAGTAAATTTAATAATATTAATCAACTTTAATTGCAATAAATAATAAATAAATCTAATTAATTTAACACTGGCGACTAAGAGAGATACTTCTTCAATTTTTTTCTTGCCTAGGACACAAAATATGAATCATTTTGTAATTTTTTATTATTAATCCTACTTTTGCAATTAGCATGAAATTTGTAAGATATCAGCGTAAATAGATAGGTTTATGGTAAAAGTTTAACTTTAATTTATTTTAGTTCTTAAAAAAAAATGGGTCACGTTGAATGAAAAATAAACAATAACTGGATTTAGATTAGAGCTATAATTTATCTTAAATTGATTCTAATGTGTACTTGATTCTAATGTGTCATTTGTTTGGGTACCTAAGAATAAAAGTAATTTTTTAAATAGAATTTTTAGTGTAATGAATTGCTTTAACAGAAGTTTTAAATAAATGTTAAAGTATGTAAAGTGAAAACTTTCTTAGATGTGTTTTTCTTTTAGATTTAGCGGTCAGATTTCTGAAGTGTAACGCTCGGGTAAAGTCGGCTGGTGTCGACTAATTGAAGTTTTTTTGTATATGGATTAAAATCATATATATATATATATATATATTTTTTATACAACTTGAACTTGATTAATATGGATTTAAAGTCTATGAAACAAAAAGTTTTTCTAAAATTGGGATATATGTAAGTATAGTTGAAGATCATGGTTTTAACAATGATAAACTCTATTTTAATTTTAAGTAAATTTTGTCTAGTTTACAGTGAAACAATTTGTTATTATATAAATTAAATATTTCTTTAGTCATCACTTTCTATTCAACAAGAAGTGCAGCATACTTTTAAAAAATATATACCTAACTTGAATTTTCTACTAAAAATTGGCAAATTGTTTATGAACTTTTTGTAGTTCTTAAAGCTTGCTATCACTTCTTTAAATATTTCCCTCAACTTAAATATTTAGCTCCTTCAAAAATGTACTTAGTGACTTTTTGCAATAACCTGACGATATAACATAGTATATATATATATATATAAAACTTACCTGAAGAAGAACCAACAACGAATCGCCTTGAGGAGGAACTTGACTAGCATGAGGTGGAGTGGCGACTTGATGCCTCGTTGCGGGCGCCGGCCTGTGAGCCGGAGGAGGAGGATAGAGATGAGGTCTACCGTAGAGGGTCGCCACTTGCGGGGAGTCAGTGGTACGATCGTGAGGAGACGCCCGTCGCCTGAGTTCGAGTGGCGGCGAGCCTCTCACCACTGGATCATCCACATCCTTCACGCCGCCTGAAATAGATAAATATCCACTTCGTAAATAAACGCTACAACACTTTGATAACAGCTACTTCTCTTGTATAAAGCATAAAAATAAAAGTTTATCATTAATATACTTTTGATTGACACTTCAGCCATTTTAGAAGAACGGACACTATTCACTCTTATCACTCAGAGAAATATTTTTTCTGAGAAATACAGGATTTTTGTAAATATTATCGGCAGTAAGATGATCAGTGGTTTCATTCAGAACACTGAATAAAAAACAAACAAAAAATATAAAGATGGCAATGTTTTTGTTGTCACCTGTATTAATTTACCTTATGATGAAAACAGATTATATTTTTATTTTTATAAGAACAATCTTTTTTTCTTTCTGAAATATGATCTTACAAAAAAACCTTTTTATGGGGAGCATCTTTGAGATTATCAAACTAGTTTGGTCTTCTAATTATTCGCAAAATAACCACAATAACATTGGACATTGAGTTACCTATATCTGTGTAAAATTAGAAAGAACTTCATCTGAATATTGTGGCGGGCAGGATGACATTTTTGGGAGCTCTTTTTTTCCCGATTTCTGGCTCATCCATTTGGTTAATCCTAAAAATGTATGTGACAACATTTGTTAGGCTAAGGAAGTTGGATCGAATGACACCTTGAACAGGAAGATCGGACAAAGTTGAAAAATGAGTGTGTTTTAAGCAACAGATGTTCGGTATTTCGGAATTTTCCGGTTGAGTTATGATAATTTTTTCCATCAGTTGAATAGTACGAATTTTAAATGTGGCTCACGGTAAAGTAGGTTGGGATGAAAATCGAAATAAGTAACTGCCAATTACTCAAGAATTCATAACTTTGGTTCTACTCAATATTTTGTTTCATTTAAATCCTATGTTTTAAGTCAAGCAAACTTAAATATAATGTCAAAATTTCAAAACTCTACCATCAGCCATTGCGGAGCTTACTCCTGAAAAAATTTCATTGGGCAATGCGGACATACAGACAGACAAAAAATTTTTATAAAAGTGGATTTGGTGTCTGTTATGTATGAAACGGGAAGATATCATGGAACAGATTGATTCTATTCAATGTACAGAAAAAAAACTTTATTTTATTTATATAGATAATTTACACATGATGATATGTATGCAGATCGGAAATTTTAAATTAAATTTTAAGTGAGGTGTGCAATCGTTGTTCTACTTTTACTAATCAGTTATTTTAGAATTTTTTTTTTGCAATATAACATTATTATAAGGATGAAAAAATTGTCAGGATTCACAATCAAATCTTGTCTCGACTTCTAAACTATAGCCCCGACGATGGCCCACATATTTGGGCCGAAACGTCAGCTAACTCCTCAAAGATATATTGACTGCAAATACTGATCATATTTTTCATCCATATAATTTAAATAATTATGGAATATGAATATTATTATTCATTTATGAAATATAAAATATAATTTACCTGGGGCACGGTGGTATGGGGACTGTCCGAGGGCTGCTTCCCTCAAATATTGTTGGTACATCAACTGAGGGTGCACATAATGCGCGGGTTGAATATGGTGCCCATAGCCACTCACGTGTTGCACGACGTCACCCTGTAAAACAGAAAACTATAATTAATTTCCATTGAAATTTAATTCCAAGAACACAAATATTAAACACATAAAAAAAAAAAATACAAATATCTGCTTGATAGTTTTTATTAAAACACAGAATAGTCATCATCGGAAAGTGGTAAAGGAAGAATAAGAAACCTTCATACCACTTCTCGACTATTTATTCACTTGACATTTTGGGTTAGTCGACTATATTATGTTTTTAGATAAAATAATTTAAGAAATTGAAGTTTAGTAAAAAATTGTATTGAGAAAAATAAACATTAATAAAGCCTAAAATAATAATTTGAATAGTATACAATATACATATATAAGTTTTATAAATTATACTTTTATGACAAATTTTTTTCTGTTTTTCTAAGAATTTTTTTTTTAAATGGCTTTTAAATTAATCATATATTTATCAAATAATGTTTAGGATTATCTGGTTGGAAAGTTACAGCTAGGGGTTGTAGTTACTGTGAGAGGACACAAATAAAAATTAAAAAAAATTATTTTCTTTTGAGCTGACATTTCAGTCTAAGTTCCAGACCATCAAAGTTACTCGTATATAGGATATCAACTGAGTACTGACTCAGTACCCTGCCCTAAAGAAGATATGAGAAACTTAGTCCAAAACGTCGGCCCAAAATAACATAATTTTTTTTTTATTTGTTTTTTTTTACTATGATTGCAAACCCCAACTGTAGCTATAAATTTGTAGCGTTTAAGATTATCAATTAAATATTTAATAATTGAATAAGGATTATAGATGCTGTATTTTTTTATTATTATTATATCATTAATTAAAAAAAAAAGATCATGAAGACTGGATGGATCATAAGAAAAGTGCAGGGTCCGAGGGGATAATATGCGTTTTTTAAATAATGAATTAAATAAACTGTATACCTTTAGAACATTTTAGATTAAGAAATTAAATTAAATAGGGTGAAAGTACCAGTTATGGACATGTTCGACTTTAAATGTAAATAATAATCTTCCTTGTTGATTTAAAGGTTCAATCTTTCTAGATTGAAGAACAATACCCTTTTTTATTGACAACTGTATCAAGAAAGTTCCCAAAAGAAAATTTAAAATTCCCGTCATTGTTGTTTCTATAGTGCTCTCGAGATCAATGTGTTTCATACCTTCCTACTAACAGTTTTGCTAAGAGTAAGTCGTACATTTATGTTATCTTATCTTTGTGGTTAAAGAATTTTTTCGAGGTTTGTCCATTACTGATACCGACCCCGTCTTGTAGTAGACATCCCCCTAGTATTTACTCCTTTATATGACATTGTGTGAGGGAATGAGAAGGAATATATAGGAATGTGAGGTTGCACGATGAATTGTACTCAATTGTGCAGTGGACAAATTATTCATTGAAAAGTCTCATATCGATAAACAGTCGATGAAAGAGGAAAAAGGTCCGGTTAGGTAGGAACAGCTGGAGGAAGACACCAGAGAAGAGAGAGGGCACTTGAGGCTGAGACATTGAGGCGGAAAGACATACCTGGGAAGAGAGTCAATTTATTACAGTTGTAGAAATAAATTATTTTGTTATACAGGAATGAAAAGTCATTTATTTATTTAGTTGTCCTATATGCCTCAAGATTGAAGAATAACAAACCAGATGAGTCAATTCATTCAAAGCGTATTTACTAAATCCCACATTTCAATATATATTCTTATTGTTTCTTCTCACTCAATGTCACAAAAGGTATTAGATTCCCGAATTCCCAACGACAGTTAAACACCCTCAAAAAAGTCTATATCCAGTGCTGGGGATTTGCTTTAATATTCACGAGTGTATATAACCTAGTTCCTCTAGGAAGTATAATTTATAAAACTTATAATTTATAAGTTTTATAAATTATACTTTTATGACAAATTTTTTTCTGTTTTTCTAAGAATTTTTTTTTTAAATGGCTTTTAAATTAATCATATATTTATCAAATAATGTTTAGGATTATCTGGTTGGAAAGTTACAGCTAGGCGTTGTAGTTACTGTGAGAGGACACAAATAAAAATTAAAAAAAATTATTTTCTTTTGAGCTGACATTTCAGTCTAAGTTCCAGCCTTCCTAGAGGAAGGCTATTCGCTATTCCCGCCAAAACTAGTGCAAAAAGTTTTTTTTTAAAACTGTAGTAATACCTGCATAACTGAATATTTTTTTCAATTTTAAAGTGTTAAATAGAAAAAGGAGACCCTAGAGATTCTAAAAGCCAAACGGAGAAGTTTATAATTATAATAATTATGGCGGCATAAGCCAAAAAAAAAAAAAAAATTCCTTAGCTATGTCTGGTCTTACCCTAATTGACAAGAACATAATCTCAAAAAAATACATATATATTTTTAGTGTATTATTATAAGATTTCAAAGCCTCAAGTCTCGACAATTACAGTAAATTAAATGTTAAAACCAGGGCTTAAAACGGAAATAAAACTTCTATTTTTAAAAAGTTTTGGTATAGCTGGAATTTTAATTGTCGATAGCTTTTCAGTTGAACTTTTTCCCTTGCAACTTTTCAAGTCAAGGTTTTACAAAACTTTTATTAAAAAAAAACTTTAATTTGAAAGTTCTTTCGATTTTGCTAAAAAGTCTATCTAAAAATGACTTTTATTCATAGCGACTTAAACAAACGACACATTAGAATCGTGTGTAATTCATTTAAGACAAATAAATAACTCTAATCTAAGCCCAATTACATCTTATTTTTCATTTAACTGAACTTTTTCGAAGAACTTCAAAATATACAAGCAAAACTTTTTTTTTTTGTTCTCTTCCTTGCCTTTTAGGCTACACAGAGGTGATTTTCCCAGTCAGGGGGATAGGACAGTGGAATTATGCCGAGCTAAAATTTCCACCGCGTACCAGGATTTGAACTCGTAATATTTTTCCAGTTCACTTCGGTTTTGAGGTTGCTGGGCAACGTGGCCACTAGACCACCCCGCCGCCATATAAAACTTTTACTATAAGTCTGGAACTTTTTTTAAAATGTTCCTTTAAAGTTTCAAACCATAATAAAGAATAACATCCCATTCGTTGTTGTTTACCAAGCGTTTGTAAGTCATTTTGTTTGTTTTTAGTTAGTTTTAGATGTAAGCTGCTTTTATACATAATATCAGCTTGTAACTGTCAAGGTATCTCTGACTCTAATTTGCAATTTAAATGAATAATATTTTTCTTTTTAGAATATAACTGGTTAGTACGAAACGAAGGCATTGTTTCTGAATCTTACAATAATATCTAAACCTTAATTATTAAATTGGTATTATTTAATTTGTTAAAATTCTAAATATACCTTAAAGAAGGATGCTTAGGTTTGTCTAAACTATTATTAATATAATATAAAAATTTAAAATATAATCTATGAGGCAATTATGTAAGGATTTTGGATTTATTATAGGAATCAAGCTCAGGTATAAAGCCGTGCAAAATTTATTCTTAAGAGGTTGCGGTTATATTGCATCGAAATTAACATTAAAAGGAGAGCTTTTTGAGGCACTCTCTATGTGAAAAATTCAGTATATCTTTTAGGATATAACTTATTATCCTAGCGTTCGTAGAAGTATGTCAGAAGAATTCACTACATGTCTTGAAAAGTTTTATGGAAGAATAACAACAGAAATCTTCACAATGACTTCGGTTTCAGATTAATAATTTAACAAATAGTTCAATTTTTAATTATTAATGTAATAAAAATTATTATAATTTTTTTTATTCTATAATAATTTTAAGAAGGTGGTTAGAGATTTGGTAGCCAGGGAATAGGAACAGGTGCACAAGCACATCAAATTCCAAGCTTTATGTTTTTTAATTAATTCAAGTTATCGAGAGTCAACTGTATTATTATTCATAAATAATACTTCATAATCTACCTAAGCACACATTCAATAAAATTTTTAATATTATTCATTAATGGAATCATTCATTTTATAATGAAGTGAATAAACACCAAAAATAGAGTTTTCAATAAAGCAGAAAAAAAAAAAAAATTACTCAACACTACAATTTGAATGCTTGAATATTTCAAAAATTATTATGTATTTTATGACGAAATTCTTAAAAAAATTAATTTATCAGCCTCTCTCCCCCTCCTTCATAAAAAGGATTCCAAATTTTAGACTCAACCCTAATTCAAAAATTAACTCGGCAACGCAATATACAAATAGAGAAGTAAACATAAATTTAGAATGTTAAAATCATTACTGTTTTATTAAAAAAAATAAAATTAAAATAAAGGAATTGTCTATTTTCAATTTAATTGTTGACCTCTCTTCTCTTTAGGTGACTTATTAAGAAATAATAAATTGGATGATCATGGGATATGCTTAAATGGTACTCCCAAACAGACAGTAAAATGGGTTTTAGAGCATTTTTCTTTTTTTTACAATGTAGGAAATAAAAAACTTCAGTGCTGTTACCAGATCATTGGAAACAAAATGAATAAATTACTCTATTTATTTATTAATTAAATTTAATAGAAATTAAAAAAGAATGTAAAATTTCATCTCCTGCAAAATCATGAATTTTGAGTCATAAAACTTTTGCAGCAAAGAAGCATTATGAATAATTTTATTTTCTTCTTTAAAATGAATTTTATAAATGTCTGCTTTATCAAATTATTAAAATCCACCTAAAATTTCGTAAATCGCTTCATCTTATCGCAACCTACAAGTTTTTTATCAATGAAAATTCTCAAAAATGGAGCATTTTGTCATTAAATTATTTAATATAATGAGGCACTAAAAGCTTTCCGCTCAAACCATAAGATAATTAAATCACAAATTAAAAAAAAAAGGTGGCTTGAAAAAATACAGGACCATTTGGCAAAAAGAGATCCTGCCAAATGGTCTAATATTTTTGTGGGGCACGGTTTTTCTTGATTTTGTGATACAATTATATTTCGATTCAAGTGAAAAGCAAATGAGTGTTCATGAATATTCAGTACCTAATTAAATAGACTAACTTCTCCAGATTGAAAACGACCCAATTACGAGAATTTTTATAAATAAAAAAGTAGGTTACGATGAGATAAAACTATTCACGAGTGGATAATACTAATTTGATAAAAAGGGAGTCTGCACCACGGACTATAAAATTTTATTGTGGTAGTAAATCACCTACTATTATTTTAAAAAATTGATTTTAAATAGTTGAATTTAATTAATTTAAATTGAAATTAAGATTTAAAATTCAAAATATAATACGGTAGCAACTTTCATTTTTTTAAAAATAAGCAAAAAAAAAAATTTAACTGCGCCGATGTTTCCTCACAAACAGAGATGCAATATAACCGCAGCTCTATTACACTCTCCATAATACATTTTTTATTTTATTTTTTTAATTATCCATGCCGAACAAAATTTTAGATATAGAAAGGCAAGCGTGAGCAGAGTATAAAAATAAAAGAAAAATAGAGAGAAAAAGAAAAAAAAAAGAAGAGAAAAATGAAAAAAAAAAAGAGAGAGAGAAAACTTTACCTGGGTTTGGGTAGAATGTTGGTGGGCAGGAGGAGGGCTTTGCTGCCGAGGCCATTGCGGATTTGGGAGCAGCTCCGCCACCACACCGTGCTGTTAGTAAACCAATACCAAACCATCACCAATACCATCCAATACCAACGCGTATTATTATTATTATTTTAATTATATCTTTCTCTAACAGTTTCATGTATCAATCAGAATTGAAAAAAAAGAAAAAGAATAAATCAGTGTTTTTTTTTTAATATTTAAAATTCGAGCCAACATTAATAAAAAAAAATTTTTACAGTAGACTCTCGATAATTCGGTAAATGCATCAAGAAATTCGAAAAATACCTACAAAAGAATGGCAGAAGGGTATTTATTCATTCGATTTACGGATTAAACGTATCCATAATAAAAATAAAACCTAATACAATATATATATATATTGTACATTATTTTTTCTTTCAACAATGTTTCAATCTTTTGGACCATTTTTCAAAAGGGGAAAAAATACTTATTTAAATAAAATTAAGTTGTTATCCATGAAAAGTGGCCTCAATCGCTGAAATATCGGTGAAAGAAAAAATAAAGTATGACTTTGGATTAAATGAATTGTTATATTATTAGAAATAGAAACAAATCCTAACCAACTATATTAAAATATATATCGATAAAACCTCAAATTTTTAGGAGAGGGTTAGGGGTGTATTATTATTTTTTTTTTATTTTTATTTTTTTTTTTGTTGCTTACAAAGGTTAATTATCGGAAATAATAAATAAATAAATCTGTATCATAACGACCCATCAAGGATACTGGGTACTTTTATTTCTGCACTAATTTGTCATGAAAACTATAGTTCCAGGTTGGTGATCTCCAACTTGTTAGGGCATTTTTTTAAACATATAAACATTTTTAAACCGCATGCTGCCTCTAATCCTCGTCATTAACCTAGCTCTAGAATTAATTAATATTTAATTATTTAGGTTATGAAAATTTTTGAATATATGTTTATAGCTGTGTATTTACTTATTTATAAAAATAGCAACAGTAAAATATAAACTATTATTGCAGTCTCCGATAGTGACAGCCTTAACCTTGATGCGGTCTCTAATCATAAAAATGCTCCACACTTATGGTCTATACTTATCAAAAATAAACCAGCAACCGAATCATTTTCAATTATAGGCTTGAATTCTATAGTTAACTCACTTAAAAAGTCATATTTCTCAGAAAATAAAAAGTGAATCAATTAAAAATACAGTTTAATTTTTGTAACATAGGATATAAAATATAAAATGTAATTATATCCAAAAAAAAAAAAAAAAGATTAAATAATGCATATCAAATATGTATTTGAAAATGTGAATTTGACAAGATACTTTCACAGAAGATAGTTTAGAGTATATTAAAATGTACTCCATACATAAACATTTTAACTGTGAATTATCAAGAGTCGAATACAATAAATTTATATAGAAGTTTTTATAGAAACTTTAAATTTAATAGAAAATTTCAATTTTTATTAACTTCAAGATCCGTAATTTTATTATAATTTTTAAAAACTTATATTAAAAATTTAAAGTTTGAGAGAACCTTTCAGTTTTAAGTTACAATGATCGATTAAGCTGGATTCACACAGATTCGTGAGTACGTGATGAGATTACATACTTTAAATAGAACACTTTTATAAAATCTTTATTAAAAATATAATTTTTCCAATCTACACTATATATAATGTGGGAGTGTAAATTGCTTTACTGACAGTCATGAGAGATAGATTTTGACAAGGTATCAAACAAAGGGAAATTCATGCAAAGTGAAAACGTTCACTTTCAAAACAGATTTTGACAAACAAGGTGTAAAAAGGAAGGGAATTTCATGGAGAAGTGATGAATCATAGTTTCGATCTTTAAATTCATACTACATTAACAATAGTCATTGAAAAAATTAGATTTCAAAGCTCCTATGTTGGTAAGTTGACAGATCGAGACGGGACAAAGTCTGTTTTAAAGACCTCCTTCGGAACATAACTGGCTCAAACTAATTCTAGCGATTAACTCTAAGACATAATGGTTAGGATTTATGATATCCCTGAGATACTTATCATATATTATTGACTTTTTAAAAATTAAAATATCCCTATTTATTGAAGCCTATGATAATAAATTTAAAAAAATCTATTGAAATGCAAAAAAAACAAGAATAACACTAAGATCCCTCGAGTAACTCAGATAATATAAAAACTTCTTCATAAAAACAAAGAAATAACGTGGATATAGTGTGAATCCAGCTATAGATTCGCATAATTATTATTTTTCAAATACCAGATAAAAACCAGAAGAAAAAATAACTAAGGCTGTTTCGACTTTAAAGAAAATTAAAAAATGATATTGATTAGTAAAAATCGACTGAGGTTAATGCAAACAAAACAAGAAAATGTTAGTTGATTTATTTGAAAACTTTTTTTTTTGTTAAACCAAACATATCAAGCTGTTAAGAAGAATAAAACAACACAAAACGTTACACGCTAATTAAGGTAAAAGTACAAAAACAGTTGAGCAAAAGCTATGAGAATGACATTTCCACTTACCAATGAGGCTTCGTAAGCCGGAACGGGGAGGCCTGCCTGCATGACCTGCCCTCTTGGAGGGGGCTGGGGTGATGCCGACGGAACGACGATGCAGCCTCCTTCCGCAGCTAATCGACCTCCGGCTCTTTCAACAAACTGTAAAAACAAATCAAATGCTTATTTAATAACATAACACTCATGTACCTTGTGCATAAATTATATCACTTCACTAAATACTTTATATTTGATCAAATATAGGTTGGCCCCTAACATAAAACGAACCTCCTACCCTATTTCGAATACAAAATACCAATCTCAATTTGGCTTCTCCTTAGAGATCTATTTGAAATAAAATAATTATGATTATTTATAATCAATCAACAATTTTTACTTTATGAGTTATTCGCACATAAAATTATGAATCCATTGTCACATTTTTTTTTCAGTCTCATTTCGGGAAGTATGTTGTATACATATATTAAAAATGCTTGAAGGAGAAGACTTTAGCAAAGTTTCATGAATTCATTACAGCCATTGTGGCGATATAATCTATAGTGACACATTTTTTGTCCGTCATTTCAAAACACAAGGGCATTAATAACTAAAAAAAAAAAAAAAATTTGTTGAAAACAGAGGGGAAAAAGGTACTGAACTGTATTGTCTTCGTCTAATTATACAATGATTATTAAAATAAAAAATATTAAGTCTCCAATCATGAAGATAGAAGCAAAAATAAATTATGAAGTGACATAAAAAAGCAACAAATTTGGTTTATATTTTAATCTGATTACAAATGAACCATTCATTTTTTGTGGAAAAATGGTAATTTTGTTTATAATAATTTTAATATGTTGCAAACTTACCCTTGTACTACTCGCACCCGTAACCATAGGTTGCGGGTGCACCCTAAGAGGCGGGCTAGCTACGGAACCAGTTAATATAGACCCTTGATGTGGCGCTGCAGAACCAATAACACCTTCTCTTGCCTGCGCAGCCTGTGATCAGAAAGTAATTTATTAATAGGATTCGTATTCCTTTCCTTTATAATATTATAATCATCATACTTATAAAATACATACACTTCCGATGGCCTGTAAGATGTGGGCCTTCGGAGTCATCGGTGTAGGTGGTTTAGGAGCTTGGATTTGCTGCACTTGAGGAGGAACCAGTTTTGGACGTGGTCTAGGCATCATCTTAGCCCGCTCTGCGGCGACAGCTTGCAACAAGTGAGCTTTTGGTGGTCTTGGTATTGTACTATTGACTACGGGCTGGAACATACGATTCAATATAAGTTATACAAATCTATATAAGATAAGAACTCTACATACGAGTTCTTCTCAATTACAAATTTTATAATATATAATTTATAATACATAATATTCATAATTTATATATGCACTGACAATACATTAATTCAAGGAGATGGCCTGGGAGTCGGTCAGAAAAACCATCACATAATTTATACTCATACAACAAAAAATATTTAAAATGTTGTTAATTCAGTTTAGGTCTTCACCGTTGCTGCATGAGCCATAACCTGTTTTGAAGAGCCGGAGGACCTTGCTCTTACAGTAAATCCTACAATGTGGGTTGCAACTTGATTGAATAAATAATTAAATATAATTTGAATTTGATTTTCGACCAACTTCTGGACTATTTCCTTCTAGATTTATAATTTATATTTTATCATATATTTTTTATTATCATTATTATATTAATATGTATTAAACTGAAATAATATTATTGTGAATATTACCTTTTGAGGGAGTCGAGGAGGCGAGGCAGGCTTGGGTATCGCATGTGGGGCCTGCTGAGGTGGTCTTACGACACTAGGCCTGATGGCAGCTACAGGTGCTTTGGTGATCCCGTCTTCTAACCTCATCCGTTTCTCCGGAGGAGCATCACTGTCGATGCCACCGACAGGAATGTACTGCCCCTCTTCTCCCTCTCTCATTGGGATTAACAACCCAGTGACTGGGTCGATGAGGTTTGTCGGCTCCCCTGGCCTCTGCTGCATGATAGGACCGACCTTTATTTCAGGCTTTGACAAAGGTGTAAGTTTGTGGATCGGCTTGACAATCTGCTGTGCTTGAGATATAATTGGTTGTTGAGGCGGAGGCACTGGTGGTTGCTGCTGCTGCTGCTGCTGCAAGGCAAGCTGAGGCTGAGACTGGATTTGTGGCTGGGTTCGAGGTGGACTAAGTAATTTTGGAGGTTCCTTTTGGAGAGGCTGCTGAGGTGCTAGCACCACCACTTCGGGTTCAGGTTGCTTCTGTGGCACCAGCTGTGTCACCTGCACTGGTGGCGGTTGTACAGGAGGCGGAACTGGCGCCTGAGGTGATGGAGACACCAGAGCAGCTGCAGGTGGTTCTGGTGTAGGAACTGATGTAGGCTGTTGAGTATGAACTCCGGGTTGAGGCGTAGGAGGATTCTGCGGAGAGGCTACTGGTTGAGGAGTAGGCGAACGTTCACTTCGGACCGGCTGTGAGGCGACAGCTTGTTTCCTTCTAGGTGACTTTCTAGTTGTTTCGACAACCGGTGTAGAGAGCAAGGGTGCAGTACTCCTTGTTGCTCGCCTACTAGGTCTACCAGGTCCTCTTATTATTAGTTCTTCAACTGAATCATCAATCATCGTCCTTGTTCCATCCTTCTCCTAAAAAATAAGTACAGAATTTAAATCCAATGTTACAAAAAATGGTAAATATTTTTAAAGGAAAACTTTTAAGGATATAAAAAATAAATAAATAAATAAAGTGTCTTTCCACATTTTTACCTTTTCCTTTTAATAATTAAAGTTAAAAAAATTACCTGCAACCGCCTCGATTTGCGAGTCGAAGGAACTATTGATGACGAAGACTGTGACGGCTGCTCAGGTTTAATGGTCAGTATCAGTCGCGGACGCTCCTCTTCCGAATCATCCCGGAACTCATACACATCAGCCGGGACCTGTGGTCGAGCAGGTGGGGCAGGACTGCTAACTACTGCAGTAGCGTGGCGACCGCCTCTTCTTGTAGTCACGCCACTTGCACCACCTCGCCCCAACTTCCTCCTCCGTCCACCTCGCCCACGGCCACTTCCACTCGGTGGTATTGATTTCTCGCTCGGTATAACTGTAAAGAAATTAACTAAATTAGTCAAAAAACTTCAACAATAATGATATCTTTATCATTTGGCTATTTAAACATTATTGAAATTCTTAATAACAGTTATGATTTATTCAAGATAACAACTAAAAGAAAAAAATCCTGAAAAAAGAAATTTCTATAAATAAATAAATTAAAAATTTAATCAGAAGTGTGAAATTATTTCTGTTAAGAAGAATCTGAAAATTAAGGAAAATATTAGTAAAAAATTTCACACAACTTGATTTTTTGTCATTATTTTGAAGTAGATAAGAAATAATTGATATAACATTAAAAATCTATGTTTGATCATTTAGTAGTTACCATGTTTTTCATAAGTATAGCTATTCAGATATCAATAAATGTGAAGTAATAGACATAAAAAGAGTTAAATTCTAAATTACCTCTTTCATCAGAAGACGGAATATCTTGTTCTAGTTCTTTCGAGGATTTGGGAGTTTTTGAATCTGGATTATGAGGAGAGAGTTGTTGCTTTACTTCAAGTTTAGCATTCGGTGGTGTCTTAGGAATCTCAATCTCCTCTTTCTCTATTTTCGACTCTTCCTTAGGTGTCGTTACTTCGTCTCCTCTCTTTTCCTCTTTCACTTCCGTCTTCACAAGTTCATCAGATTTTTTGTTTTCATCAGGCAACAATAAAGGTTCTTTTTTTATTGGTTCTTCTTCTTCTTGCTTTAGAGAAGAGTTTGTATTGGAATTTACATCATTATTACTTTCTTCATTTTCTTCTTTGACTTTAGTCTCATTTATAGGAGTAGGCTTTTCAGATTCTTCAGGAGCAGATATAGATTTTTTCCGCAACTGTAATTCTCGAACAACTTGATCTATAGGTCTTGGAGTTTCAGATTTTATTTCCATATTTGTAGTGTTAGGATGTGTATTGCCTAAAACTTTGTTAGTTGCCTTAAGGGTGAGATCTTGTATGACCGCATTCAAAGGCTTGTTTTCATCAATGTTGGTTTTTGTGTTAGGCTTAGATTCAATTAGCGGAGGCCTAATTTGCTGAACTTCGTCTACAGTCGTCTTCTTTAGAGGTAATGGGTTTTCATTATTTGGCAACTCAATTGAATTAACCTGAATTTTCGGAGATTGTAGCACCGACATTGATTCCTGCACAGCATTAGTATTAAATTCAACACTACGGATATTATTCTGTTTCTCGGCACTATTTTCTGGTTGAAACGGAGATTTACTGATGATTTCATTAGTTTTTATTGTAGATACATTTCCACCTTTTTGAGTGAGTGCAACAGGTGCACTTTGAATAGGCAGACTTGGTGAAAGATTCATAACCTTTTCTGGATGAGGAACCTGACTCGGGCTACATTGAAGTAGATGAGTATTAGGCAAATGCTGAGGAGGTCTTACATGATATTGTTTGTTTAAGGTAGCATCTGATGTGTTGACCGTCTGCAACAATGGTATTGAAGCCGAAGGAGGTCTAATAGGAGATTGTTGTTGTGGCATTGGTGACCTGATATTAGGATTTTGAACAGGCCTAATTACTTTCAAATTTTGAGGACTTACAGGTGGTTGTGGAGAATGTTGAAGATTTTGAGTCACCACGTGAAGTTGTTTCTGATTCTGTATTGTACTCTGAGGGTTCTGTATTGTATGAACAAGAGGCCTAGGAGATGTAGCCAAACCTGCCTTAACGAGAGGAGTCAGCTGAGGAGTCTGCAAAGACATTTGACCAGTTGGTTTAACAGGGAGGTGAGGAGGAATAAGGTGTGGTAAAGGGTTTGGCATCCTTCCTTGGTAAGGAGAGATATGATGTAATGGAGGCTTCGATTGTAACGATGCAGTTGCCGTTGTCTGGGGTGCATGGACCACAGGAGGACTGTTCAGTTTTGGATGAGGTTGAGTATGCTTCAAAACACTTTGATCCAATGACTTAATCACTGGAGAATTTATGACTTGAACACTCAATGGCTTCACGACCTGCGCTGTTTGAGGCTGAGCTTGAGCTTGATGAACTAACACAGTATTGTGGTGCTGTGGCATAACCTGCTGGTGGATAATCTTTTCAGATTTCTGAAAGTTGGTAGAAGCAACAGAAGGTGCATTGGTGGGCTGATCTGCAGACTTCTCTTGAAGCACTGGTTTGATAACCTGCTGCTGTTGGTGAATCTGTTGCTGATGCAAATGCGGCTGGTGTTGAGAGTGATGTAATTGCTGAGGAGGATGTGATTGCTGCTGTTTTTGAAGCTGTTGGTGTTGGAATTGTTGAGGTTGGATTGGTTGTTTTTGTAGCATTGGCAATTGTGGCTGAAGAGGGTTTTGCACTGGATGTTGAGTCTGGTTCTGGTTTTGCACGGGATGCTGAGTCTGATGCTGGTTTTGCACTGGTTGTTGAGAATGATGTAGGTTTTGCACTGACTGTTGAACCTGATGATGGGATTGCACTGAATGTTGAGAATGATGCTGGGTTTGCACTGGCAGTTGAGTCTGATGCTGGGTTTGCATAGGCTGTTGAGTATGATGCTGAGATTGTACCAGATGTTGAGAATGATGCTGGGATTGTACAGGCTGTTGAGTATGATGCTGGTTTAGAACTGGATGTTGAGTCTGATGCTGGGATTGCACTGGCTGTTGGGTCTGGTGCTGGGTTTGCACTTGCTGTTGAGTATGATGCTGACTTTGTAGTTGCTGTGGTGCCTGTGGTTGATGCTTACTTGGCAATGGAAGTTGAGGTTGAAGTGATGGCGGTTGCTGTGGCTGTTGAGACTTTTGTAACTGTTGGAGTGGTGGTTTTTGCAACACCTCTTTCTGCTGAATCAACTGTTCCTTTTGCTGGTTTTGGAGCTGTGGTTGAAGCCGAATGTGCTCTTGCTGTTGAATCAACTGTTCCTTTTGCTGGTTTTGGAGCTGTGGCTGAAGCCGAATGTGCTCTTGCTGTTGAATCAACTGTTCCTTTTGCTGGTTTTGGAACTGTGGCTGATGCCGAATGTGCTCTTGCTGTTGAATCAACTGTTCCTTTTGCTGGTTTTGAAGCTGTGGCTGATGGCGAATATGCTCTTTTTGTTGAATCAACTGTTCCTTTTGCTGGTTTTGGAGTTGTGATTGATGCCGAATGGGGTCTTGCTGTTGAATCAACTGTTCCTTTTGCTGGTTTTGGAGCTGTGACTGATGCCGATTGTGCTCTTGCTGTTGAATCAACTGTTCCTTTTGCTGGTTTTGGAACTGTGGCTGATGGCGAATGTGCTCTTTTTGTTGAATCAACTGTTCCTTTTGCTGGTTTTGGAGCTGTGATTGATGCCGAATGGGCTCTTGCTGTTGAATCAACTGTTCCTTTTGCTGGTTTTGGAGCTGTGGCTGATGCCGAATATGCTCTTGCTGTTGAATCAACTGTTCCTTTTGCTGGTTTTGGAGCTGTGATTGATGCTGAATGGACTCTTGCTGTTGAATCAACTGTTCCTTTTGCTGGTTTTGGAGCTGTGATTGATGCCGAATGGGCTCTTGCTGTTGAATCAACTGTTCCTTTTGCTGGTTTTGGAGCTGTGGCTGAAGCCGAATGTGCTCTTGCTGTTGAATCAACTGTTCCTTTTGCTGGTTTTGAAGCTGTGGCTGATGGCGAATGTGCTCTTTTTGTTGAATCAACTGTTCCTTTTGCTGGTTTTGGAGCTGCGATTGATGCCGAATGGGCTCTTGCTGTTGAATCAACTGTTCCTTTTGCTGGTTTTGGAGCTGTGGCTGAAGCCGAATGTGCTCTTGCTGTTGAATCAACTGTTCCTTTTGCTGGTTTTGAAGCTGTGGCTGATGTTTTACTGATTGAGTTAGTAATGTAGTATGAGACAAATTATCAATATGTTTGTTACCCTGGACTTCCTTCACATCTATTTTAATAACTTTATCAGACATTTCTATTGATTCGGCAGACTTAACAGTCTCTAAGCTAGAATTAGAAGTTTCTAATTTATCTGAAGAACTGTTTTTATCACTCTTACTTGTTTCAAGCTCTTCATCTTCATCATCATCTATTTCGATGGGCTTATCCTCATTCAATATTTTCGGGATTGGGTCTTTAGTTACTGATTTCAGTGGGTCATCAGACTTATTATTTTCTATCACTGGTGATTTTATGATTGCTGGCTTCTCAGATGGGTGTTCTAACTGTTCTGTTTCTGAATCAGTTTTGTCAGAAGGTGGATCTTTTTTAACATCAGTAGAAATAGATTGTGTTTTTTCTTGTTCTTTGAGAGAGGACTCAGTCGAACAAGCAAGAGACATAATCCTTTCCTCTAAGCCTTCTCTCGTATCATTATTGGGACAAAAAGAAACATTTGCTGTTTCAGGAGATTTTGTAGCTTTTGAAAAATCAATTGGATCAAAAGTGTCCTCAGTATCTGTATCGATTTGCAAATCTGGTTCGGAAACAGGAGTATCAGGTTTAGTGGTGTCGTCAGAATATCTCTCAAAACTCGAACCAAAAGTTTCTTCCATTAGAAGTGCCGCTACGGCATCCTCAGTCTCCTCTTGTGAAATGATAGGTGTGGGTTTGTCTCCAGAAGTTACATCTTCTTGTTTCGGCTTTTCATCGAATTTTTCTTGAGGAAGAGGAGAATCCTCAATGGTGGATTCTGAAATACTTTTGACCGCGGTTTCATGAATAGTTTCATCCACTTCTGTTCCAAAACCAGGTATATCTGGTTTCTTAGTAGGTGTTAGTTGTGCAGGAGGGCTGTCCAGTAAGCTAGAGAGAGAAGAAGAATGTTGTCTAGGTAATGATATATCCTCCTTTTTAACATTTTCCTCAAAGTCTGTTTCCATTTTGCTTTCCTCATCCTCTTTTTCAACATCTGTTTCCCTTTCTGTGTCTTGTTTCGTTTCGGGTTCGGATTCCTTTATTACACTTTCAGCTTCTGATCTTTTATAATCAGATGTAGAATCTTGTTCAATGCTAGCAGAAAAGAGGGGTGGTAATGTTTCTTCATCAATAATACGATGATGCTTAATTTTTTCGTCTCTAGATTTTTTCCTCTTCTTCTTCTTTGTTTTCACAGGTTCTTCAGTGATATCCTCTGATGTATCAAGCAGTTTTGCTTCTAAGGCTCGACCAGCTTCATCTAATTGCTCTCTTAGTTTCTTTTCCTTACGTTTCTTTTCTTTTTTCCTGATGTTTTCCCTTTCAGACTCGGAATCAGAACCATAAACTTGGGATACTTGCCACTTACTCATAGCAGCTTTTTCAGAGTCATCAGATAATGGCCCAAAAATATCTTCAAATTTTTCTTCTCTTTTGTTTGAGGAGCCTTCTCTTTCACTTTTCTTTTTTCTAGATTTTTTCTCATCATCATCATCCCGGTGGGATTTTTTCTTTTCCTTCTTTGATGAATGCTTTCTGACTATTATCGTACCATCTTCACTCACTTCATAATTTTTCTTCTTAGCTTTCTTCTTATGATTCTTCTTCCTAGGTTGTTCAGAGGAAACACTGTTGCAAAGAGGCATCCTAAGCAAAGTTTCAGGTGAAGACTGCAGTTGGAGTTGCTTTTGATCATGATCGTTGCTGGCAAAATGGTTCATCTCAACTGGACGACTAGTAAACACATCTGTTATTTTAACGGGTTCTATGAAGGGTTCTACAGCAATCGGCTCTGTCTTGACAGAATCTTCAAAACCTAAGTCACCTTCACTATCATCGGACTGAATCCTTGAAGGTTTCTGCCTTGGTGTTGTTTGTCTAGTGCTGTCATCTTCTGATGTATCAGACATTATTTTTCTGGTTTTCATGTCCGATTCGAAAGAGATATTTCTTGATGATTTAATTTTAGGTGTACTATGTTTTAAAAGGGAGTCATCTTCTGAAATATCAGATATTATTTTCCTTGAACTCTTTGTTTCATAATCTGAATACTTGTTACTGCGCGAACGAGGAGTTGTTATAGTATCATCTTCGGAAGTATCGCACAGAACCTTTCTTGTTCTCACCCTTACATCATTTTCAGAACATGCTTCATCTTCCGAACTAGTTATTAACAATTTGTTTGATCTTCTGCTCCCTCCTTTTTCTGAATCTGAGTCTTCATCATAAGAAGTTGACCTTTTCTTTTCTTCTCGTTTGGCTCTGCTTGCTTTGAGCTGATGGAATTTCTCTTTAAGCTTTTCTTGCCTTTTCTCTTCTTCTTGCTTTTGCATGTTCTTGGTAGATCTAGCCTTGACTTTATCATACATGGAAATATAAGCTGGCTCATCATCGACAATATCAAATATTGAATGTTGCCTCTTGTTGGCTTTTGCTTCTTCATCACCACTGCACAAGTCACTTTCACTAGCAGTGCCATTTTCCCTGGGCCGGCTTTTGAATTTTCTTTCCTCCTTCCGTTTTTCTCCACTATTCCTTTTCTCTTTGCGTATAGCTGGTTTAGACATTTTGTCGTCGCATTGGAGGTTAGGGTCAATCATTGAATCTTCCTTTTTTCTCTGTTCACGTTCTTTGTCTTCTTTGATCTTTTCTTCAAGAAGTTTCGTAAATCCTTTGTGCTTTTCACTGCTGCTCTTCCTACTGCTACCACTGCTCCTACCACTGTCCTTGGAATCCCTCCTTTCAGGCTTACTCCTTTTGGCATCATCCACTATTTCCAAGCTGTCTTGTGAACTTAACCTTCTCTTACATCCAATGGTAGCAGGCCAATTACTTCTTTCTTTCCTTTTTTCTTTCTTAGCATGATGTTCTTCATCGAAGTTTGGTTTCCTATAATCAATACTTTCCAAGCAATAATCATCGTGATCACCATTGACCTTTCCCTCAGTTAAATCAAACTCTTTGCTCCTTTTCAATTTTTCTATTTCCCTTTCAGTAGATTTATCTTCGGAATCCCTGACCTTAAATATACTGTCCTGTGACTCACGATCTTTTTTCTTATCCTTTTCTTCCTTCTTCTTTTCTGTTATTCTAATATGTTCTTGGTTTTCGTTGTCCTTTTTCCTAGAGTAGTCTCTATATCGGTAATTTTCATCTTTAGACTTCAAACAATCAAACAGATCAGGTTCTGATTTTCTTTCATCTTTATGTTTCCCTACTTCTTCTCTTTGGCGATGTTCCTCTTTCGGTTCTTTAGTACGACAATTTTCAATATTTATGAGGTCTCTTTTTCTATCGTTATCTCTATGCCTTTCATGTTTATACTTGACTATATCTGAAGATGAATCGTTTTTCTTTTCGAGATCTGACTCATCATTGATTCTTTTGGACCTATCAGTATATTTATCATTATCGAAATATTTATCGACACTATCTTTTCTCCTTTCATTACTACCTTTACTCCTACCTTCAGCACTTTCTTCTTTCCGCCTCTCAAAGAACATTTCATTATCCTTTTTACTTTCTCCATCTTTTGTCAATTTGAGATCATTGGAGTCTGATTCTGAATTTCTAGATTCATCAAGAGATGGATCCTTTCGTCTGTCATTGTGCTTAATAAAGGTATTAATATCGCTGAGATGTTCGGAATGAAATACATTTTTAGAACTTTCTTTGGAAGAACGTTCTTCTTTTCGCTCCCTTGATTTGCTATGAAAGGTGTCCAAATGATCACTTTTCTGTTTATGGTCATCTGATTGTTCAAGCTCTTTTCTAATTCTCTTTTCCGAGGACTCTGAACGCTTCCTCTCTTTATGCCTATTGTTTTCTGGTTGGTCAGGACTTTTTCTGGATTTATGCTTTGAAGAAGATGACGATTCTGAATGATCTGAATCCTTATCCCTTTTCCTATCCTTCTCTGAATGATCCCTTCGATGTTTAATGGTGTCATCTGTTTTTACAGCAGTGGAATCTGAATCCCTTCTGTCTTTATGATGCCCATAAGTCCTCTCTGCAAAACCAAAAACTTTCTTAAACAAGGAATGTTCTTTGGATATTTCATTCTCAGAATTCTTTCTCCTTTCGGAATCTTTATGTTTGACGATTTCGACTTTGATTTCATTTTCTTCGTTTTGTTTTTTGGAATTCCTAGGTTCGGAGAGATCATGGTTGGCTTTTTTATCTTTTATCCTATGAACCTCGGAATTTTCGGGACTAATTCTTTCAGATTTCTTTTCGGAATGTTCAGAGCTATCTCTTCTTCTGTCCTGGTGATCCTTCTTTTCCTTATGCCTATTTACATTCTGAATATTGCTTTGATCACAAGTTTCTTTCTTTTTATCTAATTCGACAACCTTGACGTCTTCGTCCTTATCACGCTTGTCTACAGAATCTACTTCCTTTTTTATATCAGGTACTTTTTTGCTATGTTTCGGATTGTCAGATGTATCTATACTCTCTCGGTTTCTTCTTCTATCCTTTTCAGAATTAACACCGAAAACATCTTTTTTCTTTTCTTGATCACCATTTGGCCTAATGTTTGATTCGGTTTCTTTTCTCCTTTCGATACTATCACTAACAATTTTTCTACTAATTTTGTCAGGTTCTGAAAGGAGTTTTGGCATTTCGATATGATTTTCTTCGAAACTTTTCTTGTTTTCATTTCTTTTATTAGTTTCTGATTCAGTTTCAGAACTACCTCTCCGTTTTTCAGAAGGGTCCTTGGATCTTTCACAATTGATTTCTTTATGTTCAGAACTACTTCTTCTTTTTTCTGAGATACTTTTCCGCCTTTCAGTAATTTGGGAATCTCTAACTTTATCACACTCACTTGTGTCCTCACGTTTGACACTATCCCCACTTTTGACACTTTCTACAGATTCGTCTCTTGATTTTCTTCGACTTTCATCTTTCTTGTCATCGGAGCTCTCTCTCCGTACAGGGGTATTGGTCTTGACCTTGGTTATTAAAGGCGGAGGTGGTTGCTCTTTCTTAATATCCAAAGGTGGTTTACAAGGTACTGTTGCCTGCTTTACTGTTGACACTGCAGAGGGCAATACTTTAGTGCAAGTCAACCTGATATTTGATTCACACTTCTCTGCCTGGGGGGATGAGATCTTAGGCAGAGGGAATTGTCTTGCAGGAGTGCAATTAGTAAGGAATGTAGTAGCTGTTGGCTTGATTTCCGTTGCTGCCACCGTTACTGTAGTCGACGTAGGTGCCGTTGTTGTGGCCACACTCGTCGTCGGTTGAACTGGTGGGTGACTTGGAAAGGGGTACTGCAATCCCTTAGCAGCTGGCGAGGACGGGCTTTTCACGATCGGGGAGCTCATTGGCGACAGGTCTAGTCTTCCCCTGAGCAGACTTGGCCTGGCAGGTACAAATTCTCTAGGTTCATATTTTTCACCAAAATTTTCTAACCTTTTGGAGTCTTCATCGAACACTGACCTCTTAGCAAGAACTGATTTAACAATTTCTGAAGGCTGAAGCTCATGGAGGTCAAGCTCTAGGAGCTTATGCCTCACTTTGAGAGTGGATAGGTCAACTTTGGTGAGCCCAGCCCTGGATCCACTGCTCCACTTTTCATATTTTTCATCAAGTGATCGCAACCTTTCCTCCCACTCAGGAGACGGTTCGGAATCTGAGGAGGATGAATGGGTTTGAGGACTTGCTGGCGGACTAGGGGGTGCAGGACGTGGGCTCAACACCTGAGATGCGAACCTCGGGAGGGGAAGGGATAGAGGATCAGGTGGCCTGGACTCTCTCGGCCTTCTCGGCTCAACAGGACCTAAGTTCTCGGGCCTCTCGTCGCACAAAGGCGTTCCTGGCCTCGAACTCTCTCCACTTTGACTCCTCCTGTGTTTGTTGCACCTTCTTCTATTGGTGCCTTCCTCTCCTGAGCTCGTGCAATCCTCTAATTGTTCGAGAAGTGACACTCTTTCTTTCTGAAGATGGCGGATATCTCCAGTTCCCGTAGAGGGGGTATTGTTTTCTTCTACTTGAGTCATATCTTCATAACTCCTGAAAAAAACAAAAAACAATGTAGTTAAATCATCCTGTCTAATACAAACTGAATTGGATATTGCTGTTAAAAGATTTCCAATACCTATACGATGGCCTCCTTTCATATTCCTGGCCTGTAGCAGTAGATGAAGGATAATCCTGAAATCTATTGCTAGAATGCCTGGACCTTGAAGGAGAGGAACTGCGAGCATAGCTACTACTCCTGCTGGTGCTGTACCGAGAGCAGCTGTTGTACCTGTTGGTAACAGAATTACCTGTACCAGTACAAGGTGCTGTAGTTGAAGAGGACGGACTCTCAAACACCCGCAGATTTTGAGGAGAACCTGCTACACTACTGCTGCTGACCGAAGAAAACAAAACAAAGTGTAAGAACCTTTCGCTTACCATTATAACTAATTGTATGATGGTTTTCAAAATAAATAATAACCTGTTTTCAAATGGTGGATGAGTAGACGAACTAGATTGTTTCTCCATATGGTCATAGAAAGATTCCTGACATTCTCTGGAGGCATAATCTACTTGCAACTTCCTACCACGGAGAACAGCACCTCGCATTTCCTTCACTGCTTGTTGCGCATAGGTAATCTGTAATTATATATTATCAATGAAAGTGTCTATCGGAGGTAATAATAAAAATTATCACAAAAACAAAATCAATTTTTAAAACATTCACCTGTTCGTAAGATACAAGTGCTTGGCCTCTTGCCCGATCTATAACAACATGTGATACAGGACCGAACTGCCCGAACTGTTGACTAAGGTATTTTTCTGACACGGTTTCTAAAAAAAAAAAAAAATATATAAAAACATCAAAATATTATTTTAAAACAAACAATTACTTTTACTACTGTAGGCTATTAAATTTCACAATAATATAATAATAATAATAACAGTAATTAATGAAGTGAACTAACCAGCGACTCCGTCGACCCAAACGCAGCTGGTATGCATGGACTTGCCGAAGCCTAACTTGACCCTGTTGCCGCTGTTGCCGACGTGCTCGCCGTCCAAACTTCTCATAGCTCTCACGACGCTCCCGATGTCCGAGAACTGACAGAAAGCGTACGACGACGATGTACCCTGCTTCTTTATATCAATATCCTACGGATTCAACACTCATTTTGAAACTACACTCATTTTATTTATTTATGACTTTTGATTCAAAATTATCTACTTTTTTAAAAATAATATTGTTCATATTTTTTTTCCTTTTCAATTATTAAGTTTATTTTCAAATATAAATATATGTATATATATATTTTTTTTTTTTACAAACATAAAACCAATGTAAATTCAAATGAATGTTTCAGCACCGTTCAGCTTAACTAAATTTTTATGTATACATAGAACGGGGCATGACAAGAGACTTCTTTATGACTTTTACTTTCTGACAATGTTATCAACATTTATATAAATGAATTTTAAATATATGAAAAAATGAGGTTAGAATGATAGCAATGTAGGTCAAGTTGGATTAATTTTGAAATAGTGCTTTTTTTTTTACTAATTAACTTTTTTAAAATAAATCAAACATGACTAAGACCACTTTCATCTCTAAACCTCTCAAATAATCCAACAATAAAATATATAAAAAAGCCTCGATTAGGAGGAGAATTTATAAATAGGACTAATATTAATCAGTTAAGAGAGCTACTTACAATTATTTCACCAAATTGATCGAAATGTTTCCTAATTTCCTGCGTTGTAATGTCCTTATCCAAATTTCCAATAAAAAGGGTTCTAGTTGCTTTTGGATGGAATTCATCCTGTTCTGCCTCGAATGGCCTAAAAAGAAAAAAATACATTACAAATAAAAAAATATGAACAAAGTACGGAAGTTAATTGAAATTCCAAAGAGCTTAAAATAAAATTAATAACTAAATATAAATAATGTTGGACTCACGACTCACCTAAATTCATTGTCATCAACATCATAACCTTGATACGGGGCTACTTCTATCTTACAACCGAAGAACAATTTGTCGTGCGAGACCTGAAGGGCCTTGTCCACATCCTCCGGCTTCTTAAAGGAAACTAGGGCATAGCGGTCGACGCCTTGGCCGACCACTTTCACCCACGTCACCTTACCATGCTTTTTGTACTCATGGTACAGCCCGTCCTTCAGGCTCGTGTCTGTTAAAAAAATAATAACAATAAATTATAAATAATATTTCAGTATTATACAAATAAGCATATAGAGCAAAAAAATAAATAAATGTTAAAATATAATTTTTCTGCCTCACCTGATGACCTCGCCGGAAGGTTTCTTACACAGATCGCCAGCGGCCTTCTATCTTCAGAGTGTACTGCTGGGCTATTGCTATTTGTATGATTAGCGGCGCTCGGCTGCGCTCCACTACTTCTTATATTACTTTGTTGACTATAAACAAAATGATAAACAACATTGAATGTAACTATTTTAAAAGTTATACTAAAATATAATATAAAAATGTGGTAAGTGTATCGAAATGACACAAACTCTTATATTATATGTACAATTACAGTAACCACACAATGTTCTGTTTCACAGAGAAGAAATTCATAATAGTTAGTACTTAGTGATTTAATCTTTTGGAATGTTATTTAATGACATTTTGCTATAAACCGTTAATATACAAGTTTTAAATTGTTGCTAAGATGTTATAAATGAACAAATTTTTTATGTAGTTATAAACTTATTCAATCTAAACTAAGCTAAAACATTCAATGATGCAGTTTTTCTTTTAGACAATTTTTTTTTTTTGAGAGAGGGAGGAGGAGTGAAAAATTGGTCTTTGAAAGTTGAAAATATTTTTAAAACACTTAGCTAAATTAAAGAATGAGATTTCAGGCATTATCATAAAGTATTTGGTAAGTATTTATTAAAGTAAACTACAAAGTTGCATTACCCTCATTATTAATAATGACAATGAACATGTGGGAACTTAATAAAATAATACAAAACTGTATATAGATTTTATTACTACTAACAAATTTCATCAACACAAAAATTAATAAATTAAAGAAATTATATATATATATATATATATATATATATATATATATATATATATATATATATATTATGTGACTTGCTACAGTTTTTGGAAAGTTTCCACACTTATTTAATTCATTTTATTTTGTTCATATATATTTTCAAAGAAATATATGTGAAACAAAAAATATAAAATTAGATAGACTAGGTATAAATATACCTGTGATGCGTGGAACAGGATTTTTCGGAGGTTGGAGATGATGATGCAGTCGAACAAGTGCTCGACCCTGACTGACTCGACGCTGAACTAGAACGGGATCGGCTTGAATTAGACCCAGAATCACTTCCTGACCTGTCAAGAGAAAATTTAACATTAAGTTTGTTATTTTAAATAAGGTTCAAAACATTCTTAGATGTTTTTTCAACAGCTCTGTTTAATCTTCTTCCATGAACAGAATATCTTAAACAGAAGCTGACACAAAAAATGTTCAAAAAAAAAAAAAAAAAATTATAGTTCAAATAATTAACTTAATTTATTAGTTTTGAGGAATTTATATTATAAGCATGTTTTATTTCCTGGCATCTTACCTCCATCAAAGAGGTAAAACTAGCTCGAGTTGGATGCTGTTTAAAATAAGAGAACCAATCCATATTGCACTCATTTTAAGTAAATTAAACTCTAAACTTAATGGCCTTTCTAAAATATGGAAGCATTTAAATAAATATATAATTTTTTTTGTCACTGATCTCATTTTATCACGCCAAAGTATTGCTATTATATAAATAGATTGGTCAAAAATTAACTTTAATGTAATTTGACTCTTAAAGAAAAACTTTGTGTTATATTTAGAATATTTTTTCCTCTCCTCCCCCTCATCTTTGATAGTTGATTGAAGTTGACTTGGACCAAGAGATAGTTCTCATTTTTTCATATTTTTTTTGGATTGGCTCCCTTCTCCTAATAGCCACCCGGTTGTTTATGATATTCTGCCACAGAAAAATTGAGTAATACATTATGACACTCAATTTAGTATTTTCTAGTGATGCAAATAAAAAAATAAAAAACATAGAAGGAAGATCTGGTAGTGCTTTGCACCTTAAATCAAAACATGAAAAATAGTTTTAAGGGCTCAATGCTTGCTTGTTAAAAATCATAAAATGGCACCCAAACACAACCAAATCTTCCGACCTTCTCTTTTAATGGTAATTTAATTTTTTTTTTTTTTAATTTGAAATGATGAATAACACACTGAATTGTGATATAGTCATAAACAAGGTATTTTGGTTTTTATCAGCCATCTCTTAATTGAGACTGAGAGTAGAGTAAGTTATGACATTTTGACGAAGCCATCATCTCCTCACCTCTAACGACCTCTAATGAGCTTCATCTTATGGTGAGGGACTGCCGTCAGCTGCAGTGCCACCTGGGGCTGAGGAATCACTGCAAGACAATAAGGGCAATACGGCGATGACTTAACCAGCCATACCAATCCTCCACGGTCGAGCGACCAGATAACCTTTGCCATTCCATCCTGTACATTATCACTCAGGCTACCCATTTATTCTGAAAGCACCCTGCATAAACGAGATGTGACCAACAAAAAAAAATATTTTTCTCTTTTTTTTCCTCTTATATTCATTACAAAACCCCAGCGTTGATAAATGATGATGAATAAATAGATGGGTACATACCTGGACTTGGAGTGCTTCTTGTGTACGATTACAGGAGCGGGTTCCTGGTAGGAGATGTCCGGAGTGGACGGCGGGTACCGGGGCGAGGGGCTGTCGTAAGTCCACGTTCCGGACCGGCTGCTGCCGTGGTGGCTGCTGCTGCCTCCGCTCCGGCTTACCACGCTAGAACAAAACACAATAATGTATAAAAATATACAAAAAATAAATTATAAAAACAAAAATATCTTAATGATAACTGCAGTATTTCACAGAATTCCAAATTTCTCTTTTTATTGATTTAAGATGTTATAGCATTCTAATAGAAATGTCACAAAATATAATGAAATATTTCTCATATTGGAATGAGTGGTCGTAGACCTTCTTCAAATCTGTTAGAGAATAATTTGTCACAGTTGTGGATATCAAATAATTTCCTATATCAAACAATGTTTAAGTTGATATTAAAAGAAAAAAACTGTTAGAATAGTTCTTTTGGATATAAATTTCTTATATTTTTTCTGAGGGAACAGGGTAGCTCAGTGGGTGAGCACTGACTTCCAGAGCTCAAGGTGCTGGGTTTGAATCCGGCTAATGATTAGTAATTTTTCATTACCTGTAGATCCACCCTGGGATCAGGAGACCCTCCAGGGGCACACCCAACCTCTGTAAAGTGGGTACCCTTAATTAAAAAAATAATTAAAGGGAAAAACCTGGCGGTTGAGTGTGATATCGGCCCAATCATCTTCCTGCACAACCGTTGACCTTGTAACAGTACTTCCTCACATAGTACTGCACCCAACACCCTTCATGGGTTGTAGTGCTACAGGTTTTTTTAATATTTTTTCTGAACATGTGCTAAATAATATATTATGATAGTTTCAAGTATTTAGCTTAAATAACCCACATAAACAAATATGGATCAATGAGAAAAAAAAAAAATTATTTTTCCACTTTAGGGGGCCTTCAGCCCGAACTAAGGGCAACTACTATGTGATGTTTGTGTGTCAATATATCATGGTGGTAGGAATTTAATACAATATTATATAATTTATAACATCAGCCTCAACTAGTCCTTAATACCAGTGATGCGGCTGAGTGAGCGTTGCTGGGATCTCTCTAGTCCTAGTGTCCTTCCACGAGTGAGGGAAAAGGTTTGGCTCGGATTTCTTCCGAGTGAATGAATTTTATAAATATTGTATAAAAGTATGCCTCTATTTAGGATGTTATTTTGATCATGGATCAAATTCCGGAACTGAAATGACACAGAAATCAAACTAGATGAAAAAGGGGACTCCCTTCTTCCTTTCAACCGATTTTATGATTTATTTTTTTCATGTAAAGATTGGCGGGAAAACATGTCAAAGTATCAATTGAGCCACCAAATATGTAAATGCGTTATCGGGACTGCTTCAATATACAATAACGTTATTGTTTTATTTAAGAGCACCTCTGCAATAAAATTTGCGGAGATGAGTCGTTTTTTGTTGAGTTTCATAAAAAATTATTTCTTTTACAGAACTTTATTGAGAGAACTTTCAAGTGGAGTTAGAGTAAGGATTATGTGTATAATAACACCGCCCTTACTATTATAAAATTATAATAAATCAACTTTTAGCATAAAAATATTCGAAATTGATTCATCTATTGATATTAAAACATCAAGACACAATTATGGCGTAATTGATATTTTAAGAAAGAATATATTTAGTAAAACTTTTTAAGAAAAGAACTAACAAGGTAGAGGTCACGGACATGGGATTACAGATTTCAATTTAAGTTTTCTTGATGATACTAGGTCGAAAAATATTAGACCCATGTCTGAGGTTTCTAGCCAATGCGCCCTAGTAGCCAAAGAAAAAAAATATATAATTTTAAGTAAAATTTATGTTATTAATCTTTGTCTTTGCTTTGCATGGATTTTTAGGTTATTGTTAATCAATCGATTTCTATTTTTGTGTGTGAAATAAGAAAAAATATTAAGTAAAGCAGTCCAAGTAAACTTTATGAAAACGAAAGTTAAGATTCGTTTTTAGTATTCTTTAAATCCCTTAAATAGAAATTTTGATCAAAAACAAAAATTATAATACATGATTTTCTTGGAGGAATGTTATTCCCGATAGTAAACTCAAGCCTTCATAACTTCTCAAGATTTTCTTCAAATTTAACGTAAGTACAACCATTGGAAAGCTGAATAAATATTCTGCCTAACCATATCAATCAGTTTAGGATTTTAATCTCTTTATAAAATGGAAATTTAAAAAACTTTCTCAAACATATTCTTTAAACATATTTTTGGTTCTAATTTGTTTAAGTAGGTCGAGTTTCACGCCAGTTGATCCAATTTCTTCATAAGAAAAGCTATCTGGCAAATATATAATATTTTGTCTAAACCGGCTCAGTATTTGGAGTAAATATTATTTAAAAAAAAAAAATTATTCGTTGAAAGAATATCTAAAATGACAACAAAGAGAGAGATGATAAAAAATGGAGGAAGAAAAAAAAAAAGAGAAGAGATTACTCGAAATCCGAAATGACTGGACTAGAAATTGAGAATAACCGCTGACAGGATAGTTAGGTACTTTTTAAGACGAAAGATCGAGGAGGCTGTGCTTGTTTACCACTTTCACGGTTTCCTTGAGGCGGCGTCCGATAAAAAACAAAACATCAGCTTTCTAATTTTTTTATTTGTTTTATTTAAAAAAAAGAAGAAAAAAAATCCATCGTATTAATAATGGCATCGAATGAAAGCTCAAATGTATCTAATCAACCTAACAAACTAGCGGATCCACGATATCATTTGGGGAGAGGGTTCAGACCGAAAGCTATTTTTTTCAAATATATATATATATATTAAAAAAACATAAATAAAAAAAATTGTTTTTCTTAATTTCTAATTTTTCTATTCATGAGATTGCATTTCGTTGAAATGTATTTTATTTTCTAATTATCTTCAACACATTTCTCGCTGTGTTTATATATATATATATATATATATATATATATATATATATATATATATATATATATATATACTTTATTTTATTTTTTCTTCTCCTAATCTTTACGCGTAATACCTTAAATAATAGGGAACACTTGTATATCCTTTTTTTTTTTACAATTTCTTTCTTTACATATCAACAGTTATTATTATTTTTTTTAAATTTTTATATTCCATCACTACAATGCTTTGCCTATAAAATTGATTTTGCGTTCCTTTATAATTTCATTTAGTGATTATTATTGCTATTGTTTTAGCTCCAATATTGTAATACTGAACCTATTATTACTCAACTGTTCTCGTTAATTTATCCTAAGAGCTTAATTAATACTTAATTTATTACTAGTATTTTGTTATTATTCATTAGTAATAAGTCTTTTGGCCAGATTTATGGTTAATTTATATGAACAATACTGTTATTCTAAAGGGGCCTAGTCCCAGAATATATATATATATATATATATAACTATAATTACTTAGGATAAAAAAAAAAGAAAAGAAAGATACTGACTACCTATATAAAATGGTATTTAAATGATTCTTGAAGTCCTATTAAATGTAATTACACGACCAATAATACTTTAAGAGAATTTTTTTTTTTTTTCTCATCCCCAGTTTCTTAAAGGTTTGTTTCTTACATATGGTTAACATATTCCTTTTACTGTATCTTAGATACATTTTAAAGTCTTCCTGAGCCTTTCTTAGTTTTCTTTATTTTTCTTAGGACTTTATTAGGAATTTATCTTATAATCTAACTTACAACTATATAAGAGAAATTTTTAAAATATTTTTGATATATAACATGGTTAAATTTTACCAATTTTTAGGGAGAGGGCTTCAGCCCGAAAGCTCTCCCCGTGAACCGTAAATTACTGTAATATTTTAGTATTTTAAGGTCCGTTTAGACATTTCACAAACTATGGGAAACACAAAATCTAAAAGTGCGTTTAGACATTTCCCTGACTATGGGAACCAAAGTTACAATTATCTAACTTAATTAATACCAAACGCTAGCGGATCCAAAATTTATTATTTTTTTGGGGGGGAGGGGAAGCTTCAGCCCGAAAACTTTTGTTTCATATATATAACGATAATTACTTTGGAAAAAAGAGAAAGATACCAACTACCTATATGAAATGGTGTTTAAGTGATTCTTGAAGTCCTATTCAATGTTATTACAGGAACAATAATACTTAAGAGATAATTTCCTAATCATTTTTTCCATGAAACATGGTTACATTTTACCATTTAGGGGAGGAGAGGGGTGTGGGGCAGGGGGGGGGGTGGGCTTCAAAGCACCGCCAGATGCTCAAAGCCAAACATTTTTTTTAAATGTCTTTTTTTAACTATAGTATATAGAAAACATCAAAAACACTACCATTGGAAAACAAACATTTAGATATTTCCCATAGTTTGTGGGAAATTCTTATCCTCATCGATGTCGCTCAACAGAGCTTTAGAGGAGGAATAGCAAAACAAAATGGTAATAAGTAGATCCTATGAATTATATGAGGGAGGAATTAATTGATTTTCCTTGGTCGACTACAATATTCCAATTAACATAATAGACAAAAATATTAATACAAATTGCTTTTTTGCTAGGATCTATTTTTTAACGCTGAGTGGAAAAGTGTTATTTAAAATAAAGTATGCATACTTCGATCACGGAATTTTCTAAATTATTAAAAAATATAAAACGTACGAACAAAAAAAAAAGCTTTTAAAAGATAATAAAGTATATATCAGCCAGGATAAAAAAGGCAGAACAATAGTAAATCTTTAAAGAGGAAGAAATTATTCAGTATGCTAAAACTAATGGACTGTATCTTTGTTGAAAAATTGTCTGATTTTTACAAAAAAAATTTTATTTTGTAAGTAATTTAATAATATTTCTAATTATCATGGGTACAATCAAGAAAAAAAAAAATGCATACTTTTTGAGTTATTCACAAACAAAGTTTCTTTTCCTTCATAACTTTTTTGCCTCAAATTTTGGAGGGATGTAAGAACAAACAAATACCTTTAAGAAATAATAAAGTTAATATATCAGCCAGGAAAAAAAGTGTAGTAGACTATTCTACTCCTAAATGCACAATATCTTTAAAGAGGAAGACATTATTAAGTATACCAAAACTAATGGACTGTATTTTTGTTAATAATTGTCCGATTTAGTTTTTGTTTTGTATGTAATTTAGTAATCTTTCTAATTATCATGGGTTCGATTGAGAAAAAAATGCATACTTTTTGAGTTATTCACAAATAAAATCTCTTTTCATTCATAACGTTTAAGTATAACGTTTTTGCCTTAAATTTTGGAGGGATGTGACTATTTTTCTCATATGAAGGTGAAGAAGATCTTTAAAATGAGGGATAAATCATTGTAATTGATTGGAAGAATTGACGAAGTTATGACGTTCCTAAAAACACCTTTTAGAAATAATATATACGATTTGCAATAATTTTTAAAACGTATTTATTTTTTGAGATACATCAAAATTAATTTTGATGATCTATTCCTTGGTACAAATAGACATGTTCAGATACTCTATTGATGGCCCTATTCATAAGAGAGCGAGAGATATATCGTGAGTGTAGCTGTATGTGTGTGTGTGAGAGAGAGAGAGAGAGAGAGAGAGAGAGAGAGAGAGAGAGAGAGAGATGGGGGAGGGGAAGAGATGGAGAGGGAGACAGAAGAGAGGAAAGAGAAATCAATAGGAAAGAGAGGGCGGCGTTGCCAGCGCAGAGCTAACGGTCATTGTGCGGAGCTGCGGCAACGCCGCACGCTCTACCCTCTCTAGTGCCGTAGTGCCGTACTGTCGCGGATATATACCAGGTTACTTTCTCCTATCTTCTCTCCGCTGGGGAAGAGAATGTTTACGTATACAAATACACATAGAATCTCACGTATAAAGTCGTAAACCCACCAAAATTTTGGAGAAGGGGGGCAGACGAACGTAGGGACGAAATAGCAATTTTTTTGGAAAAAAAAAACATACCGGTGAATATGGAATCTTGAAGGAAGTTATTGAATATTCTATTTCTGCTAAAGGTGGCATTTCGCAGTATACAACTGATATAGAGTAGTCTGGTACTATCGAAAATAACACAGGAAAATAAAATACAAAATTACACTAATAAAACTTAAATAAATCATAATTTTTATGTTCTTATAATAGTAATGATGATCTATTGCTTGGTATAAAATTTAAAGATCTTCACCTTCAGGCACGGGCGGATCTACGGGGGGGGGGCTTTCGGGCTGAAGCCCCCCCCCCCAAAATGGTAAAATATAACCATGTTTTATCGAAAAAAATATTAAAAAATTATCTGTAAAAAGCATAATTATTCGTGTAATTACATTTAAAAGGGCTTTAGGAATCACTTAAACACCAGTTCATATAGGTAGTTAGTTTCTTTCTTATTTTCCAAAGTAATTATCGTTATTTTTATGAAAAAAAAATCTTTCGGGCTGAAGCCCCCCCAAAATTAAATCCTGGATCCGCTAGTGCCTTCAGGTGAGAAAAATAGTCACATCCCAACAAAATTAAAGGCAAAAAAGTTATGACGGAAAAGAAACTTTATTTGTGAATAACTCAACAATTATCTTCATTGTACCCATGATAATTAGAAGTATTACTAAATTAATTACAAAATAATTTTTTTTTTTTGTAAAATTCAGACAATTTTTATACCAAGATACAGTCCATTAGTTGCGGTAAACTTAATAATTATACTAGTTTTTATGTTTTTCTGTAAAACACTCAATTTTTACATTCAACGTTTTGCTCTAAAAGTAGCGAAATGTATATGTTCAGAATGTAATAATATATATAATAGGATATATAACAGAATAATAATAATAGGATATTTTTTTTAATCAGAAATCATAGAATACGCGATTGCAAATTTGGTACTTATCCGCAGTTTTCGCTGATGGATAAAATTCGTAGATATCAAACCCGCGAATTTTACTGCATTAGGGATTACTGCATTTCCGAAAACGACTTCTCACGGAGATTTTATTCTCATACGAAAAATTATAAACTTTGAAATATAGAAATTGTTTAGCCATTGAAAATCATGAGGAAGCTATAGGAAGCTATACCTTACTTACAAATCGTCTGGTTATCGAATTATTAATATCTGCCTGAAACCTCCTAGATAGTTTCATCTCATCGTAACCTAAAACTATTTTATTTATCAAAACTCTTGGAATTGGGGCGTTTTCAATCTGCAAGCGTTTTGAAAATTTTGTCCCCAAGTAGAAAGCAAATGGGTATTTACGAGTTTTTAGTACCTAATTAAATAGACAAAGTTTGCATCTCTCCAGATTGAAAACGCCCCAATTCCAAGAGTTTTTGTAAATATAATAGTTGTAGGTTACGAAGAGATGAAACTATTTACGAAGTTTCAGGCGGATGTTAATAATTCAAATAAAAAGGGACCTGTGCCACGAACTATAAGTATGTACTCTCGATCGAATGGAAAATATTCATTCAGGTAATTTTATCCAAACAAAGGAATGGTTATAATGAACACTGATTCGCAGAGGAAGGTTTGAATGTAAATTACGAAAGTGTATATTATCTTAAGTAAAAGGAACCTTGTAAGCCATTCCAGAGCCGCTGTTTTAAAAAATGGAGACTGATTTAAAGAATAGGCCAGTAACTTAAGGATAATTAAGATAATTTTTTATGGGGGTAGGGCAAATTTCGACGGGGTTATTAATTTTCGAACTAAGGGACATGGAACATACCGTAGCAAGTGTAATTCTATACGATCTACAATTTTGTTAATTCTACCTTAGCTTGTTCTGTTTTTAAGAAACTTTGAGCAATAAAATATCTTGGGAAGATGGATGGGGGTAGGTTTTTGCGCCATCGACCTTCAGAGGAGATGGACACTCCTGTATGTAGATACCCCATTTGCTCATTGCTCCTTTCACATTTCATACTTAACAAACGTTTGAAAAAGTCTTTGGACAAACTATTCGTCACAAGTGCGATGCTAATAGCGTAAAAAAATCAATATTCAAATTCAAGGTTCCAACAAAAAAAAAAATACGATATATGCAGATTTTCTATTTATAGAGGTTCTTTAGCATACAGAATACGTCTGTGTTTACAAAACCAAACAAACAAAGAAAACAAATCCATTTGATTATTAAGGCAGCACGTTATTCAAAATGGTTTTCAACTCACTCAAACATGCAGTAGCATCCGAAACTTTAATAAGACAAGGCATCGATGGAAAGTTATTTAACAACGATGATTAAGAAATTTAGATAATACAGTTGCCATATATATTAGGAAATATAAGTAATATTATAGAGGCGAGTAAAATGGACGTGTAAAATAGTTGGTAACAAAAGAATCGCTTAAAAAAAAAAAATCAATTAATCTGAACTGACAGGTAAATGGGCGAGGTGTAGGTGGGAAGATGGTGTTAGGTCTCTAACCTTGAAGGTTTGAAAAAGTTCTTTCAAGGCAGGTTGAGCAAAGATTATCGGCATGGAACCTACAGGTTCACAAAAAAAAAAAAAACATATTTTCTGACAGTTATTTTAAAATTTTCCTCAACACACCGTATATTTTGTAAAAAGGCTTGTCAAAAAGGCCAATGCCATAGCAATATTTAGGACTATTAGGTAAATGGTCTACATTTTTTTTTTTTTTTTTAATTCCATTCACTGCTTTCAATTAACCAATTTTTAAACGTATTCTCCTTACACATGTCAAGCTATAATTGAAATATAGGTAAATAGTTGGCCCGTGGGAATAATTCGTAGAAAATTTTGTTTAGTGAAGAAACTGTAAAACATTACGGAAATAAGTAGATCCTATGTATTATGTAAGGAAGGAATTAATATTTTTTTCTTAGTCGATTACAATATTCCATTAAACATAATAGACCAAAACATTTGTACAAATTGCTTTGCTAGGACCTATTTTTAAACGCTGACTGGAAAGATAATAAAAGTAATAAAGACAAAATAATGCCCCGATCATGGGATTTTCTAAATTATTAAAAATAAAATAAAATGTAAGAACAAACAAATACCTTTAAGAAATAATAAAGTTAATATATCAGCCAGGAAAAAAAGTGTAGTAGACTATTCTACTCCTAAATGTACAATATCTTTAAAGAGGAAGAAATTATTAAGTATACCGAAACTAATGGACTATATCTTTGTTAATAATTGTCCGATTTTCGATATTGTCCGGAACCAATTCGGGAAAAAAAAATGCATACATTTTGAGTTATTCGTAAGTAAAGTTTCTTTTCCTTCATAACTTTATTCTCAGAAATTTCGGGAGGGTAGGACTATTTTTCGCATGTGAAGGAGAAGAATATCTTCAAAATGAGTGGTCAATCATTGGATTTGATGAAAAATTGGCGAAGTTATGGCGTACTCGACAAAAAAAAAACACCTTTTAGAAATAATATATATAGGTAATTATGAGCTCAATATAAATAATAGACCACAATAATACACGGACCATACTTATTAGAGTTTTTTTTTACTGTATACTCAATCTCATGTGATTATATAATATTTTCAAGTTAAATAGGAATTTATTTCTATTTTTTATAATCATCCTTATCACGGGCGGATCTACGGGGGGGGGGGCTTTCGGGCTGAAGCCCCCCCCCCCAAAATGGAAAAATATAACCATGTTTTATGGGAATTTTTTTTTTTTAAATACCTCTTAAAGTATTATTGTTCATGTAATTACATTTAAAATCACTTAAACACCATTTCATATAGGCGGTTAGTTTCTTTCTGTTTTTCCAAAGTAATTATCGTTATCTTTATGAAAAAAAAAGGTTTCGGGCTGAAGCCCCCCCCCCCTCCCAAAATTAAATTCTGGATCCGCTAGTGATCCTTATTAGTTTATTAATATTTTAGAGAAAGAAACATTATAATTACCAATTTTTCCTATATTAAATATTATCTTTTCTTTATGTATTTACTTTTTGTAAACGCACATATACAAAAAAAAAAATACATATATATATTTTTACAATTATTTGTTTAACCATTTTTTAAATAGAAATAATAAATTAAATTCGATCCTTGAAGTGAGAACTAGAGAAAACTAGTAAAAATAATTGCCAATTCACTCAAGATCAAAATAGCTTGTGAAGCAAGGCTCTATTTTGATCGTCCAGCAACAACGAACAGCTTCATTCATAAAATTCTCCAACTTACAGCTATATATATAGCTTGAATATTTAAATAACATCACACTAACTAATATAGATTCATTCATATTGACGATTATCTAATTCTCAATATGAAACTTTCCCCGAATCGTAGTCACTAAATAAATTCTAATTTCGAAAATAAAATTAAACGCATTTTAGAACTAATACACGTTCAATCAAAATTAACAATCATTGATAAGTTGTAATAAATAAATATATTATTTACTTATTTAAAATATGATCAAGACATTAATAAAAATGCATTTGTAGTCTCACTTTCTATTTCTATAAAAAAAAAAAAATGCATGCCTAACAAACGACTTTAGGTAACAGACGACTAAACCAAAATTTCCATACGAATAGGTTCCAGTTTAGTAAAAAAAAAAATATAGCTTTCACATGTCCCAGTGTAGTGTTAATTTTTCGGCGAATTTCACCACAAACGAATTTTCTATAAATATTTGATAAAATACAGAAAAGAGGCCACGAACTGATATAGAATTATACTCTAAAAACGATTATAGAGATAGATTACTATAATAAATAAATGAAATAAGATTCCATAAACGATGAAATATAGCGAGAAAATGAAAACAAAAAATTAATAAAGAATAGTACAAACACGATTAAAAGTGCAAGTGAATTTTGAAATTGTGAATGTATTTACTATCAGCTGGTAGCTTCGTGAACAAAAAAAAAAAAAAAAAAAAGGAAACGCCGAAGACTCTAGTAAACACACAAGTTTTTTGTTCTTAAAAGTACTCACAATTACCTACCATAAATTCTACCTTACATAGCAAATGCCTCCTTTTGCCTCTATCTAGTTTAAACTCTGGGCTATGAGTATTATTCTACACATGGATTTACCTTCCGAAGTATAATAATTGGTAAGAAAACAACCTAATTATATTTTTTTTAAACCACAAAAATCTTAGGTGTGTGTTGCAGAAGACACGATAGAAGTGAACACATCAAGGTGGGATTAATAATATGAAATATAAAATATAAATAATGGCTCATTACAAAGAGGATGGAATGGTGAACATTTCCCTCGCTTACAGTATTTTAGTTTTTGAGATATATTAATCCATATGCAAAAACACTTAATTAGTCGACTCCAGCCGAATTTACCCGAGCGTTACACACCGGAGATCTGACGGTTCAATCTAATTCAATCTCGACTAAAAAAGTGCAAAAGGCGCCTAAAGAAGTTTTCACTTCAAAAATCAAATCAACTTTAGAGTTAATTTCGTAGTGGGTGGATTAAGGATGAAACAGCTATTATTACCAATATTGGCAACGAAACTTACTATTTTCTAATTATATTAAACATTATTCTACTAAAAATATTAGAAATTCACATTTCTATAATATATGATCTTGCATTTCAGAAATTTAAATAATAATAATCTCATAGATTTAATTAAAATAAAACAATTACAACAACGAAAAAATAATTGTGTTTCTGGAAATGGAAAACTAAGAATCTATTTAAGTCTTGGAGTCCAGTAACTCTCTAAGAAGAAAAGATTTTCTTATTTTATTTGTGAAAAAAAATTGTTTGTATAGTTAATAACCATACAGGAATTAAATCTTTAAGTTAGTATTTTTATAAAAAAAATATTATCCATTTTCTTAAACTTATTTTTAAAAATAATTATATTAACGAAAAAAAAAAGGAAAATTCAGAAATATACAATATTAAACCGGGCAATACTCATTTTAAAACTAAAATTGTATACTTTAGTGATATTCCTTTGTTTAGTAATTCTTTCTGCTTTAATTCGTTTTACAAAGACAATAAAAAATCAATTTAAAGAAAGACAAATGCAGTAAAATAAAGCCGTATAAATCGATAAAACATTAGACACACCTTGAAATTAATATTATTCAAAATACTAAAATAAATTTCTTTAGTGCCGTAAAAAAAAAAAAACACTACCATACCATGGTCTTCTCTGTGGCTAAGTTATATTTAAACGAAAAAATAAATCTGTTTCTGGAAATGGAAAACAAAGATAGCAATTAAGGAGAAATATAAATTAAATATACTTTTAAATCCTTAATATTGCATTGTTTTCATTATTTATTTTTATTCCACGAGAATAGTATTTCATATAACTTCTGATGGATTCAATTAATATTAAATAAAAACAAAACAATTCGTAACCAGTTAAAATTGATTTTAAACGAAAAAATTAATCTAAGAATATATTCAAGTCTTGGAGACCATAACTCTGTAAGAAGAAAAGATTTCCTTACTTTATTTGTATAAAAAAAAATGTTTGTATAGTTAATAAACATACAGGAATTAAATCCTTAAGTTAGTACTTTTTAAATTATTATTGGTTTCTTTGTATAATAACTATTTATTTTTAATTATTTGAGTAAAGACAATATATATATATATATATATATATATATATATATATATATATATATATATATATATTTAAATAATTTAATATTTCTTGTAACATTTCCAATACCTGTATCTGGAGATCTTGATCACCAAATCCGATTTAAGGGTACATTCCATCCAAAAGGAGCGAAAGACTTGCTAAGGAGAAATAAATTTCCGAATTATAATTCTTTTCTCTTCTCCCAAATCGTACCGTAACAGCCTGAACCACAAATCACGTCCTCGAAGGTTTGATTTCCAACCACCTGACACCCAGGGACACGGGTCACAACTGAAACTTTGGCGGAATTCTACCTGAAACTTCCAGGGAGGGATTTCTGACCTAGGGATGGTGGAGGGAAAGGACCATAGGCATGGCACAGGTGCAACGAACCCACCCCCGCACAACAAAAGTTCAACTACAAAGCATGAGTCAACCTGCAAGAGTGTTCAAGATCCACTCTCTCTCTCTCTCTCTCTCTCTCATCTCTATATATATATATATATATATATAGTACTTTATAGTAAGTATAGTATAGGCATAAATATAGTATCTACGAAATAGTAGGTGTGTAGTCTAAGTGTTATTTATGGAATTGGCCATCTTCTTTGAAGGTGGAGCCGATTTTAAAACAATGTCCAGAAATACCGAGTGGTTTGTGGGGGTCTGTTCATTGTTAGCCTCAAGGATCTTCCCGAAATAATATGAAAATACATAACAGCGTAAATGGCCACTATTTTTATATTAAAAAAAATATATGTAGATCACAAAAAATAAATAAAAAATCGAGTGCGGTGCACGCATCACACGACTTTCACTAAACACCTTCTTCTTAACAGAAATAAGTATTTTCAGACAAAGGGGAAGTGAAAGTAAAAATTATAAACGCTATATTGGTTTATATTTCATTGTGGGCATTTTTATTTGTATAATACCCTTATATATACAAATTTTACTTTTTATATCGCAGTATTCTATACAATTAAAACAGAAAATATTAAATAATACTATGAATGAAAAATTAAAGCTAATATCAAAAATTATCCATTTAAGGCACGTTAGAGAACATCATTGAGAATAAAACCTACATTTTATTTAAAACTGCTTAATTTTACACCGATGTAATGAACTTAATCAAAATATTTAGAGCCGTTTTCGAGAAAATCATAAAAAATGTGTTTAGTCCATGATATAAAGTGCTACTTCCGGTTAGAGTTGCTGTAACATCGCAATCATATAAAAACCTTAAATATGCAATTTAACTTTCATACGACTTTTCGTTTTTGAGCTAGACTGTTAAAACACACACCATTTTGCGGCGGGACTTCGTTATTTCGACTCAGGTGACCTCAAAAAACGTGTTTCCGTTGAAAACTCGATTTGAAAATTTTCACGATCGCAATACTTACCCTTACTATATATTGTATACATAGGTAAGTGGAAGTAAAAACCCTGTGATATAAATCAGTATATCTTCCTCATAATTTTATCAGGTACATAAAACAATACGGATAAAAGCATTAACTACATTATACAGTGTGTCTTAGTTCTTAATGGCCTACCTCTGAGCGAGATGATTATAGCCAAAATATCCAACAAAAAAATTCCTTTGATACATGGTCCGATTCTGAACGGAGAAGGAGTTAAGACCAATACTTAAGTTGTTCATGTTTTTTTATTGAATAACAATGAATTGCTCAAAAATTTCTTTAAGAAAACAGTGATTACATTTTTTAAGGTCAATGATAAAAGGATGAGGATGTCTAATAGGGCGACTGTATTCAGTGATATACTGCTCGTACATTTGCACGTGCGCAACCGGAAGTACTGCACAGAATTTAATATAATCGATAAAATCGACAAAGCTTCATTGTGCTATCAATTCTCTAATTTTTTGCAAATTTAAACCACATCGATCGATCCGTTTCTGAAATATTGGCATATATATGAAATAAGAATATACATTTGCGCGTGCGCAACCGGAAGTACAATGTGGAATTTAATGAAATTGATCCAGACAGATTGTTATAATACTCAATAAAGAATTAAAAAAAAAAAAAAAAAATGAAATTGATACGGGGCCATCTAGGCACCAAACCGCACAATCTCTGAAAATGTTATGTAAATCGGATAAACAGCAGTAGGTGATATGCCCGACACATTGATTTGACTACAGACCAAATTTGATCCCTGATGTCCGAAACGTAAAACGCGAGCGACAATTTTCGTTTCTGAGCACAAAATTTTGTTTGACCCCCCGCAAGAATATAAAGCTCTCCTACATTCGGTAGTCAGGAAGCAAACTATTGACAATAAATGATGCCGAGTTTTTTAAAAATTCAATTTTTTTTTCCGTTTCAAGCTCTTCTAGTCAACAAACCTAGGATCTCTTCGAAATCAAAGGAGCAGGTTTTGAGCGAATAAAATATTAGATTAGTATAAGCTCAGGGATAAGCTGTGCCTTATTCCTTAAATATTAAACTGGAGAGATATTTTCCAGTGGGAGAGGATAATTACCCATTATGTAAATTTTAACTTAAACTGTTGTCGTAAAGTATGAAGCTGTACTAATTGTGTATGTTTAATGGACTTGATATTATAATATTGTAAGTACCAATTAACATATTCAGCTGATGATAATTGCACATCGAATAAATTAAGGAAGGATAGCTATGCAATAATACGTAAGATCTTACCGAGATATACCAATTTTATGAAATGTTACTGGAAGTTTTTTTCTCGCAATAAACCGACGATATATCCAAATTTAATGTAGATGAAATTTCCTAGCACAGCTGCTTAGAGTATCCTCTGTCGGTAATAACCTAAATAACTTCGAAGCGAGGATAACAGGTTACATTTTATAACATAAAAGAAATAATAAGTATCTCGAGTAAAATATAACAAAATTACCTTAGAAGCTATACAAAATAAATAACCGACGATTACATGACGTTATGCCGAAATAATGTTACGTTATAGATTGACAAAACAGGACATGGCAGCTTTAGGTATCCTTGGATGACTCCCACTCATCAAAGACCTTCAAGGCGCACCATCACGTCATCAACCGATATCGGTTACAAAGCGGTTCCATAATGTCACTATCAGGTTACGGTAATAGGTTACAGTAACCACATTTCGATAACAAGATAACACCTCTTCAACTTTAGTAATTATTCTAAATGCATTATTTTTTTATATTTGGGTATGAACATATCCAGAGGGGAGGAGGGAGGACAAGGTAAGGCAGCTGCAATCTCACTTTCCAACGTGGAAAAAATGAAGTAAAAATATTATTAAAAAAATATATATTAATGAAAACAAATTTGAAAAATTAATAACAGTGACACATTTTTAGTTTTCAAAAATACTGAAAGAAATTAATAACGAAATTAAGACTAAATATTTGGCCCGTGAAAATAATTCGCATAGTATATTGGTCAGTACACTACTGACAATATAATATAGAAATAAGTTAATGACATATATATATATATTATAAGATGGAGGAAATACTTTTATTCTTCTCAATGGAATCACATTATTTCATTTATGATAACAAACCAAACTATGAATATCTTTACTACAGATTGTAATTTGGCAAATAATGGTCCGTACATAGTTGACATTGGTTTTTCGAGATGAGAAATCGGACTGATCACCCTAACCATCTTTCTCTTCATTATTCACGACAGTCAATCATAAACCCACAATTATTGTTCCCGTAATTAATTTTTTCTTTGCTTTTAACAAAAAGACTTCTAAGAACCACTTGAACATCGTTTTATATAGTTTCTTTCTTCTTTTTTTCATATTTTCTTATCGAATTCACTCGTCAATTGGTTGAAATCGAATGTAAAGTTAGAAAAAAATCAGCAAGATAATTCCATTAAAATTTCATATTTTGACAGACTGTTAATCGAGCCTGGTTCAGACTACTTAAAATAATTCCTTCGGACTCCTCAACTCCTTTGTCTAGTACAAGGTACTTAAGATGCTCATACCCTAACTAAACACCCCAACTACCTCTACCTGTCAAACATAAGTTATGAGTACACTTTCAATTTTGTTACAACAGCAAACCTAGCTAATGTTGTAGTCGAATGTTTTTGAAGTGAAAACTTCATTGAGGGTGTTTTGCACTTTTTGTTTTTATCTAAGAGTGAATTAGATCGAGCCGTCAGATCTCCGATGTGAAATACGCGGTTTAAGTCGGATGGAGTCGACTATTTGAAGTGTTTTTGCGTATGGATTAAAATATCTCGGAAACTAAAAATCAGATCTGCATATTGTTAGCGAGAGAAATGTTCAGCATTTCATCCTCTTTATAATGGACTATTGTTCAAAATTGTATCTTAACACAAAGTCATGTTAGAGAGGCGAAAAAGGAAAATAGTGTCGAAAACAAAATTATAACTAGTTTTATTGAAGATATGGATTAAAATATCTTTGAAACTAAAAATCAGACCTGCATACTGAAAGCGAGGGAAATGTTCAGCATTTCATTCCCTTTATAATTAGCTATTATTCAAAATTGTACCTAACGCGACGCCATATTAGAGAGGCGAAAAGGGAAAAATAGTGTCGAAAACAAAATGATAAGGAGTTGTATTGAAGATATGGATTAAAATATCTCTGAAACTAAAAATCGGGCCTGCATACTTCAAACTGTAAGGGAATTATTCAGCGTTTCATCCTTCGACATGGTTTATTAACTACTATTGAGAAACTCATTGTTCGTGTAAACCTTCCTCCGAGTTAAATGCTCCGCCCATCTTTATCGTCATATCATTAAATTGATCAGTTTCAGTAAGCAATTTTCAATCGCTAGCACTAGCTGATCCAGGAATAAATTTTGGAGGGGGGCTTCAGCCCGAAAGTGTATATATGTATATATGTATATATATATATATATATATATATATATATATATATATAACTTATTATTAATTTTTTTTTTAATGTAAGAGATTAACTACCTATATGAAATAGTGTTTAAGTGATTCTTGAAGTTCTATTAATAGTAATTACACGAACAACAATATTACTAATTTCTATTATTTATCTTTGCTTTTTATTTCTGACTGATCATCCCAACCATCCTTCTCTTCATTATTCACGACATTCAACCATCAACCCACAATTACGAACAATAATACTTTAAGAGATAGTTTTTAATATTTTTTTCTTTAAAACATGGTTATATTATACCATTTTGGGGGGGGAGCTTCAGCCCGAAAGCCCCACCTCCCCGTAGATCCGCCTGTGATCAGTAGTTTCAAGTCTTTCAATATATATATATATATATATATATATAAATATATATATATATATATATATATATATATATATATATATATATATATATATATATATATATATATATATATATTCTTAATATTTCTTAATTTCATATTATATATATTTCTTAATGCCACTGACCACATCTATTTTTTTGTTTTTGTTTTATTTATTATTATTTTTTATTGGTATTTAATTAAATCGGTACCTCTAGCATTTGACAATGATGAGTCTACATATTAATCATTATTTAAAGACACTGATATATTATATTGTGAGCTTTGTCTTTTCTTTGTTAGCAGAAACACACCTCATTTTAAAGAAGAATTCAATTTATTTTTTATTATTTAATTTTTCAAAAGAGTATTATTATAATTTTTCCTACTGTACATAGTCTTAAGTGTTTTATCATAGTTTTAAGTGTTTTGTATATAGATTTTTTTTTTGTATATAGCTTGTTTAACTAATATTTTCTTTACTTTCTCTTTTTTTTATTATTGTTTATTTTGGCCAGATGTAGTATTTTAATTATGTTCTATTTTGTTATTCTAAAGAGACTTTGTCCCAGAATAAAGTTATTTTCTATTCTATTCTATATTGTTTCTACATGCACATACGCATAGACCATACCAACATCCTGCCCTATATTGGAAGTGGTGAAGAGCAAGCAAGGACTTACTATTGTGTGCCCTGTAAGATGTGTCACATCTGGCCTGCACATGCAACTTCTGCTGGCCACCAGGAACACCAACCAGCTCCCGAGTCCCTTTTAACCTATCTTACATCTTTCTCGATCAAGGGAGTGGATGATAGTGAAGTCAGGGGGACTCGAAACCACGATTCACCAGTATCTCAAATGCGGCCCCCAAAACCTTTTTTTCAATTACTCGCTATTTTTTTTTTAAATTATATAAAAAATAAGAAATTTAAAAAATCACTCAAACACTAGGCTATTACAGTTTTAATTGTACGATTTTCCTCCTTAAAAAGTTCATTACACAACTGAAGAATCATTTATAAAAAAATAACTCAAGTTTTTGACAGAGAAGAAAAAAATCATCATTTGTTGACGGCGGCTTTCGAAATAAAAATTAACCAAATTATTCAGTTGTTTAATTTAATGTGACGCAAAATTAAACTTTCATAAAGAGTGACTTTTTTCCTTCAATGTACTTTTAAGTAATTATAGATAATAAATAAAAAATTGTCATTAATTTTTTTTTACAAAAGACTCATATACATGTCTATAATAAGGCCTATTTGGAGTTGCGGAATTGAGCTATGGGGCTCCACTAAACCATCGAATTCTTCTCCTTATCTAATCCTTACAATCCAAAATCCTTCGTAAAATCCTCAATACTCCTTACTTTGCCACAAATAAAATAACCAATAAACAACTTAATGTTCCATATGCTTCCGATTTGGCCCAAACCAGATACCTATCCTTCCATAATGAACTTCATAACCATCCGAATCCTCTAGTTTCTAACCTTGGTTCCTCTTCGAATCCTGATAACCGTCCGAGGTGTCTGAAAAGAAGATGGCCTCGTGATCTCTTTATATAGACATATTATTAAGAGTGCTGCCGGTGGGTAGTTTCTCAACAAGCGTATTCATGTGATTATATTCCTGTGTACACATTTACTTGATGTATTTATATTGTAATGCAGTTGTAAATATCTTGAATAAATAGTTTTAAAAAATGAAAAAAAGATTTGACCTTAAATGAGTTTGAAAATCGATATTTTGACTCAAGAGGGAACCTCTCTTCGAAAGTAAAATAATAAATTAATTATTCTTACACTAAACTATTTTTAAAAGGCTGAATGAACCCGCCCTGGCGAGCTGACGATTTGAGGAAGTATCGACACACTTCACACCCAGTGACGATAAGCAATTTAACGACAGAGACAGTAATAAAATATTATGCGAGACATAAATTAACATTTTTATGGAGACAGTTAATTGTTTATAACCTGGCAGTCCTTCAGGTTCCTATGGTAACGGTTCAGTTCTCAATTACCACTCTCAATAATAGCTCCTACATTTTATTGCCACTATTTTTTTTTTTTTCCTTTTTTAATTTCTTCTCCTGATTCAGCACTTTCACTCTTACGAAAGATTGAAATACATTTATTTATAGTCAATAGATGAAAATATTTTTAACAAAGAATCATTGGGTTATTGAAACAAAATTCTAGACTTTTTGGTATAATATTTAATATGATAATGGTATCGTTAATCGGAGAAAAATAATTATTTAAAAATTTGCATAATAACCGGAGCTATCCGTGAACAGAATACGAACGCATGCAGAAGAAGAAAAAAAATACAGAACTGCTAACAGGAACTGGTCAATCACAATCTCAGGATTTGAAGGCGAGGAAGTTAAGATTGGCGGAGCATGTAGATCGGAGCTATCTATCAAAAAGCCTCTACACAAATGCCTCGATAGTAGGCAAGAGATTATCAAGCGGAAAGCTAAAAGAAAAAAAAATGACTAAAACACAGCTTTTACAAGAAACATTCCGTCAGAATTACTATAATTTTTTTTTTACTTCTCCTACCTTAAGTCTATTGTACAGAAGCTACCATCGATGGGCTAAATTTATTTTTAACATTCACATGAATTTTTCATCGCCCGAAGAATAAGCATACTAAGTAATTTTAAATTTATAATAAATTGTTCTCTAGCAGATTTTTAATAGCAAAATATGTACATGAAAACGTACTAAAAAAAATTTACTTGGTTCCACGCTATCAGCAAATGCTGATTACAAATTTATTCGGTTTCGGTCAACCCTAATTCAATATATGGGAGGGGTGCTCCCCTTCGAAGAACAAATTTGTGGTTATCACAAACAGAACAAACATTTGCTTTAGCGAAATCGACTTATTGATTGAGCAAACCCACGTGTCTGGCTTAAAAAAAAAAAAAAAACGTACATCTATTTGTAAAGAATATTTAATAGTTAACCGTTGCATTATAAAGGAAGCATATGGTTCAGGGTGGCGATCATTAAAAGACTAAATAGTGGCAAAACTATTTAACGTTTCTACCCAACTTTGCAAGTCTTCTTCAGGGCTAGAACTTGAATGTTTATAATTTTTTATCTAAATATGATGTATCTTCCACAATTCTCTATATCTTTTTGTATCTTGTCTGTTCTAGCCCTGAAGAAGACATGCAAAGTTGGGTCGAAACGTTGGCTTATAATAAAATAGTTTTGTCACTATTCAGTCATTTGATGACCGCCACCCCGGATCATCTCCTTAATTTATATATATTTATAAAAGTTTTATTATCCATAAAATGCTTTAAGATCTAAGGAGGCTATAGTAGTTCTCAAGAGTAATAAAAAAGTTTATGTAAAATATGGTCTGATTTTGTGTAGAAAAGAAGCAAATTTAACTTACGTGTTTTTAAAAAAAATAATTCATGTTTTGTATTGAATAGGAAATGAGAATTAAAAAAATAAATAAATTAGGTAACTAACAATTGCTCCAAAATAACTAGACAAAATTTTCTTCAAATACAAGAGTTTGTTGTCGATAAAACCATCTAAAGGATACTTAATTTTTTCATAAAATCATGGATTATTTGTGATTTTTTTTATTGTCGCACCCAACTTAACTATAGATATCAAACTTTGACATAAACTTCCTTGTTTGATAAGTTTTTAAGTCCATATTAATTAAGCTTAAGTATATCACAGAATAAATTAAGATTTATCTGACAAAAGAAGCTTTCTGATATTACAGTATTCGTTTTTTCAGCAAAAATAACCAATAAATTATTACAAAGTTTATTTATTTCCTTCCAGTGACCTGGGATGTATTTTTATAAGTTAATTATGAAAATACTATTTTTATTTATAAATAAATATAAAAAAAAAACTTTTTTAAATTTTATCATCTAAGGTGATAAAATAAACTATTTTTTACAATTTTTGTTTTAAACAAATATCTGTTTTATTGAATTGATTAATACTGTGTTAAATAAACGAGTAATGTTTTCAATTCTATCATGTACGTATGAAAAAAAAAATCAAACAAATGTAGAGTTTAATTTTTTTTTTTTATTGTTATGAGTAAATTAAAAATGTTTATTCATTCTTACATATTTATTGACCTCGCATAATTTAACTCTTTGAAAAGAGTAGGTATGTAAATACCGATATACATATAATATCGAGAGTTATCTTATATCGTCAAAAATATAGATGTCTTAGATTTGTAAAAACTTTAAAATTTAATTTAAATAAAGAAAGTCAAAATGACTAGGAAAAAACACAAATAAACATATGTATTTTACATAGATGACTGTAAATAGTTTATAAATATGGAAACAGGTGCAAAACGATGATATCATGCTACAAGATTCTATGAGAACCAAGAGGAAGGTCTCATACAATTTCTCAACCAAACAATAACAAACAGCTATGAGAAAAATTCCCACAAGTTTCACAGCGAGGAGCTCGAGGGCTTTCATCTGAAAATATTCTTCCTATAAAATATTCTTAATATAAAATCAAAAATATTTACAATAAACGACCTTATTTATATTTTTCAATAATTATTACATTTAAAAAATATATATATTTTTGGAGATAATGTTTCTATAGGACTAATGTTTCCTTTTTTTTTATAAAAAGTTTTGAAAATGGCGCTTGTAGCCGAAACGTTAAATAAAAATGTATAAATGTTTATAAAAATATTTTAAATGTAAAATACAAGACTGTGATATTGAAAAGGGTTTTGATAAATAAATAATCACATGTAGATTAAACGTAATAAAAAATATTTTAAATAAGGTTTTTCTTTACTTTGAATGAAATTATTAAATCGTTCGTTAAATCTTAATTTATGTAGATATATATAATGGTCAAATTTTCATTTTGTTTCTAGTGACTAGTAGAAAAGTATTTAGTCTTGTAAGTCCGTGCAACACAATGGAATCTGTAATTATTTATCGAAAAGGTTTAAGGTTGATTCGGGTTAAAAATAAAGTTACTCCATTCCGATAGGTTAGGTTAGGTTGTTTTTGAACACTCAACATCTTGGGTCATTAGAGTCCATCTTTTATTATTTTGAATTTATTTCATTTGTTTGTTTTATATTTTATTGAAAATATTTTGTTTTCTTTAGAAATTCAATTATTTTTATATAATTTTGTAGTATTTTTGTATGTTTCTTTCTATTCCTAGAGCCCGAAAATAATCGTCATATTGTGAAGGCAGTCTCCCAAAACGTGGCTAATTGTCAATCGTATATCGCATCAAATATATTTTGAAAGTCTTTCAATCGTGATCAGAAATCCGTGGGTAAGCCGTCCATCCTACTTACTTGAGTATGCTATTTGTTTTGTACGCTGTTAAGCGAAGACACGGAAATGATAAAAAGAAATACAACAACGATGATGAAACCCAGTTAAGAACAGAAGCTGGAAATAACACGTTGAGCGTAGATAGAATACGATGAGTTCAGATATTTCTTCGATAACAAGAAAAAACGAAACTGAATAGAACATTGGAGGAATGAAATGCTTGTAAAACTGCTTTCCTCCAGTAAAAAACTTTAAAAATAAGAAATCGTAATGCCTATTATTATTATAAAACTTTAACCTTAATAAATAGGATAATAACTACGGATCCTTCATGGATGTGACACCTAGCCACTTAGATTAAGATATGAGTCAAAGCCATAAGGTTGTTGAAAATAAAATATTGCGTAGAGTATTTGGACCACAGAAGTATAAACCAACCGGAGAATTAAGAGGATTACACAAATGTCATTTTTTTTTTCTCCCCTTCCTCGCATTTTCGGCTATACGAATTATTTTCCCGCGAAACGGGAAAGGACGAGGGATTAATGCCAGAATTTAAAAATCCCGAAGGCAACGAGTCTCAAACTCTTTACCTTCGGTTTATCAGGTTGCCAGGCAACGCGTGTTTTGTACACATATATAATATAATTGATTAAATTTTTCGGCGAATAAAATGGGCATATGAAATTCTTGGGCTAAGTAACGAATGAATCTCTTTAAGGTTAAAATGTCTTATCTACCAACCGATAAGATCTCGAGGGGCAGGATTTGGGTGACAGTCGGTGGATGGAAGTATGTATAAGCGATTAACGATATCGGCATCGAACCTTCGAGCCTATATTATTATTATTACATAGATAATGTCCTTTATTATATATATTACGCATCGATCTATCCTTCGAACCCGAACGGATACATCCCTACCTCCGCCACTTGGGCCCCAATCAGTGCCGCCAGGTTGACTAATTGCCCCGGACGGTCCGCGTCATTATCTCAACCGCGAAGGGGCGGCTTCCTCAACGGTACCGCTCCACGATATACCATAACTGTTTCCCTTCCCTTCTCAGGGTTCCTTCTTAGCCAATCAGATCAAGCCTGTCTTTACGGTCAACCGTCGTCTTAGTGTCCTCTTAATGGAATATTCAACACCTTCGAGTGAACAAAAAATACCGTTTTCCACGATTATCATAACCACCAATTTATTGGAGTATATAAATAAGCATAGGTTAATAGTTCTGAGACTTATAACTTAAAAAGTATACAGTTTATGGTCAAAGTAAACATTATTGAAAATAATAAACCAAAATTAGAAAAGCTTCCAAATTCCCTAAAAACGAACCAAAAATCTAGTGCGCGCATCACACAACTTTCACTTACCGCTCAACTTCAAATAGAAATTATTTTTATGCCCATGTTGGGCTATTATAAAATGTTGGAATTGCATTTTTAACCGAGCTAAAGCTTAACAAATCACCAATACCAGTTATTATATTAGTCTAGTTTTCAAAAATTATTATTTATATTTTTTTCGCCATTCTCCGTTACCTTCTAGAACTTTCTATATTCGATATCGTTTTTCCTAAAATTCTGCGCTTTCCAATGATATATTATCACTGACTAGTATTTGCGGAGATCATTTTCGATCTGGATAAGCATTTTTATTTTTTTTTCCTTTATTCAATTATCAACTTCTTTCATAAGTTATATTTAGCAATTTTTCGTAACTTTTTATAATGAAATATAGTTAATTATTTGAAATGAACCATATTAAAGATACTTTATAGGAAGACGTATATGAACATTGGCCATTTAAGCCCTGTAAAGTGACATCAACGGGAATAAGACCTAAATGATGTTAAATACCACTTAATTATACAATGATATACCGAAGTTAATCAAAATCGTTAGAGCCCGTTTTGAGAAAATTGTAAAAATGTGTTTCACCGTTGACATAAAGTGGCACTTCCGGTAAGTCGATTTTAAGGAAAAAGTTGCCAGGACATCTCGTAAATACGTAATATCAGTTTCGTAAGACTTTTCGTTTTCGAGCTAGAGTGTTTACAAACACACAGACTATTTTTCGTGACTTGTTTATTTGGATTCAAGGTACCTCAAAACGTCTATTTCCGTTTAAAACTCAGACTTGAAAATATTCACGATCGCAATACCTATCCTTACTATATATTATATATATAGATAAGTAAAAGAAAATAATCATATAAATCGAACATTATTTAGCAAAGCTTTTACCAAACTGTAATTTGAACACTATTTTGATATATTACTTTGAATGAACCATAGTAATAGAACAAGGCAATGAAAATCATTAATTAATAATTTCTCGCTTTCATAATACATTTCATTTTCTTATTTACATATTATAACACCTTCTTATTATTACCAGGCAATAACATGAGAGAGGAGGCCATGTTCAATAAAACACCATCGATATTTACCCCCGAAAAAATCGATTGAGGTGTCTTTCAATACTATCGAGGTCGAAGCCAGTTATTTTTTGTTTTCAACTCGAGCAGAGGTCGCTCAGCCAAGGATCTTTATCGCAATATTTTTTTTTCCACTATCTCTAGGGAGCGATCGGTTCCTGGAGGCCATCGAGATTGCAAAGAGCTGTAATACGATATCTCCTGTAAACTTTTTGGCCTGGTTACGTCACACAAAAGTAGATGCAATCGTTAAAAAAAAAAAAAAAAAAAAAAAGAAGAACTGATGCATAATGATAATTGCCAGCAATTATGACAAATAATGTACAGTACAAGTTATAAATAAAATATATCTGATGCACATCACACAACTTTCACTTACCAAACCTAGAGAAGATAGATATCTTCGTATATAGGGAAGTCAAAATGAAAACGAAGGTTTTACTTCATTTGAAACAATCAATTAATTTTCCCGCCCATCGAATGTATTAAATTTATACGTTTGCATCACTTCCCACTTCCTTTTACGACTTTGGATAGTACCAAGCAATACTAATGATTGTGGGAAAAAATAGATCTTTTGTAAAAATTCTGAGTTTTATCAGAAATATTTATCATGATAACCGTTGAAAAAATAACTTATCGTTAGTAAATATTGTATATTATTAGGATATATCATATGAGCTTTTCAGTTGACAGAATGACTAACTCCAATTTCAAAATTTATAGAAGGAAGTTAGTCAACTGTTCTATACATCATGGGTGATAAATATTCAGGACGCAGTAATTATTAAGGTTTTTATTAATGCCGACGTTTCAACCCAAACATGTGGGTCATCATCAGAGCGTGTTTCAAGCATTGAAGGTATTCAAGTATGCTGACTAAGTCAGTACTTGAATACCATCAGTCCTCGAAACAAGCCCTGATGATGACCCACACGTTTGGGTTGAAACTTCGGCACTAATAAAAACATTTTAATCACTGCATCCTGAATATTTATCATCCATAGAAATTTATATTTGTATAGACTGTGAGTATGTTGATTACAGAGTAGGTGATTGCAGTGTTGACATATAGAACTGTGAATAAAGGTATACATTTTCGCACAAGAAATATCACTAAATTAAAAAAAAAAAAAAATATTGAAATTGGAGTTGGTCATTTTGTCAACTGTAAGGCTCATATAAAATTTAGCGGAATCTGGTTATTTGGACTCAGGGCACCTCAAAACATATATTTCTGTTGAAAACTCAGATTCGAAAATTTTCACGATCGCAATACTTTCTCTACTATATATTACATATATAGGTAAGTGTAATTAAAAATTAGAAACTAATAGGGCTACAATTGAGTATTTGAGACATATTTTTCATGGACAGCACAACAGACAGTTCAACGAATATAGTTATTTATAATATTTGTTTGGTTAGGCTTTAAGGCGTAAAACCCTAGGGTCATTAACGTCTGTGAGTCGATTATTTTTGTTATCTGTTGATTTTATAAACTAGTTACTTATAATATTAAGAATCGTAAATGAGTTTTCATTAGTACAGCTACAGCAATACGAGGTATTTTACAAAAAAATACCTTATAAAAAAATTATTCCCAGAGGATTAAGGTGCTTACAGTAACTAATCAACGTTAAACAACGTCTAGCGTGGTTAGTAATCGGATTGGTGACCGTCCACCAAGGAAAATCATGCTGGTTCCCACGGGTCTGTGAGGATCGTCGGCATAAGGGAGTCAACTCAAAGAGAACCCTAGGAGTGATAACCCAACCCCTTCCACTTTAATCGGGAACTGTGATGTAGTTCTTCAAGATGTCAATAGCCCCTGAGGTTTGATCCATCTGTTTTTAAATAAGTCCTAGTCCGCCATTTGATCTATCTGCCATACTCTAAGCATGGACCTAGAAGAGCGATTTGTAAACGGCCAGCAGCAGTATGATGGAGATCATAGTCTGTAGCAACGTGAGGTTGAGTGACCCCCTCGAAGCTATATCGCAGACAAAGATCAACATCGTCTATATCGCTAACAGAAAAATTAACCTATGTACATTTTTATCTTTGCGTTTTTACTAAACCTTAGCTCATATCGATTAAAAATAATATCCAGGTTTTTTTTTTTTCTATTTTCCAATTGTTTAAATTTAAATTTAATTTACTCAGATCTTGCAACGCCTCAAGACGTAAGATATACTCATTACCTTTGTTGTCGAGACGTTATACATCGAATTACACGAAGGAAATACTCTTAACACTACAATTACATATAACATGCTATACACTACATTTAGAACTTTAGAAGAATGAAATGAGATGAAGCGGATCGCCGGTCCAATTTCTTTTTGCGGTACCAGCTCTCCTCTCTTCATTCATTAATTTTCACTTACCTCTCAATGATGGGTGTATACGGGCCGTTCCTGTAGGCCGTCCTGTCGCGGGTTCGATTCCTCGAGAGCGACTCCCCTTGGGAATGGTAGCTCCCGCTCCTGCGGATGTAGCCCCCCGCCCCCTCCCGATCGTAGAAATGACTAGATCTATCGAAACTGCTGCTCAGCTCCTCCGAGCCCCTATAAAATAAAAAAAAATAATAACATCAGTAACAGTTTTCAAATAATTAAATAAAAAATACATATAAAATAAATAACATAGGACTCAATATAGGCCATTGCAGTACAGTAGTTTTTAAGTTTAGCGAATAATGTTACTATGACAGTGTGAGAACAGAAAGGTTTAATTTTACTTATTTATTCATTTTTCATCTTGTGAAGATGACAAATAGACTTGCAGTCATTATATGGTTTAATATGCTTGCCAAAGTTTCAGCTCATTCATCGTCATCAATTGATGGCTATTTAAAAAATATATATATATACATATATATATATATATATATATATATATATATATACTGTACCACTACAAAACCAAGAAGGGTCTTGGGTTCAGTACTATTTCAATCCCAACGATTGTGCAGGGAGATCAGGCCACGATCACGGTAAACCGCCAGGTTTTCCACCTTAATGCATTATTAAATTAAGGGTACCCACTTGGTAACCCAAGACTTACCCAAGGGAAGTCTCCCTACCCCAGGGTCGCCCCATGGCCAATTAATCAAAATAAATAATTTTTCTGACATGGACCGGGATTCGAACCTAGGAACATTGAAAGATTAGTGCCGCTCGCTTTATATTTGGTAGTTAGAAAGCAAAAATACTCTACAGTATTAATTTTTTTTTTTTAAATATTTATAAAAATAGTCAGGCTGCAAAAGCCTGCAAGATGAATTTTATTAGCAACAGTTTTGAGCTATTCTGGTAAATATTGAACTAGTACAAATTCAAAAATACAAACTAAAAAAATTAACGAAAACACCAAATTTTTGTCTTAATAATTCAATAAAAATTTAACAGAAAAATAAATTTCATAAAGAAAAAATAGTAACGAATTTTAAAATTGTTTTTTATTCATTCACAATTCAGCCATTTGTGGATTTTATTGACCAATGCCATCTTATTATCCAATATATTTATTTAATAAAAAAATATATGAAATAAAATTTACAAGTAAAGATAATATTTTTTTTTAATTCATTAAATATTCATTACAGTAAATATATGATTATAATAAGTAATTATAATTTTAAAAATATTATATAAGAGCCTTTGAGGTTCAGACATATTGATCATATGGGCAATAACACATGTATTATGGAATGGAGTATCAGAAACTCCAATGGATAGAACAGGATCGACAAGATTAAAGTAAAGCTACCAAAGTATAATTTAATATTTCACTCATATGGACTGTAAAGAATACGAAAGACAAGAATCAGTAAGGAAGATTGAACTAACGAAACATAATCAGGAGAAATATAAAACAAACTGGATTTCTATGATAGGGAAGCATTGAACGATGTGCAATTACTTTTAAACAGAAAGGATTGTTAATAAATAAATAGTACAGGAGTATTGAAGAACAAGAAAAATTTAAGAATTAAGTAATAGTCTGTCTGAAAAACTCTGAGGTTTTGGCACAATTAATCGAAAAAAATAAAAGAAAAGAAAAAGGTTCCGTTGGCAATATTAAAAAGCAATGGAAATATTGACTGTATTTATTGTTAATATCAACCAAAAGTAAATACCGCATCGTCGAATGTTAATCGTAAATAAATTTACAAGAGGAATTTTATAATGAAAACTACAAACTGAAAGGTGAAGAGCAATATCTTGGAGGTGTATAATATACGATTTGAACATAATTACAGTTAGCAGTTGACACAAGAAATAATAAGATATAATAAGTGTTCTCAGATGTATGGATTATATTTTTGTTTGATTGATATTAAAACTAATTGAAAAAAAAAAAGATTTCTACTTATTAAAGATCTAAAGAAACGTGAACATTTATTTCAGCACTAATTGCATACCCTCACCTGACAATTTTCTTGTAAACGAACGATTTCAACCTCACAGCGGGCATTTCGAATTCGAATTACATCCACTATTTGACGGATACTCCAATCAGGTAAACAAACTCTTAACTTCCAATCCGAACGAAATTTTTCACCAGATAAATATTGTCAACAAACACGAAATAATACTCTGAGTGTGGGTGTGTAAGACGTAGTACACAGATGTTTATCGGATAACCTCAACCACCTGGTTTCCTTAATGTCAAAGACGTAACGTAACCAAATATCTCTTTAAATATAACCTTCATGTTATTTCGGATGTTTTTATTAAAATTTTATTGAAATTAACTACGGTTTGATTTATTTATTATGCTTGCAAACACAAATTTGTATAGTCGAAAAAATGAATGTTTATATGAGTGATTCAATTGACAGGTTAAGGTTATGAATGATTTGTTTTCCTGTAACCTTCTAAATTTCTGTTTACTATACGACTTTGTTATCTTGAAATAATTCTTAAAAGGTTAGTAGTTCGATTCTCAAGATCACTCGATCAAACTTGTGGTAGAACACGAGAAATACCGAAACTAGACGAAGAAGACCGATCTCCAATTCATACTAACAGATCGTTTGATAAGGTTAATAATTAATTATTAAATTTGATAAGGTCAAGTCCAAATTAATTTCACTGTTTTTAGTCCGTGGTACAGAATCAATTTTTATCAAATTATTAACATCCGGCTGAAACTTCGTAAATAGCTTTATCTTATCGTAACATACAAATATATTATTTAGTCGAAAAAAAATTACCTTCACAAATATTGAGCCGTTTTTTGGCGTGACCTACATCCCAAAAATGTCAAAATAACGAGATTATATAGTCCAAACGGCCCAATATTTTTGTAGGCCACCCTCTCCCCCATTTAGAGTTTTCGTTAATAAAATAGTTGCAGGTTACGATGAGATGGAGCTATTCACGAAGTTTCAGGAGGGGATGTTAATAATTTGATAGAAATGGGTCTGCTCCACAGACTATTTTTATATATAAATAACAGTTACACTTCTTCTTAGATAATAACTATAATATTTATGTTACCGACCAACGATAATCAACGAAATTTCGAATTATTGACCAAAATCTGTAATACCTAGGAATAATAATGATTAAATTCAAACACTGCTTGAATAAAAAAAAAAATTTATATTTTAATGCATCTCTCTGCAGACGTACACCGCATAATTAATTATAAATAAAATTATATTATGTATTATCTGTAATACATAATATAACTTATCTGAAGAAATATGTCTGCATTTTAGGCAGATCTTCGGAATTCTTCAGGATTCTCTAATTCGTGTGGTCGAAATAATAAAAAAACCAATAATCTTAGAAATACGATTCAAAATTCATACAACATTTATAATGAGCATTAAAAAAAAAAATCTGAAATATACATATTAAACCAACTTAGTAGTGGCTAAAAATTTGTTACTTTCACTTACCTAAATATGCAATATATAGTAAGTATTGTGATCGTGAAAATTTTCGAATCTGAGTTTTCAACGGAAATACATGTTTTAAGGTCTCTTGAATCCAAATAACCAAGTCCCGCAAAATGGTGTGTGTGTCTGTATGTTGTCAGTCTAGCTCAAAAACGAAAAATCGTATGAATGTGAAATTGCACATTTAAGGTAAGCTTTCGATGTTACAGCAACATTTTCGTCAAAATCGGCAAACATGAAGTGGTACTTTATATAATTGATTTAACACATTTTTACGACTTTCTCAAAAATGGCTCGATTTTGATTAAACTCAGTATATCAGTGTATTATTAAGCATGTTTTTAATATAATGTAGGTTTTATTCTCATTCATGTACTCTATCAGGGCGTAAATAGCTAATTTTCAATATTAGCTTCCTCTAAAGTATATTTATTTGAAATAATTAACAGCTTCACATTAATCTTTGATATAAAAAATAATTACATATAAAATATGAAATAATTTGACAATTAACTAAATAAGATATCGTAACGGATAATAGTTGTAATAGAGGAATTAAAGGAATACCAGCTTACTCGAACTCACCCCAAAGGATTACAACTGGCTTTCATACGTAAAATGAGCTTCATACATTACGGACTCCGACAATACTATGTTCATATATATACATATATAATAAATAATAAAAAGGCTTAGCGAACCCGAAGGTTCGATGCCGACACCACCAATCGCTTATTGCACACCTCCCTCCATCGTTCGCCGTCCAAACCCAGTCCCTTCAGATCGGCTTTAATGCAATCTTCCCACCTTCGCTTCGGTCTATCCCTCGGACATACATATATATACATACATATATATATATATATATATATATATATATATATATATATATATATATATATATATATATATATATATATATATATATATATATATATATATATATATATACGGTTTTCATAAATGCTATCGTTGGTATTATTTAATATTTAATTGTATAGATTACAGCGATATAAAAATTAAAATTTGTATATATAAGGAAGGGTATTTAAAACAAATAATAATACCCATAATGAATTGTAAATAAATATAGCGTCAATAATTTTTACTTTCACTTCGTTTTTGTCGGAAAATACTTATGTATGCTAAGAAAAGAGTGGTATGTGGAAGTCGTGTGATGCGCGCACCACATTTTTTTTGTCATGCTTTTCCCTAAAATAATACGTGGTTAAGTTTGTCATCCCTCTTCAATCCCTCCAAAGTATGTTGGAGGGTTAAAAATTGCAAAAAAATTAGTATAAAAATAATTACTTTTGAGTATCTTAACATGTTTTTCCCATTTCTGGAGTTTTATGTTATGTTAAATTTAATCATAAGGGAAATATTATACGAAAATTACAGATATTATTGGCGATGATTTTATGTACATTCTTCATAATTCATGACCCTAACTGTAACTATATATAGCTTTATGAATTGTATATTAATACTAAAAGAAATAAAAACAATGGCCATAATAATGCTAATAAAATAAGAACATAAAGGGTTGAAAATGTGTTTTATCACAACTAAGAATGACTCAGTGGGATATATATATTTTTTTATCTCTGTCTTTCGGTCACGTACAGTATTTCTGGCTGGTTTTACTCAAACAAAATGACATTTGAACAAAAAAAATTAATCATTATATGCGTAATAATTCATTTCATGGATTTACATATAAGGCTTTATTTATGGAACTTGGATAATGGAAATAACTTTATGTAATAATTCCTAGTTTGATATACCATTAAAACCCATGAAGGTTCCTTGGATTCAATACTTTATGAGGAAGTGCTGTGCAAATGAGATGATTTGGTCAACATCACTGTTCAACAGTCTGGTTTTCCTTCAATTAAGAGAGAATATGAGTCCTCGACGTCGATCCTAGAGTCGATTAATCAAGTAAATATTTATCTGCCTAAGCCGAACAAGGAACCAGCAGTAGGAAAACAATGCCTAACTCACTGGCTCGACAAGGAAAAACTAATTTATAAATAGATAATAATTATATAAAACTAAACAACACTGTTCAAAGCCAGTAAAGTAATGGGGCTATAAATAAATAAGAACAAAACAAAAATATATCGTAATTTTCAAAAACTAAAGATTTCGGTGGTAAATAGTGTTGTCCAAAAGCGGTCTTGGGCTTGCACTTTACAAGACCAAGACCAAGGCCGCTTGACTGTTGCAAGACCAAGACCAGGACTGGTAAAAAAAAAATCGATTTTCTGAATAAAAATTAAGTCAAATTGTTACTAATACTTGACAACCTTAGTCACTATTTGTAAATAATTGATATAACCAATATACTTTAGTATTTAACTTCTCTAATTTTTCAATAGGGCTTAGTTAGGTTTTCTCCTATCTAAACAATTACAGTAATATCTCTATAGTAATAAGCTAGTAAGTAACTTCAAGACCGTTACGAGACTTTGAGCAAGACCAAGACTGAGTTTGGAAAGACCAAGACTCGTCTCCAACACTACAATCTGGACAACACTAGTGATCACGGGCGGATCTACGGGGGGGAGGAGGGGGGCTTTCGAGCTATATATATATATATATATATGTGTGTGTGAAATTTAAAATCTTACAATATTCGAAATGGGATGAATCAACCGGAGAATTTGGATATAAGATAAATACAAGTTAAGATGATTACATTTTAGCGAATAGAATATAATGGACATTTAAAAATTATTGTGCTTAGTAAGGTATGAATTCCTAAAAAGTTAAATTGTACTGTGTTGACTAGTAAGCGTCCGAGGGGTGGACCGAAGCGAAGATGGGAGAATTGTGTTACGGCTGATCTGGTGGGATTAAGTTTGGATAGCGGTCAGTGGATGGAAGTATGTAGACAGCGATTGGTGGTGTCGGAATAGAACCTTCGGGTTTGATGAGCCTTCATAATTATTAAGAACAAAGGTATCATGGAGTAACTGGAGAATTTCAGTTTTTGTTTTTTCTACAAACAATAACCTAATAATTTTCACGTTTTCTCAAAGCCCATACCCAGTCTATCTATAAAACTCAAAACATTTCACTAGATAAAGATAGTTTCAATATATAGCATTGATGTTTTGAACAATACATTCCGGAATTAGAACCTAACAAGCTAATCTTGAGTTCGGTTGGTCGATCGAATTGCAAACACACTGTTTTGAGCTGAAAGTAACTGTAGAAATAGAATGGCAAAGTGCCATATCGATATTTTGTCAGTCGTTATCTACTTCCATGCTATTTCCGAAGACGTAACAAGATTTGTTTTCGCAATTTAGCAAACAATTCACGGATCCATATATATTTTTTTACTTTACTACCTATACTTGGTGAGGAAAGTATTGCGATCGGGTTAAATTTCCGATTTGCCGTTTTCGACTGATTGATATGTTTCAGAGTCCCTTAAGTCCGAAAATCACATTTTTAGCCATTGGTCTGTCTGTCTGTGCCAAGAATTTCTCCGGAACTGCTGAATCGATTTTGTTGCATCTTTTTTTATTTTGTAGGATTTTGACTAATGATGGCTGTGAGACAAATTTAGTGCTACATGCGCAATAGCTGCTGAGAAATAAATTAAAAACATGTTTTTCTATAGAATGTAGCACGAAAACGGCTCTAACGATTTTGATGAAACTTTCCTATAATGTTCTAATAATTATTCTTTCAATTTTCGTACATGGACTAAATTCCCGAAAAAAATCAGGAAAAAAAGTTATAATGAAAAGAAAAATGTTTTGGGGCCTAACTCGCTAAGTATATATTCTATGGTAAAATTTATAATAAAACTTTTGAAAGGTCATAAAATTACCAACAAAACAAAATAAAAATCATCGGAATCGAACCAGTATTAGCGATGATACAGCTTATTCTATTTTCTACATATTTATTACTTTCCTACCTATACTAGGTAAGGAAAGTATTGCGATCGGGTCAAATTTCCGATATGCCGTTTTCGAGATACTTATACGTTTCAGAGCCCCCTCAGTATAAAAAACACGTTTTTCAGTCTTATAAAACATATTCATGTCTGCAAAGCATTGTTGTTGTAACTTGGTTTTATATTCTACATCTAGACGTTATTTCTATTTAGTTTTAGCTATTATATATGTTCAGGGATCAATCCATGTTTATATATAATTCTTTATATAATAATTTATATATAATTCTGGGCCTCACCACCATTCTATTGGCCTTCATTTTGATATCAATTATTCCAGCACAGTTAAGCCTGGGCTGAAGTGAAGTGTGCACATTAATTTATTTTTACCAGACATTGTTAAAGAACTACGATGTTCTAAACCAAAGTAATACAGCCTGGTGGAGAAAGTATAGAGGAGTTCAGAGAAATCAACATCATTTTTAAAAACCAAATAAGTCCACATTCCCAACAACATAGTTTTAATATAGAGGCAGAATTATTTCATTTTCAATCCTCAAAAATTGTAATTTTTCTCTCTCTCTTTCTTTAGAAATTTTACATTTATTGCATTAATATTAATTTCTTTAGTTTATATTCATTATTTTTCATATAATCTTTCGTTATTTCACAAATGTTTAATTTCAGCAATCCAACCCCTATACTGTCTACACAAATTGAAACATGAACCAACATAAAATTACACTTTTGAGATAAATAATATTTGGCTCATATATATATATATATATATATATATATATGATATAAAAGGAAGAGAGACAGAAAATATATACATACGAATAAAAAATGTTTACCGAGCATAAAACAATATTTATTTTTCACTAAAGAAAATATTTTAATCACATTTTTTTCTTGCTTTTATTTTCGTGCCAGTTTTCCTTGAATCCAAAATTTAATATTAAAAAAACCTCACGGTTAAAAAAACAAATGGCCTCTCTGAAAAAAAGAGAAAAAAAAAACCTTTAAGGGTAAAAGGGAAAAAAAACAACACCGATATTACTTCGATGAGGTTCGTTGACCGTGTACTTTTACGGCGGAAAGATACCAAGAGCGATTCGAGGTAAAACCGATTTTATGAATTCAACTTAAAATATAAACACTTGAAAGGAATAATAAAAAAAAAAAAAAAAAAAAAAAAAAAGAGAGAAAAACGTAACGTAAGCATTATATTTATCGTCGAATCAGATTTAGTAAAATAAATATATAGCTCATGTTTAATAATATTAAAGTGATTTGTATCAAGGAGGAAATAAAACCCGCAAAATTTGAGTAATTAATTAACTCCAGAATAATAGCTAAAAATGTTAATTAATACATTAATACAAATATTGTATTTATATATTGGAAATATATAATTAGGAAATCCCATTGAGAGGTTCGAGAGGTCGTGCCATATCGATCTGTTTGTCCCAGTGCCAAATTATAATGAGCCGCTCTTCAACGGCCAATAACAACATTTACAATCAACAATATTTGTTGACAATATCAACAATCTTTGTTTATAAAATACAAATATCAATATTATTCGCGTCATTTAAGTTTAAACATTTAGAAATGTGGACGAATTGATTGAAATAAAAAAAATATTTAACAAAAGAGTTTTTAAATGGTATAGAATATTAATATTACGTTAAAAAAATTTGCTGAGGTGCGCACATCACACATCTTTCCCTTAGAACCTTTTTTGATTAGGTATAGGTATTTATATATATAGGTAAGAGAAAGTAATAATTTATCATTTAAAATAATTAATTACCATTAAAAAATTGAGTTTTTTTTTACAAGAGAGCATACAAATTAATTGTTTCTTTGTGATTTATTAGTATAATTTCGTATGTTATTTTATATTATTTTCCATAGTAGCAGACTACTTATAACAGTTGCAGACAACAAAATGTCACGTTTAGCAAAAATAGAAAAATAAAGAAAAATTGTTACTTAGAACCTCTTTAGGAAAAAATGTTACTTGTGACACCTTTTGCACTAACAGTAGCCATATGTTTTTCTATCACTGTCCATTTCCCTCTAGGACTATATATTTTCAGTATTTATTTAATGATAACTTATAGTTGGAAGGATTTCAACAACACAGCCTCGTGTATCTAAAATACTGGTAAAGAATAAAATAATCTACCAACATATCGACGAATCAGACATCACCAGGAGAGAAAAGAAAACAATCCCAAGATCACACCACCTAATATTACTTTCAGTCACATACTTGAGCAAACCATGAAGCGATGTGGTCTTGGGTCTGTTTTCTTTACAGACTTATTTTTATTGATAGATATTGGATTTATCTGTGTTTTAGAGACGGAAACCAGTATATTTTTATTTGTTCAAGTGCTTTTATACAAATTTTAATTTTTATACTGCATTAACTTATAAGATTGAATAATAAATTATGACTTGAGTAGAAATATTTATATGTTTAAACTATTATTATATGTAAGTAAGCGAAAATAAAAATTATAGGTGGGTGATAAATAGTCAGGACGCTGTCATGTCAGAAACGTTTTTATTAATGCCAACGTTTCAATCCAAACATATGTGCACACTAGAATACCTTCGATGCTCGAAACACGCCCTGATGATGATCCATATGTTTGGGTTGAAACGTTTGCACTAATAAAAACGTTAAAAATGACGTTTATCACCCATGATATCTAGGACAGTCGACTAAGTTCCTTCAATAAAATTATAGATACCATAACATAATCATTCAAAACAATTATATTATTATTATAAAAAACAATTGGCCGAGTTCAAAATATTAATGGAACCAAAGATTACAGGAAATATACAAATGTTAAAAAATATTTTAGATACTAAAATTCACGAATACCCAGATGCTTTTCCCGTTAATTTGATCATAAAATGGAGTAAGAAGATGGCCTACAAAAATATAGAGCCGTTTGGCCTATATAACTTATGGTTATATTGACACATTGAGGGTGAAGGATTTGTATAAGCCACGGTATTTTCTCGATGTTGTGATCAAATTATCTTACGATTCAAATCTATACATTAGCGGATCCAGGATTTAATTTTGAGGGGCTTCAGCCCGAAAGATTTTTTTTTCATACATATATAACCATAATTAATTTAAATAAAAAAGAAAGAAATTAACTACCTATATTAAATGGTGTTTAAGTGTTTCTTGAAGTCCTATTAAATGTAATTACACGATCAAGAATACTTTAAGAGATAGTTTTTAATTTTTTTTTCTGTAAAATATGATTATATTTTCCTATTTTGGAGAGAGAGGGGGCTTCAGTCTGTAAGCTCCCCCCTCCCCGTAGATCCGCCTGTTAGCCTTCAATTATTTGGAATTCATATATTCATACTTATACTTACGTTAAAAATTTTACTTACTTTAAAAACTATCAATATAGTTTGTAAAGTATTATATCATCCATAAACACAATGTCCTTAAATGTAGAACAACCGGAGTTTCGACTCGCCGAAAAACCGTCAACCATTTAAGGATTCGTCACCGTGCCTTTATAACTCCAACTTTCCTTGCTTTTCCAGGACGGTCCTGGAGAAGAGGAAGAACTAGGATAAGAAGGGGCGCCCCCCCCCCTGAAGAGGTAGCTGAAAGAGAACTAACAAAATTGGCCCATCAGTTCCACCAAGAGGATGGTTACGGAACTACAAAATATAAAATCGTGTTCGATTATATCAGCTCCCAAGGATACTGGCTTTGGAGAAATTTATGAAAAATAAAAATACATGACGAAATACATCTACAGCTTGATTATGAATGAAATCAACCAAAGCTTTGACATTTGAGTAAAAACAAAAAAAAAAAAAAAAATCAGGATAGGATATACAAGAAATTGGGGAAGCTTCAATTACAGGATGGTCTCGATAATCTGAACTCATAGTGATCCAAAACTTCTGGTAATCCGAACAAGAAAGAAAAAATAAGTAAATTTTACTGATGAGAGACAGAATGGAAATGGTGGCTGAGAAAGGCACTGAGATGTTGAGCTCTTATAACTCTGGAGCCAGGGTCCACTTAGACAAATTACTATAAATGGCTCTGTAACTTGGAAATGAGTTCTGTAAGAGTAAAAATACATAGAATCATAGTTTTAGAGCATCAAATTTTGCGTAGATTGAGTACTGAAATTTTTAATTTAGGTCAATTATATATCTTTCGACACATCATTTATCAAAATCCTTCGCTGCTGAGAGGTGGAAAAGATGCTCATACTGCATGTAACAGACTCTAAACAAAAATGACTCAGTAGAATAGATATCCATACTGTTGAAATATGGAAAATCTCGTATACTTTTCTTCTCAATTTCTAACCATCGGGAGATAACCAATTTTGTTTGGAGTAAGTGACCTACATTAAAATAGTTGGTACTCAGCGGACGAAAAATTTGATGCTGTACAACTTTTATTATATGTGGTTTTCCTCTTAAAGAACTCATTTCTAAGATATAGGGCCATTTATAGTAATTTGACAAAGTAGGTAAAAATCAGCGCTGGTTGACGGTGGTTTTCTACCATATTACTTAACCGAATTATTAGGTTTAGTTACCTTCGATACACAATACACACTTTAACATTGTTTAATTCATTAAACAGTACATTTTTCGCTTTGATGCATCGTTTAGAAGTTACAGGTGAGATAACAAAAAAAAAATCTGTCTTTTTTTAATTATTTTATTGATTATCGCTTGATAATTATTGTAAAGACGATGGAAACAAGCGAAAGACAGAGCAATTTTTCTGTAAGTGAAAAACCGATTGATATGATTTAATAAGTCTCCATCTGATTATATACTTTCTTCAGATGGAATCATATTTGTAGTCGTCATGGCAATCGTACAAAACAAAATCAGTACACTGCTATTCTCAGAAGAAGTATTTGTTTTATGTTAGAAGTAACCTTATGTAAGGTTACACTTTAACATCGTTTAAACCAGACTGAAACGATTAGAAACCGCCGGACGTTATCGACTATTCCTGCACTTAATGACTGCGGTCTATACATTATATATATTAAAATAATAATTTTGATGTTATTATATCGAATATATTTTTATTTATTGTGCATTAAGTATGAATGAACTCCATCTATCACTATTGCTAATGTCCTTAGTTGTGACGAAATGAAAATTTGCTCAATAAAAAAATGGTTTTAATAAACATTTTTTTTTTTTTTAGTATTTCGGATGAGTAAAGAATCGGCCAACAATCGATTAAAGGAGCGTTAACCTGGTGGTCCACACAGCCACCGGTATAAACACAAACATTAACACACACACTAGAACAGGTGGTAGCCAAACACGTACCTGAGGCCCCGGTGACGCAATAATGCGGGTTGCGTCACGGCGGTGACGTCACGGGGGCAACGACCCGCCCCCACCAGTGGCCCACTTTGCCAGCTGGCCCCGTCCCCAAGATGGCCGCCCCCGCCGATATCGCTCCATCGAGAGGATGGAGGATGGGACGAGCTAACACGGCAAGCCAATGTCACCGGCGTAAATCCAATCCTACATGAATTATTCATACTTCTTATATAGGATATCTATGGGATTCTGACTTCATTATTGACACACATATATATATATATTTATTTTTTTTAATACCGTTAACCGGGATTAGGGTAAAAGCTCCAGTTTTCTGCATCCATTGCAGTTATTTGAGAATCTTAAGTGTAGGGAATAGTTTAAAGCTGGAGAAGGGGCTCATTTGAAGCGGGAATCTCTCCTGCACTCGTATATTCTAGCATCTACCACTATTTATTTAGTTTTAAAGATTGAAATAAATCTCTTAAGATTAGTAACACGACAGGAGTCGTCCAGGAAGGACGTGTCTTGCGTTTTTGGCAAGAAACACACATCCCTGCACAATGTCATTGTAGTTCTTTCATTCTGAATTCTATAGGTTTTTGAAAATTTGATAAGGGATACCGAAAATGTTTCTACATTTTTCCGTTTTACTATGATGAAATAAATGAAAGACACCGTTTCACATATATATATTGAAATTGGAGTAAATTAGAAATCTTTACTGACTTAACAGAACCGAAATTGTTGAACGAAATACCCACTGAAAACGGGACGAACTACATATTAACTACATATTTCTTAAGTATAACTTAAGAAGATAGTTATATCAAGACTAAAACAAAATTATCTAAGTACTATTTTAGCCAGCCAAGTAATTTCATTTTAGCTCCCAGTTTACGGTATTAATTGTATTAATTACAAAATTATTTAGTGATTGGCAAATTACAAGAGCATACGAACAGAAGAAAATTACAATAATAGAAGAGTGTAGAAAAAGGAAAATGGAAGAGGAATCAATAGGAAAATAGCCTGTTCACAAATTTAAGATATTTCATTAATAAACTTAGTTCACAACTGGAAGACAAGAACGTGTAGTATAGTATAACGTGTTTATAATGTATTATTTTTTACTTTGACCTAACTATATATGAAGTATATAGTAAGGGAAAGTATTGCCAATGGTCCAAATAACCAGGTCCAGCAAAATGGTCTCTGTGTGTACGTGTGTGTCTGTGACAGGTCTAGCTCAAAAACGAGAAGACGTATGAAAGTGAAATTGCATATTTAAGGTTTTTATAAGCTCAGGATATAACAGCAACTTTTTCATCAAAATCGGATAACCGGAAGTGGCACTTTATTTAATAGAGCAAACACATTTTTATGATTTTCTCGAAAACGGCTTTAACGATTTTGTTTAAATTGATTAAATTAATGTAAAATTAAGCAGTTTTATTCTCATTGATGTTATCAAACAGGTCTTGAATGGCTAATTTTTAATATTAGCTTTATATTAGCTAAAGTACCTTTATTTTTATTTTATTTTTAAATAATTAACCATTTCACAATAATATTTGATACAAAAATAGTTAAGTATAAAATATGAAAGAATTTGATAATTAACTAAAGGAGAAATAAGAGATCGTAACAGAAAATATTTCTAAAGGAACCAAAGCGATACGAGAGCATCTACGAAGATTAGAAAAGGTTCCCACCCATGAGCTTAATATAATAAGGACTTCGACAATATTATGTACATATACCACTTGCTTTCCAATTGAATCGTAACATAATTTGAAGACAAAATAGAAAAAAAAAGTGGCCTATAAAATTAATCAAGCCGTTTGGCCCATATAACCTCGTTATTTTGGGACTGAGGTTATGCCAAATTTTGTATTTTTTGATCATATTATTTTACAATTCAAGCTGAAAGCAAATGGATATTCATAAGTTTTTAGTACCTAATTTTCTTATTTTTAGGTTATTTTATTTTATTTATTGTATATACTTTTTGATTAATATTTTTCTTCTATTTATTTTATATTTTTTGTACATATAGTGTGAAAGTTATTCTACCTCACTATAACGAGGATCATATTATGTGACAGACTGTTGTAATACTATAAAAAAAAAAAAAAAAATTACAGAGCCTGTTAGCCGATTTCCAGATTGACATCCCAATTTCGAGAATATTTGTAAGTAAAATTCTTGTAGGTTATGAATAGATGAAGTTATTTACGAAGTTTCAGGCAGATGTTAATAATTTGATAAAAAGGGGTCTGGTTCTGCTGAATTAAGTTTTATTAGTACGCTACGATGCATTTATTACAATTGATATTACGGTGACAAATTTAATTATATATATAGTAAGTTAATTGATAATTATAGGTAATGCGATAAATTTAATTGACCCATTAGCTGTAATTGTGAACTGCAAGAGTCCTTATAGTGGATGTTGTCGGCTCTTACACGACCTCCTTTCCGGCCGGCCATTACGAGGTAATGATCCTCGCTGCAACTGGAGCAAGAACGGAATCACTCGTTCGGGAACGAACCTTCAGTGGCGACGTTGAGTTCGATTAAAAGAAAAACATCGTCTTATTGAAGGATAATCGATTGCCGAGTCGGAACTATACAATGGCGAAACCGAAGCAAAAGTCAGTACTGAGTCATTCTCTCTCTATTACTAGTCGAAAGGAGATAATAGTACAGGGTTCTATATTGAGAACAACACAATGTTAGACTTAAAATCACTATCTTCATTAATATTTTAACAAGTTTTCAGTTATTAATTTATCAATAAATATATATAATATAATATAGGGACTTCGCTGGAGAGAGAGGGGTGAGAATATCGTTTCGTCTTTCCCCCCACAATAATTCGAAAAAAAATAAAAAACATCAAAATCAACTATACTATATTGACTAGATGTCTAAGCTAAGGGCTAGAAGTGAATAGGCAACTATTTGACTACCCTATATGTTCCTATTATTGAAATTTCAATTAATATTCAAAGTTCAATTAAATTTAGCAACATGTACTAGCATTTTATGATTTGTTCATGTGCATCGTTCCAATTTTACGTGATTAAGCATCCAAGTATTGTGAAATCATCTCATTATCTCAAACCTTTAAATAAACGTATGTAATCAATTCAATAGATTTCTTAACATATATTCAAATGTACCCATACTAAAAAAAACATACAACTAACGTAAAAAACAAGTAAAACAAAATAAAAAAAAAATAGTAACAAAATTGGTCTATCAGTTCCCAAGATGAACTTGGAATCGACAGACAGATATACAGACCGACCCATAGGCGGATCTATGGGGAGGGAGAGAGAAGCTTTCGGGCTGAATGTAACCATATTTTATAGTTATAAATATTAAAAAATTATCTCATAATGTATTATTGTTCGAGTAGTTATATTTAAAAGGAATTCAAGAATCACGTAAACATCATTTCACATCGCTAGTTATTATCTTTCTGTTTTTTTTTTTAGAAAGTAATTATCGTTACATATATGAAAAGAAAGCTTTAGGGCTGAAGCGCCTCCCCCTCCCCAAAAAAAATTAAAACCTGGATCCGCTAGTAGACAGACCAATGAATGATAATGAGTATTTTAGCCATAGGAGGTTATGAAACGGATAGATCCGTCGAACAGCATATCGGAAATTTTTACCGATCGTAATACTTTACTTAACTAGTATAGATAGGAAAGTAAAAATCTACTAATAAGTTGCAGAAAGGTAACCAAAATATGTTATAGTTCCATACGGGTTCTGCGTCTCAAAGCCGGAAAATGTACCGTTTTCGAGGTTAAACCGTAATTATTACCGAAATCCTCTGAATTAGTACGGTTGTGATGGGCCACTTATCCAAAACATAAAAAAAATAAATAAAAAAAATTAATAAATGCTGTTTACGATAGTCTTGTATGAACTGAAGATCTATTGAAAAAGTAAATGGAGGAAAATAGCTCTATGATACCTTGGGCACTTAAGATAATATAGAAAAAATATTTTTGATATTTTTAATGAATATATACCCACACATGGCTTATTCATAGCCTATTATACACACATTGATAGACCAAAACGTCCATTTTTCGTTATCACTAGAAACGAAGCTGATTAACAACAATGAAAGGTGAACTGCTTTCGTTGGAGTTACGTAAGTCTAAATGAGTAAGGATTCAGTTGCACAACTGTCACATTTACTGACACTGGTCTCTTCGGAATTAGATCCTTTTGAAATCGATCTTCAAAGCACGGGAATCGATTTTGTTTTGAAGTGGCTTCTTTGTATCTATCGATAGTGGTATCTGGCTTGTTATTCAAGTAAGAATGGTGTAGCCACTCTTTCTTAAGCGGAATCGACACGGTCAGTCAGGAATGACAGTCTTAAGACAGAAAAAGACTTCAATCAAGGTGGTCTCTACACCAATTAACCATACTGATCTGGCTTCATTTTACTTATGTTGATGTTGAAACACCAGGCAATGTGAATTAGACATATTCCCTAAGATTAATCATAAATGTGATAATAATAAAACAAAAATGCCTATTTAATCATTTAATCATTACCCTTTTCTGTAGTATTCTAAAGCCAGAAAATTATTTTGCTATAAGAGAAACATTGAAATAAGATTTTCAATCAGCCTTCGTGGACGACAAGGAAGAACTTAACTTACTCATATCTCTTTGTACCAAAATCGCTAATACCCGGACAGATTACACACTAAAGTCAGAGGACAGGATGAGCTGCTATATCCTTGAAAAGGAGTTGGACGCGAGGCTGAACAGCAATCAGCGAAGTGAAAGCAGCAGAGCAAAATGAACTCTGGGTTTTGCAATGCCTCAAGAATCTACAAGTTACACCTCTAACAGTCTGAGTCATCTCCATATAAGTCTTGTAACGAAGAAGCTAATATCTCTCTCTCTCTCTCTCTCTCTCTCTATATATATATATATATATATATATATAAATCGAAAAAAAAATAAGAGCAGCTGAGGAACAGATGCTACCTTGATATAATAGGAAAGGTATTCGTCATGTTATATATTGTATAGCATAGAGAATCGATTGCCCTGAATCAAAAGATAATATCGGTTCATCCAAGGTCGGAAAGGATCGATATCAAAGAATTATAAACGATTGTGTCTCTTCATGAAAGTATCTTATTGCGACCGTAAATATCCGAAAGTACTACTATAACTAATAGAACTGCAAACAGTTGATGTTTTGTTTTTTATCTTCATATTCTATGAGGATTTATTCGAATTTCACAGTTTTAATTTGGTACAACAAACTAAACAAAAAACAAACTTGTAACAACTCATTAAATTGTCTTGAGTTTAGAGTTCAATATGTTTTAAGAAAGCACAGCTTCTGGGTCTACGGTTGTAAGAAGGTGATTTGACTGTGATCAAGCTCAACTGCCAGGATTTTCTTCTTAATCAATAATTTAATTATGAGTACTCATTTTATACACGATGGACACGGCACAGACCTTAGCGTTGATCCACAGCTGATATAACAGAACAAATAACCTAGAGCATACGAACACAAAGCCTTACTGAGTTACCGCTCCTAAAACGAGACATGGGGGATGGATGGTACCTAGCAGTGTTTCTTCCATTGATTCAGAAAAGGATGTCTCTCATTCAGCTTCTTTTTAATCGCTTTCTAATGGGTATGCCAGTCGTAGCTATTTCGTTAGTCAGTCTGTTGTTATGAAAACGGGAATAAATTACCTGCTGGTCGATAGTTGATTGCCACGAGTTAAAATGTACATTTTTTTTTATTATAAGTACCACTTTATTTTCTGAAATCACTTTAAGGCATATGTCCATATAGGTTTAAGTATACATACATACATACATACATATATACAACGAGTTCAGCAATTAAATAGACACTATATATATATAAAGTAATACCAAGAATATGAAAGCAAAAACTTTTAGGGAAATCAGTATCGACAAAAAAATAGTGAAAGAGAAGAAAAACTTTTTATATTTTAGAAACTAATTTCTACTTTTAATTAGTTGAATAACAAATAATATTTGATCACGATGGAAATAGAATGAAATATTTATGAAGAATAGATGGAAAACTTGTAAAATGTATTTACGGTTTGGTATACCAAAAATAAATAGTACACAGTTTAATTGTAAAATATAAAGTTTATTAATTGAATTTAAATTATTATCTACTGAAATTAGGGTGGTAACTGAAGGCTATGTGATACGCCTATCGCACCGGATTTTTTAATATTATAAAAAAATGGTTGTGGAAAGAAAATTGCAAAAAAAAAAAACAGTAATATATTCCTCCCCCAAGGGGTGAGCGAATGATTTCGCTTAACTCGGAGGGGGGGAGAATCGGAATAGGCAATATCCAGGGTTAAACGAACTGAAAAATTGAGGGGGGGGGAAGGGGAGAAAAGATAAAGAAATTAAATGACGATAGCCAATTTTCTGCCAACCCCTCCCCTCTCCAGCCAAGGCTCGGTATCAATCGATTTGAAAAATCTGCGGAGATTCGATATCGACGATAATCGATGCAAAAGGCTAGGACGAGGGGGAATTCGAATTTGGGCTAAAGATTAGGGATGTTCACAGAATCACTGACATGCAAAATATAATTTTGAATATTTAATAGTTGACCATTGCATTATAAAGGAATGAGATGGTCCGGGGTGGCGGTCATAAATAGTGGCAAAACTGTTTTATTAAAAGCCAACGTTTCGACACGACTTTGTAGGTCTTCTTCAGGGAGGTGTGTTCAGCTAGGAGGTTCACTGAACTGTTCTATTGAGTGCTGTGTTGAGTTATAAGTGAAACTCCTAGCTGAACACACCTCCCTGAAGAAGACCTGCAAAGTCGGGTCGAAAAGTTGGCTTTTAATAAAATAGTTTTGCCACTATTTCGCCTATTTATGACCGCCACCTCGGACCATCTGCTTCCTTTGAAATATAATTTTATATGAAATCATCAAAACTGATTATTAGATAGCAAATAAATATATAAACATACCTACTAAAACACATAAGGAAATACGACTCATAGAGATTTATGGTTCAGCAAAAAATAAGCACTCATAAAAACTGCAATTTTCTCAATACATTTTTATTTTGGGTTTAAGATTTTAGACAAAATTCTATTTTGTACAAAATTTTAAAACTTACGTTGGTATACAGTCCATTTGAAAGTCTCCTCAAGAAGGAATACCTAACTCAAGGAAAAACAAAATTATTTTAGTCAATTTGATGTTTTTTATTCTTTTAAACGTTGCGAGTTGATTTCTGTTCGATAGGTAAATATTTTCATATATATTTTTCATGTGTTTTGCAACCTTCCAGGAATCCATCCATCGTTTAAAAACTCAGTATGAATACTGATGAAAACTGGATTTAATTGATGAAATACATGAATGGAATTAGCACTGAGTTTAGGAACTTGTGGTCATTAATTTATTTTACATTTGAACATTTTCCAATTGTCACCGAGTTTACTGACTGAGTGCCACACCGTTAATACTACCACGACAGGAAACTTTCACCATGTAATCGAAGATTAAGCGATACTGGCAGAGACTTAGGATTACATGCACACGGCCACGTTATCACTAGCTCTTAGCGAACATGTTTCAGTGAACATTAGCCTCGACATAGAACATCTCACTGGCGCTTATGTAATACATAACGGCAAAGGGAAGCTTAATCTTAACAGTGAAACACTCGAATGGTTCTCACCTCTTGGCACATCACGAGTGTTTACGGAAGGGGTGCGGCCATTCTGTTGATTCATTCACCTCGATGTGCTAACTAACACTCATTCATTCAGTAATTAAACTATGTATGATATACAACAGCAAATATTTATGTGGGCGGGGTGGCCGAACGGGCTAACGTGTGTGCATAGCACCGACGTTGCCCGGCAACCAGATATATGAGACAATGGATTTAAAATAGTCACGAGTTCGCGTCCCGGTGCCTGGAGTCTTTTAAATTCCCGCCCACACACCCTGGCTCGGGAAAACCACGTATAGCCTTAACGGCGAGGAAGGAGAGGACAAAAAAAAAAAAAAAAGCAAAGATTAAAAAAAAAAAAATCTGTACCACTACAACCCATCTATGTTGTAATGAAATTATTAACATCCGCCTGAAATTTCGTAAATAGCTTCATCTTACGTAACCTACAAAAACTGCTAAGAACACTAGGTTCTTGGGTTCAGTACTATTTAGAGAAAGCAATGTTTCTTGGGCAACGGTTGTCCAAGGTGGTACTTTAATCGATACCACGCTCAACCGCCAGGTTTTTCCCCATGATTAATTATTTAATTAAAAGTACCACTTTATAGAGGCTGGTTGTGTCCCAGAAGGATCTGCCGACTCCATTGTCACCCCACGGCCAATGAAACAGAATAACTAAATTTCTGTCATGAGCCGGTCTACGATATTGAGCATTAGAAGTTTAGTGCCTTACCACTGAGCTACCTCACTCCCTAAATACTAACATTTTAGGAATTCTTTCCTTACTAAGTCCAAAAATTTTACAAGCCCATTTAATTCACCGCGATATAATCACCTCAGGATGTTTAAGTAGCAGTTAACAATGAAGGAGTATACACGACATTCTTAATAATTCGAGAAAAAATCATCAAAAATAGTATTCTCATAACTTCGTAAATAGTATTCTCATCGTAACCTACAAGTATTCTATTTGCAATTACAAATATAATATTATACTCGAAATTGGGACGTTTTCAATCTAGAGTTCGGCAAACTTTGTCCATTTAATTAGGTACTAAAAACTAGTAAATGCCAATTTTTAGTACCTAATTAAACATACAAAGTTTGGCGACCTCCAGATTGAAAACGCCCCAATTCCAAGAATTTTCGCAAATATAATATTTGTAGGTCACGATGAGATGAAGCTATCTAGGAAGTTTCAGGCGGATGTTAATACTTTCACAAAAAGGTATCTGTACCACGGCCTAATGACTGTTGAGCGATAGCTAACGTCAAAAACCAAGGAGACATTATAGAGTGATAGTACTACCGAGATAGCAACTATCATACTGTCGCACAGATTACACGATGGAAGTGGCTAAAGCAAGAGCATAATTCAAATTAGATACGCTACTGGTTGAAGGAGAAACCCACTTGGAATATTAATGTCTTCATAGATCAGGGGTTCTTCAAACTACGGCTTGCTGGTCGTATGCGGCCTGTGTGAAAGTCTCAAATTTCAAAAAATATTTTAAAAATATGAAATAAATCAAATCACTCAAACACGAACAAACTAAAACGATTATTCCTGAGGTTGTTACAATTAGACAGCTCATTTCACAACTGAAGTGCGATTAATAGAATACGCTATTTTTGAAGTGACAACTTCCTTAGGCGCGTTATGCACATTTTTTTCTTTTTGGAGAGAGCATTAGATTTATCCGTCAGATCTCCGAAATGTAACGTTCGGGTAAAGTCGGTTATAGTCGATCATTGAAATGTTTTTACATATGGATTAAAATATGTCAAAAATTAAAAATAGGATCCAGGATATTGTAAGCGAGGGGAATCTTCAGCATCCTCTTTGTAATAGGCCATTATTCAAAATTGTATCTCAACGCGAAGCAGTGTTAGAGAGGCGAAAAGGACAAAATAGTGTCGAAAAGCAAATGATAACGAGTTTTATTCAAGATGTGGATTAAAATATCTGAGAAACTAAAAATCAGACCTCCATACTGAAAGCGAGGGAAATGTTCAGCATTTCATTCAGTTTATAATTAGCTATTATTTATAATTTATATTTCATATTATTTATTTCGTCTTGTTGATGTTTTCACTTTTATTATGTGGTCTAAAGCACACATCTTAGTTTTTTTTTACTTTCACTAACGTATACATGCAATGTATAGTAAGAGTAAGTATTGCAATCGAGAAAATTTTTGAATCTGAGTTTTCAACGGAAATACACGTTTTGGGGTTTTGAGTCCAAATAACCAAGTCCCGAAAAATGGTCTGTGTGTCTGTTTGTATGTGAACAGTCTAGCTCAAAAAAGAAAAGTCCTACGAAACTGATATCACGTATTTAATATAGTTATACGCCTTAGATGTGACAGCAAGCTTTTCCTTAAAATCGGCTAACCAGAAGTGCCACTTTATATCAACGCTGAAACATATTTTTACAATTTTCTCAAAAACGGCTCTAACGATTTTGATTAAACTCGGTGTATCGTTGTATAATTTAGTGGTCTTTAATATCAATCAGGTCTCATCCCCGTTGATGTCACTTTACAGGGCTTAAATGCCCAATGTTCATGTACGTCTTCCTCTAAAGTACCTTTAATATGGTTTATTTTAAAAAGTTCATCATTTCACATTATTCAGAGTTACGAAAAAGTGCTAAATATAACTTTTGAAAGAATTTGATAAGTTAATAAAGGAGAAGAAAAAAATGCAGAAAAATCTGCGTTACTATAGACTAGCGCCTAAACGAATATACCGATTTCAATGAAACTTTGCTAAAGTCATTTTCTCGACACCCTTTAAATTTATCTATATAACATACTACAACAAAGAAATATGTAAGAAAAGAAGCTGGAAAAAAAGTTAAGAGGGATGGTAACCGAATAACTCAAAAAGTATACACTTTTTTGTGGACATTGTGATAAGATGATTCAATTTAAATTTCCTAAACAATGAAAGAAGTTTCATCGAAATCAAAGCACTAATAGCAGAGATATCGCGATTTTAAAATATTTTTGGTTTATTATTACGGTTTTTTAAAAGTTTACATAATTCCCTAAAAAGAAAAAAAGTCGTTAAAATCGGACAATTACGAGGAAAGATATGGTATCTAGTTTTTGTTAGTAGTTGTTAACTGCAATATTTTAGCTTTAGCTCAGTTAAAAATGCAATTCAAAAATTTTATAATAGCCCAAAACGGCCAGAAAATAATTTATATTCAAAGTTGAGCAATGTTCAAAGAGTAAGTGAAAGTTATGTGTTGCGCGCACCAGATTTTTCATCTAGAGCTAGGATCAAATCAACAAGAAAAAAACTGCTGTTTAGATTTAATGCGACGTTAAAATGTAAAAAATCGATTCTAGGGACGTCTATCAATATCGACATTGAAACTGGTCGACAATTGTTAGTCTTTTTCTTATGGAAATGCTAAGACAGTTGTTGGGCAATACAAGACAAGACTAATTCTCTTCATAAGACTTTTTTGTCTATTTATTATATTTTCAAATAGAAAAATAATTTAACAATGAAACAAAAGAAGGTCATTAATAAAAGGATATGGTTAAGAAATAAAATGAACTGATCCAGAATGAAATGAGATCGTGTAAAGGGAACTGAGAATGCTCTTGAAAATAACACCTGAACATACATTCAATGTACACATGTTTGCACAGTTGCTCTACACACACACACCAAACGCACTTCTCATGCACGACTCCGAACATCTTCCAAATATGCTACCTATTTTTTTTACAGATACGACTGATTAATAAGATTATAGGGCAAAACTGCCACAGTTTTCGAAACCCTTAAGGTAACATCAAAATGCGTTTGTCCCGTTTTCAATCGCAAGGTAACTTAGACGAAACCTTCATTTTATTTATATAGATATACATGGTAAAGTGAATAAACATGATTACATAGACATTTAGAGAAAAACTCGAAAGAAATCGCAGGCAATCTGGGGCTCTAGTTTTTAGACAGAGGTAGAAAATAAAAAAAACATTAAATTTATAGCAAAGAAGACTTTATTAAGCAAAGACGAGATAATTATTAATTTATATAAATAATAGCTCATTATAAAGAGGATGAAATGATGAAGATTTTCCCTCGCTTAAAGTATACAGGTCCGATTTTTAAATTTCAGAAATATTTTAAATTCAGAGATATTTTAAATAAAACTCGTTGTAATTTGGTTTTCGACACAATTTTTTTTTTTTCTTTTTCACCTCTCTAACACGGCGTCGCGTTGAGACACAATTTTAAATAATAAATCATTCATTACAAAGAGGATGAAATGCTCAACATTTCCCTCGCTTGCGGTATGCAAGTCCGATTTTTATTAACTGTTTTATTAAGATATTTTAAATAAAACTCGTTGTAATTTGGTTTTCGAACCAATTTTTTTTTCTTCTTCACCTCTCTAACACGGCGTCGCGTTGAGAATTTTAAATAATAAATCATCCATTATAGAAAGGATGAAATGCTGAACATTTCCCTCGCTTACAGTATACAGGTCCAATTTTTAGTTTTTGAGATATTTTAATCCATATCTTCAATAAAACTCGTTATCATTTGACTTTCAACACTATTCTTTCCATTTTCGTCTCTCTAATACGGCGTCGCGTTAAGGTACAATTTCGAATAATAGCTCATTACAAAGAGGATGAAATGATAAACATTTCTCTCGTAAGCAATATGTAGGTCCGATGTTTTATTTCTGAGGTATTTTAACCCATATCATCAATAAAAACTCGTTATATTTTTTCCCTTTTCTCTTCGCTAACACGGCGTCGCGTTAAGATACAATTTTGAATAGTAGTTCATTACAAAGAGGATGAAATGATATACATTTCCTTCGCTAACAATATGCAAAAACATTTCAACTAGCCGACTCTAGCTGACGATCGTTACATATAGGAAACCTGACGGCTCAATCTAATTCCACTCTCTACAAAAAATGTTTTCACTTCAAAAATATATCTATATTTATATATATATATATATATATATATATATATATATATATATATATATATATATATATATATTCAAAAATAAGTTTTAAATCAAAAATATAAACAGGCTAAGTAATTAAACTAAAAAAATTGGTATTTAAAAGTTAATAAGAAGTGAGGTTTATCATTTTGATTTGATTGTTAGGCAAAATTATCCAGTATTTTTTTTTTTAAGAAACACTATTGAATATTTGAATTTTATTTAGTTGGTACATATTTAAATTTATATTATAAATAAATCCGTTGAAGTGTTTTCGGTTTCTTTTTTTATCTATAAACATTTAACTGTCTTTTTTTCTATTTTTCTACAGGATGCATCAATTTTAGTGTAAGCCACTGTATATAATACGAAAAAAAAATATATATATATACAAATAATGATAATTATTTAGTCCACGAAGAAAAGAAAGTGGACATGAAAACAAAAATTTTTCATCTGTCTATTAAAGAAATTAATAACCACAGAATTTGGACCTTCGACAAAAACAGATCTCTGAAACTTCCAGGACTAAAAAGGTATAATGAGCAATGCTCCAGGAATATCCTGCAGAAGCTGGAGTCCTTCCAGAAAACGGAGATCTCAAGGGCGGGCAAGACGAATAAGTTCCAAATACTGTTCTGGAACAGTTCAACCAGATCATCAAGTTCGCGGTATCCGAGTCGATCCTTTCAATATTTAAAGCATATTTGTTTATTTAAAAAAAACAAAAAAACGCTGCAAATTATTTCACAATTGTTTATTATTTCCAAACAATTATACATCTGAAGTAACCTTACCTTCCTAGTTACAAAGAAAAATCAATAAAAGGTGATTCCAATTATTGGACATTAGTAATATTCTAAAAAAACTAGCATTACTTCAGTAACATATTCGAAATTCAAAAACCAAAACAAAGGATATAACCTTTGGAGTAGAACATACAAAAAAAAAACTAGAAACCATATCTTTGCTCCTAATTGTCCGATTTTAACGATTTTTTTTTTTGTTTTATAGGCAATTTCGTAAACTTTTAGAAAAACATATTCACAAAAAATATATACTTTTTGAGTTATTTTACCATCCCTCGTAACTTTTTTCCAGCTTCTTTTCGTTGAAGTATGTTATATAGATAAATTTAAAGGGCGTCGAGAAGATGACTAGCGAAGTTTCATTGAAATCGGTACATTCGTTTACGCCCTACAGTCTATAACAACGCAGGTTTTTCAACCGCCATTTTGAAAGTAAAATGCGGATGGTAATGTCGATGAAGGAGGATCATCCTATGGATGAGCTCTGATTTTATATCCTAATTTGAAAAAATCGGTCTAGTAGTTTCGGATAAAATGCGCGGACGGCGGAAGGACAACATTTTTTTTATTCGTTTTTGGAATTCTACGTATTCTGAAACGTGAAACCTCAAATTTTGAGAGGATGTTAAGTTTTTGATTTTTTTTTTTTTTTGGTTTATAATTGAAAATAATAAAACAAAATATAAGTAAATAATATTAAGATAAAAAAAAAATTGTCTACGGTACAACGCCTTTTTATGAAATCATTAACATCAGTTAAATGAATACCTTCATCTTATCCTAGCATACGGACATTTTGAATCTGGACATCGTTAAACTTTGTCGGTTGGATAAAAGACTAACATGGAATCCACATACCAGATTTAAAAGACAACAACTTAACAGACGATACGGACAGCTATATAGACTATTGTACAGAAAATTTCAACTTTCAGTCGAGAACAAACTACTAATCTTAATCATAATAATCATAATGGAAAGACAGGCAGAGATGGAGCAGGCTTATTAAGGCGGCAAAAGATCTACATGCTCTGTAATGCCAACAGAAAAAAAAAATATAATAATAAATAAATAATAACGGTTGGCCTTACCGGAAAAGTTAGTATTGTATATTAATTCAGAATGGCCGACATGCTATAATAAATTCAGTTTTTCAAATATCTTGCCTAAATTGAAATTACCCAGGGTTCTGGAGCTATGCCTTTTCCGACCACTGTGCCTCGTTTTGAGTAGGCAAAAAGGGACCAAAATAAGATCGAAACCCAAAGGACTACGAGTTTTTATTTGGTTTTTGGCGCTTCTATTTTCCCTTCCGACTCTCTAACTCAACGTCACGTAGAAATACAATTTTGAATAATAATTCATTATAGCATGATTTTGACTTTTCTGAAATATTTTAATCCAATCCTAGAATTAGTCGACTCGAACCGAATGTACCCGAATGAGAATTACACAGCAGAGCACGACGATTGAGTCTCCTTCACCCACTATCCACGAAAAAAGTACTAAGCTGAACTAAATACGTTTTCACATCAAAATGTAATCTATATAAATAAAATAAAGGTTTTGTCTGTACATTGAAAAGAATCAACCCGTTTCATGATATCTTTCTGTTTAATATATTACTGATACCAAATCCACTTTTAAATTATTTTTTTTTTGTCTGTCTGTCCATATAGTCCAATGAAGTTTTATCTGGGATAAGTTCAGCAATGGCTAATGACACACTTTTGAAATTTTGACATTATATTTAGGTTCGATTGACTTAAAACATAGGCTTAAACGAAAACAAAATATTGAGTAGAACCAAAGCTATGAATTCTTCAGCAATTATTCTAGAGATCCTGGTTAGGCAGTTACTTACTTCGATTCTCATCTAGTGTTGCCCAAAATCGGTCCTGGTCTTGCAAAGTGCATATGCACCAAGTCCGCCTAACTTCTGCAAGACCAAGACCAGGACTGGTAAAAAAAAAATCTATTTTAAAAATCAAAATTAAGGCAAAATAGTTACTAATACTTGATAATTTTAGTTACTATATGTTAATAATTGGTATAACCAATATTCTTTTGCATTTAAATCCTCTAATTTTTCATTCGGGCTTAGTTAGGTTTCTCCTATCAAAAAAATTACAGTAATATCTTTATAATAGTAAGCTAATAAGTAACTGCAAGACTGTTGCGAGAGTCTTGCGCAAGACCAAGACTGAGTTTGCAAGACCAAGACTCGTCTCGGTCTCGCATTTGGGCAACACTATTCTCATCCCAACCTACTCTACCGCGAGCCATATTTAAAAGTTTTACTATTCAACTGTTGTATATATTTTTAGGATAACAAACGGATTTAAAAAATATAAAATATTTTAAATACGGTAAATTATGATCTGTGTCCTCCTTCTGAGTACCAGAGTGCTGAACCATTAATAGAAGGACCAAGTAAAGAGGAAGTTGAAGTAGCTATCGGAAAATTAAAATCATATAAAGCAGCGGGAATCGATAATATTCCTACTGAACTAATTAAGGCATGCGGGGAAGCTGGAGTTTCTAAAATATATCGGTTGTTTAAAAAGATCTGGGTGAACGAGAAATTACCTGAGGAATGGAAAGAATCTATTCTTATTCCGATTCACAAAAAGGGTCCGATGACGGATTGTAATAACTATCGAGGAATTTCACTGCTTCCGGTATGTTATAAAATATTCACTTTAATCTTAACCAGTCGAATCACGGAATACGCCGAGGAAATTATCGGAGACTACCAATGCGGATTTAGACGGAATCGTTCGACTATTGATCAAATATTTTCTTTACGGCAAATATTAGAGAAAAAATTGGAGTATAACGGTATTGTTCACCAGCTGTATATAGATTTTAAAAAGGCTTACGATTCTATTGACCGCCAGAAACTGTATAATATTCTAATCGAGCAGGGGATTCCAAAAAAACTAGTAAATCTAGTCAGGATGTGCTTGACGGAGACACTCAATAAAGTTAGAATCGGTAATAATTTGTCCGAAAAATTTGAGGTTCATTCGGGCTTAAAACAGGGGGATTCTCTTTCGCCTGTCCTGTTCAATTTGGCATTAGAACATGCCATTAGGGAAGTAATGCGAACCGAGAAAGGGTTGGATCTGGGCGGGACAACATCCGTGCTGGGCTATGCTGATGATCTGGTACTGTTAAGCGAAGACGTTGAAACTATAAAACTAAATACGACAACGTTAATGAAAGCCGGTAAAGAACTAGGACTCGAAATAAACGTGGATAAAACAAAATATATGGTTAGCTGCAAAAATGGCGATACTACTGGTGATATCGATATAGATGGTAATATGTTTGAACAGGTAGATAAATTTAGGTATCTAGGTTCTACGATAACTAGAAAAAACGAAATTGAAGAAGAGATTAAGGTTAGACTGAAGGCGGGGAATGCTTGTTATTTTTCTGTGACAAAACTACTTAGTTCGCGCCTCTTGTCCCGAAACTTAAAAATTAGAATCTATAAAACAATTATCTTGCCTACAGTTCTTTATGGATGCGAAACTTGGCCGCTTACATTAAGGGATGAGCAGCGTCTTAAGGTTTTTGAAAATAAAGTATTGCGTAGAATATTCGGACCCAAGAAGGATGAGTTAACCGGAGAGTTCAGACGGTTACACAACGCCGAATTGCGTGAGCTGTATCCGGGTAATATAATTGAGGTAATTTCATCGAGGCGAATCAAATGGGCTTGTAAAGTTGTTGAGCTTAGTAACGAGAGAATTCCTAAAAGGTTAATATTTGCTATGCCGAATGGTAAGCGTCCGAGGGGTAGACCGAAGCGAAGGCGGGAAGATTGCATTAAAGCCGATCTGAAGGGACTGGGTTTGGACGGCGAACGGTGGAGGGAGGTGTGTAGCAAGCGATTGGTGGTGTCGGCATCGAACCTCCGGGTTCGCTAAGCCTTATTATTATTATTATTTAACAAACGGATTAGCCGGAAATCAGAAACTCCCAAAAATTACACTCCGCCCGACACATTATTGAGATCAAGTTTTTACCCGGATATAGGTGACTCAATGTTACAATGCACCCGTCAACGACGGGTACATCAGCTAGTAAGATTATAATAAAAGAAGATAAATATAATAATCAAGTAAGTTTATTCATAGAAAAAAAACATCTCAAAACTTAGTTACCAGAAACAGCCTTGATTAGACCGAAATCGGCTAAAGAATTATTTTGTTTGATTAATCATTTCCAGGAATTTCTCAAGTTTGTCAAAACCTACCTGCGATAGAGAGTAGTGAATGCTTTCGAGGTTGGTTTTCAATGTCATTTCCTCTTTCTTCAAGCCTTCAATCTCGGAAAGTAACCAATTGAGTTTGGTATGTATAACGTCGAACTGTTTCTGGATTTCTTTCTTTATCTCTGCCAAAGCAATACCAATTGACTTCTCCTTCGAGAGAGGAGCTCGTTTGGGAGCTAGGTCTTCGAGGATATCAGCGATAGATTCCGAACTATTAGATTGTCCCATAATTTATATTTTCGATTTAACATTAACAATAAATATTAACAAAATGATTTACAACATATGCTTGAAAGGTAATCTTGTTGTTATCTTATAATGTAGGAATAATTGTATGCAAAATTAAATATCTGGTGTGTCCACTCACACGACTTTCCTACCTATTTGAGAAAAGTTTTCATTTCTTTACATATGTTCATGAAGAAACAAAAAATAATTGAACTAGATTTATTTTCCTGAAAATTGATCAAAGAAAAGATTTGAGTGCGGTTTATTTGATAAACTAAAGCAATGTAAACCGGCTTAAATTAGATCAGTGTAAAAATTTCAATACTCACTAATATTGCTTATCAAAAACTTTTTTCCATAGCTTAGTATTGTCAAACAATAATTTCTGTTAAAAGTAGAGGAAATAGCGAAGATTGTGTGATGCGGGAAACAAATTTTCTTACTTTCACTTAGTCATATTTATTCTCTCAATCGACCGTTTCGGACACCAGGATATGAATCCGTAATCTTACATTGGAAATTGAATAGCTGTAACTTGGTCAATAGTTGTCCGAAATGAACGATTTTTATAAAGTTTTGTAGAAAATTTCACTACCTTTCAAAAAACAATTATTAGAACATTACAGGAAAGTTTCATCAAAATCGTTAGAGCCGTTTTCACGCTATAGTGTATAGAAAAACATGTTTTTCATTTATTGCGCGCAAGCTATTGCGCATGGAGCACCGAATTTCTGTCATAGTCATCAGCAGTCAAATCTCTACAAAATAAAAAAGAAGCAAGAAAATCGGTTCAGTGGTTCCCGAGAAAATATTGGCACAGAGAGACCAATGGCTAAAATTGTGTTTTTCTGATTCAGGAGGCTCTGAAACGTATAGATCCGTTGAAAACCGCATATCGGAAATTTGACCAGATTGCAATATTTTCCTTATCTAGTATAGGTAGGAAAATAACAATAATTTTCTATGGCAGCATCATAGATGGGGGTGAGTTTTGAGGGGGCGATCCTCCCCCAATAGAAATATTAGGTGTGCCGGAAAAAGTAAAGTCGTTTCCGAGCATGTAATCATTTGATAGCTTATCGTGACTTTGATACATCCATGTCGTGACAAAGACATTCTGATGGTTACAGTAACTTCTTTAGTTAAATTTAACTTGTCAAAATAACGAGGTTATACAGGGTGCCTCAGTCCTTAATGACACTTTCATTTTCAACAAAAAAGTTCATTTGATGCATGGACCGATTCCGTACGGAAAAGAAGTTTAAGGGACCGGGAAGAGTCGTTACGCTGGATTGAGGCCCCTTTGACGCTAACTAATAGCATAAGGGAATGACAAAGAAGAAGAAGTACACCATCGTAAAGTAGACAATTTTATTCTAGAGAATACACAGATTAAATTCACTAAGGTCGATGATAAAAGAGATTATCCTGTAGCACTACAACCCATGAACGGTCTGGGGTTCAGTACTATTTAGGGAAAGTACTGTTTCTAGGTCAACGGTTGTGCGAGGAGGTGATTTGACCGGTATCACGCTCAACCGCCAGGTTTCCCCCTTAATTAATTATTTAATTAAGGGTACCCACTTTATAGAGGCTGGGTGTGCCCCAGGAGGGACTTCTGACCCAAGGTCGCCCCACGGCCAATGTAACAGATAAGTAAATTTTCTGCTATGAGCCGGGGTTCGAACTTGGGACCTTTGCATTGGAAGCTCAGTGCCCTACCACTGAGCTACCCCGCTCCCTAAAAGAGATTATCAGGTCTAATACGGCTGCTGTAATGCTGCAGTTACAGTGCCCATACACGAACATTACAGATCTCATTACAGCGGCCATATGAGATCTCATGAAAGTACCTTTTATCATTGACCTAAGTAAATTTAATGACTGTATTTACAAAAAAAAAAAATTGTCTACTTTATGATGGTGTACAAAGAAATTAATCATTTTGAATAGATTTTGAGCAATTTTTTCTTATTGAATAAAAAATGTGATCACCTTAAGATAAACTTTTTTGTTGGAAATTTTTGTCTAGAATCATTCCCCAGAGTTTGGCCATTAAGAACTAAGACACGCTTTATAGGCCAAACAGCCTAATATTTTAAGAGGCCACTTTTGTTATAAAAACTGAATATGTTTCTTTAATATAGGTGTAAATATCAACGACAGCAATTCAAGCATCAGATCTACTCCTGCACTTGTTCACGATGCATTTGGAGATAGCGGCGAACTCCTTTCTCTTCTACGCAACTTTCGCCGATGCAGAAATAGAAAGCCGTTGGGATGATAGGGAGAACATAAAATTAGAAGTACCGAATAAATAACTCTATTTGATCCGTAAGAATAATTCTCATATTATACTGGTCAGGATGCAATGAGAATAAGTTAACACTAATCATACCAAGACTTAATATATACCTATTTCTACCATAGCGGGTCAAATGACCCGACTTTATGTTTCATGCTTGAATGTATGAAATATGGATGTTAGGAAGGAAATAAAAATATAAATTAAATTTATTATGATTAAACAAAATAGTATGTTGAGCATTTCTATTACAAAAGCAAAAAATAAAAACTTTTAATTCATAGTTCATCGCAGTGGTGCTCTTCCAGGTGTGCCACCTACTTGCATTTGTTGCCAAACAGATCCATCATTCGCAACATTTTCTTCATTTATTTCTACTTCACTTTCTTCCGAACTTGTGAGTAATCTTATTCTTTTTCGGCCACTACATACATTCACAATATTTTCCTCTTCATCGTCAGTATCTGTAGAATCAAACTCATTTTTATTTGCAACCGATATATCTTCATTTTCAGAAAATTCATCTTCACTAATTTCTGAAAACTCTTCGCCAATATTATTTATATCTTCTAAGAACTTGTACTGTCTTGTTTGCTTCGACATTTTTCTGGGTAAAAAATGATCTGTATTACTATAGCTATCAAAATAAAATATAAGCTAGGTACTTACCAAGACTTTCAATTTTTGCCACTTTTTCTTACACTAAAAAGCTATTTTCAATCTAAAATTTGATATTTGCTTGAAATTATTCTGAGCTATTTTCGTTGAACTACTTTACGCAACAGTCTTTGGAAGAATGTGCAACTTACTGACTACAAATGTGACTAGATAATCTCATAAAACAAAAAAAATTCTCTCCGGGTCAAATGACCTGTTGTGGTAGATATCGGTATACAACAAGGATTACTCAGAATAAACAAAACAAAACAAAACAAAAATATTTTTATAACTGTACATTAATTACTTAGAAAAAGTCATGAAGTCAAATGTGCAAACGCAATAAAATTATACGTGCATTTTCAATGGAAAAGTTCAAAATGGTTCATTTGACCAGTTATGGTATGTTTAGTGTTAATGCAATCTAACACGAAAGGGAAGAATTTATTTTCATTCGAGATAATAGAGCAAAACAAAACATCACAAACTATATCATTGCAAGAATCATGCGAAACTTAGTTATTGGCGGTTATTTGGACTCATAGAACAACAAAACGTGTATTTCCACTGAAAACTCGGATTCGAAATTTTTCACGGTCGCAATACTTTCTCTTACTGCATATTTAATATAAATATAGGAGAATACTGTTGTATTCATTTTATGATAATACAATAAAGATTACCACAAATTATATTAACAACGAATTATCTTAATTAATAAAATAAGGAGAGATTATGAATTAAACGACTGAAAGGGGTTGAATATAATTGAGTCGTTCACGAACGAGGTGCCGATAAAGTCGAACAGCAAAAGGTTTAGTGTCGATCTACGGGCTATAGTTGGATCCAACATGGAATAAAACAACTTCACTACGTGGCATTACCATTTAGCACCGAATCGAGGAAAGCGATAAAATTTTAGAGATAGTAAAAAAAAAGAGAATATTGTGGTAGTTTATTGTGACATTTAGCTTAGATCACTTAATCTCTTAATATAAAAATATTGACAAATGAGAAAACATCATTTTTGATGTAAAAACTTGTTTTGGCGCACTTTGTATTTTTTTTTTTTGCAGTCAGATCTCCGATGTGTAACGCGGGGTAAACTAGCCCGGAGTCAACTAAGTGTTTTTTCCATATGGATGAAAATATATATTAAAAAAATACCATTTCATCCTCTTAGTAATGACCTATTATTCGAAATTGTATCTTAACGCGAAGCAGTGTTAGAGAGGCAAAAGGGAAAAATATAACGAGTCGGTATTGAAGATATCGATTAAAATACCTCAGAAACAAAAAATTGGACTTACATATTGCTAGCGAGGAAAATGTTTATCATTTCATCCTCTTTGTTATTAAGCTATTATTCGAAATTTTATGTTAACGCTGTGTTAGCGAGGCGAAAAGGGAAAAAATAGTGTCGAAAACCGAATGATAACGAGTTTTATTCATGGTATGGATTAAAATATCTGCACAACTAAAAATCGGACCTGCATACTGTAAGCGAGGGAAATGTTCTCCATTGCATCCTCTTTAAAATGAACTATTATTCAAAATTGTATCTTAACGCGAAACCGTGTTAGCGAGGCGAAGAGGGAAAGAATATTGTCGAAAACCAAATCATAACGAGTTTTATTGATGATATGAATTAAAATATCTCCAAAACTAAAAATCTTACCTCCATACTGTAAGCGAGGGAAATGTTCTCCATTGCATCCTCTTTAAAATGAACTATTATTCAAAATTGTATCTTAACGCAAAACCGTGTTAGCGAGGCGAAAAGGGAAAAAATAGTGTCGAAAACCGAATGATAACGAGTTTTATTCATGGTATGGATTAAAATATCTGCACAACTAAAAATCGGACCTGCATACTGTAAGCGAGGGAAATGTTCTCCATTGCATCCTCTTTAAAATGAACTATTATTCAAAATTGTATCTTAACGCGAAACCGTGTTAGCGAGGCGAAGAGGGAAAGAATATTGTCGAAAACCAAATCATAACGAGTTTTATTGATGATATGAATTAAAATATCTCCAAAACTAAAAATCTTACCTCCATACTGTAAGCGAGGGAAATGTTCTCCATTGCATCCTCTTTAAAATGAACTATTATTCAAAATTGTATCTTAACGCGAAACCGTGTTAGCGAGGCGAAAAGGGAAAAAATAGTGTCGAAAACCGAATGATAACGAGTTTTATTCATGGTATGGATTAAAATATCTGCACAACTAAAAATCGGACCTGCATACTGTAAGCGAGGGAAATGTTCTCCATTGCATCCTCTTTAAAATGAACTATTATTCAAAATTGTATCTTAACGCGAAACCGTGTTAGCGAGGCGAAGAGGGAAAGAATATTGTCGAAAACCAAATCATAACGAGTTTTATTGATGATATGAATTAAAATATCTCAAGAAACAAAAAATCGGATCTGCATACTGTAAGCGAGGGAATTGTTCATCATTTCATCCTCTTTATAATGAGCTATTATTTATAATTTATATTTCATATTATTAATCTCGCCTTGTTGTTGTTTTCACTTTCATGTTGAGGTCTAAAGCACAGGCCTCATATTTTTTTTGCATTATGAGGAGGAAGTTTCAGCCCGAGATCCCCCCACGTAGATTCTACAATGCAAGTATTTAAGCTAATTTAATGTTTTTCATCTGTTATCTCAATAAAAATTGCCATATAGATAAGTTTGTATATAACACGTAATATATTCTGCCTGAGGGGGGGGGAGGATCGGTTTGCCGGTTTTACAATTTATTGTAGAGTCTCGACCTTGACCTTGACAATGTTTGACCAGGATATCGATTCGCCCCCCACCCCACCACCTCCTCCCATCGCCGCCCTGTCTCCCATCCACAGTATACTAAACCTATTTTAGATTATATTATAAAAATAAAATAAAAATTAATACAAATAATCATATTATATTATATATAATAATGTTTTTATAACCTCCTTGCACAACCGTTGAAACAGTACTCACTAACAAAGCATTAAAGCAAAAACCCTTCATGGGTTCAAGTGGTACAGGCTTTATATATATATATATATATATATATATATATATATATATATATATATATATATATATATATAATATTCCTCTCTCCCCAATAGTTTGAAGTAAAAACAAATTAAAATAGATAATGAATAAGATGCATAAATGAATAAAATATATGAACTAAAATCGATTAAGAAAAATCGTCTAGCTGGCTAGGTTTAGGGCCTATACGTAGGTACGTAACTATTTTATCACGACATAAATATTCCTATTATTTCAATTTTCATTCATATTCACAGATGATTATATAGAAACATTTCCTAGAATTTTATGATTCGTTCACTTCTCATGTGTACACCTCCATTTCCGCGTGATGTTTGTATAAATTTTCTACGACAAATTCGGAAACAATATATTTAATAAGAATAAACATAAATATATTTTATAGAGAATATTTTTATATACATTTTTACATAACTATTTAAACTATGAAAGCATTGTATTTTTATTTTAAGGTTGTGTAAACTAATAAATCACAAAGATGTTTAAGATTTTTGTTATTCATTTTTAGCTGCAAAATTTATAGAAATTTACCTATGTTATGAAGGCTGTCACGCTTTATTCCATGTTTAATGGATAAAAATAGTAATAAAACAAATTGTTTTGTTCAGATATTTTCAAGTATATCAACATAAACATAAAAAAAAATCTACAATCCAAACAAGCGTATAAATTGCTTTTTAAATATTCAATATTACATTTGCTTGTTTCACAATAATTATGTTGTATTTTTACACATAATAGGAATTATTGCCATTTTTTCCCCCTTCGATCTTGGTCCAATGGAAATGAAATGTTTGCGCCCAAGCTCTAGAGCTTACGCCGAATTTATCCTGCTATTCCCTGACTTAGGCATTCGGCATTCGAATTGGAATAACGAATAATAATAATAATGAAGAGAAGAATAGTTGGGGTGGTCAGTCAAAAAAGAAGGCAAAAATAAATGATAATATTTATTTTTGCCTTCTTTTTTGACTGACCACCCCAACTATTCTTCTCTTCATTATCCACGACAGTCAACCATTTATCAATTATGAATAATAATAATGATTAAAAATAAACTTTTAAAACTTCATTGTACTGTAAGTTTTTTTTTACGAATAATAATGAAAAATAATTAATAATGAAAACAAGGAATAATGTTTTAAGATATTAAAAAAAAATCACAATAGATTAGAGGCAATGTTTTTACTTTATTTACTCCTCAATATAAGAATATCATGCGTTTCTTCGTAAACGGGTTTAAATAAGGCAACATATAGTTAGTTATACATAAGAAACATAATTATTCAACTAAGTCGACTCCATTGTGCTTTAAAGCTTGTCCCAGTGCTATATTTATCATCATGTTTAAAAGGCTAAAACCTTTATCAATAATTTAATCTCTTTTTTTTTTTGGCAATGGACTAACGAAGCGAAGGATTATTCAAAGGAATGGAAATAAGAAAAAAAAAGAAAAACATTGAATTTAAAATTAGAACAGATTAAGAAACAGTTAAAAATAGAGCTCCTAAACATTGGAAAGCATCTGGTGTTTTCTCGCAGTAGATCCCCTTCGGAAAATACTTCGAAAACCTTCAAACAGTTATAAATAATATATGTTTGTTATTATAACAGGGTTAACATATGTTAATATATTACGTAATTATTTAGCAGACATAGCACCCACTAAAATGCTCCCCACTATTTGTTTACCGCGATCTTTAACTAGCCTGTGTAGCCTTGATGTTCTCATCCTATCTTTTATGCATTAGCTACCGTTCGCCCGTTTCGATTTCCAGTCGAAGTATCGATTTATACGAGATGTGTGGGCTTCGTGAATAAAAACGCTGGAACAGTAACTTAATTATCAAGTGAGCAAGAAAATGCGTGTACATCTGTTTATCGATAACGATAGTAATACCAAGTAACGCAACATTTACGCAATAACGTTACGAGATAATGGAATAAAAAAACGACACAGGCTTATCTTCCAGTGTTGGTTTTCCCCTTCAGGCATTGATCGTTAAAAAAAAAAAATTTCACTTACATATCAATGTATGATTCATCGGAAAATCTTTAAGCAATAATATATGAGTTTTTCTTGTTTAAATTTTTTTTTTACATAGATTAAAAAGTAAAACCTAATTTTTTTACTTCCAACATAATAAGAATTTGAGTACAGATCCTTAGAACAGTAAATGCAATAATTAATAGAAGATTATAGAGTGGCAGTCTAAAACTAAAAAAAAAACACTATTTAACAAACTTAACTTATTATTAACCAGTGGCGCGATTGAGAGAGTACCACAGAGATCTCCTGAAATCCTGCATTTTCCCTCTACACTTGGAGAATACAAGTCTGCCATGGAGTTCCTTCGCCTGATTGTAAATAGTGTATCTTTATGTTATATTACCTAAGAACCCTCGGACATAAGCGAAATATTTTTCGACCTAGTATCACCAAGAAATATTTCATTAAAATCGAAGACCCCAGGTACTAGTCCGTGATACAGTCCCCTTTTAATCAAATTATTAACATCCGCCTCAAACTTTGTGAATAGTTTCATCTCTTCGTAACCTACAAATATTTTATTTACTAGCATTATCGGGTTTAGGGCGTTTTCAATTTGGAGATCGGCAAACTTTGTCTATTAAATTAGGTACTAAAAATTCATGAATATGCTTTCCACTTTAATCATATCATATCATAAAATAAAAAAAAAACGCGGCCTTCAAAAATACCGAGCCGTCTGGCCTATATAACCTCGTTATTTAGAAATGTTAGGAATGATTTTCACCTTTTTCTCGATTTTGTGCTCAAGTTATCTTACGATTCGAGTGGAAAGCAAATAGGTATTCATGAGTTTTTAGTGTCTAATTAAATAAAAAAAGTTTGTCGATCTCCAAATTGAAAACGCCTCAATTCCGAAATTTTGTAAATAAAATATTTGTAGGTTACAATAAGATGAAGCTATTTACGAAATGCTTATAATTTGAAAAAAGGAGTCCTCTTGTTAATGAATAGTAATATAAATCGAGGATATAATGATTGCTTTCGTCATATGTTTTAAATTAACAACACCTGTAAACAGCTGATTATTCAACAAGACCTACGTTACCATTAGAATTCCCTTAGGCTCGGAGCGGAGATACGACATACCGTGGGTGCCCGCTTGCTCACACAGGACCAAATAGAGAGAGCTCTCAATATCCGACAGATAATTATAAATTATAATATTATCTTAAAGAGATTTCTATTTGCGGTAGGAGGGCTCTGAGTCAGCCAGTGCTTCCTGTATGCCTAGGCGGCCTCGAGATCTACGTGGCCCGGGTAGCGATGAGATCTAGTGATCTTGAGCTCTGATAGGCCGAAAGGTGTACCCATCCACCATTTTGTTACATAGACACAAAAAACAACCTTTAAATATAATTATGACACAATAACTAAAATATCAGCAAATATTTATAATATAAATTCAATTATTCATCTCTCTGTTACATACAAAAGTTTTAGTGACCGTGTCATATTTTATTTTACACATATAAAACGGGATGGACCGTACTATACAAGGATTAAGACCGGTAAAAAAATAATCATATATGTAATTTCTAAAAGGTGTTTTTTTTTTTTTTTTGTCGGTAAGCCATAAGTTTGTATATTCTTCACCAAATCCAATGATTGACCACTCATTTTGAAGATATTCTTTTGCTTCACCTTCGAAAAATAGTTATGAAGGAAAAGAAACTTTATTTGCAAATAACTCAAAAATGCATTTGCATTTTTTCTGCAATTACCCATGATAATTAGAAAGATTACTAAATTACCAACAAAACAAAAAGAAAAATCGGACAATTATTAACAAAGATACAGTCTATTAGATTTGGTATACTTAATAATATCTCCCTGTTTAAAGATATTGCATTTAGGAATAGAATAGTCTACTACACTTTTTTTCCTGGCTTAAGTTAAAGAATAAATAAAGACTGATATATTAACTTTATAACCAAAAACTTTATCGTCCCGGACATGACGTTAAACTGCGACCTGGGTGGACAGGACTCATAGCCATAGTGAAGGCAACCTGTATAGGGGAAGGAAACCCCAAAACCAAACCACTGTCCTTGCAGTTTAAAAAAGGTTGATCGTACGGCCAGCACCCCTTCATCGAAAAAAAAAATAATTCGCTTTCAAACCCAAAACAGAAATGCATGGTAGCCAGAGGGCTCCGTGAAGGAGATTGGATGGACAGCGAGCAGTGGCTTTTGGGTGTTAGGGATATGACTTCTTAAGTTGTAGAAACCCCCCCCCAAAAAAAAAAATATTAACTTTATTATTTCTTAAAGACATTTGGTTGTTCTTACATTTTTTTTTTTTTAATAATTTATAAAATCCAATGATCGGGGCATTATTTTATCTTTATTACTTTTATTATATTTCCAGTCAGCGTTTAAGACAAGATTTTAGCAAAATAATTAGTACAAATATATTTGTCTATTATGTTTAATGGAATATTGTAATCGACCAAGGAAAAACTATTAATTCCTTCCTTACATGATAAATAGGAACTACTTATTTCCATACTGTTTTGCTATTTCTTCACTAAACAAAATTTTCTGCGAATTATTCGGATGGGCCAACTAGCAAAATAAATCGTTTTTGTGAATAAAAATTAATACGATAATAGTTGACAATTTTAGTTACTGTATGTAAAGAATTGGTATGACCAATCAATTTGGTTCGACTTCAGAATAGAATAGAATAGAAAAATAATTTTATTCTGGGACACAGTTCCTTGAGAATAACAAAATAAAAGGATTACATCTGGCCTAAATAAAATCAATCGAAAAAAATAAATAATGTAAAGAAAATATAAGGTAAACATTCTATATACAAAACAAACGAAACTATATACAAAAGAATTAATACTATGACAAGACACTTAAAGCTATTTGCACTGATAGACACTCTTAAGAAAATAATAAAGAATTAAAAAATAAAAATATATCAAATTCTCTATTAAAATCAGCTCGAATGGTTAGCAACGATCTGACTATTTTTGGGATAGGAATTGGAATAGAAGGGTTTTGAATGTGGATATGGATGGGGAATGTCGAATTTTGATAGGGAGAGAATTCCAGAAATTGACAGAGCGAACAATGAAGGAATTATGGAATGAAGCAGATCTGTGAGAAGGCATGTAAATGTTAGCAGGTCGAGATCTTGTGGACAGGGAATGGACTGAGGATTTGAACTGGAGAAGGTTGTAGGCGTAAGAAGGACGATGGTTGTTGATGATTTGGTAGAGGAACGTACCTAGGAAATATTGTCTTCGGAAGGACTGGAAAAGCCACTTTAACTCAGCGTAGTGGTGAGAAACATGGGAATATCTTGGGGCCCCGATCACAAATCTTACACAGCTGTTCATTAGTCTTTTCAGTCTGTCGCGGAGCTCCACAGAGAGGCCATCATACACCAGACAGCTATAGTCAAAGTGGGGGAAAATGAGAGAGAAAACTAGGAGTCTAGTACGCGTATGTTGAGGTAGGAGATAGCGGAAGCGATGGAATAGTTTGAGGGTGGAAATTGTCCGTCGGGAGATATGCGAAATTTGAGAGAGAGAGAGAGAGAGAGAGAGAGAGAGAGAGAGATAGAGAGAGAGAGAGAGAGAGAGGGAGAGGGAGAGGGAGAGGGAGAGGGAGAGGGAGAGGGAGAGGGAGAGGGAGAGGGAGAGGGAGAGAGAGAGAGAGAGAGAGAGAGAGAGAGAGAGAGAGAGAGAGAGATATGAGACTTTGCTAAGTTTATGTCAATAAAACATCTAAATATACCTATTCTGTACCGATATTCTAACATCTAAAGTAACGTGTTTAATACATAGCAACAAGCTAATAGATAAGTTCAGGACTCGTCTAAAATAAACCAATGTTTTACAAATACCAATTAATTATTTTCTCAGTATTTATTTTTTATCCACTCATTGCTTAGCCCTGATAAATACTTCAAACATAGCCCGAAACTGGGCTTAAAAAAAAAATATATATTTTTTTTTGTTTACTTCTAATGATTGCAAACTCCAACAATTTCATGAGGAATAAATTCTTAAGCTAAACTATTAGAAAGTATAAATAATGAAGGCTACAATAAGCAATAAGGTTAGGAATGGAGATGGAGGCAGCATTGACCTGCCACATAGATAAGAAATACGAGAGCCAGGTGGAAGGGGGGCGGAGGGCCAGACAATGCCTTCATGATATGAGCTATCATGTAGGCGCTGGTTTGTAGGACGACTTCATTTAAATAATCTCTCGGCTTATAAATTATTTAACACCTGCCTTTGGTTGAGCAATCTCGGAGTTGTTCTATAATGATACCTCTTTGCCGAGCTCCTCTATGCTAAACATTGAACGAACCATACTGACTGATTCACCGCGCCAAATATTTAACAGCTCTTCAATTTAGTAGCAAATAACATTTTTAGGCTCAAATTAAACAAGACAGGAATTTATATTAATTTTAATGAGCCACATTACTCTCGAATTCTGGATATCGTTTCGAGTTAGAAAAAAATAAATTTGATATAAACAACATATTATTTCTATCTTCAGGGCACACCTAGTCTCCCCTGCCACCTCCACAGAAGATGTTAAAATCATATTAGATTATAATAATAATAAAAGGCTTAGCGAACCCTAAGGTTCGATGCCGACACCCCTAATCTATTATTACACACTTCCCTCCACCGTTCGCCGTCCAAACCCAATCCCTCCAGATCGGCTTTAACGCAATCTTCCCACCTTCGCTTCGGACTACCTCTCAGACGTTTACCATTCTGTACAGCAAATATTACCCTTTTAGAAATTCTTTCGTTACGAAGCCTAACAGTTTTACAAACCTCTTCTCTCTCTCACTAATAAATTTCCCTGATATGCATATATATATATATATATATATATATATATATATATATATATATACCTCAAAAACTGACCGTTCCATTTCAGTTCAAATATAAAGGGAAGTTATATTTTGATAAAGAAATTATCAAGCACGTATCGATTTAATTAAATTCGATCCACTATTTAGAAAATATACTTCCTCTTTCGGATGAGGAAACATATCGTTCTTAATATGCATACAGTTCGAAAACTGTTTATTCTATTATTATACCTTAAGTTGGAGAAAATTTGTAGGATATATTACAAATATTCTACTATATATTTCATCAAATTATAGTCAACAATTACAATTAATGTAATTATTAAGAATAAGATGGCTGAGAAACGCGGTAAGCAGTGAACATTTGGAAAGATTTTTTTTCCATAATTTTGTCGCAGTCCAGTAATATTCTAAAGAAAAAAATAAATTAATCTAACCTAATTTCGATTTTTTTTTTTTTTTTTTTGAAAATGTTAAACACAAAGTTTGAAGAATCCTTTACAAGGAAAGGACTGTTTTATTCACTAATTTCCAAAAAATAATCCCTGTTAGTTTTAATAAAAACGTGAGAAAGAGATTAAAGATAATAATAATTACACAAATATAATTAAGTGAAATGACAATATAAACGATAATAAGCTATTATTTTTTCGTACTGGTCGTTAACCCCTAATATATATTTTTTAAAAATTTAGACCAAAAATTATATATAACAAAATAAATAAAAACAAAATAAAAAATAATACAATCTAATACAGAATATATGCTAATTACAGTTATACAATTTGAACAATGAAATGAACAGTTGTATAATTTGTAAAATGGGGGTTGCTTAGCCATTAGGCGAGCAGGTGGTATCCCCTTAATTAATATAAGTAATAAGAATTAAGTCTTGAAAAATATATATTAATAAAAATTAAGGTTTACAAGCCGGATTCAAACCTAAGTTATTTTAACTTGAGAATAAAAACGTTCTTCTGTGTGACGTTCATCCACTACATTTATTTTTATTTTTTTAATTCTTTTACTCACTTAATGTCTCTTTATAGACCGTGAACAGTTGTAGACTTTTTTTTTACTTACATTGATTCACGATCTGCTAAACGCTCAATAAAATCTTAATCAAACAAATAAAAATCGCCATAAAATCAAAATGAGTGGAAATATGCGATTTATTTAGTGTTAGTTAAAAAAAAAAAAAAAAAAAAAATCACGACTCTAATAACCAAAGCTGAGCGCGAGCCATAACTTTGTAAGAACTTTAATAAAAAGGAAACCATAAACTTGTAATAAATGAGGACTACAGTTCATGAATAAAAAAAAAATAAAGAAAAGAAATAAATAATAAAAAAATAATAATAATAATAAAACGCGATGGTAGCGCTGAAACAAAAGTAATTTATCGTTTCCTCATCCTGAAGGCCACAACTTTTATAACTTGCCTCGCTGAAAATACACCATAGCGGTTTTTATATTAATTTATTTTATTTTTTAATATACTGTTTTAATAGTTTTTTTTTTTTACTTTATTATAATAGTTTTTCGATTTATTTTTTTTATTATTATTATATTTAATGTACATTAAAATATAATTAAATGGTTGCAAAACACATACCCGAAGGATTTCTAAAGAAATAATGGAAACTATGAGTTGATACAAAATTAACAATAATTTAACATTTAATAAATCAATAACAAACTACTAAATATAATATCGACCTAGAACCTTTCTCATCACCCAAATCCCGTTGGTTGTACAATCCCTATCAAGCACCACCCATCCCTACAATCCCCTTCGTAGGTTAAAGCGGCAGTGGCCACGAGACCTTTTGTAAATATGGATATTTTGGAGTTCTAGCAATGGCCAGATTCTCCACTCAAGTCATGAGTGTCTGTGGATGTAGCGCTCTTACTCATCCTCCGCTGGTTTTAAATACCAGTGAAGTGGCTGAGGGAGAAGCGTAGGGATCTCCTAAGCCTCCCTTTTCTCTCCACACGTGGAGGGGAAAGGGTTGGTTCGGAGATCACCTGGCAAATTGTAAATAATGTATAAAGGTATGTTTTATATAAGATGTTTGTTTTACTTTTATTTCTATTTTTATTTACTTATGTGGATATATATATATTTTTTTTTCTTTACTCTTTTGTTCTTTTTTCTTATTCTTTTGTTATTACTTTATTTAATTTATATTTTTGTATATACGGTATGAGTGCACTCTCTGAACTCTATTATAAGTGTCCTTAAACTGTGACAAATTGTAATATTTCTGACTAAAGTGTTTAATAACTAAATATCGATCTACTTCCACAATAGAGATTTGTGTAAAAACAACTGATTAATTACCACTTTAGATGATTTTGAAAAAAAAAACAAAAAAACAGTATTTAAGTTTTACAAAGAAAAATTCCGTATTCGTAATTTATATTACACAGTACATCACACATCAAATAAAAATAAAATGAATTATAACATTTTATCGTAGTTATTTTTGCTAAATACTTAAATGTTTTTACACCATCAAAGGTGAATTCAAACTGACTTATATGGACTAAAGTGTATTAAGAACAGATTTTGTTCAAAAGATGGTGCTGGAAGCCAAGTGGTAAAGTGATAATAAAAATCGAGAATAATCCAAGATTTTACGTTAAATAGAACTAGCATAGTTTAACTCATTAAAAGAACCCTTTTAAATAATTTTAATAAAGATAATTTTGTTAAACGTGGCGGTCATAAAAAGGCTGAAATAGTGAAAAAACTATTTTTATTTTATGCCAGCGTTTCGACCCATCTTTGCCGGTCTTCTTCATGGATATGTGTGCAGTCAATATATTGGGTTGGCAAATATGTTCTTTCGGTTTTTCTGTTTATTTTTATGCCACTATGATACACTTTTTAGGTGATCAATTAATCCCTAAAGTGGATTTTCCTGTGGTTTATCCTGTTTGTAATATGTCAATAAGTATATCTGTTAACCCTTGTAGAAACTAGCTTAGTATTGTGTTTGCTATTGCAAGAAATAAACGTAACTTACTTAAAAAATTATATTAATTTACTGTGTGAAACCAGTCCATAGTTAACAAGAATATTTAATTGATCTTGTGGCCTACTATCACTCTTTAAAATATTTACCTAAAATTACAGGTCATTTTGTATATTTAGAATTTAAATAAGCCTTTTGTGAGGTAGATAGTTGATATTTTAAGATAAAAACGAAATAAATTAATGGATTTATTTATAAATAAATAAATAATGGTATAATAATTGCGATGGTTACTATATAATAAAAATAATTAAAGTAAATTAATGGGAATAACCATAATAATATAAACATAAGAGAGATGGATATATACAGGACGGAGAGAGCAATGACCCAAAGCGAAGAAAGCTGTAGCTAGTGGGTCACTGGAGCGGCTTATCGATATGGGGAGGGGGAGTATCCAGTCTTCTCCAGTATCCAGGATATCTCGTAGCGGTATCTATATATATAAATACAGGGATTACATGGAATATTGGCAATTCCATGCTTAATAATTGATATAATTTTAATAAAAATTATTTAAAAAATATATAAGTTTTAATATGCGCCGCACAGTGAACTGTTCCAGTCAATCTAGCTAGAAGACAATATATCGATAACGAATATTTTTTGGGAAAATGCCATTAAACTTGTGTTTATACTTCGGTATAATTACAAAAATAAGAATGAATCAAAAATAATACAAACAATATAAGTAAAATTGATGGACAAAATAGAAAATTGAGAGCAAGTTATAATAATTAAGTATACCGTTTTGATCGCAATCAAGACTGAGCGATAAATAAATCTTACAACTTTAAGTTAAGATTTTGTCGACAAAATATGATTTAATACATTGAAATACGCCTTCTTTACATGTTTGAGGTAAATACATAAGAAGTTTTGGAAGAGTGATAAGTAATATTTTTGTAATTGCGTAGAAATTTAAAATGAAGATCAAATTAATATGTAGGCGAATTTTAAAAAGTTCTAACTTTACCGGAACATCTGGGGTATATACATATTTTATTGTATATATATATATATATATATATATATATATATATTCTGTATATTGTTACAGTTTCTAAAAGTCATGAACTTTACATATATATCTAGTTTAATTCCGTATAAATAAGTAACATAATATTTTTCAATTTAATCATGACTAAAATGAGTGACCTCCGTATTTATATAATGAAACAAAAAGTAATTAATTGAACGATTTAGGAATGTCATGTTATCTTCTCTGAATATATTTGAAATAAATTCAACTTTCAGAAACATTTTTAATAAATCCTCATACCAGACTGAAACGACAATAAATCGTTCGAAGTTTCCGAATACTTCAGCACTTACTAAATAAACGCTCTAAACTTCTAATTAATTACAAAAGACTCATATACATGGGTATAATAAGACCTATTTGGACTTACGAAATTGAGCTATGGGGCTCTACTGAGCCATAGAATTCCTCTCGTATCCAATTCTTACAATCCAAAATCCTCGATGCTCCCTACTTTGTTACAAATAAAACCATCCATACCTATCCTTCCATAATAAACTTCAGAATCATCCAACCCTCTCGTTTTAAACCTTGCTTCCTCTTCAATTCCTGATAACCCTCCGAGGCATCTGAAAAGGAGATGGTCCCGGGATCTCTTAATGAAGAGATATTATCAGAGTGCTACTATCGGGTAGTTTCTCAGCAAGTGTTTTCACGTCATTGTATCCATATATTCAAATTTACTAAATGTATTTCTTAAGAAATAAATAAAAAAATTTAATAAATGTCCGAGAGAACTTTAAAGAGAAGATAACAGCAACATTTTAAGGAGCAGCAGCATCGAGTACAAAAAACTATAGCTTTGAAAAACTTAACAAAAAAAAAAAACTATAACTGACAGCAGCTTTTATTTACAGTTTAAAATAATTTAATAAAAATAAATGAACATATAATTCAACACAAAAATATAAAGAATTTTGTTTAACGAAGCGATAGAATTATAATGAAATTCAAACAATACAAAATAATCTATAATTATTTTTCGAGTATATTGTATTAGTATTATAACATGCGATAAAGTAAGAATAATAGTAACAAACCCAACCACATGCTTATCAACATTAACTACAACCACAATTACCTCCAAAAATTACTTAACATACAGTTAAAGCAGCTGGCTGATACTCACCTGAAACAAAAACGAAACCAAAATTAATAAACTCTACCAAAACATAAAATTCAATAATATTGTATGCTAAATGTTTTTACACAATATTATCAAATGAGTAAGTCAGAAAAAGCAGGGTCACAACGAGAATATAATCAGTGAGAACTAAGAACAAATATTTGAATAATGATAAAGATTCCGGATGTGAAAACGTGCGCAATAACATAAGACTTCAAGGCTCTCTCAATACCAATATTAAACCTATATTTAAAAATAATTAAATATAAAATAATACAGTATTCGAAAATAAAGACACATTTAACTGTTGAGTTGGAAAATAAGTACTTTCTGTATTACAACTTCGATACACTTCTCATCTGACGAACTATAATAAATATTTTATTAATATCTATACCCCGGAGGAAAATAAAGCAATGCCACATTTTACTTTCACTTACCTATATATATATAATATATAATATATAGTAAGGGACAGTATTGCGATTGAGAAAATTTTCAAATCTGAGTGTTCAAAGGAAATAGATGTTTTGAGGTCATCTAAGTCCAAATGACCAAGTCCTACAAAAATAGTCTGTTTGTGTGTGTGTGTGTGTGTGTGTGTGTGTGTGTGTGTGTGTGTGTATGTGTCCAGTCTAGCTCAAAAACGAAAAGTCGTATGAAAGTGAAATAGCATATTTAAGGTTTGTATATATCTGAAATGTTAGAGCAACTTTTTCGACAAAATCGGCTAACCGGAAGTGGCACTTTATATAATCGATGTTACACATTTTTACGAGTTTTTCGAAAACGGCTTTAACGATTTTGATCAAACCCGGTATATCAGTGTAAAATTAAGCAGTTTTTGAAATCATGTAGGTTTTATTCTCATTTATGTCTTCTAACAGGGCTTGAATGGCTAATTTTCAATATTAGCTTCCTCTACAGTACTTTTTTTTTTATGCGAAACAATTAACAATTTGACATTGATCTGTAATATAAAAAATGTTTAAATATAAAATATGAAAGAATTCGATAATATGAGATCATAACAAAGAATGGTTGTAATGAAGGAACCAAAGGGTCCAGCATACTCGAAGTTAAAACGGCAGTGGCCCCGTGACTTTTTGTAAATATGCATATATTGGAGTATTGGTAATGGCCAGATTCTCCAATGGCTTCTAATACCAGTGACGCGGCTTGGAGAAAAGCGCTGGGATATCCTTGAGTCCTGCTTTGGCTTCCACATTTGAAGTACGAAGCATGACTCAGAATCGCCTGGGAGAATGTAAATATTGTATATAAGTTTGAATGAATTTTTTTCTATTTTAATTTTATTTAGCATCTATTATTTCTTTGTTTTTTTTTGTACAGAAGTATATTAATTTTCTACAATTCTTTTTCTTTATTATCTATATTTCAGTTATCATTTGTATGTACATATTGTGTGAATCTTTAATATAGCCCAAATATTAATGCCCTCCAATGTAACAGAATTTATTAATTTTCCACAAATAAAAAAAGTGTAGTTTTTCTTTTTTAAAGAGTAGTCTCTCTGTCTTTTCATGATATTATATTACTTTGTGTCACATTTACTAGATATATTTATGGTGTAAATGAATTAATATATCACCATTACTAGTGTTGTACTTTGCAAGACCAAGCCCAGGGCCGCCTAACTGGTGCAAGACCAAGACCGGTAAAAAAATATATCAATTTTTGGAAAAAAAATTGAGGCAAAATAATTACTAATACTTGAAAATCTTAGTTACTATATCTAAATAATTGGTATAACCAATATACTTTTGCATTTAATAAGAAGTGGCAATGGTAATGCTGTGTGTTTGTTTTACCAGCTACCATTAGTGTTGCCCAAAATAGGTCTTGGTCTTGCACTTTGCGAGACCAAGGCCAAGGCCTCTTAACTGTTGCAAGACCAAGACCAGGACTGGTAAAAAAAATCAATTTTTTAAATAAAAATTAATTCAAAATACTTGACAATCTTAGTTACTATATGTAAATAATTGGAATAACTAATATACTTTTGCATTTAACTCCTCTAATTTTTCATTCGGACTTAGTTAGGTTTCTCCTTTCTAAAAAAAATACACTAATATCTCTACAGCAATAAGCTAATAAATAACTGTAAGACTGTTGCGAGAATCTTGCGCAAGACCAAGACCATTACTAATAAAATGTAATTAAATAAAGAAATGTTATAAAAGAAAAATATAAGTAGTTGTAAATTTCATTAATTATATATATATATATATATATATATATATATATATATAATATATATATATATATATATATATATATGTACGATAAGGTACTTTTTTTATAAATATTTTTTTTTTTTTTTACTAAAATTAGGAATAAAAAACGGTCGTATTAAAAGGAATCCGTTGACATCCTGTATTACTTAAGAATATATAAAATAGCTGAGATATAATTGAGGACTATTGTAAGATATCCTTGAAATTGGTGTAGTTTTGTAGAAAGACAAAGAGACTGGAAGAGACCCCATTGTATTAAGGACGAAAATAATTTCGTTCCGTTGTTCTTTTGTAGCGGAGGGACAAAGAGGGAAGGTATTGTGACTGTGTCAGTTTGACGTTCCCTACTGGGGGCTGTCCTCTACTCCAAAGAGATAAAAAATATATTTTTAGATATTCCTCTGCGAAACCTTGTTTCACGGCTACAAGGAGAGGAAAATTGTAAGGGAAAAGGGTACAAATAGTTTAGAATAGTTATTATAAATGATATACCATTGAGTAATTCTGAGATAACAGACCATTTTGATCAATGAAATTACAAAGATATATTGATCAATGAAAATTATCATCATTATTGTTTTTACTTTCACTTACGTAATATATAGTAAGGGTAAGTATTGCGATCGAGAAAATTGAGTTTTCAACGAAAATACACGTTTTGGCGTTGAAAAATGGTCTGTGTGTTTGTATGTTAGCAGTCTAGCTCAAAAACGAAAAGTCCTACGAAACTTATATTACGTATTTAAGATATATGCCTTAGATGTGACAGCAACTTTTTCCTTAAAATCGGCTATGAAGTGCTACTTCATATCAACGCTGAAACACATTTTCACAATTTTCTCAAAAACGGCTCTAACGATTTTGATTGAACTCGGTGTATCATTTTATAATTAAGTGGTCTTTAATATCAATTAAGTCTTATCCCCATTAATATAAACTAACAGGGTTGGTTTAAATGCCTAATATTCATATACCTCTTCCTCTAAAGTACCTTTCATATGGTTTATTTTAAAACGTTAATGATTTTACAATATTCAGAGTTCCAAAAAAATGCTAAATATAACTTTTGAAAGAATTTGATAAGTTAACAAATGAGAAAAAATAAAATACAGAAAAACCTATGTTTTTCTAAAAAATGTTGAAATTGGAGTTATTCATTCTGTCAGCTGAAAGGATCAGAGACTGAAGTTGTGTGGTGTATAAAAGTCGATGGAGTGAGTAGATTTTTATTGCCTACCATCGATATTATAAATAGACTTTTTGTAATTTTAATGGTCATAACGATTTGCTATCTGCAGGCTTTAAGCTTTAGCTCCGTTTAAAATGAACTTCTAACATTTTATAATAGTGCAACATTGCCAGAAAATAATTTCTATTCCGAGTAGAGTGGTAAGTGAAAGTTGTATGTTGCGCGCGCCAGATTTTTTTATTTATTTTTAAGAATTTATCTGGACAAACGAATCACTTGGAATCATACAAAACTGAAACGACAAAAAACGGCTCGACGTTTATGACTACTCCATCACTTACTAGACAAACGCTCTAAACTTTCTGTATATTATAATAATAATAATAATAATAAGGCTTAGCGAACCCGAAGGTTCGATGCCGACACCACCAATCGCTTGTTACACACCTCCCTCCACCGTTCGCCGTCCAAACCCAGTCCCATCAGATCGGCTTTAATGCAATCTTCCCACCTTCGCTTCGGTCTACCCCTCGGACGCTTACCATTCGGCACAGCAAATATTAACCTTTTAGGAATTCTCTCGTTACTAAGCCCAACAACTTTACAAGCCCATTTGATTCGCCGCGATGAAATTACCTCAATTATATTACCCGGATACAGCTCACGCAATTCGGCGTTGTGTAACCGTCTGAACTCTCCGGTTAACTCATCCTTCTTCGGTCCGAATATTCTACGCAATATTCTGTATATTATAAAAGACTCATATACATGAATATAATAAGGCCAATTTGGACTTATGGAATTGAGCTTTGGGGGTCCACTAAGCCATCGAATTCCTCCCATATCCAATCCTCACAAACAAAAATCCTTCGTAAAATCCTCAACGCTCCCTACTTTGTCATAAATAAAATCATTCATAACGAACTGAACGTACCACATGTTTCCGATTTGACCCAATCCAGAAACCTACCCTTCCCTAACAAACATCAAAACCATCCGAACCCTCTCGTTTCAAACCTTGCCTTCTCTTTGATTCCTGAAAACTAACCCTCCAAGGCGTCTGAAAAGAAGATGGCCTCGAGATCTTCTATTGTAAATTCTTTTTTTTTTAGATTACTACCAGTGGGTAGTTTCTCAACAAGTGTTTTCATGTTATTATTTTCTGTTATCACATATACTGAATGCATTTTTTTTTTCTGAATACAGTTGTAAATATAAATAAATAAAAAAACTTAATTTAGAATTTTTTTTCTATAGGAAGCCGTGTATTGCGTATTTATCTTTCTGCTATAATATAACCAATATTTCATATATTGTAGTATAATACATTCATCCCCTGTAATTTTCAGCTGGGCCAGGATCGTCTATATTTCTAATTGTTCCTTAAATAGTGAATATCAACTATATTTTGTTTTGAATTAAAAATACCAACAATTTTTATACAAAGGCAAGAAAAATCTCTCAAGTACTATTATCAGTGACAAAACAAATACGATAACAGATTTCATTATCTATTTGCCGTAGTACGTTACTGGTTTTCCCTCCAATTTTGACGAAACATTAAAAACAGATTATGAAATAGGCAAATGTATAGTCATGTAAAACATAAAACAATTGTAAATTAATTATATATTTTATATAAATATGAATGTATAATACATGAATACATAATACAGGAGGCCCGATAAGGAGAGAATACATTATAGGAAGCCGTTGAAGAGAGTAGAGCGATACCACACTAGTGTTCCCTCTTTGTTGGGTCTTCATTGGTTGTTACGTTGGTGTTAGTGTATCCGCTGTGTTAGTGTCCTGTGTATGTGTTTATGTAACGGAGTCCTTATAATGAAAATGTATTTTATTTATATATTCTTACAAGGCCATTATTCTGAATTGTACCTTCTTATTAGAGGAAGCTAAATTCAAGGAAGTCTTTGAAAATATTGAGGAATCATTAAAAACGTTAATAATAATAAACCGGATGTAACATCACAGTGTGAAATCTCTCTATTGTATAAAAATGTTTTAAGTGACTTTCATATTTTATTTTATCTTCGTATTAGAAGAGGAGATATAAAGAATGGGCGATTATTTTATAAATTAAACAGCTGTTCGTTTAATTACATACGAATTCAAGATAAATTATATAAAGCAGACCCTACACGGTAATTCATGAATGAACGTCACAAGAAGTTCCAAGATTGCCCGCTATCGCTTTGTTCATGAAGACCCTTACACGTTCAATCATTACTGATCATTACTTATGTGAAGTTTCCACTTTTTTTTCTCTCCAATTTATTGCCTACTTGACTATTTAAAGAAAAAATAGTTGAAAATGGTTAATAATAATATAGACTAGGGATATAAACAACTATTTACTTTTATGAAATTATTTACTTAATAACGAGACCTAGGTAAACTAACCTATCTAGTAGTAAGGTTAGTCCCCCCACTACTTTTACCTCAGCCCGCCCTCCACTTCTCGTGAATGAACCTTTGATTTCCGGATGTTCGGAAATCCGCAGCGCACCACCATCAGTACTTCATTCACTACCTTACACGACAATTCGGAACGTCATTAGTGCAATGCCGATTAACCGTGTAGGGTCCCCTTAATTACAGAATTTAGATAAAAATTTGTACGGAAAATGGTAATCATCTGGAGGTGGTAGCTTGATTTTGCTTAGGTGATTGCAGTTATTTTTAGATCTAGGCATTTCCCCTTCAATACAATATATTAATTATTACATCATATAAAATATTATTTATATTATATTGTGTTATAAATATAATTATTATAAAATAAAAAAGGAAGCACAAATATAACGTATAGTAACAATATTAGAAATAAAAGGCTCCAAAATTATAGTTTGGTCTATATGAAGCTGGTTAGATCAAATGGAATATATATATTATGGTTACAAATTGGCAATAACAATAATTATAATTAAATAACATCAATGTTTAAAGAAATTAAAAATTTGTCTGAAATGTGGCTTCGCACAATTTATTTTATGTTGATTAAAAAAAATACAATATGAACTACAGTTATGGAGATTTTTTTTTTAGAAACTATCATTTATTTACTCTTTCTTTATACTTTACATTATGTCATAATGATAAATTACTTGAAAGTTATGTAATTTGAGCAACGTGTAGTACAATTAAAAGAACAGTCACATAATTGGTAAAATGGGGGTTGGTCAGAGGTTCCCCCTTAGTAAATAATAAAGGAACAAAAAACCAAAACATATAAAAATATGCTACGTACATTAGGTTAGTATAGATTACTTACCCGGCTCTGAAGAGGGATGGATTCTGATGAATGAAATATCAAGAGAAAGGGAATTACACGGAAAACAGACTAATATTAATTACGATCCTTAAATTCCTACATCTATTGGCAAATTCTCGGAATAAGGACGTTTTCAATCTGGAGGGGGGAAACCTTTGTCTATTTAATTAGGTATTAAAAACTCGTAAATACCCATTTGCTTTCCACCTGAATCTTAAGATAATTTGAGCACAAAATCGAGAAAAAAGATGGCCATAAAAAATTTCGAGCCTACACCTCCAAATTCTCAAAATAACGAGGATATATACGAAAATGGCTAAATATTTTTGTAGGTCACCTTTTTTATCGATTTTGTGATCAAATTATCTTACGATCCAAGTGGAAAGCAAATTGGTATTAACGAGTTTTTAGTGCTTAATTAAATAAACAAAGCTTGCCTCCCTCCAGATTGAAAACTCCCAAATTCCTAGAATTTTCGTAAATAAAATACTTGTAGGTTACGATGCGATGAAACTGTTTACGACGTTTGAAGAGGATGTAAATAATTTGATAAAAAATATGGCTAGAGAGATTTGAAAGTGTATTTTTATATATTAATCTAAACTTTTATATTTGACCTGTTACACTATTAGTTATTAAACTGTTATTTTTCCATTGTAAAGTTTACTAAAATGAAGTAACGAGATTTTCATAGAGGAAATATTTTTTTTTTTTAATGGAGTGATTCGAATTAGTTGAAATTGAAACTCACTTGATCATTTGTTTATCAATCCCCAACTTTCTTTCAAAATTGGGTCAATACGTTTGTGTGCATTTAAAAGAATGTTGTGAATAGAATTCAATAAAAATAGTACAGCATCGTTGCTTTACCAGTACCCACATTTCTTCAAACTATGAGCCAAATTGAACGAGCCGTTTCTGAAAGATGGTTATATTAAAGAAAATACATTTTTACGTGGTCAGCTTGATATGGGCTATCTAGACACTGACCCGCACAATCCCTGAAAATTTCAAGAAAATCGAATGAACGGTACCAAGCGATATGACCGTCACATCGATTTGACTACAGACAGACAGACACCAAACCAAATTTGATTCTTGATGTCTGAAACGTAAAACTTGTTTGTGTTGAATAGACCATCTTGATAATATTGCATTTTGTATACGAATAAATGACTTTCGCTTATACGTCGCCACTTGTACGTGGAATAACGCCAGTTCAGTTATACTTTCATATATAACTTAGAAGAGCTATCGTTGGGTAGTTTCTCAACAGGCGTTTTCATGTAATAAAATTCCTGTGTACAGATTTACTTGATTTATTTATATTGTAATACAGTTGTAAATATCATGAATAAATGTTTTAAAAAAAAACCTATAAATATCTGATTTTCAAAATAATTTCTGTTATTATTCCAAATTTTGTTCGCATTATTTTTATTCAATAAAACTGAAAGAAAATACCTTACTGTGGATGGTAGAAATTTGCAGGAATATTCATCGTAAATTCCGACTTTTTATAATAAAATAAATAATAAAATCCTGGAACATTAGCGGCGAAGCGGAAATGGGTCGTTATATATTTTTCAGCTGTATTTAGAAAGGACTTAGGGAAAGAATAATAGTGGGGAAAGGGGGGAAGGGGGGTGGATCTGGCGGGAATAATTCAGGGATTCAATTTCCGGCGGGGCGGAAAAGCCGGCGCGTTTCCGGCCCCGAGGGCAGCTCCTCCCCCGCCATCTTGGATATATAATGTATGCACAGGATATAGGGATGATATAGTGGGAATGTACTTGGGGTCCAATCGGTTATGTCAATTCCAAAGTATGGAAGTTCCCTCAGGCTTGTCTTGGTAACCACTGGAGAGAAAGGAGGAGGCCATATTTCATGGGTCTTCGACTGTTGGTGATTCTTGAGTGAGAGTTTTGATAGCTCTGCTGTAGAAACTAACAAAAGATTTTCAAAATAAAAAACAACCAAATGGGTATTATGGTTAAGATATCAAAAATGGTTGGAAAGCTTCTCTGAGCCCGCACACTTCAAATTAGGAAGAAGACTCCTGGAAGTCTACAGGCAACTAAACTATCTTCTGCATGAAGACTCGAACGAAAGAAAAAATTTGTTTGGTAAAAAATAATATAAATCTTCAAAATTTTCTAATGGTACGTATTAATAAATAATATCGAGAAAAAACAATTTATTTTAACCCTTATACATTTGCTTAATGCTTTAATTTATTCCAACTTCTTGACGATGATTCGGGTAATTTTGCCCATTTTCAAGTCGAAAAATTATAGCTGTAGCATCAATCACAATAATTATAAATATATATCTAAAAAATATAACAAGAATTAACGGAAATACAAAAAATCAAATCAATGAATGTATCAATATCTCTACTTACAGCACGATTATATAATCTATCTAACCATAATTTTATATAAATATTGCAAACAATTATTTCCTCAAAATCACTTCTTTATATTACACAATTCATAAATTATTTATGAACAGTCAAATCTAAATAATTTGAAAAGAAAAAAAAAAACAACCAAACACACAAAATATCACAAACAAAATGTTGGAATGAATTAAAGCATTAAGTAAATGTACAAGGGTTAAAATAAATTGTTTTTCTTGAATATTATATTTTTTTTCTTTCTCCATCATATGTTATATTGTCTTTTCTGTCCCAATGCTGCCTGAATCTTACAGCCTCATGGCTTTATACTTTGGATATTTCCTTTTATATCGTAATCATTGGATGTCTAATTTTGAGCTGTATGTTTATTTAAAATAGTTGTCTCAGTGACGTTTATGCTTATAGTAGGAATGGGATATTGAAGGTCCAATATCTAGATAACAAGCTTAAAATAAACTAAATTAGTGATAAACTTTCTAATCGCTAACAGTCATGCATTTAAGATAATTTTTTTTTCGAGTGCCGAAAATATTAGAAATACATTTTAAAAACTGGATGAAGTGATGAAAAATATCGAATATGGGAAGAAAAATATCGATATTTATATAATATCGATTATCTATGATCATTCTAACGTATCGGACTATTTTCTTAAGTAACCAATAAGCATGGTGAGATACAGATTTAGTTTATTTTGCAGTAATTAGCGCGAATTTTTATAATTACTAAGATCATGATTTTAATTATTCACATTGAGGAAACATAAATTATTATCAACTATGTTTTATTATTCTTCAGCAATATCTAATATTATTATCAGCAAGAACAAAATAATAACATTTGAATAACATGCTCTAATGCTAGGTGGTAAAACAGACAAGTTAAGTGGACCAGAACCGAATACCACCAGAGAATAATCCAGAAAATATCTGACGAACTATTTTAGGAGGAAACGAAAGCGGATGTGACTGACATAATAACAAAACAAGTCAAAATAACAAAACATACATTATAAGTAATTGTTGGCCGGTACAACGGTACCGATCCAAATAGTTCACCCATAACGGTAAAATATATGACCTCACGTTTGCTTTGTTTCATCCTAAATATAACCGAACCATTCTTTAAATAAAGCAAACAAAAATTATTTGCCAATAGAAAAGGAGAGTTGAAGAACTAAACAACTATAATTGTGACTCATAAATACATATATTTATATTTATATGAATGAATTCATTGATATTTATATATAACTAGGAGGGCAAGGGGAATTTACATGTATTCTGTAGTTCATATTATATTATTTTTATCAACACTATAAAATAAACCACAGTTCGGGTAAATAATTAATTTCTTTAAAAATTTATATTATATGTCAGTTTATAATGTTATATAATTATAATCATTCTTATTGCCACTTTGTAACTATAATATATACATTTAACTTGTCCCAGCTTCATATAAGCCCAACATCAATTTGAGGATTTCATTTCAAATATTTTCATTGTACGTGAAATATAATTTACAATGAAAATATTAGAAATGAAATCCTATAATTTATGGTCGCTGTTCAAATTACATAACTTTAGTTTAAATATATTCTGTAGTTCATATTGTATTATTTTTGATGGCGCAATCCAGACAAATTTTTAATTTATTTAAAAATCTATGTTATACATCGCGCTTTATTATATTATATATTCCACTCCATCTAATCAACGTCATATAAGAAAACAATAATTTGAGCATTTTATTTATAATATTTTTATTACAGGTCATATTGTACTTGATTTTATATTTCATAATAATTATAATATAATAATTATATTATAATATAATATAAATAATATTAGAATACTAGCTGGCTCGAGCGAATAATTGGCATAAAATGTTAGTAAAAAACAACTGATAGAATAGCATGGAAATCTATTAATGCAATGTATTATGAGTAGGAAGAATTCATCCTATTCTTGGTCGAATTAAAATAGCTAATTCATAAAAATAAACCAAAACATTTGTAAAATTTACTGTAGTCTATATCTTTGCTCATAATTGTCCGATTTTGATATATTCTTTTTAATTTGTTGGAAATTTTGTAGACTTTTAATTATTCATGAAGTTAATCCACAGTAAATTGCACACTTTTCCTGTTATGGTTAAATTAAGTTTGTTTGTTTTCCTTAGATGTTGGTAGTCGTGTTTAGACAATCTTTAAAATGATGGCCCGATGATTGGGACTAACGAAGATATGGCGACATAATACACCAGTGGAAAATATATATATATTGTATTTATTTATGAAATGCTTAAATAGTTGTGTTTTTTTAATAAATAAAAACAATTTGATGCTATCTCCTTGTTGTTTTTAAAAATTTCATATTGAAGCATATTCAAGTTATCACACTTTTTGTGATTTTCGAAAAAAAAATAATCAAAGAAGGGGGAATGAGGAATTAATTTTTAAGTAAATCGCAAATAAATTTTCTTTTCATTCATAACTTTTTTCCCTCAAATTTCGGGTGGATTTTACTATGATTTGTCACTGCTCCATTTAATACCTGTTCGTTTGATACCTCATTTATCAGAATACATCGCTCCCGAGAGCCGGAAAAGGGATCGTTACGACAAAAAACTGTCGTATTATATTATAAAATAGATAATATAATAATTAATAATACATAATATATTGTATTCCAAGGAGAAAATTTCATGTTATATATCCTAGCTTCCGCTAATTCATAACCCTAACTTTGTTATAGCTATTTTATATTTCTGCCTTTCCGCGTATTTATTAATGTTAAGTTTATTCTACCTACATGTTTTTTTACTATACATTTCACTTACATATTATTATTTCCTTTTTAATGTTAATAGTTCCTCATAACTACTCTTATCTGGTCTTTTCTTAACCCTGATAACCTAAACTTCGAGCCGAAATGTCGGAAAAAAATAAAAGAATATATCATTTATTTATTTTTAATTTTTTTTTTTCTAAACTCCCCAACCAACTTCTCTTCAATTTTCACTAAGTCTACTATTAGGAAAATAGTATTGTGTGTCGTTTGTGAAAATATAATTTGTATGCAGAAAATGGAAAGAAAATTTGAAAAAATCGATACCTGCATGATCATTTTTTTTTCACCAATCCATAACTAGTGACAATTAAATAATGTACCATTGCTTATTTTTTTTATGTTTTTCTATTTAAAACAAATTCAATTTAATTTACTACAAATTTTTAAACGTGAATTAATTATTTATTCCAATAGAAATGAATTTTGTTTAAAATAAATAATAACAGAATACAAAAACAGAAGCTAGGTCGTGAAATTAGGGAGAAATACTGACACCTTAATTAGTGACTGGTTTGCTGGAAATCCGTTCCTTTGGAAAATGATTCTGGGGCGACCCTTTCCGGAAAATTATAATTTTCCAGGAGCCCCTTTCCACTCTACTCTTTCATGGGCACCGGGAGAGGGGAAAGAAAACTAAGGAGGTTTTCAAAGTATAATTAAGTTTGCCTGAGAATGGGAAACCAGCTAGGGAGAATAACATTCCCTCAAATAACTCTTACAAGAGTTTTCACTTTTTTTTATTATTTTTTTTTTCCCTTTTTCCCTTTCAAGAAAAGTTATTTTTAAGAAAAGAGTGGAAACTGTTTCTAATCCCGTCTAGAGTAGAACTAAAACAAAATGTCGCAAAGTAATACTGCAACACTTTTTTAACTAGTGCTTTTATACATTTTTATTTGTTATTGAAATTTACAACTGTATTAAATGATAAATACAACTAGTAAATATGAAATAAGTAACATGGCATGTACAACATGAAGAGAAACTACCCATTGGTAGCACTCCAATTATATTTGTATAGTAGAAGGTCCAGAGGCCATCTTCTTTTCAGACGCCTCGGAGGGTTATCAGGAATAGAAGAGGAAGCAAGATTGGAAACAAGAGGGTTGGGATGCTTCAGAAATTTACTATGAAAGGGTAGGTATCTGGATTGAGCTAAATCGGTAACATATGGTACATTAAGGTCTTTATGGATGATTTTATTTGTGACAAAGTAGGGAGCATTGAGGATTTTACGAAGGATTTTGGATTGTTGGGATTGGATACGAGAGGAATGGTTTAGTAGAGCCCCAAAGCTCGATCCCGTATGTCCAAATAAGCCTTATTTTATAAATTTTCAACAAAGAATCTATGGATATGAAACTCCTCATTATGATCAAAAATGGTTAAAAGACTGAGACAATGATGAACTAGTGAATCAAATATTAAACTTATTTTAAACTAATAATTATTAAATTTATTGTACTTATTATTAAATTAAAAAAAGTATTACTTACTACATAAAATGTGTTCAATATGTTTTAAAATACTGCAAAAAAAGAAGAAACTACGGTGTATTTTTAAGATCACATGATAGAAGTGAAAACATTGACAAGGCGAGATTGATAAAATGAAATATAAATTTTTTTCGTGCATTTTGATTGATTAGTATGCTGTCTATAAGTAAGTATGGCGACCCTACGAGGTAGCATTACTTTCAATAAAGTAATTCGATCTCTCACAAAGCAGTAACATTAACGAATGATGAAGAGAAGGATGGTTGGGGTGATCAGTCAGAAATAAAATGGCAAAAATAAATAATAATATTTATTTTAACATTTGTCGACGTTTCGACCTGAAGGTCAGGTCTTCATCAGGGCTGTTCGAAGAGATAGTTCGAATACAGTGCTCACTTTACTAAATTCGAACTATCTCTCAAACGTCGGCAAATTTAAAAATAAATATTATTATTTATTCTTGCCATTTTATTTCTGACTGATCACCCCAACCATCCTTCTCTTCATTATTCACGACAGTCAACCATCAATCCACAATTAATAATAACATTAACAACATATACACTTATAATTGTGTATAAATCACAACTATGAAAAAGTAAAACGTAAAAGGGAATTGATTAATGCGCGTTATATTTTGGTGTGTATGTAGTATTAACACTTAATCATAGAGTTGCTTCCGAAATATATATTAATAACATTGTGGCTAAAGCGTAGAGAACTCTTAGAATCCTGCTTTTACCTCCATAGTTTGAAGGACAATCCAAATAGTGTACTTAGCTATGTATGTCTTTTTTGATTTTTTTAATTTCCTTATATTTTTAAGTTAATTTATTTTATTTATTGCATGTACTTTATGACTATTATTTATTTGTTACATTGCTTCTTTTTATTTTTATTTTTTGTACATATCATGGGAATGTGATCTTACCTCATTATAACTAATGTCGAAATCACAGAATGTTGTAATATTCAATAAATAAATAAAATAATAAAAAAAACCATTGAAATCCCAGCATCAGATGTAATTAGATATTTCGCTTTTTAAGTCGAAAAAAGACTTACTTGGAGGACTCACATTAGAAAAAAACGATTAGAATTAAACTTAAAACTTGAACTAACAAACTAATCCTATCAAATTTTTCACTTAGACCAATATGAAATTACGAAATAAAACTGCGGTGTTCAACTAAAACGTCCAACATTAAGAAAAATTCAGCCATTCCAGTCAAAAGAGTTGCGAAAGAGACCTGCTGATCTGATCTATATCCTGGATATTCTGTGAAGTTGCCAAAACATTTTCTCATTGCAAAGCAACTTACAGATAGCAAATAAAATAAAAAATACTTTGCTTTTTTGGAATATAATAATCCTTTTCGACTCAAGCTCGGCGTCAAGTTAAAATACAATTTTTTTAATCATAGCTCATTATAAAGAAGATGAAATGTTGAACATCTCCCTCGCTTAAAGTACGCAGGCCTGATTTTTTAGTTTCTGAGATATATTAATCCAAATGAAAAAATTAGTCGAAAATTAATGTGACAGCTTAGCCTCATTCAAAATCCACACAAAAAGTTTTAAAACCGCCTAAAGAATATGTTATTTTATTTTAAGCATTCTCAATTTTTTGTATGTTTCTTATCTTACCATTTATAAATTCGTGGCCATTGATCGCAATAATAATACAGAAAAATCTGGTGCGCGCAACACACAACTTTCACTTACACTTTGAATAAAAATTATTTTCTGGCCATGTTAGGCTATTATAAAATGTTTTAAATTGCATTTTCAACTGAGCTAAAGCTAAAAAAATACAAATGCTATTAAAATAACAAAAGTCCTATTTATTATATCAACGGTTGATTATGGATTGTACGATTCGTTGATTATGGATTGCTCGATCCATTGATTATGGATTGTACGACTATAAGTCATTAAACTGTTATTTTCCATTGCAAATTTTATTAAAACGGAATTAAGAGATTTGCAGTGTCTGTCATAGACAGGTCAAAAGTTGTCACACTAATTGTAAGTGGATTCTGTTGGAATATCGCAAAAAGAAAAATTATCAAACTATTAACTAATTTAATTTTCTAAAAGGTTACATGATGATTTTTCGGAATTAACGGACGATAGATATCTAAATATTTAAATATATTATGAGATCTAGAGTTATTAAACATTTTTGTATTTCACATCTTTTTTTACACAAGTACAATGATGTGGAATATCACAAAAAGAAGATCTATCGAATTATTCACTAATTTAGTTTTCTAAAAAGTTATATGACAATATTTTGGAATTAACTTTAATACCTAATTATTTATAGAGAAATACTTTATTAAAAGTAATGCTGCCCTACTACACAGCATACTTATTAATCCATACGGACATTAATTTTATATTATATTTTTCTTTTTTTTTTTCTCCCCCTTCATAATTAATACTCTTACAAATTATCAACAATAAACCATATTAAACAATAGACATAGCATAATAAACACTTTTCCAAAATAAAAAATAATTCCTTTTTTCTCTTTAAATTCTCAAACGCCAGGAACGCAATATAACATCGCACACATATATAACACAGCAATTCCTTGAATGTAGCCAAAAAGATAAGACGATTATGGACCAATTTAAAATTTAATAAATAATTACTAAACTACAGGAAATGTATTTAATATTATAAACACATGATTTATACATCCATGAAATGATTTTATATTTTATTTCTTCTTTCACACAAGTATACTGAAATAGTTTTTTTAACAATGCCATCAACTTGCTTAGGTGGATTTAAAATCCATTTTTAAAAAATTAGCATTACCTTATTAACAAATTCAAAATATAAAAACCGAAACAAAGGATATAACCATTGCAGCAGAACGTATAAAAAAAAAAATAGAGACCATATCTTATCTCCTAATTGTCCGATTTTAACGATTTTTTTTTTTTTTTTTAGGCTATTCCATAAACTTTTCCCATATACAACATTCCCAAAAAAGTGTATACTTTTTGAGTTATTCGGAATTTAATTTTACCATCCCTCGTATCTTTTTTTCAGCTTCTTTTCGCTGATGAATGTTATATAGATAAATTTGAAGGGTGTTGAAAAAATGACTTTAGCGAAGTTTCAATGAAATCGGTACATTCGTTTAGGCACTACAGTCTATAGCTACGTTTTTCTGCAGTTTTATTTTTTTTCTCCTTTATTAACTTATCAAATTCTTTCAAAAGTTATATTTAGCATTTTTTGGTAACTCTGAATAATGCGAAATAATTATCATTTTAAAATAAACCATATTAAAGGTACTTTAGTGGAAGACATATATGAACATTAAGCATTTAAGCCCTGTAAAGTGACATCAATGGGGATAAGACCTAATTTATATTAAAGACCACTTAATTATACATTGATACACCGAGTTTAATCAAAATCGTTAGAGCCGTATTTGAGAAAACTGTGAAAATGTGTTTCAGCGTTGATATAAAGTGGCACTTCCGGTTAGCTGATTTTAAGGAAAAAGTTACCGTCTCAACTAAGGCATATACCTATCTTAAATACGTGATATCAGTTTCATAGAACTTTTCGTTTTTGAGCTAGACTGCTAACATACAAACACACAGACACACAGACCATTTTTCGGGACTTGGTCATTTCGACTCAGGGTACCTCAAAACGTATAAATCCGTCGAAAACTCAGATTCAAAAATTTTCTCGATCTCAATATATTAAATATATACGTAAGTGAAAGTAAAAAAATTTACGAGGCACAATCGGAGTAATCCAATTCCCTCCTACGTGGAATGTACTTGTTTAAAGTTGGAATGTTCTCGCACGGGTTCAACGAGAGGTAAAGTTTTATTAATCACTATGAAATTATTTAATGATACTGAACGGTGCAAGAAACGATTTCCCAAAGGAATGATACTATTTTTAAAAGAAACTCTCCAGACCTCGCCTCGCCAGAAATAGAGCTTAGAATTCTTCGGCATTTCTCGGTTCTTCGCGAGTTGTACAAGTTCCAAAGGTCTAGAACTCATCAAGCTAGACTTAAACTTTTGGAAGAGCTTAAAAACGCACAGCGTGTAAGAGAACACAAAATATTTCACAATATGGATATAAAAACTCACTGATTCAAGTTATGGTTACAATAAAAATTCCGATAACATCCGTAGAAGGCTCGAAAGAAGCTGGCTGAGGGATCTACTCTATTAATTATAAATATTAAAATCAAGATAGGAAAAGAGGCCGCCAGGCACTCCCTCAGCCTATGTTTCACTTCAAATTCTACATCCTGGCAACACAATTTTTTTAAAACTAAGTTGAAAATGTTAGCTAAAATAGTAAATGGTACCTAACATAACATAATTAGTGACTTAATACTTAGAGTTAATCTGTTACCTTAAGTACAGCACAGTGGAATATTCAAGGGATACTCACCTGAAAAAAATAAAAAAAATAAATGTTAGTAAAAGTAAATATAAAATTTAAAAATATATATTATTTTTCTGTTATTTAACAATATTAAATAATTAATTATAAAGGAAGAGAGATAGATGCGGAAAACAGATGGTAAAATCCGCCAGAGGATTTGGACCAAAATACGAGGTAAATGGAAGGTCATTAATTAATGGAGTTGGGCTTAGAGGAGAAGAGGACATATTGTACAATGGGTGGGAGAGAGACGGAATATATAGGGATGAGGTGAGAGAGAGAGGGAGAGAGAGAAAGAGAGAGAGAGAGAGAGAGAGAGAGAGAGAGAGAGAGAGAGAGAGAGAGAGAGAGTGAGAGAGGTGGAGGGGAGGGGAAGAGGGCACTGATAAGATGAACAATATCTGGCGTTCTAATTGGCGGGCGCGGGAGGAGTCGATGCCGGGTCGCCATGGCAACCAGGAAACCAGGCTCTCCTTTTGGCGGGCATCAATTAGCCATCGATCCCGTCCATACCCCCACCCCCTTCATCCTTCCTCCCTTCTCCCCCCTCCCTCTTCCTCAGGCTCGTATTGTTCATATTATTATTATTATTATAGACAAATTCAAATACTTCAGATCTACAATAACCTCAACGAATGGACAAGGTTCGGAATTAAACCATCTGGCGCTTCAGCGGAATTAAAACAAGCGCAGAGTTTTTTTGTCTCTTTCAAATATACAAAACTCTCATACATGATTACGAGACCTGGATACTTAACAGCATCCCGGAAAAAAAGTCTTGAAAGATTAGAGAAAAAATCTTCTACACGATAACTAAAGTGATATGGGCTCAGAATAGTAAAACATGGATAGGAAAGAGCTGCTTACAGAAACTGGTCAATCAATATCTCATGACATGGAGTAAAGAAGGATAAGATGGGCGGGGCATGTAGCTGGAAGTAATCCATCAGGAAGGCTCTACTCCACAATCAATTTCTCAATAATAGGCAAGAGACCACGTGTAAGGCCAAAAAGCAGATGGATTGATCGAATTAACAAAGAAGCAATAAATCTTCATGGAGAAACTGGAACTGGAAAGAAATTACTCAAAATAGGCCGGTTTCTGAAATATTTTAACACGTATCTTCCATAAAGCTGGTTATCATTTGTTTTCCGACAATGTTTTTTTTTTCCTTTTTGCCCCTCTAACACAACATCACGTTAAGATACAATTTTTAATAATAGCTCATTACAGAGGGTAGGAAATGCTGAAAAATTCTCTTGCTTACAGTATGCAAGTACCAGTTTTAGTTTTTGAGATATTTTAATCCTTCAATTAGTCGAATTCTTAGTGTATTTTGTACCAGTAATAGACACCCAGGTTTTGAGATTAACAATTGTTTTATATAAATAAAAAAACCCAAAATAATTTTTCTACAATTTCAAACAAATAAATGACAAACTACAGATAAATGAATCACAATTTTAAACTTATCTGCTAAAGAAAACTGATATGGAAATATACCTGTAACAAAACCAAGCCTTGCTCCATTGAAAACTCCGATTTTGCAGGTCTTCTTCTGGGGGGTGAGTTTAGCAAGGAGTTTCAATATTATGTATATTTTATATTTGTGATATTTGATGTTTATAAGGAATAGTTTAAATGAAATATTAATATTAACGAATCTGTGATTTAAATTAGAGTTTAATCCTCATTGTATACATAGTCATTTCAATATGTAATCAGTAAATCAAAAATGAATCCAAAAATAATAATACAGGTCATATATTGAAAGACAGTACCAAAAGACGGCGCTAATGATACTAAAGCCGGCAGCAGCGCCCAGCTATGTCCCTTTGCATATTAAAACATAACTAATAATAAGTTTTCAAATCTTAAAATTTAAGATAACTTATATTATCATTTATTATTATAATTTATCCTTAAACAAATATGTCCACGTCTGATTGAGTTTATAGAATTCCATGTACTTAAAGGTACGAATTAAAATAGTAAACAAGAATCATAGTAGAAAAAATTAGAAAGTTACTACAAAAAAATCGTTTTTTAAAATAAATTTTCATTGCATTTCACTATTTCAATTTATTCTTATTATACAAAATTTCGCAATTTGTTTATAAATTAGCTAACAATCAGAATAAATCATAATAATGAAAACAAAACTTGTTTTTGTTGTCAATGTGAATTAATTGATAAATTTGAAATTGGTTTATTATAAATTACATTATATATAATTTTTACACGAAATTTCTTTCTTTTTTTTAATGTATATCTCTCCGATTTTGACAATAATGAAGAAGAAATATAGTTGACTTTAGCCTGTCTGGTGTTATGTAATTCCTTAGTAGATAGATTTTTCTCTAATCCTTTCATTGGAACTGAAATAGCTACCATGTTTGTATTGTCCCTTCTATAAATGGAATATATATTCTTTTATTTTATTAATAAATAAAAGTGAAGTTGACGGTTTCGATGGCAATAGGAGGAAATATTTTGGTGAAATATGAAGTCTTACAACGGCCTCACTATCTTTACATCACTCAATTAAATTACAAGACGGGTTTAAATTATGGAAAACTTGACTGAAATCACGATAAATCCAAACACATAGTATTGACTCTTCGAAAAAATATCTGTCCACCAATTAATCTTGACAAATAACAAATTACCCAAACGAACATGGTGCTAAACTTAAGAAGGATTCAATCAATTAATGGCTTTGGTTTGGGAAAGTTCTAACAAATATTTTTTGAGTTTACTGAGTGAGAAGAGTCCGCGCGTGTGGGATTAATTTATTTAACTCTAATTAGGGATGGTCATCGATATATCGATTTATCGAAATATCGATATTTTTCTGTACTACGTATTACATTCTATATGAAACAGACAAGATGAGTATAATTTTATTTCTAACGATCACATTCAAATATAATTCCTTGCGCTTCCCGAAAACGATAATATTAACTTTCGATGGCCATCTCTAGACCGACATGTTATTATCTCTTGAATTGTCAACAAACTAAAGTTACATAGTTCCACTACGTACTAAATAGTTGAAAAGTGACAAAAAATGTTTAAATACAACAAAAAAAGTGTTCATGATTACAATACTTCTTCCAGATAAAATAGAAAAGTTGTAAAATTAGTGAAATATATTACTGTTACTATTCACATGACGAATTATTACGTAACATATACGAATAGATTTATTGAAACAAATTTTTTCTAACAAATTAACATTTCATGTTTATAATCTGATATAGAATTAGAACTAAATCGATATATATATAATGGATGGGGAATCGATTAATCACTATTTTTCGCTGCCGAAAGCCGATGGAATATACAAGAGGTAGCGAGCGCCTTGAGGAACTCCTAATATATTCCAAGGTCTACTCACTGACGCGCGATCTCCTCAGGGTAAACACTCTCATATTTTCTTCTTCAGGTTCCAAGAGTATGTTATTCGAAATAAAAAAAAAAAAAAAAAAATATATATATATATATATATATATATATATATATATATATATAATATCAGTTGCATATACTATACTCGTATATCTACTAGTACTGCTCGTAATGCTAGTAATACTTTTGTTCTAAAAATATTATATTATTTATTTATCGAATGAGTAACGACTATAAATGAGTGATCCAGACAATCTATCAACAGTGACGTAGATTTATGAGAATGTGTTAGATTTAGATGTTATGATTGCGCATTGGAACTTGATGTTGCAATATTACATTCCTACAAAATACAAATATAGTCTCCACAAATTCTTCATGTTATATTTTACCATCATCAGGAACACTTTCTTTAGACAATCTTTTTATTAAAAGTAATTAAGTAGCATTTCATAACCTTAAACAACCGAGCACTTAAATGGGCCTTTCTTGAATCTTTAAATGGGTATTATCAGAATAGGTATAGGCAGGCATTCATGTAAATATTTTATATATATATATATATATATATATATAAAAATCGTTTCGTTTAGATTTAATGCAGTTGCTGTATTTTTGCTTCGAAAAATAAGGTTGAAATTTATAAAAAACAGTTTAGCTCTGTCCAAAATGTACATACAAAGAAAGGTCATTGCCACAGTCAGCGGGTCACCGATTTCAACAATTTTTTGAAGTGAAAACTAGATCTTAGATGAGTAACGCTCGAGTAAAGTATGCTGGAGTGGACTAATTGAAGTGTGTAAAATATCTCAAAAATCGAAAATGGATATCGTTAGAGAGGAAAATGTTTAGCGTTTCCTCCTATTTATAGTGAACTTTTATTTTAAAATGTATCTTTTTTTTTTTGGCTTCATTCTTCAACTCCCCCTGTCAGAAGTTTCGACAATCAGCGAGTGTGATGTCAAGATGTAGAAGTTTAATAGGTCTTGGAATAGGCGTGAGGGAGAGGAGTACCCAGCGGCGTCCTTCCCTTCTTGACCGTAATGTTTATAGTTAGTGGAGGAGATCCCTCATCCAGCTTCTTTTAAGCCTCCTTCGGGTGTTATCGGGCATGTTAGTTGTGGCCATGCCTCGAATCAATGAGTTTGTATGTCCGTGTAAGTTATTATGAAATCGTTTGTAGTATGTTCGTATGTGGTCGTTAACTGTTGGCATCTGTAAGTCTTTATGTAGAGTAATGTAAAAATGTATCTTAACGCGATGCTATATTAAAGAGATGAAACCGAAAAAAATTGTCTCGCAAATCAAATGATAACGAGCTTTATTGAATATATGGATTAAAATATCTCAGAAACTAAAATTGGACCTGCATATTGTAAGCGAGGGAAATGTTCAGCATTTTATCCTTTCTGTAATGGGCTGTTATTAATAATTTATATTTCATATTATTAATCGTTGATGACCACTTCTATCATGTGTTCTAAAGAACACACCTTAGTTTTTATTTTTTCCTTTTGCATTGCCCGGATTCTTAGATTATTATATACCAATCGATATCTTCCTTTGTGAAGAATAAGAAAATAATATTTAGTATAATATTAAATGAGTTATAGCGTATCATAAATTATAAAAACCATAAGTCCCTTCCAGTGAAGTAAATAAATTAAACACTTGTTATGAAAAAGCAGGTTCGATTTGTTTCTAGTGTTCTTTAAGATTTTTAAATACGTATTTATATAGAAATCAAAAATTACAAATTTTATTACTTATTTTCTTAAAGGATTTTTTTCTCCGACCATTAATAATTCCTTAAATCTTAATACAACCGTTGGAAAGCTGAATTCATTTTTAAGCTAGAAATTAAGAAAAACTTTTCAAATCATTTTAATTTTATAACTATAGTTCTAATTTGTTTACGTAAGTCAACTAAATTTCGTGTAGTTTATAGGGATCCAAATTTCTGATAATAATAAGATCGTTATAGTAATATTCATTGTAAGTAGTATTTTACATCTTGTTTCCATTAAACTTAACTTTAGTACTTATTGCAATTTTGTTGTATAATAATAATTTTCTGCAAAATTCTCTATAAACATGTATTGTTTTTTAGTTTTATACTTAATGTATCACTATTTATATAGCCAATGTTAATTATTTTAAAATGTTTATTACTGCATTAAAAAACCAATCAATTTTATGTGGCTATTTTGGTAGATAATGTTACAACTATAAAGGAAGACGGCTGAGAGACTGACGTCAGTTCTTACAAAACATTCTTTCGCCTTATCATACCCTTATCAGTCAGTCGGCATTGTCACGTACAGTGTTGCCTTCTCTACATGCCGCAATGCCGCAACGCCGCAGCTATAATATATTGCTCATAACGAAAAAGAATATGCACAAAGAAACACAGTATTCGCAAGATTACAATGTAATAAGACAGAATACGAAATCCGAAACTTTGGTAGATATAAAAAACAACTTAAAATATCATATGATTGTATCTAAATTAGATTATAACCATATTCCTAATGATTCGATACCGAACCTATTAAATAAATGTACTTTTGTAAATAATGGGTTCCAAAAACCGAATATATAAAATTTATTCCATACTCAGTACTTTGTTTGCCTAATTAGAAAAGTAAAAATTCGTAACTATATGTATACTATCATAACTAGTATGGTATATAATAGGGAATTTTGTAATGAAGTGTCAAATGATTAAACGAAAATATTTAAAGAAGTGACAGCCAACTTCGAGATTTACAAAAAAAATTGTGTAAATTATGATCCGATTCAATACAGAAACGCAGGGAATTTAAATTTGGTATTTTTTTTAATGTGAGTGACGATTTTTTTTTTTTTAACAGAAGCAATAAATAAAGAAATACTTACTTAAGGTGATTAAAAATTGATTAATACTAAAATATACGATATTTTCTTCATATGAAATTAGAGTTTGTCATAGTCAAAACTATTTAAAGCGGCTAAACAACACTGGAATACAGTTCACACACCGATATACTAGAGACACAAATAATTTTAATATACTCTTAAAATATATATATATATATATATATATTTTACTTAAATGAGTACTAGAAAGAAAATTTATTAAAGATTTTTATTTTTTGAAAAAATAAATATACAAACGTTGATTGGTTTGTTGTAATGAAAATTTAAAAATACTTTTCTGAACGTTTTTAAAATTAATAAACAGTTGCCTCCTTATCAGTATAGATAACAATGTATTGAACATAGCCTCATTAGCTTATAAATAAATTTTCATAAATGAGGGAAACTACATCCTTCATAAAATTGATTAATGACTGTTAAAAACATATATATATTTTTAAAAGAATCTTTTTATATATTATGTTATAATAATCATAAGACTAGATGATAAAAAAAAAATATACAATTTATCAAATCAGTGCCGCCACTTAAGAAACATTAGGAGTTAGTGTAATATCATAACAGTATTCCATCAGAATTTTCCTAAAGTATGTTAGAAATTCAGAACGTTCCTTAATTTATCTATTGAATCACTGATAGCGGTTCAATCGGCTTTGAAATGTTCATATTTGTTATTCGTTAATTTACTTCACATATCCAGTTTATAATCCGAAGCACAAGCTCCTTTCCATAAAATTATTAACACCCGCCTTAAACTTCACGAATAGCTGTTATTATAATCGAATAGCTTCATCTCATCGTAACCAATAATTTTTATTTATAAAAATTCTCGGAATGGGGACGTTTTAAGTCTGGAGATCGGCAAATTTTGTAAATTTAATTAGGCACTTGGTGGCTGATTGTATTATTATTCAATAACTAAAGTAAAAAAAAAAAAAGATACTAAAACTTATCAACACATATTTACTTTCCATTTAAATCATTAAGATAATTTGAACACATAATCGAGAGTAAAGGTGGCCTACAAAAATATTCGGCTGTTTTGTAAGACCTCCACCTTTAACATATCCAAATGAACAGGTTATATAGGGCAAAGGGTCCAATATTTTTATAGATCACCTTTTTATTGAATTTATGATCAAATAAATTATAATTCAAATGTAAAGCAATTTTCTCAGGCTTGAGTTGACCTTATCCTCTAGAGCTTACAACTAAATTAATAAAACCTCTATCTCATGTGAGTTGTTGGCAACGTTTTGGAATTTAGGCTGGTAATAAGTTGTTGAAAAGAGGGTTTGCCAATTGAATTTTCGAAAAATGATTTTTTTCGTTTTGCGAGAAATTCTTTTATTGTTGATAAATTTAGTGCTTTTTGTATATTTAATGTTTTCATTCTCTGCATGGTGGTTACTCCTCTTACTATTTTTCTGATTATTCCATTTTGGAAATATTGTAACCTTTTCTCAGTTGTTTTGCTGAGTTTTTTGTACCGGTTAAAATTAATTAATTTAACGAGAAAATATGACATGTCTAATAAATTTTCGTTGATAAAAAATGCTTTTATAACATTCTATCAGTATCGACGAGCTGGAAACACAGCGTAAATTGGTTTACATCGCTCTTGGATTCAATCGATTGATTATAAAATATTGGGGGGGATAGAGAGGGAGAAGAAAGGTTAATATAACATGATAACAGTAGTCAATACATGAGGGAGGGGGGGGGAGAGGAACAGGGAAAGAGAAATTCATCATGCACAATATTGAAGCTTAGTCATGAGTACTACCATTAATCAATTATATTCCCTGTAATTTAATATAATTAATTCATATACGGGTTTTTTAAACTGTTTGTGAGTAATTTTCAAGTGAATAACAGGGAAATATTGGAGGGGCTGGCCTCTCATTCATAAAATATCGGTAGGGGAGGGAGGGGAGCAGAAAGTAACTTATCCCCTCCCTTCCACCGGTTCCAACACCTTTGGTCTCTAAAATAATTTTTAATAGAATTAATAATTCAAAATTAATAGAAGTTGTACGCGTAAATCAAAGCTACTGAGGTCATAACAGACAGGATAAATATTATTTATCAAGGTTTTTTATTGTTTAGTTTTTGTTAGGTGTGCCGTATCTAACTTGATTATTTCATCAAACCGAAAAATTGAGTCATTATTTTATGAATTATCTTCTATGCTATGCCGAAAAATAAACACGTCTCTGAGATAGAGCAGGAAAAAAACAGCCATGAATAAAATAAATCAAAAAGTATAAAATTGATAGTACATGATAATTTAAAAGGTAATTACATTACCTACATGACTGGAGGATGAAAAAAAAAATCATCGAAATATGACTATTATAAGTAAAAACGAAACTAATTAGACCTATGTAAAATATTTTGGGTGGTTATTTTAAATTAGCGAAAAAAATAAATTTATTCTTCTTCCAAATTTATTTATTTCCAATTTATCACAAAATAATAATAATAATGTCTATATTTTTGAACAAGAAACAAAGAAATTTACAATGTGCATTTTACGTACACGGGCTATTCATTAATTATTATCATTTATATTAGTTTTGTATCTCTGATGTTATATAATTTATTTCAGCCCTAATGATGAACCAAATGTTTGCGTTGAAACGTCCGTAAGCAATAAAAAAAAAATCCGAAAAAAAAAATAGCTAGTAGTATTTTACAATACTTAATAAATATTGCAAAATAAATAAAACATTACCTACATGACTGGAAGATGAAAACAACTAATATCTTCTTCAACAAAACTTATTAAAGTTACATATTTCCAACTTATAACTAAATAATAATAATAATGTTTATATTTTTTGAACATGAACAAATAAATTTACAATGTACATTTTACGTACACCATGAATGGTCTTTCGAACGTGTGCGCAATAATATTTTACAATACATAATCAATATTGCAAAATAAATAAATAATACTGAACAATCTTATTTATTTCTTTAACTAAATATTATTTATATATTTTATAAATATTATTTATATATTTTATAAATATTATTTATTGATTTACATTTATTTTAATTTTTAAGTGATATGCTATTAGTACGAAGCATAATAAACCATTTTATGAAATTATTAAGTTCCTCCTAAGACATGGTGAATCTTATCGTAACTTACAAATTTTTATCTAATAAAATTCTCAAAAATGGGGCGTTTTCTCATTAAATTACTACTTTTATTACTACTAAGTACTCATTTGCTTTCTACTTTAATCGCAAGATAATTTGATCAAAAATCGTCGAAAAAAAGGTGGCCTACAAAAATATGGTGCCATCGATAAAATAATTACTTTTATTTTATTAATACCTATAACAGGTTCATTCATACTTTTTAATCATCTCCGCAGCCAAAGAATTATTAAGTCTATGTTTAGGTAACCTCAATACTTTATTTACACTGAGCAATTATACGCGGTGGCCGACTAATTTAGTTATAAATTATAATATAATAAATAAATCATAATACAACTGCGATATAAATATTGAGAAGGATCGGAGATACCCCTCCCCTCCTCTCAACGCAACCCACAGCCTGTTTGATGAGATGCAATCCAGTGTGTAATTCCGGAGCGGCAAATACAGGAGGCTTTGGTTAATTCAATTTGTGAGGTGAATCGATAGTGCTCATGCATCCCCTAGGTTCGATACTAAATATGGCAAACCACCTATAACTTGTTTCATTCATTCACCGCTTCACTAGAAACGAAGATAGAAGCATATTTTTAATATTTTTTATTTTATAGAAATACACGTTTGAATAGCAAAATAATTACAAAATAATAAATTAAAAAACATACCGACTTGTGAGAGTCAACTATTGACTAACACATACGAACTCTTTATTATCGATTATATATGAAATGCACATTAGAAGGGGAATAAAAAGGAGCTGGATAAGAGATCTCCTTTTCTGGTTTAAAGAAGTAAATAAAGGAACAAGAAGAGGTGCTTAAGAATGTCTACAATGACTTTTTCCAAATTCACAAAAAAAAATTGACATATTCATAACAGGCACGCAGATTACGATTGAAGGGAAAAAATTCTATCCCAGAGAAAGTTTTTTCCAAATAGAGTCAGTTTATCTTAATCTCCATTTCTATTTGGTAAATAATTAAATATAGTTCAAAATATGTCGTCTGAGCACAAAATCTACAGAACTATTTTTAAAATTTAGAGTAATCGAAGAAAATATTTGCGTCATTACACGTAACCAAAATTAGAGGATAGAATTTGATAAAATATACTCTAGAATATTTTTTAAATTGTCTCAAATTTCCTCCTTATTTTGGCCAAATTTCGCTACGACTCAATTCTTTTTTTTTTATATAAAACTATGTTCAGGAAAATACTTATACTTGAGCGGGATAAACGAAAGTAGTGGTTAAAACTGATTTTGGTGAAATTCGAAAAATAGTAATTTTCTCATAAAATTACAACAATATTGCACTATGTGCTATTAAAAAAAATATAAGAAGATACGCATCTTTTTTGATGAATCAGTTATCATTGTGTATTGATGTAAACCAATTTTATTAAAGGGAGAACAAATTGCACTGAGCTCTAAACGTTATGTATGGGCTCGCCGGATTTCCAGCTTCGATATTTTTTAAATTGCATGAAATATAGAAGTAAAAAAACTACCGAAATAACATAAACTGTGCCCTAGAAAGAAGCATTAAAACATAAGAGAAAAAAATCGTCCATGATCAGAGTACAGAAGAAGCCATAAAACACAGTTACTGTTCAATCAATACCTCATTAAGGCAAGGAGGTTAAGATGTGATTCGAAGTAATCAGGAAGACTCTATACACAACAACAAATGTCTTAACAGTTGGCAATAGACCACACGAGACAGAAAACCAGGTGTATAGGGAGAATCAACAAACTATATGCAACAAATTGGCTTAAGATCTAAAAAGATTGTTAAGGTTATTTGAAAAAAAAGAAGAAAAAAAGGAGGGATCGTTGAAGATATATTGCAATTACAATTATTATTTATATAATTATTATTGTGTGGGGTCTCAGAGATAAGTCGACAATCAAACGGTTTGTTTAACACAGGTAGTGTTGCCCAAATGCGAGACCAAGACGAGTTTTGGTCTTGCGTACTCAGTCCTGGTCTTGGTCTTGCACAAGAGGCTCGCAACAGTCTTGCAGTTACCTAAGCTTATTACTATACAGATATTACTGTAATTTTTGAGTTAGAGAAACCTAAATAAGCTCGAATGAAAATTAGAAGAGTTAAATGCAAAAGTATATTGATAATACCAATTCTTTACATATAGTAAATAAAATTGTATAAAATTGTTAAGTATCAGTAACTATTTTGCCTTAATTATAATCCCCAAAACAATTTTTTTTTTTAAAGCGAAATTTCGGTCTTGGTCTTACAACAGTTAGGGGGTCTTGGTCTTGCAAAGTTCAAGACCCCCTAACTGTTGCAATATATAAATATATATATATATATATACATATATAATATTTATATAATATTAATATATATAATATATATATATATATATATATATATATATATATATATATATATATATATATATATAAAGATATACTCAATATTTATATCACAGACCTATTTTGGACAACACTTAACATAGGTTTGGATTACAAGGGTTTCTTAGGGTAATTAGTTTCTATACAAGATAGGGCTATGACGAAAGAAGAAATAAATAAATTATTTTTAACTTTACTATCAAAATAATATATTTCCGTTATAAAAATATTCCAGGAACCGACTTTTTCCGCGTCCTTTCTCCACTCGATACAGCAGCTACTTTTCCTTTCTACGAAACCCACAGGCAGGATAAGAATAAAGTTAATATAAATGAAAAGTAAATGTGGCAAGAGCAGTCACAACTCTGACAGCAACTGTCATGCTACCATAAAGTTTATACCATTCCGAAGAATAAAATAAAAGTTATAATAGCGAAAACTAAGTAAACATAATATCTTATCATAATAAAATATAAAACTTATTATAAAAGAGTTACGAAAATTTATATTATAAACATAAAACTTCCATAAGCAACAAAATGAAAAATAGTAATGGAGGAAAGTATATATGATAAAACCCCCATACTATGCCTATAGTTAACTTCTCTCGGTTAAGCGGGTATTGTATATGACCTCATTGAACGGTCATATAAAATATATATACTCATTTTGAAATAGCTTTAATAATGCGCCATTATCGATGGTGCCTAAGAGGTTCTAGGCTTGACAGGGAATCGATATATCGATTCCATCTCCGCCCTTTCCCCGTTCCTCTATATGAAAAATTAAAGAGGCAGCTTGGGGAAAAAACCTAATTGACTTCACTACGCAGTAAATTCCTCTCCCCCCTCACTCAAAAAAAAAAACAAAAAAAAACTATCTGTGTAAATATTGTCTGAATAATCTAAGGAACTAAAACAAGTCTTAACATTTTATGAACCAATTTAAAATAATATTATATTTATTTATGTTTTATAAAACGTAAGTAATTAGCATTAAATTGTGTAGAGAAAGAGGGTGGAAGTATATATTATTATTACTTGTACATAATAATTTTAAAATATTTCTTATAGTACAAAATTAAATTGAAAAATCTGATAAAACTTAATAAAAATTACAAGCCATGAGTTGCATAATAAAATCAAATAAATGAGTTTTAAAATTTAATATACTACATACACTGAAGATAAAATAATTTTAACAAAACGCCATTACCCGAGAATAACTCATTTACAAAATAGCTTACTAAATTTACAAAATTGGAATTCACTATAACTTTAACATAAAAAAAAAAAAAATATATTAGAAAGAATACGCTGCAATATTTAACTAGAATTATTACTATATACTTATGTCCTTTGTGACAGAATGTAATATTATTCGATAATGAAATGTTTTAAATATAGTATTTCCTAAAAGGTGTTTTTTATCAATATATCATATTTTCATTACTTGTTCATAACATCCAATGATTTAGCTACAATTTGAAAGATTTCATCCCCTCCAGGTGCAAACAATAATTACGTTCTTTATTAAACTTTATATGCACATAACTCAAAATGTGTATAACTTATGGCTGATAACAATTAGTAAAATTATTAAAAATATTGGAGAAAATAGTCAACTGTTCTATACAGGAGTCTTAGTTCTTAAGGAGCCAAACTCTGGAAGGTGATTCTAGACAAAATTTCCAACAAAACATTTCATTGGATATCGAAAGAAAAAGGAGTTAAGTCCGACTATGATTCTTATTCTTATGATTGTTATGGTGGTCAAGTTTTCTATTTCGAAAAAGCGATGACACAAAAAATATGTAATTCAGGTAATTCAAAATTGATACGGTCAGTTTTTTTAAAGATTTTTCTTTGCCTACCTTTCAACCCAAGCTTGTGGTTCATCATCAGGATATGTCACCAGCACCTTCAGGTTATAATCCTTTAGGATCACAATATCAATTTGATGCATCAAATTTGGAATTCTAAATTTAAATGTCAATTCTTGAAGGTACTTTAAAAATGATACGGAAATAAACTATGCTGCTAATGAGTTAATGTCCGAGACATCAATGGAAAAACAATGACTGACATTCGATTATATAATTTTGAATTTACAATGAACAACTTTAAATTTAGTTGACTAATTTCCTTAAAAAGTAAAGAGCAAGGAGACAGAGATTTGTTGATTTTGGCAAAGATACTTACGAGAAAATTTAAAACGTAGTAAGAGAGATCTTTTTTTGCCGGCAGATCTTGACACAGTTCCAGATACTTGAAAATATTTTAACGTTTGCTCCCGTCAACAATACTCATTATGTAGTTATCATAGTGAGTTTACTATATCATACAACTGGTTGTCTTAACCATATTCAGTTAAAATGTCGTAAACAATTATAGTCATAATAATAAAAGAATTTATTAAAATAAATAATTAAAAATAAATCTTAAGTAATATACCGTGGGGAAAACTCTGACTTCAGATAGCAATCCTTCTTAATGTATCTGACGTTTAAGGTGATACATTTTTTTTTTTTTTTTCTGTCCTCCCCTTCCTCGCCTTCAAGGCTATACGGGTGTTTTCCCGGGCCAGGGAGTGTGGGCGGGGATTTAAAAACTCCGGTCACCGGGACGCGAACTCGTGACTATTTTTTAAATCAAATCTCATGTATCAGGTTGCCGGGCAACGGCGGTGCAGTGCACACGCGTTAGCCCATTCGGCCACCCCGCCCACGTTTAAGGTGATTTAGCAAAATATGTTTTTTTTTTTTCCTTATGTACAATATAATATTATTAAGATAGCAAACATTTTTTTAATTTGCACTTCCATTTATAATTCCGTACCTGCCAATTACAACTATCGATAATCATCAGATGGACTGGCATAATCATAAGAAAAATAAAATAATAATAATGAATATAAAAAAAAGGCTCGATAGAGATGAGGAAAAATAATACATAGCGGTACTCCTTCCATGGAATATATTTAATAAAATATAATATTCACGTACTTTTTGTAAATGAGTAATGAGCTATCATGCTTAAGCAATCAGCACAAATTTTGATGAATGGTAAATAATCTGTCTGTACTAACGTTCTAATTATATTATAAGTGTTATTAGGCTAACAATATGAGTTATAGTAAGGTTATACCTGTAATGTAAACAAAGTTTGTGATTTTTTAATTGATCCACTTGAGTTGCTGAATTATTTAGTTAAAAATGGTTTATTAGAAAGAATGAAAAAAGATTCAGATGATTCAGAAGTCAAAGAACTTGATGACATCCTAGCTGTCTTCACATTATACTTCTGTGGGTATTGTACACAAACAAAAAATTAAGCACATAATCGTTTAATCTCTATAATATAATCATTATAATAATCGTTTAACAAACAAACCAGCCCGTTTCGAAACAAATTAAACGTAAGTTACATATATATTCTCATGATATTTCCGACATCGTCAATAGCCGTCAGGTAACTCAAGTTAAAAAAGCATAATGAAATAAAATACAATTTTTTTTGTGTAATGCCGATGAAGAAATGTCGTGTGATAGCTTTAAATGGTGGCGTGTTCCCTGTTTACTGGTCACGAAAATATATTTATACTACGCCGCAGGAGAGCAACTATCAATTTAAATGCTTGTATTCAAAATGGTTCTTTTTTTTTTTTTTCAATATAACATCAAATTTCAATTTCTTGAGATGACTGAAGATGCCTTGATGTAGATGAATTGGATGATGATTTCAGAACTTCTTAATATTAAACAGTTTACATATTTCACCATGCGTATCCTAACTAAATACCTTAAATAGGACCTACCTAACTACCGAAAAATAGAAGGATAATGACTAACTAAAAACGATCGTCCCTCCCCTCTACTCCATAAAAATTTTGAAAAGGCGAGAATATTATTTCGCTCCTACTTCAATAATTAAAAAAAAAAATTAATAACAAATAGGCTAGACGAATGTAGTCAATGGGTAAACTAAAATCGATTAAGTAAATAAGAGAATCGACTATTGACCTAAAGGTATATATGTAACTATTTCATCGCGACCTAAATATACCTATTATTTAAATTTTCATTTATATCCAGATATAATCACACAGAAATATATCCTACCATAAATGATTCATTCACCTCTCGTGTGCACATCTCCATTTTCACGTGATTTTCTTATCACATTTTCTGCGCCATAGTAGAAAAAAATAAATTATAAATATATTTTATAGAGAATATTTTTGATGGAAGTTTTTATACCAATATTCAGAGAGTGAAAACGTATTTTTATTTTGATATTGTACAAACTAAGAAATCAAAAATATTTTTCTGTAATCAACATTATTCATTTTTAGCTAAACAAGTTGAAGAAATGTACCTGTTATGGAGGCTGTTCCTCTTTCATGTTTAATGTATTCAAATTGTAATATATCCAATTATCTTGTTTAGATATTTGTAAGTATAAGCACATAAAAATAAAAAAAAACATCCTACATATAAAATAAATATTTTTATAATTTTTTTTTTGTGCGTATCGCTCCCTCTACTCAATCAAAATGGAAAGTCTACGCTTGCCTATGGAGTTTGATGACGATTTATGAACTTCTTTATAGTCCGTGGTACAGACCCCTTTTTATGGAATTGTTAACATCAGCCTGAAACTCCGAAACATCTCATCGTAATCTACAAGTATTTTATTTACGAAAATTCTAGGAATTTGGGCGTTTTCAATCTGGAGGGGAGCAAGCTTTGTTTATTTAATTAGTTACTCAAAACTCAAGTAAAAACACATTTGCTCTCCACTTGGGTAGTAAGATAATTTGATAGTAAAATCGAAAAAAATATTAGACCGTTTGGCCTATATAACTTCGTTATTTTGACATATATTAAGCCAAACGGCTCCATATTTTTGAAGACCATTTTATTTCTTGATTTTGTGCTGAAATTATCTTACGATTCAAGGGGAAAGTAAATGGGTATTTCATCGAGTATTTAGTAGCTAATTAAATACGACAAAGTTTGCCGATCTCCAGATTGAAAACGCCTCAATTTCCAGATTTGTAAATAAAATATTTGTAGTTTACATCGCCCGAATTCTTAGATTATTTTTTACCAATCGATTTTATCTTTTGTGAAAAATACTTACTGTTATATTAAATAAGTTATAATGTATCGTAAATTATAAAAACCAAAAGTTGGACAAGTAAATTTTTGTTACGAAAAAGCAAATTAGATTCCTTTTTCATACGAGACTGAAACGACAAGAAAGCGCTCGACGTTTCTGACTTACTTCATCACTTACTATACAAACGCTCTAAACTTAAAATTAATTACAAAAGACACATATACATGACTATAATAAGGCGTATTTGGACTTACGGAGCTGAGCTATGGGGCTCCACCAAACCATCGAATTCCTCTCGTATCCAATCCTTACAATCCAAAATCCTTCGTAGAATCCTCTATGCTCAATAAAACCATCCATAATGACCTGAATGTTTCTTATGTTTCACACTTGGCCCAATCCAGATACCTATCCTTCCATAATAAACTTCAGGATCATTCGAATCCTCTCGGTTCTAACCTTGCTTCCTTTTCAATTCCTGATAACCCTCCGAGGCGTCTTAAAAGAAGATGATCTAATGTACACATATTATTAGAGTGCTACTATTGGGTAGTTTCTCAATAAGTATTTTCACGTCATTATATCCATGGTACAGAGAACATTTTATCAAATTATTAGCATCCGCTCGAAGCTTCGTAAATAGCTTTATCTCATCGTAACCCACGAATGTTTGCGAAAATTCTCGAGATTGGACGGTTTTCAATCTGTAGATCGGCAAACTTTGTCTATTTATTTAATTAGGTATTAATAACTCATGGATACCTATTTGTTTTTTACTTGAATCATAGGATAATATGATCGCAAAATCAAAAGAAAAAAAAAAAGCCTACAAAAATATCGGGGAGTTTGGTCTGCCTACATAACCTAGTTATTTTAACTTTTCGTGGTGGAGGTCACACAAACGGACCAACTTTTGTAGGCCACTTTATTTTTCGACTTTGTGATAATATTATCTTAAGATTCAAGTAGAAAAAAAATGGGTATTCATGAGTTTTTAGTACCTAATTAAATAGACAAAGTTTGCCGATTTCCAGAATGAAAACGCCACAATTTCGAGAATTTTCGTGGATAAAATAGTCGTAGTATACGATGAGGTTATTTACGAATTTTCAGGCGGATGTTAATAATTTTATAAAAAGGGGTCTGTACCACGGACTAATATATGCAGCAGATCACATACATATTTCTTGAAGCTTGAATAAAATATCGTAGATAATTTAGTAGACTATAAAGTAAAATATAAAGTAGATAACTATAATATAATAAAAGTAAATATAATAAAGTAAAATATAGTAGATAACTAGATATATATACCGATGAAGAAGAGGAAGAAGACTAGATAAGACAAAGAAGCAAGAAGAACAAACGGATGAATGGAAGACGACGAGATGGCTGGAGCTGACCTCAAACCCAAAGAGATGGATCAATAAAAGCTCTCTATATTTAGCCTACCAAAGGTGAGGTCGTCTTTGTCTATATTAGTTAGCCAACGCCATATTATATCCAACGTTATTATTATTATATAAATAATATTAATAACTATAGAGATATAGAAAGGGTTAATTGCAGATCATTTAGTAGTTGGTTGAAGGGTATAGTCAAAGGGAAATTTCTTTAGGCCTATATTTCAGTTTTAAATTTTAGGTCTTCGTCAGGGGTTAGAAAATAATAAGTGAAAAATTAAATATATTCAACTATTTTTACATATACTCAAATTTATTAAAAGTTTGTTTAAATTGTAAAATGTGCTAAAAATGTATCTAATTTGCTTTTTCCTAGGACCTCGAAAAACGTCTAACTTGGAATCCTCATACCAGACTGAAACGACAAGAAACCGCTCGACGTTTCCAACTGCTTCAACACTTACTAGACAAACGCTCTAACCTTCCCATTAATTACAAAAGACTCATACACATGACTATAATAAGGCCTATTTGGACTTACGGAGTTGAGCTATGGGGCTCCTCCTAATTTTCAAATTTCTCTCGTATCCAATCCATACAATCCAAAATCCGTAGTAAAATCTTCAATGCTCCTTACTTTGTTACAAATAAAATCATTCACAACGACCTTAATGTTCCTTATGTATCAGATTTGGCCCAATCCAGATATCTATCCATCTATAATAAACTTCATAACCATCCCAACTCTCTCGTTTCCAATCTTGCTTCCTATTTAATTTCTGATAACCCTCCAAGGCCTCTGAAAAGAAGATGGCCCCGTGATCTCATAATATAGACATATTATTAGAGTGCTACCAATGGGTAGTTTCTCAACATGTGTTTCATGTCACTATATCCATGTACGAATTTCCTAGATGTATTTTTTGTATACAGTTGTAAATATCATATAAATAATAATAATAAATTTTTGCTTTTTCATAAAAAAAATTTACTTGGCTTCTTTACTGGAAGAGCTTTCGGTTTTTGTTATTTATGATACATGATAATTTATTTAATACAATAGTTACTCTTTTTCATGCCTCCCCTTAATTCCAATAGATTTTTTTTTTGTTTAATATTGGTCTCAATATAGTTCAGTTTAGATATTTCCTAAAAAAATTTCTTTTGTGCTTTTCCAACTTGTTCCAGAAGTGGGAGAATAGATGGTTTAGGTTATACAAAGGTTATAGGTTATTTTTCTTAATAGTTATATTATATTAAGGAAATGGTCCAGGGTGGCGGTCATAAATAGATTAAATAGTGGCAAAACTATTTTATTAAAAGCCAATATTTTGACCCTACTTTGAAGGTCTTCTTCAGGGCTACGAAGGACAAGATACAAAAATATATAGAGAATTGTGGAAGTTACATTATATTGAGATAAACAATTATAAACAATGCGAATAAACTTATTACAAATTATAAACTTTATTAGAAATTTTATTAAAATATTCAATACAAAAATAGAGTTTTTAATAATATTGATAAAAATAATTACTATAATATATTAAAACATTATAATTGTTTGTAAAATAATAGAAATTGCGTATGTAAGAATACGGAATAAAAAAACTTTTTGTTATGCTAATATATTCGTACGATTTATAATCCGTGATATTGGGGAAAACAATCAATATGAATGCCGTTCTTTGTATTTTGATATTTTGATTGGAAAGTTTGAATTTTGTGTAAGTGAGTCTTTTTATCTATACCGTATATCTGTGAGGAGTAAGTCCATATTGGTTTAAGTAAGTATAGGTATGTGTTTAGTTTGACTGTAGTTGAAGCTTATTATTCCTCCGATTCTGTAAGACATAACAAGGAATAAGGAAGATATTTGAATAGAACAAAGTCAGCCATTTTTCATGGGATTCAATCGATAGTACTGCTCAAGGTCGGCACGGAATTCTAAAACACATTCTAGGTCGAAATTTCAGGTCAAAATTGGAAAAATGAATAAGGTAACGGAACTATAGTGTTCACATGAATATAATGAGAAAATGTCCGATTTAAACTAAACATATGTTCATGTATACGAGTAGTCGTTATATGTTCTGATTCTTTAACTATACTTTAACCCTTGGGTTACCTTGAGAACGTTGAGGAATTCAGTGAGAAGACAGACTCATGAGAATTATGGCGGACAATGCAACGATAACGAGAGGATGCAACTAATTTCCATAACCATCCGCTCGAGATCTCTGTCAGTTCTAATGTCAGCTGATAAAAAAATATATTAACTATGGATACGTAACATTTCTAAAAAACCTTGGGAAACGTACAATCTTAACTTAAATATTAAGCCCAATAAGTACATTTTTTCAGACTAAACAGAAACAACAAAAAAAAAAAAAACCTTGTGCCCCTTAATAACAATAAACAACTATTCAGACTAAGAAAGATCCAAAATAAATCTCTCTTGGCCCTCGAAAAACTACGTTGCCCGAAAAGGCAAGGAAAGAAAAAAAAGAGGCGGCACAAAGCTTTTGAGCTTAACTCTAATAAATTGATTCTCTGCCCTCTCCTCTGACCAAGAAAACCCGTATACTGTAAAAGGGGAAGGAGTGGACAAAATAAAAAATAAAATAAACTTAGTGTGTGCTTTAGATAGATAGAATAGAAAACATCAACAAGGCGAGATTAATAATATGAAATATAAATTATAAATAATAGTTCATTATAAAGATAATGAAATGCTGAACATTTCCCTCACTTACAGTATGCAGGTCCGATTTTAAATTTCTGAGACAATTCAATCTTCATCTTCTATAAAACTTTATCTGGTTTTCGACAATATTTTTTCCGTTTCGCTTATTTATTAACACGACGTCGCGTTGAGATACAATTTTGAATAATAGCTCTTTATAAAGAGGATGAAATGAGGAACATTTCCCTCACTTACAGTATGCAGGTCCGATTTTAGGTTTCTGAGATATTTTAACCCATGGGCAAAAACACTTCAATTAGTCGAATCCAGCCGATCTTACCCGAGCGTTACACATCGGAAATCTGACGGATCAATATGATTCAATCTTCACCAAAAAGTGCAAAACATGCATAAAGAAGTTTTCACTTAAAAAAATCTGTTTATTGATGTCCAAAATAAAAAAATAGAGTCAAATGTTTCATGTTTGTCTTTCTCCTTTAAGGAATACAGAAAAAAGTGAGACGAGATTACACATAGAAGAACTAAAAGAAGATGGAAGTCCTTCCTAAAAACAAACAGCTGGGCCTTGTTCAAATCTTGTAAAGAAGAAACTACAAACGCAGAAGTGGAAGAAAATAATAGAAGGATAAGATGTAGAGAGTAACTCAAGAACCATTCAAAGTACATGTAAAATCTCAACAAAAAAAAACAACTAAATCGGATTTGGTCAGGTATAAAATAACCGAAAATATTATTGGTGTGAATATTATTGCAGACAGACATGAAACTAAATTTTCTTCTAGATATCCGAAAGGAAATTCTCGATTTAATTTTTATTTTTTCATCTCCCAGATGAATAAAATGTTTCACTATTTTCGTTGGTAAGGAAGCATATATCTAAAATTTAAATTATTAAGAAATATTTTAAACTATGCTTGAATGCATTTGGAATTATATTGACAATAGATAGAGAGATTGTAGAGATCTATAGAGACAGTTTAGAGAATCGGAATAGATAATATGTGGATCTGATAGAGTTAGTTAGTGCAGTGGCATCCAGCAGCACATTATGCAACTCCCAGCTGATTGCTATATCTCGTGGGAACTCATGTGTCTGCTGTCTATGCTGGGTAGATAGCGAGCTACTAGTCCGCTAATCCGCTGTCTGAGTGGTCCGGATTGTCTGTTTGTTCGGATTAGAGGGAATGTATGTATTCCTAGGGATGTATCTCATTAATGGATTACTATGAATCAAATGACAAATTTATATTTACTGCAATAAAACTCTATTCTAATTAACAAAACCTTGCAACATGCCCTTAATAAACCATTAAGTTGTTCAAAAACTTATCCCAGCAAAATTTTCTAATTTTCACTAGAACTTTACACATTCAAATCCTCATGCATATCTCTAAATAGTGAGCCCTGTACTCTATGGAGTTCCCGTACATAGAGGGAATATTATAATTTTCAATCTTAGTATTTCGTTATTATTTTTATGGATGAAACAAAATTGTCAGGACTTTCACCTGACAAAAACAGTGAAGATATTTTTATTAGGTTAGCCGAAGTTTCGGCCTAAACATGTGGGTCATCCTCAGGGATATCGTTTGGAAGCCGAGACAAGAACTCTATGACTTTCAGGCTAAAGCCTGTATAATATATATATATATATATATATATATATATATATATATATATATATATATATTTAATAATAATATATATATTAAACATAACCATGTATAAAAAAAAATTAAAAAATTATCTTTGTGATACGGCTGGGAGAGAAACGCTGGGAACTCTTGAAGCACAGCTTTACCTTTAACATGAGAGAGGTAAGGCATAGTTCGGAGTTCTCTAGGTTGAATCGCATTGAATATTGTATATAGGAATGAATGTGTGACAAGTATTTATTTTTTATTTTTGTTTAAAGTGTATTTTTTTTTTTTTTTGTGTCTAAAGGTACATGTAAGCATAGATCCATAACACCAAATGCCCTTCATTGTGGCGAATTGCATTTTGCTGTTATTCAAGTGAATTTTTCATTAACAAAAAAAAACTATCTACATTAAAAATTAAGTACAATTATCGTTCTACATAATATTAATATAGAAATAGAAATAGAAAAATCATCTTTATTCTGGGACTAGGTCCCTTTAGAATAACAGTATTGTTCATATATATTAACTACAAATCTGGTCAAAAGACTTATTACAATGAATAATGACAAAATACATGTAATACATTAAGTATTAATTAAGCTCTCAGGATAAATTAACGAGGACAGTTTGGTAATAAGGGTTCAGTACTACAATATTGGAGCTAAAATAATTGCATAATAATCACTGAATGAAATTATAAAGGAAAGTAAAATCTATTTTATAGGTAAAGCATTGTAGTGATGGAATATAAAAATTTAAAAAAATAATAACTGTTAATATGTAGGGAAAGAAATTGTAAAAACTAAAACAAAAAAATATATAAAAAAACAAATAATGATATACATATGTTCCCTAAGATATTTAAGTGATTATGCGTAAAGATTAGGCGAAGAGAAAATAAAATAAAGTATATATATACACATAGCGAGAAGTATGTTGAAGATAATTAGAAATAAAATACATTTCACTGAAATACATTCCATGAATAACAAATTAGAACTTAAGGAAAACAAATTTTATCTACTCACAATGCTTAGTGAGTGGTGATGAAAATTCACGTTCAACTTTAATATATATATTAATATACGTATACATATTTAAAAAAAAGTCGGACTGAATCCCTCCTCCCTAAAATTAAATTCTGAATCCGCTGGACAAGAGGCCAAAAGGAAAAATAAGGAAACAAAGCCTATAGTCACTGAAACACCAGCTAGGAAATCAATGAACATTGCGCCGATAAAGACATCACCAGGGCTAAAATATATAAGACATCAGTAAAACCAGAAGACAGAACAAGTAATGTTATCGAAAGATCGAAAAGTAAATATACGAATCTTACATAAAGATGAAAAATTAAAAAATAAACCTAGAATGCATAAGCATCTCCATGAATTTTTTTTTTTTCTTAATACAAGTAACATTAACCCCCACCACCACTCCCAAAGGAACCAATGAATAACCTTCCCGCCACTATAGAACCAAAACAAACAGTGAAAGACGACCTTGATGGTTGAGGATATGCTGGTAGTTCTTGGGCGACCGCTGGCCTTGGGAATATAATTGCCGAGGAATAGCAGGCGTACTGTGTCGAGGTCAGGTGTCTAGTAGGGATTCACTATCAGTCCTTTCTTATTCGTCGTATACGCCAATATATTCCTCGCAGCATGCTACTATCAGGGTTTTCAATATTTTTGATAATTATGGTTTAATATAGTATGAGGTTAGTATATCCGTTAGAGGTCGTTAACACAGTAGGCATTTGAAGATCTTAATCTAAAGTAATGTTTGCGACGTACCAAGGAGCTTTAGTTATCGTTCCGAAACTTTTTGACTGAAATTTTATACAAATTTACGTACTTTTTTTCGTAAATCTGCGAAGGGGAAGTTCAAATTGGGTTAAGTAGGTAAATGTAAGTTTTGTTTTAATTTCAATTATGGACATCTTGAAAGAAGGGGTTTATTTTTTTGTTTTAAGGGGTATAGTTTGGGGTTTAGCGTTTTAATTTTTTGTTTTGTGGTCCCTATGTCATTCTTCTAATTTACCTGAGTATTGCAAACATTATTTCCGATTCGATGGAAAAAAGTTAATAATCGGAGATATAATGATGCAATGATGACTTGAGCAAATCAGGTATCCTTATCACTCTTGTTTATTTTGAGTAGCGTTTATCATTTTTATGTTATTATCGATTTTATCTTTCGCAAAATACTTTTAACAAAATCAAAGCCTTCCCGCTTCTTTTTTGAGGTTTTTTTATTGAGATTCAGAGGATTCCACAAGATATTCTTTAAACCGGTATATAGTATGCCATCATTCATATCTTAAGTATTAAAAAAAAAAAAAAATATATATATATATATATATATATATATATATATATATATATATACAACTCAAGAAATGTATTTTGCTCAGATAAACAAAAAAACATTTTAATTTATAGGAGTTTTATTTATAATTGTATATTTCGGCTTATCTTTTGTCCTTCTCTAGAGTATTTAAAATTTAATAAAACAGAGAAATCAAACAGGAACTAAAATAAGGATAAGGATAAAATAAGGAACTACCAAATATTGTTTAACATATTTAAAAGTTCTATATTGAACAGGTCATTCATCGAAGTTCTTTTGAATCTAGTAAAATATTTTGAGAGGTGAGTAAGCAGTCGACTGATGATTTATAAGGATGTAACAAAATTTTCAAGAATTTCTGTCGAAATTTCGTTAATTCCATTTAAGAAATTTTTATGGAAGTCAGGACCAAAACCGATTCTTGTCTAGACTTCTAAAGGATAACCCTGATGTTGGCTAAGTTTGGGACGAAACGTACCTACAATAAACCCATTAAAGAAATTTTGACTGAAATTCCTGAACAATATCCTACCTAAAACATACAACAGCCGTAGTATTGAATGAAACTTATTCTTAGTTAACGCTCAGCTAATAATAGAACTTATTATATGTAAATTTCATAGTTGAAAAATGTCTTAAATAAGAAATTGTTAAGATAAAATTAAAAGAGATTTTTGAATTCCTCTTAATCCGGCTTGGTGTCAGAAAAGAAGATGGCATCGAGACCTTCTAATGTAGAACTGTTATTCGAATTTATGGAGTAGTTTCCCACGAGTATTTGTCATGTCATTAAATCATGGCTTACATGTACTTGACATATTCTTAATACAGTTTTACACTTCAAAAAATAAATATTATTTAAAAAAAAAAAATCATTTTGTTGAATTATAGCCAGATGTATAGCAAAATATAAATTATCTAGATAAATTTATGGCAATAGTCGAGTAGAATAATTGCACGAAACTATCATGTGATCGGAGACTTGTTAAGCTGCTAAAAATAGAGACGTATTCAGTTGATTGAGGCCTATCAATTGTCACTCACAGTGTCCGTTCTATTAAGCAAATTAGATTTATTTTATTATAAATTTATACGAACATATAAGTCCGTGGTAAAGACCTCCAATTCATGAAATTAATAAAATCTGCCCAAAACTTCGACCTAAAACTTTTTTATTTACGTAAATTCTCGAAATTAAGGAGTTTTCAATCTACAAATCGGCAAAGATTATCTATTTAATTTAATAAGACACTAAAAACTCATGGACATGAAATTTCAGAAATCGGACGTTTTAACGTTGGACGTCGAAACTTAATAATATACTCGAAACTTAAGAAAATCATCGGAACTTAAGAATAGGACATACCAGGCTTACGCACCTTCACTTAATTACGAAAGAAAACCTGCCCATTTGTCGGAAGTGTGGAGAGAGAATGACAGTCGTCCATATCTTCGAGAGTTGTGCCTTTTACATTAGATAATTAAACATAAGGGGAATACCCGCAAATACACCGGCTGCTTTGGGAAATGATGAAAAAATCCTAAGCAAAATTATATGTTTTCTCTCCGAAGAAGAAATCTTAAAAAATATCTGAACCTCTCACGCAGCACTCCCCACCTCTTTTTTTCCTCTAACCATTTTTTTTTCTTTTTTTTTTCCTTTTTCTTTTTTACCTAAAGTTCGAGCTTTAAATAACTAAACTTTAATAACAATAAACATCTTTTAACCTTAACGTCCATTTTACATTTTTTTTTTATTTTATAACCAAAATATATAATTTTAATTAACGGCGTTGATGGCCAACAGGTTCTAAGCCTTTACTATACAACCAACCAACCAACTTAAGAATATCCACTTGCTTTAAATTCAAATCATAAGATAATTTGATAACAAAATCGAAAAAAAGGCGGCCTACAAAAATATTAGGGCGTTTGACCTATATAATTGTCTAATAGTTTTGTAGGCCACCTTTTTTTTAATCTAGTTTGGGATTAAGTTATCTTCCAAGTCAAGTGAAAACCAAATGAGTATTTGTGAGTTTTTAGTAACTCATTAAATGAACTGAGGATTTTTATAGAAAAAAAGAAGTTGTAGTAGAATAAGATGAAACCATTCACGATTTTTTAGACGGTTGTTAATAATTTGATGTAAGAGATCTGTAACACGGACTATTATTTATTTACTTTTTTAAATATGACAAATGAGTTACTATAAGGCAGGATTACTTTGGTAATAGGAGGTGAATATTAATTTGAGTTAATTTTGAATATGAAATTATCTCTGAACATTTTTGCATTGAGAAAATTTCCCTTTAGTCCTGATATAATCAAGTTCCAGTCAGCCCGCAGATTTTAAATTCAAAATAAAATCTAGCATCTAGTCACTCCGTAGTCCTAAAGTAAATCCGGTTTACGATATATATTACAATGAATCTATTTTTAATTCATAATTGGTAATTGGTTGGCTGTCGTGGATAATGAAGAGAAGAATAGTTGGGGTGGTCAGTCAAAAAGGAAGGCAAAATTAAATTATTATTCTAACAATTTCAACATTATTATAACAATTTCATTTTACTTTATATTTATTTTTTTTTTTTTAATTTTTATTTTTTTTTTATTATTTTTTTTTATTTTATTTTTTTTTTTACCATCTCTACTTATGTTTCTCATACCTTGTTATCTGGTTATTTTCTTAGCCCTGATGAAGGCCTGAACTTCAGGTCGAAACGTCGGCATATGTAAAAATAAATATTATCATTTATTTTTGCCTTCATTTTTGACTGACCACCCCAACTAATTCTTCTCTTCACTATTTTTAATTCATTTAACGATAATTCTCCAAAGGTTAAACAAAAAAAATCCATCAATACACGAAATCTCATAGTTATCAGTGCTGATATACACCGATCATCGTTATAGATTGACCGTAAAGAGCATATATCACCAAAGTTAATTTTTTTCCAATATTGACTTCACTAATCAGAAGTAAGTTTGATAATTGTCTGGTAGCACAAAAAGTGGGAAACGAAAAAAAAAATAACAAGAACAGAATTAATGAAACGGTTACGTAAGGAAGGGGAAACAAACAAGGAAAATACAACCAATTTGAATAAATAATGACTACGGAGCAAGATCGATACAAACAACTATTTTCGATTTAAATCGATCCAAAAGACGGCTGGATGTTGAGATACATGATTCGACCTCCAACCCGCAACGACCTTCCCATTTAATCAGTTATTTTTCGATTATCGCCTCCCAGATATAACTATATCTAAAGAACATATATTTCATTTGCATAATAAAACCTTAAATATAGACGTTTCGTCCTAAGCAGGTGGGCCATCATCAGAGATAACAATTACATAAAACAAAAAATATAGATACTTATTAAAATATATACATTTAAAAAGAAATATGCCTTATTAATATGAACCATATCTTTAGTTCTGATTGTGAATCTTATCGAATGGATTTCATGGTCAGCAAATTTAGTCTTTAATAGAATTTGTTTTTTTCTAAACAGTCAATTTGTTAATTATTTATGAAAAACTTAAGAAATTCTGACAGTGTGTATTACACGAGTAATAAACACCTATATTTTGAGGACAATAGGTTTTGTTTTAAATATAATTTTTAAAAATCTGAAATAAATTATGCGCGGTTTAAAACTAATTGCAGATGAATGAATTAGAATTTCAAACTTATCTCCTAAATAAAATGATATGGAAACATACCTGAAACCAACCCCTGCCTTGTTTTATTAAAAAATTATCTGGCAATCGGCTATCGTGGCATATCACTTGAGTTCAGGCATAACCCTCTTAAGAGATCTAATAGCAAATCTATTCATATTTGTACTCTATTTTAGGCGTATAAAACTTATTATTAGTTAATAAGTTGAAAACTGTTTATTTCTCGTACAGTGTCTATTACAGGTACATTTAACATATATATTATTTTTCTGGTGTAATTATTTTAATGCATTTAATGACGTTTAATGAATCGAAACGTCAGCAAGCTTAATAAATCCTACCACTAAACCTTAATAAACAAACTAATAATAAATAAATTAAAAATCAAATTAAACACTGTCATTATTGAGAAACATTCTAAGAAAATTCTACAGCGGTTTTTATTTTTTTTTTTAATTTTACAATAATTTTTCGTCAGTACATTTTGTTATCTAGAGTGTTATTATATTGTTAGGAGAATATTGTACAGATCGGCAAACAACAGGAACAAACAAACAACAGATTACTGGCTGAGTGCAGGGTCAGACCTGGTTTCAACCAACAACACAACACCAAGCAACCATCTTGTTCCCATCTACCTTAGTAAATATACAAATTTTTACACAATATATATATATATATATATATATATATATATATATACACACATACACACACACAAAGTAAAAAGAATCATTGAAACTTAAAATTTCCTAAAAATTACTGTTAAAGAAAAAATATCCAACAAAATTAAATCCAGGACACCTCAAGCAGGCAAGTCTGTTCTAAAATATACTCACACATTTTAATTATAATGAGCACTATATTATAGTCTCTTGGTTGGTGTCCAACAAGCAACAAAAAAATTTATATAAATTAAGAGAAAAACATGAGTTCCCGAAAGGATACAGCGTTTAAGTAATTTTCCGTCTGACAGCTCAACGTCAAAACAATTTTTCAAACAATTGCAGGTTTGGGATTGTATAATTGTTTCTAATAGCTCTAAAAAATGATATTAAGTAATAATAATAAAAAAGAAAACGTGGGCCCTAAATGTTGGGATAGATATCATAGCTGATCTACTCTTGTAACAATCGACTTCTTTAAAAAGTTTTAGACTTATATTAAAAGTAACAAAAAGTAAAAACGTCATTTTAATAAATATTTATTAATTGGTTATAATACTGTTACTGTTACATGAGTTTAAACGCTTTTTTTTTCTTTTTTTTTTTTTTGCTGAACCGTAAATCTGTAAAGCGTATATATAAGAAAAACTGACATGAAATAGCATATCACATGTTTTTTATCATGAATACCCGACCAGAAATAACACTTTTTATAAGACAGGAAAAAAACAATACAAACATTAAACCATATATAAACATAAACGATATGAAAGTTAGACACGAACTTTGCTTTATAGACGACACGTGGTTGCAAAACATAGCAAGAAATATGAGTCTCATTGCAGATAAGTGATAAGTCGAATGAGGCATAATGGCGCAACCTTATTCACAATCACAAAATATCCTCACTCAATCCTGGATATCAGTAGATATCCTTATCCTTATCTAATTCTAAACTGATAACAACACACCGATCTAATAACACTTGAATGAAAACATCCAAGAAACACTCTTCAAATGTTAATGGAAATGCACACAGCAACGGGTACAAGAATCGATATGTTCAGAGCGATCGATAACATATAAAAAAAAACTACAGAGGAACAGTAGCGAGCCAGAGTTAATGTATTCAAATACATTTATATATTCGAGCCACTCATTGCCCGATGCAATCCTCAATTAACTACATACTTCATGTTTTTGTCTATGTTCTATTTTTTTGCGTTTAACCTAAAAGGTTTTCTCTTTAAACATTAACTCTTAAAAGTCATGAATTATGGCAATTAACACCCGTTATGTAGTTGACTGCATAATTTCAAGTTCTTAAAACGTCTGAGGTTTTTGTCGAAAGACTATTCTTCTAAGTGGTTTTTGATGAACTGTTCATTTTTGAGTTGCGTTTGATTTTAATTTCGATTTGTTCTGCAAAGAAGGGAATAAGTGGTAGCCGCGTGGAGCTGTCTGGTGAATAGAGAAGATTTGGAATTTAATACTGTATATACCAAGAAGGTTGAAACGGCAGTGGCCTCGCGACCTTTTGTAGATTGTATAAATTGGAGTTCTGGCAATGGCCAGATTCTTCACTCAAGACATGAGTGTATGTGGCTAAAGTGCTCTCGACCAATCTCCGCTGGCCTTAGTACCAGTGACGCGGTTGGGAGAGTAGCGCAGGGTTCTCCTGGAGTTCCCTCGCCTGATTGTATATAGTGTATGCATGTGGTTTTTTTTTTTCTTAGTTTTAATTTTCATATTTTTTAGATTATTTTATTTTATTGTCTATTGTATATACTTTTGATTATTATTTTGTTCTATTTATTTTATTTTTTTGTACATATAGTGTGAATGCCATCCTACCTCACTATAACCAATGTCCAACAGACAGATTGTTATAATACTCAATAAAGAAATTTAAAAAAAAAAAAAAAATTCTCTTAAAAACATACTTAGAGAAAACCCCTCCATTCGATGATAGTAAAAATTGTTAGATTTTTAAACTCAGCGCTAAATACATCGATGGAATTCATAAGATTATTGAATACAGCAGCGATGGAGAGCGATTTACACTTAATTTAGAGATAAGCTATTGGATTCCACGTTAACATGAAAATACCAATATAATGAATTGATGAATCTCGAAACCGTCAAACTGAGGATCTCAAAGCCGATAGAACCACCATACGTGATTCAATAGATAAATAAAATAAAATAGCTTAATTCCGTTGATGGTTTGGGAACGATCGGATGGGTTTCTAATATCATCGATGAGCTCAGCGCTGCATGAAATATTTAAAATATTCGGCCTTGGGATATTGTTTTTACTAATTGAAAATAAAATGCGGACGAACAGAGACTGAATTCGGGTCGACTCATCATAATCTAACTCTAACCTGAGGCTAACAACCTCGATCTGTCGACGCTGCGCATTTCTGCCTCTCTTTGGTCTTAAACCTATATTTAGTTATATACTTTATAAAGATAACTTAAATATAATATTTTTATATATTAATAATATGATAAAATATATATTTTTTTAATATCATATCTATACAAAGAAACATATTTATCGCAATAAGGTTCACGCATGGAACAGAGATCGCGATGAATAAAGTTCGAATGAAACATCAAACATTAGAGAATATTCCCGTGTGAAACGAGTCAAATGGAATTAGAATTTATTTATGTTTTCTTAGACACGTCCTTGACAAAGTGATGTTGAACTGAAGAATAATTGTGAGAATGGTCGATAATTCCCTATTGCAATTTGCCATGAATCAGACCAATTCTCTTGTACGCAATCTTCCATCTTCAGGAATATATACTACTAGGTCTCGATAAACATAATATATCTCAATTTCTTACTTAGTATTACTTTCTAGAAATAAATTCTTTTAAAAAGCTATATTTTAACATAATAATAATATACGCTTAGCGAACAATCTAATCCAAATCCACATCAGTATTAACGCCATCTTCCCTCCTACGCTTCGGTCCATCTATCAGAGGCATATTAATCAGCACAGAGTTCATTATTCTTCTAGAGATATATTTGTTTACAGCTCAATAATTTTATTCGGCAAAATGGAAAAAACTTGAAAATTGGGCGAGCTACGTAATTTTTCAATCGGGAAATAAGAATCATATTTGAACAAATCGAATAAGAACATTTTTTATTTTGGGAAGATAAACAATATTGAAGATACAGAGAAGAAGTGACTGTGAGAACTTCTGAGTGGAACATACGCCTAACCTTGTTTCTTTTTTTTTTTTTTTTTTTTTCCTTTCGTCCTGAACTCATCGGTGCGGAACATATCCGTCACTTACCAAGAGAGTCTAACTCAGCTCGTCTCATATTACACCATTATAAGGGAAAAAGTAATAAATAAATAAAAAATAAAGAATTTAAAAAAATATTATAGGCTAACTAAATCATTATTTTTGTTTAATATCTTTCTATTATCATGCTTCGAAATAATAAACAAGCACATGAAAAAGAACAGGTTCCAACAAGCAGAAATTTATTTATGTATTAAGATTCTTTTGTAAAAAACATTTCTCCTCGCTCATCCCTCGAAAGAGAGAGGCGGGGGGGGGGGGATGAGTTCGCCACCCAATGAAAACCTTAAGGGGGCGAGAATATCGTTTCGCGCGCTCCCCTCCAATAATTTGAGCTAAAAAAATTAAAATAAATAATAAAAAAGCTACATGAATGAATAAAATGAATAAAATCTAAAATCGATTAATCGATTAAGAAAAGTCGATTAGCTGGTTAGGATAGGGCCTGGTAGTAGATATTCAACTATTTTATTGAAATCTAAATGATAACTTTATTTAAGTTTCCTTTCATATTAAAAAATAATAGTATACATATTAACAAATGCAAGGATTTTATGATCCCATCATTCATCAATATTCACGTGATATTCTTATCACATTTTCCCCGACAAACTAGTTGGGACTGTGAAAAACGTAGTATTTGTATTTGAGGTTGTACACACTAAGAAATCAAAAATATTTTTCACTTTTTTACATTAAACATTTTTAACTGAAACCGTTCTAAAAATGTACCAATGTTACGAAGGCTGCCTCCGCTCACTCCTGTGTTTAATCTAAACAAATACGTTATTTATTCAATTGTATTTTTTAAATATTTTGTCAAATATATATATAATAAGCAAAAGATAAATAAAAATCCTCACAACTATACGAACATATAAACATTAACTAACATTAAATATTATATTCGTTTGTTTTACAATAATTATGTTGAATTGTTACTCATTATAAAAAGTTTTTTTCCCCCGATCGCCTCTCCCTCTCCCAATTAAAATCGAAAATCCGGGCCTAAGCATATACATATACATACCGACATATATCAAATGTTCGTCTTCGCTACCAGAATAAACTATAGTACATAGCAACGGACTTGTAAAATATACGACTACGGCTCAGAAAAGGAATTGGATGAGAGATCTGCGAATTATGGTACCAATCAAACGTGGGTAGATTAGGTAAAATAATACCTGTCATCATCTTATAAAAAAAAAAAAAATATTATTCTTGTGGAATAGGAATTGAAACTTTAATTTAAAAAAACGAAAAAAAAAAATAAGGAAAACAAAGATATCACTTGCAGCTTGGTTTTCCCACAAAGTCAAAGACCAGGTAAAAATACCTGTTATGAATGACAAGTAAGATATAATTTTCAATAAATTCATTACTCGAGATTGCATTTTGTGTTTCGATATAAGGCTGTTAATCCAATAGTACATTTCACTTCTTAACGGGAATCAAGACCGTACGAGCTTTCATAAGGGGAGAGATCGGAAAAAAACAGAATGGGGGAAAATCTCGAGTAGATAAATTATTTCAAATTCTACAATATTATACAATTTTTATAAATTTAATTTATTGTTATAACAATTTATACATATTTTTTATGAAATCCAATATAAAAGAGGTTGAAACTTTTTTATATAGTGCCATTTTAGCAGTTTCTCTGAAACTTTTTTAGGAAAAAGTTCTTGAAATAAAAGTTCTAAGGCACGTTTTTGTAATGAAGTTCCAATTTTATAGTAAACGTTTTATTTATAGAAGTTATTAAAAAAAGTCCCGTTAAATAAAAATATTCATTTTTGAGTTCGACTTCTTAGAGAAATTTATAGAATTTTTTTTTTTAAATAAAAGTTCTGTAAAACCTTTACTCGAAAAAGGTTCAGGTTCCAAAAGAACGAAACGATTATCCGTTTCAAACTCTGCAATAGGCATACACATAAACTAATGATTTAAAATGTTATTTATCTTATATTTTCGGTAAAACTTTTAGATTATATTGTTTATTTTCTTTCAATTTTTTAGAGGGGGGGAAGGAGAAACCCTTTCCTCCTGTCCCTTGTTTAGACCCGTAACTGGAATTTTTAATATTACTAATGTAAATATGAGTTAGAGTCTCCAACTTAGAGAAAAATGATATAAAAGTTGAGTATTTCGAATTGTAAAAACGTTTATAACTATTAAATATTATATTACGTTAATAAAAATATTATGTTTAATTCAACCAATCAAAAGCAGGCAAGTCAAGGTCAAGGTCTCTATAATTTAGACAATACGTGAGAAAATTTATGTCGGCCAACAATTATTGTTACGTGGTTCAAGGTCATTAAAAAAATGTAAGAAGCTGTTGCAAACACGATTCTGGAGGTCAAATTATTCGATCATCGGCTATAATATGCTATATCTCCTACATAATAAGAATAATAAATAAATGTATTATTACAACATAATATAGTACAAAAGTTGCAACGCAAAAGTTATCTAAAACTACAGTTTGCTCCAGATTAAACTCGAAAAATTAGCACTAATTTCATCGATGGAATGCATCATTGACTAAACTCAGCAGCGAAGTACAGCGATATATTTTGAGTTCATGGACGAACTTATGGATTTAAGCGAAATGTTAACACTATTAGAATGTAACAAAACAACTGAACAATATCAAAAAATTACTACCAACAATTCTTTATAATTTCAAAACAGAAATAATTATTGACAGAAAGAAAAATAAATATAAATATGAAAATTAAACAGAGAATCATTAGATTATGCTGTGGTTATATCCTCAGAAGTAGATGAAATCGTTTGATGAAATCAATTGATGAATAAAGGAAGATGCTGAATTAGATGAACTCAGCGTTGAGTTAAGGAAATTTCCCATAACATAAACAAAATTAAAAAATAAATTTCTACTTAAATTCTTTTTTAATAAAACCTTGTTTATCCACAATTTGGGTCAGATCATCAACATTTAATAAACAATTCCCACTATTTTATGTTATTATTCTAATTGCTACACATAAAAATAAGTTAAAAAATTGTTGTTTTTTTACCAACATAACCTCTTTCCATCATAAACAAATCTATATTAGTAAGAGATAAGTCAGTTCATGGTTTTCCACACTCACCTTGTCTACGAATTTCTTCAAACATATCTGAACCACCCATCACCAACTTCATATTCAAATTTACCTTCGATTAAATAATGTTTTATTTAATTAACTGTACAATTAAAATTGCAATTAACATTTAATTATGCATCACTTTGCATGCTCAAAACCAGACACGATATTCATAATTAGGGAACTCTGTTATTATTCTTAGGGAAATGTAATCCCAAAATAAAATTATTTTTCATTTTATTTGAGACCTAATTCTTTTTCTAAGTAACTGCTCTTCTAACAAAATGAATGTTTTTCTAGACAGTAGTGTAGATCCAGGATTTGATCTTTTTTTTTTTTTTGGCGATGGGAGAGGGGCTTTTGCCCGAAAATCTTTTCCGCCTGTGGTTCTAGGTTATATTCTATATATTGCCTCAAATTGATTTGCACTTAGACGAAAATAGAGTACGTATTTATATAAATCCAACCAGATCAATGCTAAGATAAAATATTTTAAGACATGGAAAATACCAAGCCTAAACCTTTAATCTCTCAAACAGCAGCATGTAACACCTAAAATAAGCAAAACGTTGAATATCGTCATTTAAATTGTAATAATTTTATCATGGTAGAATAATTGCCAAGATAGTGAACCGACAGCAGCGCCATTGTATACAACATGACAGTAAGTCTACTAACAGCTGGGAAAAATGGTGAATATAAAACAGCTGATATAATTTTTAATTAAAAAACAAAACAAGCCAGTAATAAAAGACAAAATAAATTTATAGACATAAATCCAAACATCAAATTAAAGAAATGTATAATAAATGCAAAAAAAATTTTTTTAATTCTGATCTATACATTTCTAAAGATCATTTCTATAAAATGTGTTTATTAATAATTAACTAATCATAAATTAAAACTGTGCTATTTTGCATTTTAATAAAATTAATAATAATAAAACATGAATTAACGGAATTCGAATTTAATAGTAATATCCTAAACATTTTTTTTTTTGTTTAACCCCTATTAAAGAACATCAATGAGAATAAAACCTACATAATGTTAAAAACTGCTTAATTTCACTCTGATATAATAAATTTAATCAAAATCGTTGGAGCCGTTTTCGAGAAAATAGTAAAAATGTGTTTCATAGCTGATTTGTCTCAAGTGCCACTTCCGGTTAGCCGATTATAACAGAAAAGTTGCTGTAACATCTCAGATATATACAAACTTAAAATATGCAATTTTACTTTCATAGGACTCTTCATTTTGCGGGAGTTGGTTATTTGGAATCAGGAGACCTCAAAACATGTATTTCCGTTGAAAACTGAGATTCGAAAATATTCACGATCGTAAAATTGTCCCTTACTATATATTTTATATATAGGCAAGTGAAAGTAAAAATCGATAGAAGACTAAATTTGTTGTCAATTAAACTCTTTTGCAAAGAACCACCGTCAAAAATAAAGATGTGGGGTTCACGTTAATGTTGAAAATTTTTAAATGTCTATTATCGGTACATTTAACTTAATTTAAATTAGAAAAAAAAACCTGTACAACCTTGGGGTCAGTACTTTGTTGTGAGGAAGTTCTGTTTTTTGTACAAGGAGGTGATTTGACCAAGATCACGCTTAATTGCAGATTTTTTTCCCTTAATCAAAAGATTAACTTTAAAAACTGGGGTGTACCCCAGGACAGCATTTCTCTAAAATCATAAATGATTTCTAATAAGAAACTTAAATTGAATTGAGTTTTGAATCTTTCTATGCCATTCTATATAGAGAGGAAGAGAGTTAGGGCTGCTCTCTCACGCATTAAAGCGAAAGTGCGTTCATTGTGGAATGGACGTATTATATTCACCATTTTCTCTATAATATTACGGTTATACCGGCTGTATTACGTTGAGTTGAAACATCGATTGAGATATGATGGATTTGGATCGATTATTTTGTATAATCGTCTGTTGACAAAAATGTGATTTCTTAGAGTCCGCTAGATAAGATAAAAATAGTGGAGTGTTCTGATAGCAGCCAGCCATCCAATGTTTCAATTAGTCTGCTTCAAAATATTTATTTATTATTAACTACCTATCCTATTTGAAAAAAAAAAAAATGGTGTTGAAAAACCATTCATTGAGAAAAGTCATAGGCTTTATTACATCACGATTTACAGGAAAACAGTGAGTAATTACGCCTATAAAAGTTTTCCGTAAATGACATTTACTAAAAATAAAACATCGAGTAAAACATTTAAGCATAATTGGAGTCGACTTAAGAAAAGATTGTTTTTTCTCATGGACAACTAGATGGCGCCTTTTTAGATCATGTTGCGGAGAAAGCCAATACCTTAAACTTACACATTAGAAAGAAAAATCTAGAAATAACGTTTACCCTATAGTACTGTAAACACGGCATGAATGAATAAATTTTAAAATTTTATTTTAAATAAATTTTGATATGATTTATATCTTTATTTTCATTTTTTTTTTCTGAAAATTCATAACTAGAACTTTTATTTATTAAAAAATCCTTTTTTATTCATCATTCAAAGTTAAGTTGTAGAGGGAAACCATTCCATTTAGAGAGAGAAACACTTTATTTTTCTATAAAAGAGTGCTGCCTAATTACATTGGGTTGCTAAATACACAAAATACTAGTTATTCGCTGTAGATAATCAATAAAACTTATTTAAAAATATACAGAACTATTTGAATATATATATATATATATATAGGTATATAAGTTTTTCTCTTGTTCATGCATTTTCTTAATTAACATTTGATTTCTCATAACAGACTGAAATGACATGAAGAAACCGCTCGACGTTTCAGATTACTTGAGCACTTACTAGACAAACGCTCTAAACTTCCAATTAATCTACAAAAAAAAATCTATAAACATGACAGTAATAAGGCCTATTTGGACTTACGGAGTTGAGCTATGGGGTTCTACTAAACCATCGAATTCCTCTCGTATCCAATCCTTACAATCCAAAATCCTTCGTAAAATCCTCAATGCTCCCTACTTTGTTACAAATAAAATCATCCATAATGACCTTAATGTTCCTTATGTTTCAGATCTGGCCCAATCCAGATACCTATCCTTCCATAATAAACTTCAGAATCATCCCAACCCTCTAGTTTCTAACCTTGCTTCCTCTTCAATTCCTAATAACCCTCCGAGGCGTCTGAAAAGAAGATGGCCCCGTGATCTCCTAATGTAGACATATCATTAGAGTGCTACCATTGGGTAGTTTATCAACAAGTGTTTTCACGTCATTATATCCATATGTTAAAATTTACTAAATGTATTTCTTTTATACGATCGTAAATATCATTAAGAAATAAAAAAAAATAAAACATTTAATTTCCATTTTACTCTCTATTCTTTCTTAAGGCATCCTTCTTGTATTCTACAAGTATTGAAATGTTTAAAAACATACAATAGAACCAACAAAAAAAAAAGAAAAGAAATATGTACGCAACAAGAATATAATTTAATAACTAAATAAAATAAAATTTACTTTAATTAAATAAATTTTAAAAATTGTAATTGAATAGTTTATACTAAGCTGTTTAAAAGGACCATAAATAATCAAGTATAACTGTAATATAAGGCCAATTACTATTAATCTCTCATTCAACTTCATTTTTTTTCAAGGATTTAAATAAATGAAAGCAGAACTTAGTGTGATAAAGTAGAGTGTGAGAGTGAAAGAAATGAAGATATGGAAAAAAAAAAAAAACGATGTGAACAATTAACACACCTTAATTTTTTTTTTTTAATATGCCTTTACCATTTAAAAAAAATTTTTTTAAAAACTTAGATCAATTTTTTGTAGAAAGTTTAACGTACTTCCTTCATCAAGAGCAGAGGGCCAGGTTGTCAGAACAAGTTAGGAAACTGATCTACTCCGAACGAAATGGTAGAAATAAATGTCAAACTTAATAGACCAAATCGAACAGAAATCCACCAGTGGTTTCCAATATTCCGTAAATAGAAATAAATAAATTATTTCTAAAAAATAAACAGTTTTTTAAAATTAAAAATCCTTTCTTTCAGTACTGATAATAAGACGAGTGTAGAAAGACTCCAGTCTTCAGCAAAATAGTGTCAGTATTACTTCCTCGCATTTTCTATTCGGTACTTTCAAATCCTTCGTGAATAAAATTTGAAAGAGGCCGTTTTTTGAAAACTTGACTTGTCAAGTAACCTACATTTACGCAGAGTTGTTGATGAAATTTAATAAAATTCATACTGAGCTATTTTTACATTACTCTTCAAATTATCTCTAATTTCACATATTTTTCAATTTCTTGTGAAGAGAGAATTAGCCTGAGCTGTCAGATTTCCGATTTGTAACGCTCGGGTAAAGTCGACTAATTGAAGTGTTTTTGCATATGGATTAAAATACCTCAGAAACTAAAATTCGGACGAGCACACTGTAAGCGAGGAAATGGTTTAGCATTTCATCCTCTCTGTAATGGACTATTATTCAAAATTCCATCTTAAGGTGACACCGTGTAAAAGAGGCGAAAAGGAAAAAAAAACAATGTCGAAAACCAAATGATAACGAGTTTTATGGTAGATATGGATTAAAATATCTCAAAAATCTAAAATCGGACCTGCTTAGTGTAAGCGAGGGAAATGTTCACCATTTCATCCTCTTTATAATGAGCTATTACTTATAACATATATTTCATATTATTAATCTTGCTTCGTTGATATTTCACTTATATCATGTGGTCTATAGCTACCCACCAATACACTCTATTTTTGAATAGACACTTTTGCATAACTATTGAGATTATGAAAAGGAAAAAAAAACCGATTTTGCGAAAACCAAATTATTGGAAATTGATAAAAGAGACCATCTTAGTAACATCATACAAAATCTAAGAAAATTTCATCAAAATTAAAAAATAGTAGGTGTTACTATTTGTTTTGGAATTTTAACGAAATATTTAAAATGTAAAAAGTAAATTAATATTTCCGTACTAGTAAAATTGTGACAGTTTTTTCTTTATTTTTTATTTTTCTACAAAAAATCTCTACATTGGGGAGTTAAATATATAGAAACACTTAGACTAACCTACAAACGAATTGATTGGAATTATTAGGAGATAGCAATTCAATAATGAAAATAATAACTAACACTTATGCCTGAAAAGCAGGTGGTAAAGAGATCTACTCAACGTCTTCAAGCAGATCTATAGGAAGCCTTAGGTCTTCAGTCTTATACGCCACTATTAGGTAAAATATTCAAATAACGTTTCTTTAACAGTGAGTGTTTGGAATCAAATTAAAAAATGACAGTGCTTTTTTTTTTTTATTTAAATAATTTAATTTCAATCCTAAATTATTTAAAATGGTTAGTAACATTAAAAAGTACTGCACAGAGTCGGGATGATAGTTTACGAAAAAGTGCTAGACTAACCAATGATTCTATATAAATATTTTTAGAGGTTTAGTTTAAGGTTAAATAAAATAAAGTTGTACAATATTGCAGGATCTTGTACAATATTTCCACGAACATCTACAATATTGTTCTCATTCATTCATTTTTTAATTTTAGGAATGTTTCATTTAAATAATAAAAGTGTTTGTAATTGAATTTTAGAACTATGCATAGCATATAAATAATGTCAGTTTTTTTTTTTTTTTTTAATTTTATATAAGCTTTCGCATTGTACGATTTTGCTATTCTATACAAACTTTGTACTCTACATAAAATCAATTAACAGTAAACAATAAAGACAATCAATATATTGTTTTATTATATGAATATAATCGAGAGCCTTATGGTTAAATACAATAGGCTATTTATTGAGACAACGACTCATATTATTCGAAAAAAAAATTCACAAAAGCCTCTCTCTCTATATACATCTAGACACTGGGACCATTTTAAAGGAGAAAAAAAATAAGGAAACACGCAGTCCTTCGGAGATAAAAGTTTTTTTTATTTGTATATTTTTTTTCTTCTTGAGAACGAATCGCTATGAAAACATATGGCAAAGGAAATTCAGAAAAACGCCAACTAAGGTTCTTACGAGGCAAGTTTATTTCGTTTCTATTAGTCAACTTTCCCACGGGTAAAAGTAATAAATATTGAAATAGTTGGCCCTTACGAATAATTCGCAAAGAACAATAGTCAGTGATGACAAAATAACAAGTTATATTATTAATAATAATAATAATAATAATGATAAATAAATAAAGCAACGTGTCATAACATGGACGAATAAATCCTTATTTTCTGGATAATTGAAATCACCAAGGTAAATAATTAAAAAAAAAAAATTACATCGTGTTTTAAGCTATGTTTTACCAATTAAAATAAAATGTCTGTATATTTGCTAATTAAGGTCCGAATTAGATGACTTTTATTTTGTTTTGTAGATAATAATTCATACAATCTTGGGTGCAAATAAAGAAAAAAAAATAATACTTTTTTGAGTTATTCGAAAATATAGTTTCTTTTCCATCATAACTTTTTCTCTCTGAAATTTCGAAGGGATGTGACTATTTTTCCCACTTGAAGGAGAAGATCTTCAAAATGAGGGCTCAATCATTTGATTTAATGGTGTACCGACAAAATAAACCCTTTGAAAAACAATATATGAAGATTACTGTTTAATTATTTATAATTAATACATATGAAATATTTTATTATTAATAATGCTATCGTTCATTGGTCAAAACGTCATTAATAATAATAAGAGATGAATATAATATCGAAAATGAATTAAAAAAAAAAAAAATAGTAAAATAAATCCTCAGCATTTGAAAATACTCATGTGTGCGTACATTTAAAAAATATAAGTTTACTAAAAACTGATAAGAATAATAAAGAAATCATACTGCCTACAAATGTGTATATCAGAGTTTTTTTCCTTAATTTCCTACAATTTCTGTTCCAATCGTTATGTCTCTGATAATTTTAGACTGCATTTTGAAACATTTAATATTAAATCATAGGTAAATTATTTTTTTATTAAACCAACACCGAAAGTTAAATTTATACCATTTATAAAAATGAGAACGAAATTCACCAATTTTAAGAATAAAAAAAACAATTGTACACATTTTTAAACTAGTTTTTTTTTTTTTAACTCAGATTAGACCACAACCTTGTCAAACCAATGTAGCTGTGGTTGAAAAAAAAAATCTATATACATTAAAATCAATTATTATTTTGAAAATAATAATAATACTTAAAAAGAATTGTATTAATGTAAATATGCATGTTATTTTATCTTGTATTTCCAGCACATTTGCAGTTTTTTAACAAAAAGTTAACAGACGCAAATATTTTCTTTTATAGGCAAAAACATTAATATAAATTTACAATTTATTGCTGAATTAATCTTATATGTGTTAACATAACATTTATTATTCAACAAAGATTTTACGGTTAGTTTTTAGATAGTTTGCGTCTTTTTTTTTATAGAAAAAATGACTATGGTAATTTTTTAAAATTATGCTAGAGAGAAGAAATGCTTTGTTCATACTCCGTCCATTCATGTTGTACGTGATATCATCATCGAAGTCTGTTTAAAAAAAAAAAATAATAATATATATATATATATATATATATATATATATATATATATATATATATATATATATATATACACATATAAATATAAATGTATAAAGTAATTGAAATTCGCAACATCCAAAACTTAGTTGTTTTGTTTTTTTTTCCTATGCCATAGTCATTAGTCATTCACCCATCCGAAAACCAAAACTTAGTTAAATCCAAAACGATACGTATTAAACATTAACGAAAACTCAAAACGGTTAATAATTTTTTAAAATATAAAATCTGTTTCTGTCTCCATAAGCAAAATAGGGGATGGAATTCGATAAAAATAATACAGTATCAGTTTATCTCTAATGTCCAACTTCTTTAATACTTCGAAAATAACAGCAAGCCGAAATACTGGATGGAACTAAATAAAATTAATATGAGACCATCTAGAAACCGAGCCCTACTACAATTTCTGAAAATTTCTTTAAACTTGAATCAACGATGGTAGGTGATTTAGCCTTCACATAGGATTGAATACATATACACAGATACGACGAAATCAACTTAGTTGTTTGATATCCATAACGTAATGCGTGAGTGAAAATTTTCGATTAATACATCGAAGTATTCAGTATTTAGTACTCGAGATGCGAAAAATGTAAAAACAAAGTAATCTTTAAAACATTATCACAGAAATAATGTTTGAATACAAAATAATTAATTTCATGATATTTAGTTATTTTTTTCTGATGTATATTCCACTCATAAACTAGCAACATTTACAAAATTGTTTATCAATAACTCATTTCAATGAGATAAGGTTCGTGAAATATAAAAACAATATTATACAACTGAGGAAAATTGATACACCATAGTAAAAATCACCAGCAATTTTATATTTATACTTATAATTAATATTCATTTTTATATTAAATTTAATAAGAATCTGGTTCGTGCGAATTTTAATTAGTTAAATAAATTTGTGTTTTTTTTTTTAAATCAGACTTTGATGAAGATAAAATGTACAACTCGAACGAAAAAATATGAAACCAAGCATTTCTTCTTTCTAGGATAATTTTTAAAAATCGCTATCTCTCCTACAAGAAACAGGAGGAAAATTGCTTAGAAACGACCTAAAAACTAACAATATATTTTTTTAAATGTATTTTCAATAATCCTTACGTCAACACTTAAGATAATTAATTTAAAGGTACATCGAATTTATTTGTTTTTTATCATAAGAATATTAGCTACGTTGATTTAAAAAGGTTCTGGTTTAACCTGAATTTTAAGAAAAACGAGTTTAAAAATTTTAACAGTTTTTTTTTTCATAAAAAATGTATCAATTTTATTCTCATTTCTTTACGCGGTATTATATTCAACTTTCAAATATTATTTAATGGCACTTTCCCTATGTTTTAATATCAACTATTTAAAAATCTAGTAAGATATTATCACAGAAAAAATAAATAAATTAACAAAAGTGTAAGATAAGGATTATATTAATAGAAGCACAGAAAAACCAATAGAAACATAAACGTTTCAATGAATTTGACACAGAGTTTTCACATATTATTATCATAACAGGGTCGATTGGAGTACATAGCTAAACATAACAATAATTATTAAGATATTTGTTCGAGCTTTTATTTGCTATAAAGATAGGAAATTGTCCTGAATTATACTTTCCAAGTCGAGTCCAATTGCATTATGACCGAAATGTTCTCAATACCTGATACCATATCACACTATCGTCGAAAGATATGATAGCTTTTTCGATATCACAGATCAAATTCCATCGATTCTTGAGTAATATACAATGTCGTTATAATAACATTTTGTCACAATAAAAAAAAAAAAAAAAAAAAGAAATAATATAATACGACTATTAATTAAACATTATTTATATAATTATTTTTTAAAAAAATAATAATATATTATTAAAAGTAGGAACCAAAATGGTAACATCCCGCGCAATTATCGACCGAGCAAGACCACGTACTCAATGAATTCCGTCGCAATTGTAAAGTGGGAAAAATATTTATTCAATTGCTACTCATTGTAAAAGTATATCTTAAGTAAACACAAAACTATAATTACGAACTACAATTCATCTACGATCACTTACAAGAACGATGTTTTATTAATATATATATAAATATATATAATATATTTTATTCAATTATCGGAAAATAATAAATGAAAAAACACCGAAACATGATTTATATTTAAGAATCTAAAAGAAAAAAAAACTTCTATAGTACTCGCCTTTATGAATGAGACATTCGAACATTTCCTATTTATATTATTTTCTAAGTATTTTTTTTTTTTTTTTCAAAAACGTTTCAATACACAACACTGAGAAAATTACAACACGTTTAATGTATTTATACTATAAAAATACAAATACATACGAGGAAGACGTAGTATTACGTTTAGAAGAGAGGGCATTTTTCACCGAGTGAGACTTGCTGGGGAACCCAGTAGGGGCACAAAATCAATGATCTGTTCTCTCCTCCTGTCGAGTCGTAATAAATTTCTACGTGTAAACATCAACCACAATATAATAACAATAATATTAATTAATAACAATTTTTACCGTTTAATTAAAACATTATAAAGCAATTTAAAAAAACTATAAAACAGAACATAAAAAATATATACATAAAATTTCGTATTTTACAGAGAATATCAGATTTATAAAAATGAATCCTTAAATCCTATTAAAACATTATTTATTTATAAATCATGAAAATTTTGAGGATCTGAGTTTTTTTTTTATAATTTAGAAAAAATAATAATGTCATAACTTAGTATAATGTTTATCTGCATAAATATATATAAAATTCATAAATGAACATGGCACACAAAATAAAAATATAAACGAGTTTCGTGAGATTTTTTCTTTTCAGAGTAATTTAAAAAAAAAATTCCTTTGGAGATAAAATATATATATCCACTTACACAATGGCATGTGCTATAAGAACGTGACCAAACGATAGAGTCAAATCCTGCGCCATAGAGATAACATTAAACTATTCTAAATTTTTTTTTTATTATAAAGGAAGTTATAATTAAAATTTTTTAAAAAATATTTGTGACGTTAATTATTGATAATTTGAGAATATACTATAAATATTTAATAGAGGAATATATGTTAATGTTTAATGAGAATTGATATAATGATGAGTGTTGATAAATAAGGCTGACATTTATATACGCCGGTTCCACAAGCCCCTCCCGAATCCACCTCAGAGGTTTGTGTCTCACATTATACTTCGTATATAGTATCATATATATTATGTTAATATTTAAAAAAAATACATATTTTAATATAGTTATAGATATATATTATTGGAGTATACCTTAGAGAGAGACTCCCTAGCCCAACTCGAGCCGTACCTTGCTCAGCTCACAGCCTGATAGGGAGAACAGAAACAACAAAAACAACAATAACAACAACAATACGACGCGGCCGCAAAATAACCGATAATATAATGAAGAACTTTGAGGTGACACATGCAGCGAAGAGAAGATAGCTGCGGTTCGGTTCGGAGGCACCCTTATCACTGAGCAGTTGCCCGCCCCGCCGCTGGGAGCGCCACTGCGACTACCCCCACCACCGCCACCGCCCCTGCCCCCCAGCCACATTATATATATTATATAATATTGTGTATATATATATATATAAATATAAAAATAATTAATATTTTTAACATTAAGTTACGAGTTTATATAAACAAAAATATAGAAGAAAATCTACTATCAATCGTCTATAAGAGTCACAAGACTATCTTCACATCATTCAAGGAAAACATCATGTAATATTAAGGAAAATATGCACGACAAATGTAACGAAAAATCTCGGGTCTGCTTATAATAATCCATTCCGAATTTTTTCTTAAAAGTAACCGATATTATTAGCAACTGTTATTTAACCATTAGATATTAACGTTAGTTAATTAAACACCATTATTTAAAAGTTAATTTAGTGGATTTGTATATAAATGTCAATAATGATGAAAGTTTAAAAAACATTTTTACAAAAGGAATTATACATAAGGAGAGAAATTATGTTACAATAATTAATATATTAGCCAAATTATTTTTAAAAAACAATAAAGCAATTATAGATATATTTATAAACACTATGGTGGTTAAAAATTACAATATGTAAAGAATGAGTCAGAAAATAAAATCAATAAGTTATTTATTAATTTTATTATGTAAATATATTACAAAAAAAATGTGATATAACTAGCAGAAATATTATTTATCAGTTTATATTTGAACTAATTTAAATAACTGAAACAATACCTTTTTTTGTTTCATAATAGTGAATATTTGAATGAAACTGAACTACTACAGGACTACCCAAGCTGCTATGGTCTATCATCTAGTTTGACCGAAACGTAGGCAATTATAAAAATATAGACCTTGATTCAATTATTTGGATTAGTTTAAATAATGACAAATAAATATCATCTAAGAAAATTTTATGACATTTCTTCACGTATTAAAAAAAAAAAAAGGGGATTTCTTTATCTCATTTAACGGAAACCGATGAAATGGCTGAGTCAGCGATGTTATAACAGCCGAATAAAGAAATACGCTGAACTCCATCGATGGATTCGATTGAGTTACAAAAAGGTCTCCATTCATTAAATCATCATAATTAAATAGGATTTTCAATGATTTTTTAAAATAATTTAATTGATTTCATTTGTTACTATTTATTACTTTTGTTACTAATTTATTATATTTTCATAAAGTACATGTCTGCTATACGGTAGATCTGGACAATAGACAACACTTAAAAAGTATTAAAGTATGAAATATTTAAGAGAAAAATCCTTCGCATTAAAACCGAAGCGATCTGAGACCACTTACTAACGCATGGAGGAGATGATAAAAAAAAAAAAAAAGAACAGCTTCAAGAAACTGGTCAATCAATACAATATTATACTAAGGCTAGGAAGTTAGTATAGGTAGGGAAATTCATCAAGAAATCTCTACACAATTAATGACTCAATAGTAAGCAAGAGACACCCACTTAAAGGTTTATTGGTTTTGTATATGTTTACCTAATATTTTTTTAAATATTTTCTATTGTTTTTATTTAGGCCAGATGTAATCTTTTAATTTTGTTCTATTTTGTCATTCTCAAGGAAACTGTTAAAGTTATTTTCTATTTCCATAAACCAAAAAGATGCAAAAGAGTTAAATGCAGATAACTGGACAGAAATATCCCAAGATAGCCAGAGATGGAGAAACCTAGATATGGGGGTAAAATCTACAAGATCTGTAGAACCCATATAAAAGAAAAAAGAATTAAGAATGTCACGATAATTCGAATCCCTAGTAATCCGAACAACCAAAAAAAAAAAAATTAAAGTTGACTGACTAGACAGAAAAGAAATGGCTCTGTTTTTCAGTACATATTACTGGAATTGTTTCATGTCGTAGTGCCCAAATCATATAAATATATTCTGAGTTCTAAAACTCAGTCTTCAGTTGTCAAAGACTGTAAAGCGAAACTCCTAGCTGAACACACCTCCCTAAAGAAGACTTGCAATGTCGGGTCGAAACGCTGGCTTTTAATAAAATAGTTTTGCCACTATTTAGCCTATTTATGACCACCACCCCGGACCATCTCCTTCCTTTATAATGCAACGATCAACTATTAAATATTCAATATTGTTTTTTATACACAATTACGTTTAGAAATGATAATGGTGTATTCACATAATAGTCAGCATGTAAGTACTCAGGCACTTACTATTGTCTGATTCAGCGTTCTTTTTTTTATCAGCAGAAAAACAGAGCTTATTTTAAAGAAGAATTTAATGTATTATTTTTTTTTTTAAGTTTGTATTTATACTGTTTTATCACTGTACATTATTTTAAATTTCATGTCAGATCAAGTGTTTTGAATCTAGTAAGTTTACCCAATATTTTCTTTACGTTTTTCCTATTGTTTTTATCTAGACTAGATTATCAAGGTCCTTTGTCGCAGAAAAAAGTTATTTACTATCTATCTAGTCTACGTGTTCTTATTATCAAGAACATTCTGTAATGTGTTTGTGAATATATGAAGTAGTAAGATGGACATGAAACTAGAGGTCGTTGTTATCGGTGATGGATGTTTACAAGAAAGGAGGACTAGGAAAACAAACAGCGCAAGCAGGGGAAGGGAAAAGTGGGGAAAGGTTGGGAAGAAAGTGTGGAAAAGGAGGAACATTCTCTAGGTCAAAACAGGCTGGGTGTGGGCGATCGATATTCTCAGGACCCACCTTCCCAACCTCATCCTCAATCCTCAATCCTCCATCCACCATTCTGGACCCCATCTGTCTGCAGCTGAGGGCAAGTATACTATATTCTAAAATTAATAAAATAGAATAATATACATAAAATAAAAACTAAGGTGTGAGCTGAAGACCACACGATATAAGTGAAAACATCAACGAGGCGAGATTAATAATATCAAATATAAATTAAAATTATAGGAGGTCCGATTTTTAGTTTCTCAGATATTCTAATACATATTTTCAATTTTCAAAACTCGTTATCATTTGGTTTTCGATACTATTTTTCCCCTTCTCAACTCTCTAACACGGCGTCCCGTTAAGATAAAATTTTTAATAATATTTCATTCCAAAGAGAATGAAATTATGAACAATTCCCTTGTTAACAATATACAGGTCCGATATTCAGTTTTTGAGATATTTTAATCCGTATTCTGAAACACTTCAATAAGTCGACTCCAGCCGACTTTAGCCGAGCGTTACACATCGGAGATCTGACGGCTCAATCTAATTCATTCTCCACAAAAAAAGTGCAAAATGCGCTTTTCACTTTAAAAATATTCTCTATAATTTTTTTTATATAGTTGTACTTATTAAATTTTTCTTATGTTAACTATAGCGCAGAAAATGGAGTTGTACACACGAGAGGTGAATGAATAATTTATGCTAGTATGTGTTGCTGTATTATTATCTCTGGATATAAATGAAAATTTACTGAGCCTATTTTTATTTTTTGAGGTATTTTAATACATATCTTCAATAAAACTAATTATAATTTGGTTTTCGACACTATTACATCCCTTTTTCGCCGATATAACACGGCGTCGGGTAAAGGTACAATTATGAATAATCGCTCATTACAGAGAGAATGAAATGCTGAACAATTCCCAAGTTTACAGTATTCAGATCTGATTTTTAGTTTTCAAGATATTTTAATCTATATTCAAAAACGCCTCAATTAGTCGACTCCAGCCGAATTTTCCCGAATGTTACACTTCTGAATCTGACGGCTCAATATAATTGATACTCCACAAAAAAAAAAAAAAAAAAAATATGCAAAACGCGCTCAAAGAAGTTTACATTTCAAAATTCTACTTAATACAGGGTGCAGACGAGTGAAACGGGCTTAACTCCTGGAAAATGATAATAAAACTAAAAAATCCGCCTTTGAAATCAATGGAAGCCTTAGACATTGTTTATATTTATTAAAGTGTATTTATATATATATATATATATTTATATACTTGTCATATTAGTCATTTTTATATAACATTTAACGAACAATAATACTTTTAGAGAGCATTTATCGATATTATAATTGGTGCTACCACTGTGCTTTCGAAATGGTATAATTCTGTTATTTAAAATCGCTAATTCATGATATTTTTTAAGTTTCTCATCCATAGTTGTGCTTATATTATTCCAAAATCTATAATGAAGATATCGGGTGTTTTGTGACGCAGTGTGTGGATCTTGATAATAAATCAGCCATAATATATTATTATTATATTACTATTAGTGTTGCCCAAAATCGGTCTTGGTCTTGTACTTTTCAAAACCAAGACCAAGGCCGCCTAACTGTTGCAAGACCAAGACCAGGACCGGTAAAAAACATCGATTTTTTAAATGAAAATTAAGGCAAAATAGTTAATAATACTTGACAATCTTAGTTACTATATGATAATAATTGGTATAACCAATATGCTTTTGCATTTAATTCCTCTAATTTTATAGATCATATTAAATATTATAGATAATATTAAGTTTATAAAATAAAAACCATACTGAAAATAATAAATTATTTTAATTTTACGAAACTGTTTACAAAATATATGTTTTGCCTGTTCTACATTTGATAAGCTTTGCATCGCCTTCTCTCTTTGCTATATAATAGTAATCTTCGCACACTTTCCAAACTGGAACTATAATCTATACTTTCACCTCACTTCTTCAAAAATAATAATATAACAAATAATGTATAATTAATAATACAATATAATATATTATATAAAAATAACTGAAGTGTATTTATATTTTATGAAATCGCACGGCGAGATTAATTAACACAAAAACTATGTGTCCTGAAACTGTAAAAAGCCGAAATATGTACATTTATCATTTCATGGTTCGATATATATATATTTCTTTTTACCGATAATTATATTTCTATATTATTTACAGGTAAATTTTAACTATGATAATTTATTTATTTGCCTCATTGGTAACAATATTGCGGAGTAAATTTTCATGTAAATACAAAGATATAATAATTATAATGATAGCAATAAACTTGTTAATTATAATTCTGATCGTACTTCTCAAGTAACTAGAATTAAACCTCAAGTTATTGAGATTCTGTAACTATAGAAGTTAGGTTATATTATAATTATTAATAACAGCAATATGTTTAAAATAATATAATTAATCTCAATAGCTTTGAAATATTCTTGTAATGAGATGAAGAGTATGACTAAGAAAAACCACAACAATTTCGGTGTCAAGGTAACACGGCGGATAACAGGCAAACGTCAACAGCTTTAAGTATTCCAACAAAAGAAATATGTTTGTAAATTAAAAACAATTAGAAATAGCATTCGGTTTTTAAAAACATTAATAAAATAATTTTCTTTATAGATTTAGTTCAAACAAAACGGATACGTTAGAGTCATGTATTATTATTTTTTTTTTAAATTGTCGAACGTCGTTGTAATTCACTATTTGGCCCACAAGAGGTATTCCAAGGCGAGAAAGACCCAGTAGGAAAAGATGAAAAATCTACTAATAAATTACATCTTGAAAATTCACCGTAAACAGTATAAACAAAGAGCTTTTTCTTTTATTCCAGGTTATTAATTTCCAAATTTTCTTGTTTCAATAAGTAGGTAAAAAATGCAATGTTCACAAAACGTTTTTTTGATTGTGCTTATTAACTAAATTAAATGAACCTGATTCTACACCATTATTTATACAAAATACCCTTTCATTTAGAAATAATTATCTTAAAAATAGCAAAGAATAATCGTTTGTTGAGTGTGACAAAATAAATAAACAATTCCATGCAATCAACAAATAACTCTGGCCTTTGTAACTATTTGATTGCATAAACAAACATTATCTGGCATTGTTATCAATAAATTATTTATAATAACAGTCGTGTTATTATAAAGATATAATAACAAGTACAGTTTGTGTTGAACATTGGAATATACATATCGATAAATAGAAATAATAACTACAAAAAAACACAAAAAAGTTTACAAAGTTAAAAAAATAATAGTTATTAATTTTTTACATTCCATAAACTATTTTATACATAATAGGTATGTTAATATATTAAGGAATATCTCAAAAAAATTAGCTTGATTTACCTTATTGTTAGATCAGTAGTAGAAAGTCATAAGTACTTACCTAAAACAAAAAAAAATAGTATATTAGAATAAAAAAATAAAAAAATGAATGAAAAATATATTAAAATAACGAGTTGGTCCATACAAATGATTTGACAGCGAACGATGTTTATTCGTATGTACAATATACTATTATCAATATCACAGGTCGATATACCGAGGGGGGGGGGGTGAGGAGAGGGCTTTTGAGCTGAAGCCTCCCCTTCAAAATGGTAAAATATAACAATGTTTTATGAATTTTTTTTTTTAAATATCATTGTTGCTCTGGTTACATTTGATTGGACCTTTAGAATATATTAAACACCATTTCATATAGGTATTTTGTTTCTTTCTTTTAAGGTCTCACAAAAATTAAATCCTGGATCCGTTAATGATGGATCCGTTCAACACATTCGATCGATGAAGCTCGGGCTAAAAAAACCTCGAAACTTTAAGCTGATATAAAGAATGGTAAAAAAAACATAATGAAGAACTTATGAATTCTTCCTACAAAAATTTACAATATTAAAGATTAGTTGGGTCTTAAAGTAGAATAAAACTTAAAAATTTAAGCAGAACTCAAAATTGTACAATTTATGGTACTAGATTATACCCATAATAATTAGAAGAGTTCAAAAATTCTCTATAAAACGAAGGAAAAAAAATATAGTTATAAGGCCATTATTATCAATGAATACATAATTTTTTACTCATGTTTTAGATTATATTTGAATTAATCATTCTTATGGATGACCAAAAATTTATAATATAAAAATAATAGATTAATAATATAATTACTTAATAATTTTATATAGTTGCTCGATTTAGCATAAAATATTTATCGAGAGGGCATTGGTTTTTGCCCTTCTCCGAGGGCAAGGGGTAGCACAAGAACAAAAGGTCATGACCCAAATTAGGGTCGCTGGAATTTCACCCTCTCCCATCTTTATAAGAAAATAATATATACATACAGATTATATATATATATATATATATATATATATATATTTGTTTATTTCAAAATATTTTTATAATAAATCAAGAAAAAAAAATGTAGCTCTCTGATTGTAAAGAATGGTCGCTACTAAATCATGGAAGATCATAAAAACAGACTCCATTAAATCACAATAAAACATAAGGCCATAAATCTTCCTTATATTATTTATTATTATTTTTATATTTTTTAATGGCAGACATATTTCATGGATCATGCAAACTCATGTAATTTATTTATAGGAATATTTATCACAGAAATTGATACTTCGTATAAATTTGAAAGTTAAGTAATAATGATGATTAAAATACAAATTTTCGTTTTTTAATTTAAGCAATAGATTTACATAAATAGTAATATACCACGAAGATATTTTTAGAAAATATTCCATAAATATTTAAATAAAAAAAAAAAAAAAAGGAATGTGCGTGCTTTAGACCACACGATAGAAATGTAAATATAAACAAGGCGCGATTAATATTATGAAATATAAATTATAAACAATAGTTCATTACAAAGAGGATGAAATGCTGAACATTTATCTCGCTTAGAGCGTGCAGGTTCGATTTTTAGTTTCTGAGATATTTTAACTCATATCTTCAATAAAACTCGTTATCATTCGTTTTCGACACATTTTTTTTCCTTTTCGCCTCTCTAACACAACACGGATTCGAGTTAAGATACAATTTTGAATAATAGTTCATTACAAAGAGGATAAAATGAAGAACAAACGTTTTACATGGAATACTCATACAAGACTGAAACTACTAAAAACTGCTAGATGCATCCAGTTACCTCAACACTTACTAGACAAACGCTCTAAACTGCTAATGAACAATAAAAGACTCATTGATCTGACTATACTAAGATATATGCGGACACAACGGAGCCAACACCAAATCATTAAATTCCTCTCGTATCCAAATCCTTACAAAACAAAATCCTCAATGTTTCTAAACTATGCCAAAAATAAAATTATTCGTAATGACCTTCATGTTTCATAAGGTAGCAACTTAACCCAATCCAGATATCTATCCTTCACTAAAATAAACATTTAAACCCTCTTGTTTCTACTCTTGCATCCTCTTTAACTTCTTACAACCCTCCTCCCTAGCGATCTGAAAAGAAGATGACTTCGAGATCTGCTAATATAGTACTATAATTGGAGTCCAACATAGAGGTAGTTTTTCTTGAAGACTGTCCAAGCCATTATAACAATTCACACTTACATGTTGTATTTTTAGTTGTAATTTTTAATCCATAAATAAAAATAAAATAAAAAATGGAAAAGATTGTTTCAACGGTGATTTGCCGAGATTTGGGGTTTAATTGTGGTCGGTGCAGAATACTTGTTTTTGCATAGAACCTTAGGGTACCTAACATTTTTTTTTATTAAATATTATTATTAACATATATAAACACCATGATAAGTTACTGTTTACATACAAGTAGGAACTATTATAGATATCGTGGCAGACGAAATACTCTTACAAGAGACCTTGGATACCTCAACCGAACTAGCCTTGGACTTCAACCAGACGTTGTTGCCAAATTCCTAAAATAGATTTGGGTTCACTTAGTTTAGCTTCCTGTAGCTGTTTCCACATTTTGTGTAAACCAACAATAATGAAAATTTATAAATACGTTAATATATATTTTGGGAGAAAAATTCATTAATTACTATACAAAACAAGTCTATCTGTTAATCTCCAAATATGTCGAAGCGCTAGTTCATTCCAAAACTAAAAGGCAGCAAAGCATTATATAGTAACATATAAGAAGAAAAACATTTATTTATTTTTTTCTTTTGAGTTTCGAACAAAAAAAAATATAATTATAGGTTTGGAAATAAGTTTTTAAGTCAACAGAAATAACTATTTTCATGTATGTGTTTTATATTATTCTACTACAATTTTTTTCCAATTTACTACTCAAATTGAATTATTACAAAATTAATCAAAATTGGATCGGAACCGTAAATAAATACTCTGAGTGTAACTCGTGTCTGTTTTTTTTTTTAATAGGGAGAGGTGTAGCTCAGTGAATAAGGCACTATGCCCCTATGCTCTAGGTGTATGGTTTCAGTCTGAAATTGAGAGATAATTATTTATTCTGCTTTTTCATCATGAATCAATCCTGGGATTGGGAGATCCTTCTATGCAACATCTAGCCTATATAAATTTGATACTCTTAATTAAATAATTGATTGATGGTTCGTCTCTGCCAATCACAACCCTACATTAACCGTTGACCATAAAACAGTTTCGAACCCAAGACAGTTCACATAGTACGTAGTGTAGCATGTTTTTTTTTTTTAATAATATTTTGATTATAGATATGCTAACGATAACATAAAGTTTATATAGATTCTTTATCAATATTTTATCATTTATTAACTTATAAAATGAGACATCGTATAACAAACTTTTCGATAAAAAAATGATCAAAAAGAACAAAATTAAGTCAGGCTCTAATATTGTGGATATTGTCAATAAATATTGTTGATTGTTGATGTTGCTATTGTCCGTTGAAGAGTGGCTCATTATAATTTGGCACTGGGACAAACAGATCGATATGGCACGCCCTTTCGATAGAAATGGCCGGCATAAACAATATTATAGTAATTAGTGGACAATAAAATGTAACACATAAATATAATTAAATCTTAATAGCTTCATTTATTTCTTATATTTATAAAAAATAATAATAAATGCAGTCCGCGGATTGCATAACTTTCATTTTATCAACTTCTTTCAATAGATTAATTAATAATTAAAATATAAAAATAAATCAATTAAAACAACCATTAAATACAATAATTACAATACACCATTTATTTTTTATGTATCAACCAGAAAATAAAATTTTTAAACTTTCACTTAGTTTCCATACCAATATTAAGTTCATATTACACAATTTACAATACAAAAGTTAATAATAATTGAATTTTCGTCACTATCCACTACCCATAAAAAGTTTTTAAGTTAGATATTATTTTATTTTTGTTCTTTATCTTTCGGAGGGTATAATATTAAATAAATAAATCCATTTTGAAAATACCACATTTCAACATGAAATAATTCAAAGACTTTAATCAAAATTGTTGGAGCCGTATTCTAGAAAATTGTAAAAAAAAAAAAAGTAAAATCAATAATAAAAAGTGGCACTTCATAAAAATGATTGCAGAGAAAAAGTTGTTTCATCATCCCACGTATAATGCGAATTATATAATTTAAGGTTCGTACGACTTTTCATTTTTTAGTAGCAAGGGTTGTTTAAATTCACATGAACGCACAGAATTTTTTTGTGAGATTTGTTTATTTTGACATGGTTAATTTGATTATTTGTCCAAAAATGTGTGATTATTCTGTTGACAAATCTAGAGGTTTTTTCGATCACACTACTTTTCGTTACTATATGAGCCATTCAGTTGACAGAATGATGAACTTCAATTTCAACATTATTGAGTAAAGTAATTTTAGGGATATTTCTAGCAGGAAAATTTATATCTTTATTCACTGTTCCATATTTCAACGCTGTATTATAAATTTTCCCAAACTATAAATATTATTAAAATTACTTTACTCAAAAATGTTGAAATTGGAGTAAGTCATTAGGTGAACAAATATATTACATTTCTTATCGTTTATACGATGAGAAATGACCTAACTGTAAATCTTACAATTTTATAAGAAAGGCAATTAATTAATGTTATTATTATAATTAATGTTGTCTATTTAATTAGGTACTAAAACACGAAAATACTCATTTGCTTTTTACTTGGATCGTAAGATAATTTGATTACAAAATTGAGAAAAAAGATGACCTACAAAAATATTGGGCCATTTGTCCTATGAAACATCATTATTTTGAAAATATGGGAGTGTAGGTCACGCCAAATGGCTCAATATTTTTGAAGACCACATTTTTTCGGGATTTTGAGATCAAATTATCTTAAGATCGAAATAGAAAGCAAATGAGTATTTACGAGTTTTTAGAATCTAATTAAATAGACAAAGTTTGCACCCCTCCAAATTGAGAATAGGTATGTTTAAAATAAAAATATTTCATTCTATCATCTGATATCGCTTTAGTACTTTAGGTGATTAGGTCATTTGTGAATCCATAATAAAAGTAAACAAATTTAGTTTTTCTTCCTTTCTTCCTTCATTAAGATATTATATCCGCAACTATCACTTAAACTGAAACTAGAAACGTGTAATTCGGCAAGGTAACAGTTAGCAAATTTATTCAGCGTTAAATCGGGACTGTTTATTTACCAATTTTGAAACAGTAAATAACTCAGAGACTAGCTTACAAACAACACGTGCCATAATTGTCAAGGTCGTCTTCTGTCAAAGTTGGTTCTCCTACACACATGTAGTTGTGTTTATCTCCAGGAATGATGAGGTGGATTGTAGCAGGTAAATATGGAATGAGAAGGATAGACTGATGGACTGCTATAATTATCTTAGGCTAATCGTCCGACCAATCAGGTAAACCTGAGAAATTTTTGGATCCAGGAAAAGAAATTTAATCTCATCGGAGGCTAAGGTTTAAATGTAAATTAAATAAAAATGTATGGTATTCTAAGTAAAATGCACGTTCAAGAGCAACTGCTTTCAAAAATGGCGATTGAATTAAATAATATTAGGTAAGCAAGTTTGGATCGAAACGGGTAAAATAATATAAAAAAATAATGAAACTTTTTTTTTTTAATTTGTATACCTTAAGATGGGAATACTTTGGGACTGGGTGGGTAACTTTGGAACAGCGGATAAAATTTAGTTTATGATGTAGGCATGTACTGCGTTAATACCTTGCGGCAGTTTGAGAACCCTAGTTCACAACACTCGTCTGGTTTTATTTATTTCTGTGATATATCGATTATACTAATTAGTGATTTAGTAGTTGTATTAACATAATAGTGTTATCTTGTATGATGAATAAAAGAGTTGTGATCACTAATAGTTTAGTTTTGTGTTTCAATATTCAAATAGCGAACATTTGGCGACGAGGATAAAAGTAATGAAGAAAGGTACTTGATTATACCAATTAGTGGTTTAGTTGTATTAACCTAAGAGTGTTATCTTGTATGATGAATAAAAGAGTTGTGATCACTAATAGTTTAGTTTTGTGTTTCAATATTCAAATACCGAACATTTGGCGACGAGGATAAAAGTAATGAAGAAAGGTACTTCGTGGGCGTATGAATTAAAGAAACAAGACTTGATTTTAAAACAAAGAATAAAGCAGCAAGCTATAGGATGGAGACCTGTAAAATTGAATTTCGTTTACATCAGGATGACCGGGACACTTTTATTGAAAGGTTAGAACTGTGATATATCGATTATACCAATTAGTGATTTAGTTGTATTAACCTAATAGTGTAGTTTTGTGTTTTAATATTCAAATACCTAACGATTTCCGTTGCTTTTTTAAAAATTATTGTTTTCATGAAACTTTCGCTTGTGCCTCAAGACAGTATCGCAGTATTTGCTTCTACACAAAGCACGTTTTTGCGGACTGAACCAACACGGTGTATATCCGCCACGGAATCACCAAAAGCTAAACTTTATTCGCTGTACCAAAGTTAACCATCTTACGATATATGGGTTCAAGCAAATAGAAAACAAAATTGCTAAAGCGAGCAACCTTTTTTTTTTTTTGTTTTTTTACCTATAAAACCCCAACAGTGCATCGAAACGAAAAAAGGTACTCTTTAAGAAATTTAAGAACGTTAATTTGTGCATCCAACGATTACCTAATTAATAATTTAGTTAAGTGGCATCATAGAAAACAACGGTCAACGAACGTAATTTTTACCAAATATGTCTGAGTAAAATGACAATAAGTAGTCCTACAGATAGAACAGATAGAATAAAAGTTGTAGAGCATCAAATTGCACGTACTTGAAATCGGTAATAGAAACATCAGTGATTCAATCGACGAATAAAGGAACAGTCTGATGCATTTTCTATGGCAACTACAGCTCAGCGATGAGTTTAGGAACTTTCCACATGTTTTGTTATGATGCCAGAAAGTTGACTAGTTTCTTGAAGCGATTTCATAGACTCAAGTTTTTATTTTGAAACTTCATTTTAATAACAACGTGACAATAATTGACACATAAGAACCTAGACGACGACGTCCTATTGGTACCTAGACAGTAAATATTAAACCTACGCCCCAAAGACTGAATAATATCGAGGAGTTAGGTAACGGTATGGAATACGCCCTTGGTCCTATCGATTCCCCTCCTTACATAACCTATTGGTGACGAGCCTTCAATGTCAGCTCCCTCAGGCCACCTTTATGGATTGCTAGTCATTGGGACATCATCAACAACAATAACAAAAGTTACCAAGAAAATAAAATATCTGGAGTACAATAACGCATGTTCCAGTATAGATAACTTTAATTTAATCTGAGCCATCATAAGCTTGATAAAATTCTAGTAAAAAAAAAAAAAAAGATCAAACAAAATTGTCAGGAATTACAATCAAGAATTATTATTAGGTTAGCCGACGTTTCGACTCAAATATGTGGGTCTTCCTCAGGGATATCTTTTGGGAGTCGGTACAAGAACTCAGTTCGCTAGTTCTTGTCTCGACTCCCAAAAGACAGATAGCCCTCGGGATGATCCGCATTTTAAAGTCGAAACGTCGGCTAACCTAATAAAAAATCCTGAAGATTTTGTTTTATCCTAATAATTGATCAGTCGGCTAATTACCCATCCCAAAAAAAAAAAAAAAAAAAAAAAATATTTTCATATATCTGCGTCCTGGAAAATACCTCCTTTTTTTAAATCATTGTTTTTATTAAATAATTTATTAACTAAGAAATAACTTTTAAAAGCTCAAAGTTATAGAAAATGGGTTCCTTGAAGAAATACAAAAATGTAACATGGTGTCCTTTACCTGAGGAGTACAAATTTAGTAACTAAGAAAAAAAAATTGCAATAACTGAAAGTAATAGAAAATTACCTACGGGGTACAGATATATAAACGTTTTAATTCAATTTTCCAATTAATAATAGTTCTAGATAATAAGCCTAAAATATACTAAATTAGTGATAATCTTTCTAATTGGTAACATTCATGCATTTGTTATGTAGATTTTTTTCAAGTGGCGAAAATATTAGAAATATATTTTAAAAACTGGATGATGTGATGTGTGGAGGAATATTTTCTAGCGGGAAGATCTAATTACTGTTATTTCAATATTCGTGGTAAATTATTTAGCTTCGCCATTTGTATGTATTAAATAGACTATCTTAATAATATTTTATTTTAAATATGAATGTACACATTCTTTACTGACGTCACTAATCCGTCGAGTAGGGGGGGGGATATCGAAGGCCCTACATCGATATTAATATAGGCCTATAATTATCGATATCATCAACATACCGGAATTGAAATATCGATAGTAGATATTTTCAACGATATTATAAACATTTTTGAAATATGAATATCCAACATTATTATTGATTTTCTAGAAAATAGGCGCAATAAAAAATACGTTATTTTCCTTTTTGAATTAATTTAATGGAAATCTCAATTCTTCTACCCTCCTTAGTAAATTTAATTTTCTATTTGCTGTAAATCTTTCGTTTTCATTCAACCAATTATGCCTTCTCCCATAGATCGGATTCAGCGAAATGTTAATTTCTTATCATTCCACATAGAATTAGTTAACGATTTGCAGCCTTGGTTTAAAAAGGTTCTAACTAATTTGGACAAATTGAATTTTACTGAATGAGAAGGGTCTCACGCGCGCTATTCAACTCTACTTACGAATGGCGCAATCGATAGTCGATATTATCGAAATCTGTCAGTTTCGAGTATTGGTGACAAACTGAATGTGTGAGGTTAGCGCCATACCCCAGTGGAATCGAATCCAGGCCAAGGCGTTTGTTTTTCGCACAATACCAACCAAACGACACTCTGTACATATTTGCATAGAGCTGACCCCATTGCAGTCGTGAATACCTCCAGGGAAAGACACTACAATGAACTTCATTCGTTTGAAACAGTCTCAGAGCAAAGTTTCAAGGAAAATGTATATGTATATGTATATATATATATATATAGAATAGAATAGAAAAATCATCTTTATTCTGGGACTAGGTCCCTTTAGAATAACAGTATTGTTCATATATATTAACTACAAATCTGGTCAAAAGACTTATTACAATGAATAATGACAAAATACATGTAATATATTAAGTATTAATTAAGCTCTTAGGATAAATTAACGAGGACAGTTTTGTAATAGGGGTTCAGTACTACAAAATTGGAGCTAAAATAATTGCATAATAATCACTGAATGAAATTATAAAGGAAAGTAAAATCTATTTTATAGGTAAAGCATTGTAGTGATGGAATATAAAAATTTAAAAAAATAATAATAACTGTTAATATGTAGGGAAAGAAATTGTAAAAACTAAAACAAAAAAATATGTAAAAAAACAAATAATGATATACATATGTTCCCTAAGATATTTAAGTGATTATGCGTAAAGATTAGGAGAAGAGAAAATAAAATAAAGTATATACATACACATAGCGAGAAGTATGTTGAAGATAATTAGAAATAAAATACATTTCACTGAAATACATTCCATGAATAACAAATTAGAACTTAAGGAAAACAAATTTTATCTACTCACAATGCTTAGTGATATATATATATATATATATTTTTAAGTATATATACATATATTTTTTTTGTAGGTAATTTAGTAATCTTTCTAATAATCATGGGTACAATGAATAAAAAATAGGGGAGTATAGTTTGTGTCATTTCGTGTAATTTATAGGATTCTATATAGCTGCTAAATTACCTGTGGATAGATGGAAGAAGTTTTTTTTTTAGCTTTAATTTTTTATTCACCCCTGTCATAATGGTAATGACAACCAGTGAATGTGAGATATTAATATCAATATTAAATACAATTTCATGAAAGGCATGAGGAAGATCAGTGCCCAGCGGCACCTCACTCGGCGTGATATCTACATTAGGCGAGGAGGTCCCTCATCCAGCTCCTCTTCAGTCTCCTACAGACGTTACCTGGCATATTCGTAGTGGCCATGTCATTTATAACTGTATTAGGATGTCCTTGTAAGTCGTCATGGAATCGTTTGTAATGAGTTCGTATGTGTTCGTTAACAGTCGGTATATTGATTTCATGAAGGATGGATGAAGGATATTGATTCCAATTTGTATAAATTGTTTTTTTGTTTCAATTGCTCTGAAAATTCGTACTAGAGTGTCCTTCGAACTGTGAAATACAAACATCAAATCTGTTTCTTCTTAAAACATATTTTAATACATTTTTTCCTTCGGTCGGTACAAATTGTTTAAATTTTACAAATTTCTAATCGATTTCCATAATTTTTTTTTATAAGTTATTCAGTACTTATGATGGGTACAACAAAGAAAAAAATGCATAATTTTTCACTTATTCGCAAATAAGGTTCCTTTTTCCCTCATAATTTTTTTCCCTTATATTTCGGAGGAAATGTGACTATTTTTACCACCTGATGGTGGAGAAGATCTTTAAAAGGAGGACTCTATAATTATATTTGAAGAATTGACCAAGTTATGGCGTTGTGACAAAAAAAACAAACAAAAACGCCTATTATAAATATTAAATAAGATATCAAAAGTTTCTTATTTTGTATGTTCATTTCGATATCCGTAAACTCTATCCTATCCATACCGCCATTTTACTTCCGAGACGAATGGCAACATGTAATGCAACGGATGAGCTGATTGGTATGGATAAGAGAGGCCCGACACTTACAGGCGATGCTACGAGCTTACTGATTGGCTGAGAGATCTTGTAGCGTGGCATATACTCCAACCATTGTATGCATATCACTAGTTAGTTCTGCTCTTTCGACACATCTAGCGCTTTCATTGGTTAATTCAACGATTGGGAAAGTCGGAGATGAGATTCAGGAGGCAAGTATACAACTACAGTATGTGTTGGATTGCCTAGGAGGAAATGTACTGTATCCAAATTGGTCACTGTTTTATTATTAGCTGATGTGAGATGCGCGGTTTCAGTATTGGTATCTTTTTCAGTATCGATCATGGCCGAATAGCAAAAAATTAACACATTACTTATTTACTGGAGTTCAAGAAATTTAGAGCCTTTGTTTTTGGAATCTTACATGGAATAATTCCATGTCATTATTCAAACAATGACATGGAATTGATTGACCGTAAGTATAATTTGAGATGTTGTTCGATGCTGTGCTCAATATTATAATAGTATTTTGTTGTTTTTGCCAAAGTTTCGAGCTACGTTTTATGTCTAAAAGAACACGATACAAACTATAAACATTAATTGGTACTAAGTAAAAAATAAAATAAAATATCAATTGATATTAAATTAGTAAAAGTCACCGGACAAAGAATTGATAAAATACTATTATAGTATATTGCATTATATATTTCAATTCCTTATGTGGTACTCTTTACTAGTTTAATATTGACTGGTATTTTATTTTAGTTTTTACCTTGTACCAATTAATATTTATAGTTTGTACCTTTTATAGCCCTGATGATCTGACCTACAACGTAGTTTAAACTTTGGAGAACACAAGAAAATACTATTACAATGTATTATACAATTATATATTGACTGTACGTCCGATGAAATTCTCAAATAATATTTTATATTTTTTATGAAATTTTCATTCACTGAAATAAAATGTATTAAATGTGTCGTTTATTCACAAATAAAACCCAAAAAGTATTGATTCCCATCTAAGAACACAAAATGAATCCGATGATAACATTTTTTTTAATCTAAATATTAAAACAGTGGTAGTAAATAAGATCATTTCCAAAACAGTCCCTTTTTTCAAGAAATTAAATGAAACTTGTATTACTTAGGAACTCATAAAAAAATTTGAAAACACTTTTTTTCAACCGTTTTATTCTAATGAAAGTTGAAAATAAATTTATTTTATTGTAAACAAAAAGTTAATTTTTATAACTTTTTCTCCTAGAATCATATATCTATCAACCTTTTGTTTTTGTTCAAAAACGAGCCTATTAGTTCAAATATTCAAAAGAGGTCGGATTCAAGTTTTAACATTTTTTAATTACTAACGGAATAATCACTGGTTTTTCTTTGTTAAAAATTATTGGTTTTGATTTTACAATTGGAAAAATATAGTTAATAGCGTTTCCTTGAAAATTTATAATAATGATTAGTGTTCACTTTTGAAATTAGGGACTCAAATGAATTAAATAGACCTCGAATCTGAAAGCTGACTCAATATTACATTGAATTCTAAAATATCCACTATCAGACAAATATGAACTCTAAAACCGTTATCAAAATATTTATAAATTCATATCGTTATCCAAAATTAATTTTTATAAAGATAAAAAGACCATTTGTCACTCGTAGAAATTGTGTTCGCTGAATGAATCTCTTAACCTTCAGTAAATGATTACGACCACAAAATGCTAAAAAAAAAACATTTATAGAAAATAATTTATTTAAATGATTATTTTTTATTGGTGTGAATATTCTTGATTGTAGAATCAATAGCCAGAAGTTGGTTTGGGATGGGCAAGGTTAGAAACAATAGAATTAAATAAACTTATTTTAATCTGTGATAAAGATAGTAGCTATTAGAAACTTTGTACCAGTTAATTTATAATTAAGACAGTAATATTTTGAAATTAGCATACTTATGTTTTTCTTTAATCTTTCCCTCACTCATCTTTCAGCTACATAGGATGAAAAATCCCAAACCAGAAGAGAGGGCGGAGAATCAATCCCAGGTTGAAAAACCCTCCGGGAACTGGGGGAAGCGAACTCGTAAATACTATATCTTTAGTTTCTGAGGTATTTATTCCCCTCCTCCTTACCAAATATCCTAATACAAATTATTTTATAAATAGTCGAAATAATGGCTAAGAAAACTTTAATCCTGTTGAAAACATAATTATGGTGATGTTGAATTGCAAGGATGTTCTCGAGTGAACTTTGACACTTCGGTGACATATCTATAATAAAAAAAAATATCATCCAAGCGATCCTTTAGAAAAACAGTTGACAGATTATGACAGATGGGGTGAATTCTACGTACATTTGAAATAGAAAATTTAAAATTTTAATGTAGAGTTTTTTTTTTCTTTTTGATTAAAAAGTTTTGTTTTTTAAATTATAATTCTTCACCCACCCCGTCAATATTATTTTGTAAAAACAAAACAAAAAAAAAACATTATTGACAATCAGTGAGTCTGCTATCGGGAAGAATACTAGTAGCAGAATTGACCAGCGTGAGGGAGAGGAGTGCCCAGCGGCATCTCTTCCTATATTGGTATATACCACAGGTGGGGAACGTGCGGCCTCAAAACGTTTTGAACTTTTTAAATCACAAATATTTTAAAAAATAATAGATTAAGTTGAATTCATACACACATGGGTATGTATTTACTTATTAATAAAAATAGCAATAGTAAAATCTAAAATAATATTACAGCCTCCGTTATCACTGACTCACCTTACTGCGGCCTCCAATCATAAAAAGATTCCCCACTTATCGCAAATACAAACATATCCAGCGTATCACAGTTCTTAATAACCAAATTCTCGTGGACGATTCCAGACAAAAATTCCAACAAAAAATAGGTTGGAATTTTTGAAGAGTTTTTGAATAGTACTCGCGGTGTTATATTTTATATTTGAAGTACACTATCCTAAAGTAGACAATTTTTTTGGGGAGGAGAACAGCGATTTAAGTTACTAAGCTCAATGATAAAATGGACTTTCATGAGATCAAATACGGGCGCTGTACTGCTCCAATCAAACACAGTATTCATACACGCGCAGCATATCACTGAAATCCTGATTCGTGAAATGATTCGGCATAATAGTAGTTTTTGCGTTACTAGACCTGAAAGTCCCTTTTATCATTGACCTCAGTACATTTAGTCACTGTTTTTCCAAAGAAAATTGTGTCTACTTTACGATGGTGTACTTAGAATTTAAATATCTTGAACAGTTTTCGAAAAATTCCTTCTTATTCAATAAAAAAAAACGTGACCACCTTAAGAAAAACAATTGGTCTTTTTTTCTGTTCGGAGTCGGATCATGCATAAAATTTTATTATTGCAAATATTATTATGCAACAACGGTTTATATTGTTGAAAACAAATAAATAAAAATATCTAATTGTGTCGCAAGTAAATAAATTTAAACAGAAAAGAATACTGACTAAGGAAAGTTTAAAAATAACAAGATCAGTTTATCGCCAGGCTTTACGACAGATTTGACTGCGGACTAAAAGATTCATAATAGTTTTAACGACAGGAACAGTATTGTTGACTTCAGTCTAACCTAGAAAAAAAAAAACGGTTATTTCAGCTATTAAAGAATTTTCTCAATATCTATCTAAGCCTTTGAAGGTTTTTTATTTTTTAATAGCTCTGCAAGTCAAGGATTTATATTGTAACTGGTATTATTAATAGAAATTTATTTATTTTAAAGTTGCACTAAAGAAATAGAATTATATAATTATTAATTAAAAGACATAGCAGTATTAATTAAAATTAATTATCGAAAAAAGTTAGTTATATTTCCAGCAAATAACATATCAGTAAGTTCCATTCCTCATATAAATTAAAAAAATTTCGCTTCTATAATTAATGTTTGAAATTATTATTATTACATTTATTTTTATATGTATAAATGAATCGAAGTTCTATGAAAACATGTAAATATACCACGGATATAAAGTAAAATTTGCTTTATCTTTGAATGAATATTGGCCCGATTTATGTGACTTTTCTCTAGTTATTCGAACTATAATTCCCTTATTTTTAGGTTATAAAAATAAATCTAACAACTAGTGTTGCACAAATGCGAGACCAGACGATTCTTGGTCTTGCAAACTCAGTATTGGTCACGGTCTTGGTCTTGCGCAAGTGTCTCGCAACAGTCTTGCAGTTACTTATTACCTTATTACTATAGAGATATTACTGTATTTTTTTAGGTAGGAAAAACCTAAGTAAACCCGAATGAAAAATTAGAGGAGTTAAATGCAAAAGTATATTGGTTATACCAATTATTAACATATAGCAACTAAGATTGTCAAGTATTAGTAACTATTTTGCCTTAATTTTTATTAACAAAATCGATTTTTTTTACCAGTCCTGGTCTTAGTCTTGGTCTTGCAAAGTGACCAAGACCAATTTTGGACAACACTACTAACAACTAAAATTCTCTCCATCTCCAATGGCTTTAGTATCTGTGATGCTGTCAAGAGAGTAACGCAGGGTTCTCCTAGAGTTCTACTTTTCCCTCCATATTTGGAAAGACAGGCTTGGAGTTCCCTTGCCTGATTGCAATTAGTATATATAGGTATGACAGTGTTTTTTTTTTAGCTTTATTATCTTTAAGTTATTTTATTTTTATTTATTGTATACATCTTTTATTATCATTATTATTATTCACTTACATCACTATAATAAGAGAAACTACCATTATACAAAATTTCAGCTTCTTCAGCACTGTTTTGTTTTAGATTAAATGATCTATCTATAAATCAGTGTGTCATTTCTTTCTTTACATAGCATTTCCAAACCACTACAACGTAAGAAAGTAAAATTCAACTATTTAAAAACAAAATTAACCTTTTTCCAAATCAAATTCGACTTTTTCCATTTAAATTTTAACTGATATAAACTCTATTATAGAACAATTCCGAAAAGAAACTTTAAAATGAAAAAAGTTAAATTTTATCTGGAAATGTTATATAAACCCTGCACCACTACAAACCATGAAGGATATTAGTTTCAGTACGTGGTAAGAAGGTACTATTCGAACCCAAACGGTAGTAAGGGAGGTGAATGGACCGAGATCACGTTCAAAAATTCAGAGCTAACTGAACCCTCTTAACAATGTAAGTAAGAGTACTCATTTTATAACCCTACGATGGTCTCCCAAAATCAGGTTCGATCCAAGGCTGGTGTAACAGAATAAATGATTACCTGACATCAGGAGCATAGGAGCTCAATGCCTTACTCTTGAAAACAACTTTTAATAAATATAGAACTATATATTAATATCAGTGTGTATGTGTATGTGTATATTTGTAGAGTAGAGCGAGAGACTATACGGTGGAGTGAACGACCGGAGACAATGGCTCTTATATAAGAGCGAGGCCCGCTTGCGAAAGCTGAGACCCAGTTACCACAAATCTCTTCTCCAGCAAGCAGTCAACTTCAAGACTTCCAAAACATTGAACATATTTTAGTCAAGTGTAATGATAGTTAACTTTCTTGTCAAAATATAAATAATATAATCCAAGTAAGAAGTGAAGGAAGAAAAGGACCATTAAAGAGCTGCTTGCAGAAACTGATCAATCAATATCTCACCATGTGAAGGAAAGGAAGTTAAGATGGGCGGAGCATGTAGCCCCCGGCAATCCATCTTGAATGTTCTACACAACATCGAACGCATCTATTATAGGCAAGATTCCAAGAGGAAAGTCAGATGTAATAACCAAAGACAGATACCTAATAAATAAATCATAAAACTGCATGCAGATAACTGGAAAGAAATAGCACAACATAGGCACAGATGAAGAAGGCTGATTAAGGCGGCCAAAGATGTATAAGGCCTGTAAAGTCAATAGAAAAAATTTATATCCTACAATTATTATTATAATCTTCTTTGGCAAGAATATTTCTTAAAAACTCTATTTTTGATGATTTTATTTAAGAATATTGAAGTCCAATCATGAAGAAAAATCCATTAGAATTAGTTTAAATTGAAACTATGTCACAGAAAATTTTTCACAGGCTTTTTTTCAACTTTATAAAAATTACAGATATCGTTGAAAAGTCACTTATTTTTATACAGATGGTAATAAGAAACAATAAAATAAATCTTTATATGTATATTATTGATAAAATAATATATTGATAGTAGATATAAATAAATATATAAGTTGATTATATAAAAATATATAAAGAATGTAAATTGAGAGAGAAGATTAATGAATGACGAGAGACGGGATCTCAATTATGATGACAAATATTGCTGGGATGTCTAAATACTATCTCCCTGGCCAAGGTCGTTCGGTAACGAGGGAGTCATCCTTCTTTAATCGATAAATATCTCAGCAAAAATAAATAACCCAGCAGTCGATAGCAATCGATTATACCATAGACTTTTTCGATTAAGCGAGTGTTATTCCAGGACAAGAATATACCCTAAAAACCAACTACTCACGTAGATTTTGTTCTCAAACAATATCTATAACATTGATTTTGAAATATTGCCGATTGTATAAATATCACCAGGTCTTTCCCCAAGGTCGATCCACGGTTAATGACAAATTACTAGCCATCAGCCTGACTCGAACCTGGGTCCTCGAGTTCTAAGAGTGAACCTATTTAGTAATTTTTTTTTTAAAGATATAGTGAAGACCAAATATCCACAAATACAAACCAATCTACACAATATATCGTCGGTTTATTTACATACATTTGGTCGAATTAAACCTAAAATCCGTAATCGTTAATTTCGATCATATATATGGATAGAATAACTGATTAAGTGCATACAAATAATACAAAACCTTTTATAAGTAAAAAAACAGTTTCACTAAGTATTCTTGGAATTGGAGCGTTTTCAATCTGGAGGTTGGCAAATTTTGCCTATTTAATTACATACTAAAAACACGTAAATTCCTATTTGCTTTCTAATTGATTCGTAAGATTACTTGAACACAAAGTCTAGAAAAAAAGGTGGCCTTCAAAAATATAGAGCGACTTGGCCTATATAACCTCTTCATTTTGACAATTTGGAGGTGTAGGTCACGGTTCAATATTTTTGAGGCCACCTTTTTTTCTCGTCTTTGTTCTCAAGTTACCTTACGATTAAAGTGTAAAGCAAATAGGAATTTACGTGTTTTATTACCTAATTAAATACACAAAGTTTGCCTATCTCTAGATTGAAAACGCCCCAATTCCAAGAATTTTTGTAAATAAAATATTTGTAGGTTACGATGAGATGAAGCTATTTAGGAAGTATCAGGCGGATGTTAAGAATATGATAAAAAGGGGTCCTTAAGGAAAATAATTTTCCGTCGCGGTTTCACTTATTTTAGATTGTTAATATGCTGAATATTTTAATTAATTATCGGAAATAAAATATATATTTAGAACTGCAAATAACATAAAATAAATGATCAAGTTGCTATTTTAATATTTTTCCAATGAACTAGAAACTCCAAATTCGTTAAAATGTTACTTGATGACTTTTTGCAATGAACTGACGAAATGCTAAGCAGCAGATGCTCATATACGTTTTGAAGGCACTCATTCTATCCGGACTTTGCAGCTAAATTTCATTTAACCGAAACCCTTTCAAAGAACCCTGAGAAGAGATCCCCTAGATCCCGTTTATAGCCCGAAATGAAAAGGCAACCCCCGAGAGTAGGTCACAAACTCCCAATAAGGATCCCTTATTGGCCCTATCCGATTGTACCCCGGTCCCGGTGGGGGGAGGGGGCTAACAGATATTGTGTCTCCTCCCTGCGGAATGCTAAGTGGGTTTGGATAGTCCCAGGGCGAACCAATAGGTTCGACGAATAATACCAATCTAACTTCGATAGTTTCATTACACATCCAGTATATAACAATGAATGGAAACCAATTTAAGACTTAAATATAAGCTTTCAATACTACCAGCTAAATTTTATTTTATATAGAACAAGAAAGTCCAACCTAACCTTCGGATTGATAATGATATTTTAAAAAATAGATCTTAAACTAAATGATTTAAAATAATCTGAAATATGTCTCGGCCTATATATTTCATTTTGTTTTCTATACCATTACAATCCATAGAGGGTCTGGATCATAGAAGCATAGTGCTTACTCACCAAGATAGCCCGCTTCCCTAAATCTTCCATACTAGGCAATAACTTCAAATAATTCGTATTAGTGGTCATGGAATAACGCATAAAAATCAAGTAAGTAAATTAATTCCTATTCTAATAAAATAACAAGTTTTAAAAAACATTTTTCGCTTGTATGTACTGTTCAGGTGCAAATAAATGCCTTAAAAGACTGAGTTTTTTTTTTTTTTTTACAGATCCACACCAACATGGAGAGCTTAAATACTTAAAAAATAAATACTTCTACGATATTTTTCGCACCATTACCTCCGTATACTGCTATGTTCTATAATCTAATATTTTGGATATTAGCAGCTTTAGAATGGCCGATAAGATTCATTTTAATTAAAATAACACATACTGTCGTACTTCATCTCCTAACATTATAAAGCTAAGAGTAACCTTTTTAAGCCTTTTAGTTGCTTAAAGCCAAAGTTAAAGATGAACCTAGAAACCAACAGGTGCTAAAATCGAAGGGTTGATTTAAAAATTAAATCAAGGATTTCGGAAATGACCATCAAGATTCGAATGATAGAAAGGTGAATTTTGTGTCGACTAAGATAACTGTCCATCTTCTACTCATAGACTAACTGTAATATAATATATAAGATAAAAAATATATAATAAAATAGTATGCAAATTTAGCTAAATCTTAATGTTAGTAATGAAAATTTAGGATATAGCGAGATAAATTCATATACAAGTCATTTTTTTATTAGTTACAGTAAGGCGTGATAATATAAATGAACTATTATGATGAGTGGGAAATAGTAAAATACAAAAGGCAAAAATATATGAGGATAATGGACAGTATGGCAACACATGAACATGTGATAAATTAAAAAAATATATATGTGTGAGTAATAAGGAATGGTTTTGATCAATTTTTAATAAAGGAGAGAATTTTAAATATAAATCATAGCAAAATATGAAATTGGATGGACTTATCAACAAAAAAAAATGTTGATTTTTCTATTTTTGGAAATATATTACAAAAAATGCCTATATAACTATTACAGGGAATAAATAAAGCTATGTTTAAATAGAAACCGATATTTTTATGGTCATGATCGATACTATCAATGTTTCTGAAAATGGATATATCGATATTTGTATCATCACATGTCATGAATTATTCTTAGTGGAGGTCAGCATGTGGCCGACAGGTTAATTTTACTTATAATAATTGTACCGCTATAACCAATGAAGAGATTTGGGTTCTGTACTTTGTTAGGAAATACTGTTTTAAGACCAACGGTTGTGCAAGTAAATTAATTAATTAATATCCACTTTATAGACGCTAGGTGTGTTCCAGAAGTATACTCTAAGGATCGATCCACGGTTGATGAAAAATTACTTGACATTAGCCGAATTTGAACCCAGAAACTCGAGCTTAGAAGCTCAGTGCCTAACTCATTGAGCTACTCCGCTCCCTTTTTTTTATATAAAATATACTTTCGTAATTCATATTCAAACTTTGACCAGCTACGAGTACCAATTATAGGCTTAGATTCGTTAAAAAAAATTTTTTTTTTTTTCTTACCCTCCAAAATGTTTATTGTTTATGGTCATATCATTACGACTGTTGTTAAAAAAAAAAAAATTTAAATCATAAATATGAAATAATAATCTGTGATGAAATAATAATCTGATTTGATTTCTTTGGGAATATGATTAAATTTTTTATATAAATAATTACCCGAAAGTAATTTTTTAACTGGTAAATATTTTTTTTTTTTTTCTTACCCTCCAAAATGTTTATTGAAACAATTACATATATAGTATACAATAATACAATATATACATGTAACAAATTCCTTCCACTGCCCGAGGGATTTTTAAGGATTGGGGATAGCTAAGGGTTACATATGTGGCAGAAGGCCTTGTGACTTTGACATTGAACGGGGAAGGACCGTTCTGAACTGGTACATAAAAAAAATATAATAAAAATTAATGTGCCTTCAAAAATCCGCTAAACGAGAACTACAGACAATGCTAGAGAACCTGGAACATGGAGTATTTAGACAACTACTGCCACCTAGAGTAGCAACTCGTCCATTGTTTAGTAGATGACAAATGTTTATTATCCATAAGTTGGGTTATTAAGGCAGCTGTGGAGCGGCAGGAGGAAGTCGTTAGGAATAAAGTCACCAGCGCTGCGACGCCACTTCGCGTACTATCTCTTGTACTCCATTGTCTTGTACCTTTGCAAAGGAGATAGTTCGCAGGAATCCTCATTTATCTACTTCAGGAAACGACCTAGCATAGAAAGGTAGGAACGAAAAGGAAGTGAAGTCGGAGCTAACTGTAAGGAGGAAGCATAGTTAGGGATTCAGCGCAAAGCGGGGCCAACGAGAAAAAATAAACTTCAAAATCATGAAAATATTTACTTGTATTAGTAAAATTACAGGTATGAGGTATTTTATATTGGAGGAAATTGTTACGAAACGAGGATGTTCTTTATAGTGTTCAAACGTTTTCATTTTATTATCACCAAAACTATATAAATGAATACTTTAAAACTTGTAACACTACAACCCATGAAGGGTCTTGGGTTCAGTACTATTTAGGGAAGTATTGTTACAAGGCCAACAGTTATGCAGGGAGGAGATCGGGCCAGGATCACCCTCAACCGCCAGGTTTGCCCCCTTCAATCAATTATTTAATTAAGGGTACCCACTTTCTCCCTACCCCAGGGTCGCTCCATGGTTAATGAAGCAGAATAAATAATTTTTCTGTCATGAGCCGAGATTCGAACAAGAAAACTTTTACGATGTTTTTCAGTTCAGTAATTATGACAATTTCAAACACTGTCCTCGTCAGAAAATATTAAAATTGCGACGTTACATGAATTGAAGGAACTTTTACAGGAAATGTTGATAAGGATGAGGTACATATCAACGGTATTCATAATTTTGAAGAAAAAAAAATCACGAGATCTTGCAGATAGCAATTTGATAAATAAAATTGAATGATGCAATTCCTATGACCCCGACTGCATTATTTAATTTAAATAACCCCCAAATAGATATCCGAAATAATTTTTCATACAGTTAAGTTTTTCATGCAACACATACCATAATCTTTCCCACCTAATGTCCTTCTGATAAACTCGCGTCTTGCAGTTCATACAATGTGAGTGAACTTAAAGCTATAATAACTGTCAAATATCAAATTAATAGTTAAATAATAAAGAAATAGTCGTTATTAAATGGGATAATATCCTCGACAATCGATTGTAGGGCCAGGGAGTAATCCCTTGGGATTATCAGAAGGGTTTAATCTGGCGGATATCTGGCACGTAGTATCCTTTCGGTTCCTGCCCCTCCTCTTCGCCGATGGCTTCGGCTCTCCGCTTTTTGTTATCCATTTATGGCCGCTTCGATTCCATTTCCAATAATCGATTCTCTTATCGCGCAGATAAATTCCACTTCGATACATTTCGGCTATACCCGTTCTTAAAAGACTTATACAAAACGTTGCTCCGTGCTTCTACAATTATTTATTTTCTGCCTCATTTCATCAGCTTTTTTTAAATTTATATTCTTTAAAACGATTTTAATTTAACGGATTGTCTTATCTTAACTCAGTTATAGCGCAACTCAATATGATTTCAACACATTAAAAATAATAATAATTAATGTTGGATATGTGGACAACAATATATGAAGTTTTATATAATCCGGATTACCCATTTTTTCATAATAATATCGGTTTGGACTACAGTTAAACCTATGCAGCCTAGTTAACCGGAAAATAGTATGTATAACAAAAAAAATTACTGTCTATTTTATTGAAAGAAAAAATTAGTTTCCTTTGTGAGATTTTAGTAACTCCTTTCTTTTTCAAATATTTTTATTAGTCAGATTAAATCTTCGACGTTACTGGCGCTCTAAAAATCTTCATGGACGATTTTCGTATTTGGTAACAATAGAAAAAAAAATTAAGTTGTGTGCTTTATAATCATTTATATAAGGTGTTATTTATAAATTATAAATAATAGGTCATTATAAATAGAATGAAATGCTGAACATTTTCCGCGCTTACAATATGCAGGTCCCATTTTTAGTTTTTGAGGTATTTTAATCCATGAGCAAAAACACTTTAATTAGTCGACTCCAGCCTTTTAATCGGTAAACTTTACCCCAGCGTTACACATCAGAGATCTGATCGTTCAATCTAATCCACTCTCTACAAAAATAGTTTAAAAACGCGTCTAAAGAAGTTTTCATCAGAAAAATTCCCTTACTACCGATTTTTTTAGAAAATTCTTTGACTTTGAATTTTTTGACAACACTCCTTTCCAATTTCATTCTTGGCTGTATTAATAACTATAATTTACTATACAGCTAACAGTATTTTTCCTAACCTAAAAGAAGACGCCATCTTGGATACAGTGAAGCGACAAGTGGAAGATGGGGAGAATTGGAGGTTTATATAAGGAGCCGGGATTGAGGAGGCGTTGGCAGTGCTGGTGGCCAAGGGCGAACCACTCAGCTCCTGTCAATCTCCTTACTCTCAATAGCGTCTCCTCTCTTCTTATATTATATCACGGAATATTCTCTGTCTAGATAGTCTATCCGCTATAACTATTATAATATAATATGGTTTAAATAGTATTAGCGATACAAAATATATATACTAATATAATAAATTAGGACTTAGTTACTTTGGACCAGTGGCGGATCCAAAAATGCCGAACAGGCGAAATTCATATAGAAAACGTGTATGCGTGTGTATATATAAATATAAGTGAAAAGAAATGAGAACAAAAAATACAAAATGGCGTTCAAAAATCCGTCAAAAATGACATCGATGAACCTAAGGCACGACATTTTTCCACAAACTCAATTAAAAATAGTTTCCAACGGCTGAGATGCTCTTTAGAAGACGACTGAAAACAACCTGGATGAGAGATCTCCTTTCCTGATCTGAGGATGTAAACAAAGACCAGGAAAAGGCGCTGATGGACAATAGCTAGATCCAGGATTTGATTTTGGGCAGGGGGGGGGAGGGCGTCAGCCCGAAAGCTTTTGTTTTCATGTATATGTATATATATATATATATATATATATATATATATATATATATAATATATATATATATATATATATACATATGATTTCATCATTTTGTTTTCATATATATATAAATCTTGGTCTATATATATATAGTTTTTCCTCTTGGCTGGTGGTTTGTAGGCCTAGTAAGGCGTCAATATCTCATCAAAAGAAAAAAAAATGACAAATCAAAAAATAAAAATAAAGCTGACAGTAACTATCACCTATCACAGCAATAGCCAAGTGTACTCCAGCTACATCTGGGCCCTGCGAACTCCTCAACATCTATAGTCTAAAATCATACACTAGAAAATAAAAAAACCAGATATTCCACACTCAGATAAACTATTAACTACTATTTGATTTTTTTTTTAAATATTCCATTAAACATATAAATATATATATATACAATGATAATTAATTTGGAAAAAAAAGAAGCTAACTACCTATATTACTTGGTGTCTAAGTGATTCTTTTAGTTCTATTAAATATAATTACACGAACAATAATACTTTAAGATAGTTTTTGGTATTTTTTTCTATAAAATATGGTTATATTTTACTATTTTGGGGGAAGGATTCAGCCCGAAAGCCTCCCCTCCCTCCCCCCTCTCGTGGATCAACCTATTCTTAACAAATTTACTAATTGTCACTATCATGGCAGGTGTGGATAGAGATTTGAAGATTAAAAAATTAAAATAATTCTTTCTTTTTTTTTTTACACTATTTAATATTTCATAACTATACAAATTAAAAAAAAATTAAAATAGTAGTTAATAGTTTATCTGAGAGTGGAATATCTGGTTTTTCATTTTCTATTGTTTGAAAAATTTATCTCGAAGTTATTATGGTGATGATTTTGAACTATAGATGTTGAGGAGTTAGCAGCGCGAAGATCGAGCAAGACACTTGATTACTGCTGTGATAGGTGATAGTGATAGGTTACTGCCAGCTTTAATAATAACAATAAAAGAATTCGCGACCCCGAAGGTTCGATGCCGACACCACCAGTCGCTTATTCCACTTGTTCCACAGATCGACTTTAATGCAATCTTCTCAACACTGCTTCGGTCTACCCCTCGGACGTTTACCATTCGGTACAGCAAATATTAACCTTTTATGAATTCTCTAGTTACTAAGCTCAACAATTTTACAAGCACATTTGATTTGCCGGGATGAAATCACCTCAATTATATTATTCAGATACAGTTCAAGCAATTCGACGTTGTGTAACCGTCTCAACTCTCCGGTTGATTCATCCTACTTCGGTGTGAATATTCTACCCAATACTTTATTTTCAAAAACCTTAAGACGTTGCTCATCCCTTAATGTAAGCAGCCACGTTTCGCATCCATAAAGAACTGTATGTAAGATAATGGTTTTATATACTGTTAGCTTTATATTTATTTTTTATTTTGGGGAGATATTGATGCACTACTAGGCCTACAAACCACCAGCCTAGAGGAAAAACTGATTTACGAGTAGGCATTTGTATTTCCCATAGTCAATATATCATCAATAAATAGTGTAGCTACTAATATAGCTGCCTGTTAACTAATTATCGAGTCGATTTTTGCTCAGAAAGGCGCAATCAGCAGCCAGCAAGCCCGAGGGTAGGTGAAAAATTATCGAGTCGATTTTTGCTCAGAAAGGCGCAATCAGCAGCCAGCAAGCCCCGAGGGGAGAGGGGAGGGGGTGAAAAATGAGTTTCCCAGTTTCCAACTTTCCCGGGGGAAAACTGTGGGCCCTTTGTGTGTCCCGCAGCCTTTCTCTTCCCCTCTACTGCGTACGATCTACCGCCATTTCTCCAGCAATCATATTATTGTTTAGTTGCACACTGCATATATATATATATATATATATTTAGTTCAACTGCAATAAAAAATAAAAATATATCCAGTAAATATGAATATAATGAAGGAAAACACTTTTTGAGAAACTACCCACTTGTAGCACTCTATGTAATAATATCTCTACATTACATCAAGGGGTCATCTTCTTTTCGGACGCCTCGGAGTGTTATTAGGAAAAGAGGTAGGGATGTTTCCGAAGTTCATTATAAAAAGATATGTATCTGGATTGGGCCAAAGCGGAAAACTAAGGAACATTAAGGTCTTTATGGATGATTTTATTTGTAACAAAGTAAGAAGCATGTAGGATTTTGGACTGTACGTAGATCAACTCCGTAAGTCCAGATAGGCTTCATTACAGTCATATATATCAGCTTTTTGTAATTAATTTTAAACTTAGAGCGTTTCTCTAGTAAGTGCTGATGTAGTCAGAAATACACAGCGGTTTTTCGACGTTTCAGTCTTGTGTAAGGATTCCATGTTAGACATTTGTCCATGTGGTCTAAGTATAGAATTTGTTTAACAGAGATAACTGAGTAAAACACAGCAAGTCATACGTTTACGACTAAGAGTAAAGATGATTTTATGAGATTTATTAATAAGTTTAATATTGATTTTTTTTTTAATTTTTGCATGAATTTTAAACTTACAATTATCGGTGGAAATTAAGTTACAACTTCGAAAACACAAAAAGTCTTGAATTTTTCAATACATATTTACAAAGACAATTAGTGTCAAGTTATGGTGAATAGATACAAGACTACGTCATGGGCTGCTAGGGCCTAGCTCATACCGTTGATTATCTTATACTTTTTGGTCTTGGATAGTGTTTACAGCTTCAAAACTTCAATCCAAGAAGAAATACCGTTTCGCTTTTTTTTTTTCACCCTGTCATATCTAAATGAAAATATTTAGTTTGAATTTTATTATAATAAATACATGTTTAAAAAGTAGAGCTCAGAATTTCGAGAATTTAATTCGAATTCGACAGACCAATATAAGTCGTCATAAAAGGTTTCGTACCAATAACACTACAAGGAAACTTCATCACGAAATAAGCAGGAAAAAAGGTAGAATTTCTGAATCAATCAATGAAATTGTAACTGAACTCTTGCCAATTCATTATTTGTTCATTAACTACTCAATGATTTATATATTTTAATTGATGCTACATTACGGATTAAATTCAATTTCGTACCGTTTGTAATTAACAACCATCTATAACAGAGGGGGCATTCCTAACATTCCTTTAGCTGTTAAATGTTCAAGCCGGTTTAATTAATTTCCTCAACGCTGTCAGTTAATTTACAATAGATCAACTGATCCCTGCTTAATCACCTTACTAAACCATCCTTTCTCGAATTAACAATAAGTTATTAATAGATCATACCTCATCAAAGATAAAATTTAATTATTTCTTAAAATGTATGTTAATTTAAAGCAATCCATTCCCTTTGACTAGTTTAAAAAAAAACTTGTCTCGTTATCTTCATAATTAATAGCAAATTAATTACATATATTTTTTAAATATTTATTTATCCTGAGTGCATTCTTGCTGTCCCATAAATATTTTTGTAGACAATTATATGTAACTATAATTTTCAACAAAGTAACCTGAAAATGTCTTATTATATATAGGTACTGGTACTGGTACATATGTGGGGAACTAGCCCAAACCTTTTTCTCAACCATCTGTTTGATGGCAACCTTGAGGTTGCCGCCGAAAAGTGAATATTAACTGACCCAGGTGGGAATCGAACCCACAAGTTCAGAAACAGGCACTCTGGGATGAAATACAGAATATTTTCATGTGTTTCTTTCCTTATTTGTCATTGGTTTCCTTTGAAGGTATGTATAGTCTAAGACGAGAGTCGAAATATTGTGACTTACTTGAAGAAGTCTTTTACCCATACACCATTATAATATCTATCATTAAGCGTTCAATTTGCACGGATCTCCCAATTCGTTTCAAAAGGGCATCCTTTTAAAAAAGAAGACAAAAAGTATGGTATGTAGAAATAGTATAGTTTTAAGATGATATGTTTTGAGCCAGCATGAAACAGTGAGGCGAGACAAAGTAATTATTGAAAAAAAAAATCTTTCATGCTATATAATATTAATTACTAACGATTTGCATATTTAACTATAAAAGGCTAATTCACATTGATAAAGAATAATAAAACATAAATGTCAAACATAATAATTTAATTTTAGAACGAGGTATTGTCTTCCAAAATGAAATACATATTAAGCCTTCAAATAATGGTACAAAGTATTTTTAATTAATATTTTTCAAAAACAATTAACCTCGCTAATAGCAAATCAATGCTTACAACAGTATCCTGAACTAAGCTCGCAATCAAGGAACAACAATAAGCAAGGAAATCAATAATCGATCAAAAAGCAATCTGGAACTGAAGTGGAAAAGGCATAATGACAGCCTCCTTAATCTGGCTAGCGGAACCGAACAGCTGATCGCCAAGTCGTATTACCATATTACCACAGCCTTCTCGATATGACTGATCCTTCCGCCAGATGAAGGCGAGGATGTCCATCCGGGATGTGTCAGTCCTACCGATGACTATAAACTGCAATGAGGACTTCAAGATTCAACTCCAACAACTCAGGATATATACAATCAAAAGCCACTACATAAATATATGCATAGGAATATTTATAACCTAAACATATTTCTTTTATTGAAACTTCTGACTCAGATTAATAACATTTGATTTCTACGAGCCTAAACATCAAATCCATACTCTCTTTAACACTGTTATAATTGCATGTGCGATCGAAAATGATAATCTATGTACACATTTATGAACCACACTCTGAAACGGATGGTACGTTACCTGGGGTACGTTAATTACAGAAAATAGTGAAATGTTGGAAGAACCGAAAGCAAAGATGACCACGAAGAATAGATGCTGTTTTTCCATACGAAAACAACTAAATTAAACAGACTTTTCTCACAGAAAAAAGATCACGGTTAATGAGAGTCATAAGATTCCGTTGTCACCTACGGTACGAAGACTTAGGCGATATCTAAGGCTTCAGAAAGGATATTAGTACAATGTGGGAGGTTTCCTCGCAAGATCTATGGTAAGGGGTGTTAACATGGGAAGTGTGTATTTCCAACGTGAGGAGCTGCACAAGACGTAGCTAGTCCTGAGGCATATGCTTCAATCCCCGAACGCCTGCAGGAGGATCGACCAAGTTGAAGTGGCAGAAGAAGACAAAGCTTGCGATGATTAGAAGAGGCAGGGGCATCGCCCGTGTTAAAAGATAATGGAGGAAGGTCTCAAGAGAGAGCCAAATTCTTTCAGAATTGATTATATATATATATCAATTATCAGTAAGCGAATAGATAGACATTTCGGCTTTTTATCTTTTGTTATAAATTTTGAGCATTCATATCTAATCAACCCACGTATTCGAGAAAAGCACCTCCAATCAGATCGGTGTCACTTGATTGACAGATTTTGAAATGCGGCATAGTATGACATACGCGCCTGTCGTATTCGACAAGAACCTTTCTTCATAACTTTCTCTACATCAGGTCGGACAACAAACTCGTCAATCAAGCGTCATCAAACATACTAGATATACTGACGACAATACATCAAAAATTGACCACGCACCCTCTGTTTACCTTTAGTAATATGTGCTATCTGTAGGAGTGTTTTCTCAAATGTATGTAGGTATATACTTAAAAGATAAACATAAAGTATGTTAGTAATTTAAATATTTAATGAATATAATATATATATATATAGCATCTATTTTTTAAATCATGGAGAATTCCTGAAAGCATTAAGATTCCTATAAATTATTTAAAAAAGGAAAGGAATAATCTCAAAGGGGATTCTTGGCAAGAGTTGATTAGGGCACTATCGATAACTACCGAGGGTAACCTACAATCGATACTAACGATCAGTCATTAGTATCGATAGTAGGGATCGGGCAACCGTCCAATGTCCCCCATTCATCTTCTCCACGTCGCCGAACCCAGGGAGATACAAGCCAAACCGACCTTGCAGCATGGACCGAATTTACTTTTTCAACCGTTATTATTTTAGCAAATATAATAATTAAACTGTTATTTAATATGTATACATTGTTTGTTTTTTGAAAGTCGAAATTATGGTAAATAAACGTTCCATAGATACAGAGAAGACGTAATAATTGTATGTTCAAAAGTTGATATTAACTAAAAATGGACATGAACCATAAAAAGGGGTATCCTAGTTCTTGGCTAATGCAAATGGAATAATTCAAGTTAAAGTTCACTCAAAATAAGTCTGAGTTCTCAATGAAAGGTTGTAAGAATGAAAAAACAAGTCTCTGTATGTGAGGTTCTTCAACCAACCGAATTATACCTTTATTGACAAAGAAAGGTCAGTTTAAATAGTTAAAAACTAAAGGGTTATTTTCTGAGACAGAAGAATTTCTAGTTGTTGCACAAGGTCAGGTTATTGCCACTAGATTATATAAAAGGCGTGTTCTTAAAGACGCAACAACAGCTGATAAATGTCGATTATGCTCAGTGGCGTTGGAATCGATTCAGTATATCACAGGTAGACGTGGAGTGTTAGCTAGTACCAAATATGTCTTGAGGCATAATAATGTATCAACAATTTTTCATAAGGCCCTGGCGGTGAATTTTCACTTATTAGATAATTACTTAAGTACAATCATTATTTTTTACTCTTTTTTTTTTTATTTATTTATTTATTTAGACATACAATATTCTGTCACAGGGACAATAATTATATTGATAAATGAACACATTCACACCGTATATACAAAAAAAAAATTAACAAAGTAAAACAATAACTAAATAATAATAAATAAAAACTATATGCAATAAAAAAATAAAATAACCTAAATACAATCATTATTAAGCATAATAATTAAGTACCGTAAGATGGGATAAATATTCAGACTGAACCAACACAGTTTATCCATTACGGAATCACAACAAACTAAATTTAAGGGCTACTACAAAAAGGTACGTTCTTTCAAGCTCCATTGTAGTGTTGCCAAAATCGATCCCCAAGACAGCCTAACTGTTGCAAGACCAAGACCAAGCCTGGTATATAAAATCGATTTTTTGGGTAAAAATTAATGCAAAATAGCTACTAAAACTTGACAATTTTAGTTACTATGTGTAAAGAATTGGTATAACCAATATACTTTTGCATTTACCTCTTCTATTTTTTTATTCGGGCTTAGTTATGTTTCTCCTATCTAAAAAATCTCTAACATAAAAAGCTAATAGGTAAATGCAAGAGTGTTGCGAGACCAAGACCTAGAACAAGACTGAGTTTGCAAGACTAAGACTCATCTCGGTCTCGCATTTGGGCAACACTGCTCCATTGTAATGAATTAATTATAACGGACCATACTGTGCGTCATAGCAGACTGAATATCATACTTATTGATTTGAAAGGAAAAAAGCAAGACTAATTTATGTTGGGATCCTCCAATGATTACTTATTCTTCCTCAAATGATTCAGTGATCTCTCTTCCATTCCACATTACTGGACATTTCTGAGGAAGACTTCAATAAATACAATTCTCACACTTGACTAACTTCTCTATTGATTGTTACATAAATAATTTCAATATCAATATAAATACCTCCCTTATTGGGTATTGAATTGATGAATGAATAATTATTTATGAAAATATATATTATTGTTTATTAATATATAATTTTATAATATAATATTCTAAAAAGGACAGGGGTGGCAGAGAGGGCAGGAAGGAGAGGAGGGAGTATCGATCGGACTCCACTGTAGGCCGCCGGCTCTCCTCCATTCATATCCCTGTCAGCTCAATGAGTTTCTCCCTCTACGGCCAGATATGTACCTGTACCTGTATCTGAGGTTTTCTAACTTTATACCTCATTAATAGAAAGAAAATATGGTAACATACAACGTTATAAATGTAAAAATCTAAACTATAACGTTTCGCCAATGCAGGCATCATCAATACAGAAAACAACGAAATCAAATACATGCAGAAATAAAAAGAAACAAAATGCAATTGACATCTCATTAAGCCATACGAATTACCCTTCTTTTCGCAGACAAAATTTTCCTTGGATCTTTCCTATTTTAAACGATCAACACCCGAAATCCTTCCTACATCTACAGTCTCCTACAGTTTAAACCAGTGGTCCACTCCCAGAAAACAAGATCCCGTGTTTCTAAGACATTTGAATATTCCTTAATTCCTTGGCATCTGATATCCGTCATGCCTCTTCCTTGTCCTTATTTAAATATCATCTCTGCCAATTCCTTCTCATATCCCAAAATGACGCTGTACAATGAAATAAATATCATGAAACAAATTTTGACTAAGGTGAATGGTTGATGAAATTGTTTTTAATTTTAAAAATCAACTTATACTTTATTTTAGCTGATTTCTGTTTTTTGGTTTCCTTTAAATAATTTTTGTTTGTTTTTTTCAAAATGGTGTTACATTTCATTTGTTTTAATATACTTTCACTGAAGATACTGTATAAATTCTTTAATGTTGGTTAATGTAATTTTTGGCCAGATACGGTTTTTATTTTTGTTCATAAATGTTATTCTTAAGGGACCTCGTCCCAAAATAAAGTTAATTATTAAGTCTTCTTATCTTCTTCTTATTAAATTTATCTCCGAATAGGGTAAAACCCCCTAGTTTTCGGCACTCTTGAGTAAACGTTTTTTAAATTTATTTATTTATGATATTTACAACTGTATTAAAATATAAATACATTTAGTAAATTTATACACAGGAATACAATGGAAATGCTTGTTTAGAAACTTCCCACTGGTAGCACTCTAATAGTATGTCTCAATAAGGAGATCACGGTTATAAAATATCGAGAATAAACTTAAAATGTGTTTGTCCCGTTTTCAATAGCTTGGGTACTTGGTTCAATAATTTGGGTTTTATTAAGTCATTAAAGATCTCTAATTTCCTAATATATATGGGAAACACTGTCTTTCATTTACTTCTTCATTGTTGAATGAAAATATATAAAAATATCAGTATGTCGTAGTTTTCGGCACCTCTTACCCATTTTTTTAAAAATCTATAGAATTAAATCAGGCAGCCTTCAAAATGAAAGAACTGACTACAATGATATTAAGCAGGAATGTATGTTTCTTGTCAAAAACGTAAGACACGTCCTTCCCTGGTCGAAACATCTGTCGGATTTCTAATCTTCAGAGTTTTTTTCGACTTATAAAACTACATAGTGGTAGATGCTAGAATACACCTAGATGACCCAAAAACTCAGATTGAAAAGTCGACAACAATAAAAATCTTAAAAAGCGACTGTGTCCTGACAAACTATCACTCAACTCAACGATAACTTAAAATAGAAGAGAAGTTAGTAAGTCAAAATACAAAGTAAAAATAAATAATAATTTTTTTTTTCTTATGTTACGGGCCTAAGTTTCAGGCCTTCTCATCAGGACTAAGAAAATACCAGATAACAATAGTTATGAAAAACTTTCAACATGTAGATAGATTAAACTTAACATTAATAAATAAGTTGAAAGACAGAAATATAAAATATAAATGAAGGAAATATAAAATAACGATAACAAATTCTATTCCTAACTTTGGGCCAAAACGTCGGCAAAAATAAAAATAAATATTAACAGTGCTATATATTACTACGCCCTGATGAAGACCTGCAAAGTGGGTCGAAACGTCGGCAAAAAAATTAAATGATACTATTTCTATAATTTATTATTTATTTGACCGCACCCTCCGATCAACTCCTTTTCACAAAAATAAATATAATTTATTTATTTTTAATTTTATTCTTTTTACTGAAAACCCCGACCAACTTTTCTTTAATTATTTACTACAGTCAACCATCTATTCGCCGTTAAAAAACAATTTAATTTAAAATACTATTTTCTTTTTTACACTATCTTCGATAAAGGTTACAAGCTGTCCATGGAGATTAAAGCAGTTTCATTAATAATAAAAAAAAAATATGTATCTATTACTATATTTTTAGTTTGATGATAACATAACAAGAAAAATAATACAAGAAATGAGATAGGAGGGGGTAAGGGTTATTGCACTGGCGAGGCCAAGATTAGAATGTTCTTGTGGATTTTAGGTTAAGGACAAGTGTAATGTTCCCATGCAACTCCATAACCTAACAGCTTGCAGTATTAACTTGTCGCTATTTATTTTCATTATTTTTTTAATCATTTTTTTTTTAAATTATGCTATTATGCCACACATATAGAAATAGGGGGAGCTAAACCTATATAAGTAAACTACAAACTTTTTAATCATAAGATGTTCAGGACTATAACCAAAGCTACCTGTATATCAGCAACAATACTTAACAAACTAAAGGCTACCTAAGGAGACACTCATACAAAGTATAGACACAATAAACATGCTCGATAACATGCGTAGGAGACTCAAAAGACACTGGATGATATAACTACTTCAACTGTAAATACCAAAATCAGTAGAGGAAGGGATGCCGCTGGGCACTCCCGTATGCATATCAATGGCTTATAGCATATTATTATAGCATACTCCTTAGTTGTCAGTTAAATTTGTTGAAGTTAAAAAAAAAAGTCAACTCAAATTAATACAATTTTAAGGATCGGACCGAGTAGTAGTGACTATCGAACTACGGTTACAATCCTGATAAAAATAAATTTCGAACCAGGATTTAAACAGCATTCGTTCAGTATAGGAAGTACGCAAATAATAATCAGCAAGCGATTCCGAAGGAATAAATTATAGCCTGGAGAATTCTAGCAAATAAATATGCAAATCAAACCTCTTGCTCCTTATCAAGGATCGTGTTAAATTACACAACTTATAAACAAACAAATTGCTATAATCAGAGAACTGGAAGCGGATGTAGGTACAAGTACACTCAACAAAACGATTTCAGATAAAACTGGCAACAAACGTGTAATTACGGTTGGCTGAATTAATGTGTCGAGTATTTAAAAGATGGTCAGTCCGAAGGTATTCAAGAATGAATAATGGTACATCCTTTGAAATATTTACAAAAAATATCACAATTATTTTATCAATAGTGTATTTCTGACTAATATTCAATAAAAAAAAGTTTATCCAATGCAAATATTTTAACTGATTTTAGATTTTTTTCTCATCCTCCAGAAATTTTATTGTACATTTACAATATGCATTTCTTGTTACATTTTCTTTGTACTGCACGATACTTCTTCTTGTGTAGATCTAATTCTTTAAAACATAGATTTGAATTGAAAGTAATGCGGGAGATTTTGTAATGCATATCAACATATTTTTTTTAATTTTTGGATTACATAATTATCCTAAATGTATGTAATTACTGCAAAAATGTTGGAAAAGGAGAAACTATAAATATTGTTGTACCATTGAAGAAAGTATCGGGTATATAACCTGAAAAACATTGAAACTCTTACTATATGGATTGAAATTCAATAATTGATTTATAAAATTACAAAAAAAGAAAGTATAAAATGTATATGTCCCTAGTGTACAAGCGGGTTATGCTACAGCGCCTTCATTCGGACAGTTACATAGACCCACAACACCCCCAGTCATCTAATTAAACATGGATTTAGTCCATGTTATAAAAGATATTATTATTTATATTTAAATAATAATAATAATAATATACGCATATATATATATATATATATATATATATATATATATATATATATATATATATATATATATATATATAGAGAGAGAGAGAGAGAGAGAGAGAGAGAGAGAGAGTTGTAATATTATTATTATTCTCAACGAAACTCTTCGATTCGTCTTTGTTGCCAGTTTAATATGACTACAAAAATGGTAAACATCATCTTTTTCACGGTCCGTTACTGAATATAAATTTTCAAAACACAAAGGGCTGTCTTAAAAAGTTTTTTGACATTTAGAAACAAAAAAGTCAAATATTCTATAAGACTCTCTATTTGAAGTATATGGACAGATTTTGCTCTTTAGAGTTCTGGTTTCTTCAAGATAAATAGAAAAAATAAATCCATCAATACTTAGATGTTGATAAAATCATGAATGTCATGGCTGTTACGACAATATACCTTCAATTTAAAATTAATAAAAGATTTTCTCTTTTAACTCAAAGGGGCAAGTGTTTATCTCTATTAGGTCTGAATTTATAAACTGAATGGTTGAATGACCACATCTTTAAAACATCAAAACATAAGAAGTATTCTTACTTGTCTCTCATGACTTGAGAATATTGTTTTATATTTGTCTAATTATCAAATAAAGGATTGGTTACTAGAGTTTCATTCTATTTCCTCTCGTGAATATAGATATGTCAGAGAATTACACATAATTAAATTAAATTAATTAATCATAACTTCAATTCATGAACGTAACGTAGACAGTAAAATTAAGGGAATATTTAATTTATCACAAATTGAAAATAGCAAACATTTATGGATATCCCTTATAATTGATGTCTAGATTGTATTTGTTGTATAAGAGATTGTATTTTTTAGAAATATAATTTTTCACATTACATTTCATCAAACCATGATTAAATAGTGTAAATGTACCGGTAATAGACACTTTAAGAGAATTTTTCAACATTAATGTGAATCACAACTTAAGTTCTAACGTTGGATCTTTGCAAATGTATTTAATTGACATCAAATTTAGTATTTTACCTATTTCGTTTTTTCTGTACAGTCAATTAGTTTATTATTCATGAAAAACTTAAGAAATTCTGACAGCGTATTCTGTAGCTATTATAGACGCTCATGTTTTGAGGTCTACATATTTTTTATATAATTAAAAAAAATATATTGTCTTCATCGTTTCAAACAAGGAAATGGCAAACTAAAGATGAATAAATCAAAATTTCAGACCTATTTCCTAAAGAAAAGTCTCAAACAATTGTGGCACGATATCACCTGAGATTCAGACATCACCATTTTAAGTGATCTAGCTTCAAATCTAATCGTATTTGCACTCTCTATAAGGTTTATAAAGCTTATTACATGTTAATGAGTAGAATACTATCTGTTAGTGATACAGTGTCTATTATTGGTACACTTACTCTAGTGGTGTATTTACTTTGAAAATGACCCGTATATTATTAATAATTAATATAATAAAATATATATAATTATAATTTGAATATATAAATAAGACCTGCCCTAGAGCTGGAGAGGATGAAAGAGGGGGAGGGGGAGGACTAGAGCGAAGGAGGCAAGATGGCGGACGGTCGATATAGCAGCAACCCCTCAGCACGTTAGCCAACCCTACAATAATTATTTACTCCTTCCCTGCGTATTGTCCTTCAGAGGTCAAGATTAATTTAGCATGCTAATCACAGCTACGCTCATGTTATAAGTAGTCGTACTACTAACAATAATGTTGGATATTCAACATAAATATTAGATAAGAAATAATAACAAGAAACATACTATATAGGATACTATATGGAGGCTGATTAAGGAGGCGCGAGCCGAACTCAATGAATGGATTGTACACAGGAAAATAACAATTAAAAACCGAAGTTTCTTTCTGATTTTCTTTTGTTTATCTTTGTTTTGACTAATTACAAATTTTTACAGATAAACAATACTTTTCACATGTATAATATCGGTTATCGAAGTCTTATTTTAATAAATGTCCTAAACTACCAATTACTTCTAAACAATTGGATGAATGGTTTCTAAGTATACAAATTAGAAGAAGACACTTATTACTTACTAATTTAACGTATTAAAAATACTCCAAGCCAATAATATTTACATATCAAATGTGGTATTTTAGGACACTTATTAAAATAAGACTTCGATAACCGATAAATGGAACTATATGTAGGAAATATTGTTTATTTATAATTAGTTTTAGTCCGTGGTACAGAACCATTTTTATCAAATTATTAACACCCGCCTGAAACTTCGTGAATAGCTTCATCTCATCGTAACCTACAAATATTTTATTTACAAACAATCTAGGAAATGGGGAGTTTTCAATCTGGAGATCGGCAAATTTTATCTATTTACTATGAATACCCATACACGAGAAAAAAGTGGGCTTCAAAACTACTGTTCCGTGTGGTGTGACCTACACCACCAAAATGTGAAAATAACGCGGTGGCCCAATATTTTTGTAGGCCACTTCATTTATCGATTTTGTGATCAAATTATCTTACGAATCAAGTGGAAAGAAAATCTATATTCATGAGTTTTTAGTAGCTAATTAAATAGACAAAGTTTGCCGACCTCCAGATTGAATACGCCCCGATTCCGAGAAGTTTCGTAAATAAAATATTTGTAGGTTACGATGAGTTGAAGCTATTCAAGAAATTTTAGACGGATGTTAATAATTTCATAAAAAGTGGTCTGTACCACGGATTATTTATTTGTAATAAAATTTAAAAATATGAAAATCGCATAAAAACAAATGATTTTTTTAATGTGTGGAGCCCACTTCTGGAGTTTGCTCCGTTCCTCCCCTGTATTTTTTTTTTTTTTTGTTTATTCAAAAATATACAATAGTAATAAGGTGTCTCGAATTGGAGTTGATAACTACCCATTCAACTTTTTAGGCGTTCAGACATCATCAAGACAGAAAACGATAATATGATTTTATACTAAAAATAAAAAAAAACAGAAGTCTATTTAGAGAATTAACTAAATAAACAATTAAATGGCTGATAGATAATTCAGGGCTAAACTTTTAGGAGTTGTTTTATTGGATACGTTTCAGCCCAAACAGAGTCATCGTCAGAGCAGAAAAAATATCTAACACTAGAGATACAAAACTAATATAACATATTATATTATGTTCTAATATAATATTAAACCAGCAATATACTCCAATACCTAGTTATCAAGAGTGATATTGACATCACATCAAGTTTCTTAAATAAATGATTCTTAAGAAAGAAAATATTGATAATATATTCCATATAATACGACTAACTGATATACTTTCTCGCGCAAATAAAATTTAAATTTTAAAATAAACTCAGTTTAAATAAGTGAAATCTTAACATCTTTTAACAGCAATAGATAGATGACAAGGAATTTTTATAAATCTATTATACACCTTTTGAACTAAAAAAACAATCATCACTCACTATACCGAATAGAATTATACAACCAGCCTTTATGAGATTAACTAATTTAAATATTTTATAAAAAAAAATTACGATAAAAATTGAAATTTATTAAACTCAGGACAATAAAAGTAGAAAAACAAAACAAAAACGTGATACATTGAGCCACGGTTTAGAACGTGTATTGTTATGCATACATATCTAATAAGAAAACAACAAAAAATAAATAAAACTCATATAAATTTTAAACAAATTATATTTAAATTTCTTGACTATTTATAATATCATAGGACATATAATATACACAAATAGACATTCGTTCCTTATATACTCATAATGCACAATCCAATGATAAATCAGAGCAAAATTTAAATAAAAGTAACAATCAATAAAATTACTCGGCTTAATTCATCTTCGATAAGATGGGCATTAAATTATATTATTAAATGCAAATAAATTGCCTCATTTTTGTGAATTTAAATGGTTCATTTGCCCTAGTTTATAAGTTCGCTTATTTTGCAAACCCCATCAACTTCAGAATCTATTTACCGTCTAGATTCTATTTTCTTCTATCCCATCCAATTTATATTTGCTTGAATTCAAACGAAAATAAATTAATTCTTCATCTACTTTATTATATACACAAAACTTATTTTGATTTTAGTTTATTTAAGAAGATTTGGAAGTAGTATAGTTGTTGTTGGTTAACCTACTTAATCTTCATTTCAATTAATTCAATAATAAATTATTATAGGTAGAAAAAAATAAATAAATAAAATATCAAATTTTGTTTAATAAATTTAAACAATAATAAGGAATTTCAAGGAATTTTTATAAGGAAATTTATCACCAATTTTATTTTAACTTCGTCATTATTTAAAACTACTGATAATTTTGGTACGAGTCCCAATTTGGTTAGAATCAATACGTAATAAGGATACTCTTAGAGAACGTGGCTGACTGTGCGAGTACCCTAGTAGTGTAGACATTTTAATACAGGCTGTAACTACTTTATCACGATCTAAATATTCTTATTATATAAATTTTAATTTATATTCAGAGATGATATATATATGATCCATTTACTTCTCATGTGTACACCTCGATTTCCACGCAATTTTCTTATAAATTTGAAAAAAAAATATTTCTAATAAGAATCGGTATAAATATATTTTTATAGAACTGAAAAAATTGTATTTTTATTTTAAAGTTGTGTAAACTAAGAAGATCCAATGTGAAAAGCTAGCCACTTATTAAGTAAATTGTTACATTAAATATTTTGTGTTGAGTAAAATATCGTGATATATATTGTATATAAGAATAATCTTGTTCACTGATATTGGTAAAACGTGGAATGCATTAAGGACAAGCATAGTTATCGAATGTAAGAATTCTCAAAGGAAATACCAGTAATATATGAATAAATTAATTATCAACACAATTTTGTACATTATATCCAGTATGTCAACAGTTCCAAATAACGTGGTTACAGATATTAACTAACCAGTTATTGTAACGTATCGCTATAACGACATCAGATACTAGTTCTATCAATCCTATTATCATACGAGCTGAGCCTAGGGGCCTTGTTTTCCAACACAATCCTAAGACCCTCCCCTCCCTATCCGCAGCCATCAAGATATTGCCTGATTTATGGAACTCCTTAATCCAGGGCAAAGGGAAGGATATCTGCCTCGATTTTTCAGAAGCTTATCCGCTCCATCTCATCTCCTCCAGGACAAAGAGATAATAAATTTATATAAGAAAAGGAAAAGAAAAACAAATTATTTATATGTGATATGATAGATAGAAGGAACTTTCATATTCATCACAATATTATATCTGTCTAGGCGATAATAAATTTATTATTTTTATACAATCCAAGATTTAAAAAAAAAATACTCATTTATGGTTTATCCAAGTCATCGTCAATAAGAAGAACGAATTTACTGACAGATAAGAGATAATTAATATAAATTTATTATTATGATAATGTTCTATCTTCTCCAGAGGGGATTTCTGGGCATAAGAGAGATAACGAAGCGAACTAAAGTAGCAACCTACAAATCGACATTTCTCCCTATCCTTTCGTACTCCTCTGAATCGTGGACCCTCACCTCGAAACACAAAAGTCGAATTCAAGCCATGGAGATGCGATACCTTCGGAAGGTCGAGGGAAAGGTCAGAAGAGATAGGGTCCGGAACACCACTGTACGAACTAGCCTCGAGGTCAAACCTGCTGAAACCATCCTAGAGGAGCAACATGGTTCGGACATCTTCTTAGAATGGATCAAGAGAGAACAGCCAGGAAGACATAAGAGACCCACCCGTGTGGAGGGAAGGAGACCTAGAGGAAGAACACGCATATCCTGGGAAGACGGTGTACAAGAGGCGTTCAGGAAGCGAGGTATGGATTGGAGTAGGAGAAGAGAGTTGGTTCAAGAAAGGGAAACCTGGTCCAAACTCTACAAGACAAAGCCCACACTGCGCTGCGGTACTGGGATCAGGAATATGATGATGATGATGAATATGATAATACAAGAGCAATATACTAGTTTTATTCCGAAGATAGGTACGCAGTTACTTTATAAGCTCTAAATGCTTTCAAAGGTTTATGATTAACATATCATCTTAAAATAGGATCTGACGATTGGAGAGAAGTCATTCTAATAGCAATCTCTCATGAATTTTAAAAATTTTCATTTTTCTGAATCAATAATGTAATACTTTTAATGAAATACTACATTTGACAACTTAGTTTTTGTGTTGAACGCCTTTTACTGTAACATTATTATAATTCGTGGTACAGACCCCCTTTTATCGAATTACTAACATCTGCCTGAAACTTCGTAAATAGTTTCATCTCATCGTTACCTACAACGGTTCAGATTACTGTTCCTTCGCCAACGATAACATTAAAAATATTTAGTAAAGTGAGAAATTTGAAAATTTTTTAATGTTTCGGCTAAATCAGGTGTCCCAAACTTTTTGGCTAAATATTGAGATTTTCACTAAGTCTCGCGGGCCAAATTGAGACCTTGATAGGAAAAAAAATATTCTATAAATAATACCCTACTTGCATTCTAAGAGAAACGACTTACACAATAAATATACAGTAAGATTTGAATGATTTATTACATTGCCGATTTTTTAAATAGTTTTTAAAATTTTACCATAAAATCAAAAACAATTTAGGGGACCGGATTGGAAATGCTTGTGGGGTTTTTCAACTCTGATCTAAAGAGTGTAGTTGAATATATGGCTAAAGGAAAATTTAATGGACAAATAATTGTTTAATAAATATTTGTAAATAGAATATCTTCATGTAAACGGAGGATTTCTTTAAAAAATAAAAAACAATATATTAAACATATAATTAATTATTAAATACAATTTAATAATTAATTAATAAAGTTTATATAGACGTAGGTAAACAAACAGATGACAAACAACTGAACAAACTAGATAAGAGATCCTATTTACAAAACTATCTTGGGTAAGCAGCTATTAGATAACCATCCCGTTCTTGTTTATTTTCAAGATGTATTCAAAAACATCTCTTACCGCGACGGGATCGGACCTTGCCAGAAACGGGAAGACAGGGCTCCAATTAGTTTAATTGGGCTGGTTTAACTGGAACAGGTTACTGCGAGTAACGAGTACTGCCTGTCTCTTTGTATGCCAACTGAATACCTAATATATATTAAGGTTGTAAGCATGGAACATCACATAATTCTAGTAAAATCAAATAGTTCACCCAAAAAAATATTTTAAAAAGGCGAAAAAAGGTCCAAAATTCAAATATCTGAACCTTATCATTTATTGTTGTTTACTCAGGTGCTGAATAGGACATAAATACTTTAAAGGAACTTAGAGCCATCTTAAGAAGTTATTTTTTAATATGGTAATGTTGATTGAATCTTATGATCAAGATTTTAGTGTGCATACTCTAAACCTAACTATAAATAAATAATCGACTAAAAAAATTAAAATTAATTGAAAATATCCTTTATATTTTTAACTAATATTAATAGTAATAATGATAATATTAGTAATAATGATCCGATTCCGGTTTTTTTTTGTTTTTTTTTTATAGGGAATTTAGTAATATTTTAAATAATCATGTAATCAACAAATTGTATAATTCTTGAGTAACTCGCAAAAAAGTTTTTTTTCTTCATAACTTTTTTTGCCATAATTTTCGGGGTAATGTGACAATTTTTCCCCCCTGAATGATAAGGAAATCTTATTAACACTGGCTGAATCGTTGCATGATGAAGAATTAAGGAAGATTTTGGCGTAACGACAAAAAAAAAACCTTTGATAAAAAATATAAACTTCTCTCTCGATCGTAGGGACCTCAAGTCGACGATATGAAGCATCTATTCTCATACAGCATTAGAGTTAACGTAAGGCTGTGGGACTGCGAACCCTTTGCCTTGAAATATCTTGAAAATTATATATTTTTTAGCTTTAAAACGCAGATCCAACCTGATGACTTGATGTCTGTATCAAAATTTCAAATTTTCTCTTCTCGATCCAGCGATTTATCACCGTCCCAGTGTTGAAGACTAGCAAAATGTTTATATCAAATTCGTTTATTTTAGAATGAAAAACAAAAGCGGAAAGTACGATTCGCGAACTCCGCGTAAAATTCTGAATGCAACGGTACCTCCCATTAATGGGGGCATTCCAGCATGACAGGAGCTTATGTTTGGTACAAAAACCGATTTCGAGCCTTATTATAATAATACATGTTGGGATATTAATTATTAATTACAGTGATGCGGCTGGGAGAGAAGCGCTGGGAATTGTTTGAGTCCTGCCTTGTCTTTCACATGAGAGCGGCAGGCCATGGTTCAGAGTCCCCTATAAATATTGTATATAGGAATCAATGTGAGACAAGCAATTTATTTTCTTTTTTTTTAATTTTTACTATTGGCGCATCAAAGTAAACTAATCCAAATGCAAACACATTACCTTCACACTGCGGCGCAGATCTTGTCCATCAGTCCACTTTAATTCCATCCAGCTTCCTTTTTCAGACACAGTCCGATATCTTGGCTTTATCTTAGCTCGAAGACTAACGTGGAACCCACATACTAAACTTAAAAGACAAGAACTTAACCGACGATACGGCCAATTATACAGACTACTAACTAGAAAATCTCAACTTTCATTTGACAACAAATTACTGATCTGCAAGACAATCCTGAAACCTATTTGGACTTGAACTTTGGGGGAAAGCAAACTTTTTTAACATCAAACGCATCCAATTCTTTCAGTCCGATGTCCTCCGAACAGTCGATGCTCCGTTCTATGCAACCAACAAAACCCTACACCACGACCTTAATATCCCATTTGTCCTCGACCTTATCCCTAAAAATTTTTCCGAATTCCATCATAAGCTTATAAATCATCCAAATCACTATAAACTATTGTCCACGTAACGGATTGTTATAATTCTAAATAAAATAATAATAATTTTTACATTGTATTTTTTTTTCTTTTTAAAAGTATTTTTCTATTTATTTTATTGTATTTTTCTATTCTATTTTATTTTATTTCTATTTATTTTTACTTATGTTTTATTATTATTTTATTTTCTTCTTATAGCTTATATTATGATTTGAATATAAAGAATAGATGCAAGCATAGAATGCACTTGATTATGCCAGATTGTAATGTTACTATTCAAATAAATCTATCAGTTAAAAATTAATTATTAACAGCTGATTATCGATAGTTATTACACCATTATAATATTATACCCCACAGCCTGCTATCGATAACAAAGGACACCCCCTGAGGAATGGAAGCCGATCCGCTAGGACACAGAAGGAACGGTTGGCTAAGAACAAGAGCAAGAAGCACTGTTGCCGAATCTTAGCACCTGACCTCCTTACAGTCCAACAGTCCCTGCCTTCTCAGCTCTCTCCCGTGAAGAAACCCGAGGAGCTCCCAACGGTATTCCATACTTGTCAATCTAATACGAAACTGTATCCAATTATATATCCCTATATTACAGGGTAGCTTCACCATCGTCATAATAATCAAATGAAGTGTTGCATCTATTTTGGAAGAATGGAGGTACTTTGGGACGGAGCTTCCAATAATGGGAAAATAATATTTATTTAAATTTATTTCGATTTAAGGTGAAATTTTAAATACTTAATAAAATAATCTAGGCCGTATATATTTCACTAATTATTCATTTATGTCACTACCATAGCAACGTTTCAGCTTCCAACCCCATCTGAAGAGAGATTTATACAGTACTCAGATACAACATAAATTATCTTTTCAGATGGTTTGAAAATGGCATTGGAAGCCGAAATGTTGTCATGGTAACGATATCTGAACTAAATACTTAAACCATTACAACATGTACTCATTTTAAATTATACCGCATGTATCTTAGAACCCCTTCAAGAGCTACTGAAATATTATTTTGTTTAGTTTCTTTTTTTTTTTTTTTCAAAGTCATTACAGCTATAAATCCGTTAAAATTCGTGAACAATTAAATAAATAAATTGGATGTGTATGTGGCAGGTTAAAACTTCTATTCATAATCCTTAAAATTAAAATATATAATTTATAAATATATATATACGTTAGCATCCGATTCATATAATAAACCGAAGGTCATGAACTGACTGGGTTATATTGCCCGGATTAACAATATAAAATATGTAATTTCTGCATTGCTGGAAGGCTTTATGTCCAGAGAAAGTTTCTGGAACTGGAAACTTTCCAAAATATGGATGTAAGCAGAGATAAATATTCAGACCATCTTTTCGCGAAGAAGGTGAAATCGTCCTCATTTCGACTCCTACGCCACAGTCAAGTATTATAACTTCTAACGAAGAGTCATTTTTTTACACTGTTAAGCAAATCTACTAAAATATTACTAAATTATATTACACCACAGATTTAAATAAGCTATTAGATAATTAATATAATATGGAAGTAGAGATCCTATTTTCTCTCTAACTCTCAGGAGAGGTGGATTATGATTAATGAGATATCTAATGAAAGAAATTTATGGTGACTAACAATTTCAAAACTTAAAGCTACACTTAAATTGAAAAAAAAAATGGAAGATTTCAATATTCAGATGGTTTCAAATATCGACGGATTGAGACTATATATCAAGTTTTAAAGATGTTTGGTCCTGCGTTTTTAATCCTTAAAATGTACCATTTTTAAGATAAACGGGAATTGTAGTGGAAAAAATCGTAATTGTATGGTTGCTACGGAATATTTACCTCAAGTTTAGGTTTCAAAATGAAAATATAACAATTTACAAAAGTCTTCGACCAACTCAAAATTTATAGACAAAGTAACGGAAGGCAAAACAGCTCTAAGAAACCTTCGGATTGAGGCAATTCGTATCAATAATATAAAAAAGCTTTTTGATACATGATATCAAAAATATTTAGATATTGATATTCCTATACTGTCAGTAATAGATTTGTACTCTTAGTAAGTCAGAAAACAACATACAAAGGTTTTATAAACATGTAAACTTTCGCTGTGTCCAAAAATAAGCGTCGAACTCATAGATGGCATCGCAACTCCATCATACTTCATGTATGATTCGCGTTCCTTTATTCAGCGGTAGAATTACCGATGCTTAAGTAATTCTATCTGTTTTAGGATAGATCGAACTTCCTAATATATATTTAATATATCTTCTAGGAGTGTTAACCTTTCACTGGAATCCATCAGGTCGTTCCTAAACTAAGCATAAGTTGCTGTCTCCATCGCATTAAATAGATTGGTGAAATCCATCGATAGAATTGGGGCTATAATAATATTATATTGTACATAGAAATAAACATGTTTCATTTACGTCACTTATACGTCCGATGCAATAGAAATAACGATAGCTATTTATAGGCTAGTTGAACTATAAATAAATACCAACACATGCACAACTAATAACTACTAAATATAAATAAATATTGTACTCACAAATGAAACCTGGAGTAGTTTGGCGGAGGTATGGCAGCAGGCTCGTGGTACTCGGTGGTGAGGACTCTCTCGTCCAGCTTCTGCTCGGAGTGGTGCGCCTTCGCCGCCGACTTGATGTCCATGAACGATACCGTCGCGCACACTTCGTCCTTGTCACCCCGCCCACCAAGAAGTTTGACGCTCTGCACTCTCCCATATCTGGAATAGATAAAAAAAATAAAAAATAAATTAATTTATATAAATAAACAAAAAACATTATCAAGATAACAAAAAAAAACTAAGGTGTTAACTTTAGACCATACGATAGAAATGAAAATATCAACAAGGGAAGATTACTAATATGAAATATATAAAGAGGATCAAATGCTGAACAATTCTCTTGCTTACAGTATGCAGGTCCGAGTTCTACTTTCTGAGATATTTTAATCCATATGCGAAAACACTTCGCACTATAGCCGACTTTACCCGAACGTTACACATCGGAGATTTAACGGCTCAATTTAATTCACTCTCCAAAAAAAAAAGTGAAAAACGCGCCTAAAGAAGTTTTCACTCTAAAAAAAAAATCATGACAAGTCGCAACACATAACGTTCATACTTCGAGAGAGAAAAAAAAACGTGTCCACCAGTTTTTATCAGCGTCAACCAAATTTCTCAAACGGACCAAGTATATTGACAAAAACCTCTCCTTGAAACATCACATCTCCCGAAGGTCAAGAGGTACCCTTAAGTTATTTCATCGCTCTCATCATCTACTCCCACAACTAGTGTTGTCCAAATGCGAGACCGAGACGAGTCTTGGTCTTGCGCAAGAATCTCGCAACAGTCTTGCAGTTACTTATTACCTTATTACTATAGAAATACTACTGTAATTTTTTAAATAGGAGAAACCTAACTAACCCCGAATGAAACATTAGAGGAGTTAAATGCAAAAGTATATTGGTTATACCAATTATTAACATAGTGTAACTAAGATTGTCAAGTATTAGTAACTATTTTGCCTTAATATTTATTCAAAAATTCGATTTTTTTTTACCAGTCCTGGTCTCGGTTTTGCAAAGTGCAAGACCAATACCTATTTTGGGCAACACTACCCACAACCTAGCCACTAGCTCCTCGTCTCTTCTCTTATTTTCTTCCACTTTGACTATGGCTGTGTGGTGTATGGTGGCATCCCAATCGTATTCGAGGGCAGATTGAAACAATATTTCCACGGATCTTGTCTATTTCAAACGATTAACTACTAGCATCCTTCCTACATCTCCAGTCTCCTACAGTTTTAACCCATGTATACTCTAAGAAAACAAGATTTCTTTTCAAGAGAATTGAATTTTTTTTACCTATATACAGCTCTTCCTTTCTATAGAACTAAAACATTCGAACGTTATTTTCTTTCCCACTACATTGCCTTCTAGAATTCCCTGCCATCTGATATCCACCCTGCCTCTTCCTTATCCTCATTCCAATAACTCCTCATGCACTAAACGAAGGCTAGACAATCATGAAATGTTATGAATCGAATTTCGATTCCAGTGGATGGTTGTTTAAATTGTTGGTTTTAATTTTAAGAAACAGCTCATAATGTTTATAAAGAAGTTTATTGTGTTTGCAATTATTTCTATTATTCTGATCGAATAAATAACAATCCAGAGTCCAATAGGTTCTAAACATGATAAATAAAAATGATTGAAAATTAATCATAATTAGTATTATTATAAACATTTCAAGTTTTTATAATAGATAAATTGCCTTAAATATGGTTTAAAAGAAAAATGTTTAATTCTAATGCACATTTTTTCCAGCTTTTGATTAGCTAACAGGAACGTCTTCATAAAAAGGTAGTCATCAACAAGAAAACTAAAAACATGTTTGATTTTTTTTTAAACTTAATTCTTCAACACCTGTCAGTAATACTGACAATCAGTGATCCTTCCTTGTTTGATTATAGTATCCTTTTTAAGTAAGGAGATCCCTCATTCAGATTCTTTTAATCCTCCTAGGCATGTTTCTGGCCATGTTAATTTTAACTATATCTTGTATGATTGTGTTAGTATGTCGTTGAAAGGTTATAGTTACTACTTTTGTAGTGAATCCGTATGTGGTCTTTAACTGTTCGCATGCGAAGATCTTATGTAAGATTATGTAAAGTAATTTTTCTGACGTACCATGAAGCTGTAGTTATAGTCCTGAAGGTTTTTCACAGACGCACCTTTTTCAGTTTCATATTCATTTTCAACTTTCCATTAATTACAAAAGACTCATATACTTGACTATAATAAGACCTATTTGGACTTACGGAGTTGAGCTATGGGGCTCCACTAAACCATCGAATTCCTCTCGCATCCAATCCTTACAATCCAAATTCCTTCGTAAAATCCTCAATGCTCTTTACTTTGTCACTAATAAAATTATCCATAAAGATCTTAATGTTCCTTATGTTTCAGATCTGGCCCAATCCAGATACCTATCCTTCCATAATAAACTTCAGAACCATCCCAACCCTCTCGTTTCTAACCTTGCTTCCTCTTCAATTCCTGATGACCCTCCTAGGCGTCTGAAAAGAATATGGCCCCGTGATTTCCTAATGTAGTCATATCATTAGAGTGCTACCATTGGGTAGTTACTCAGCAAGTGTATTCATGTCATTATATCTATTATGTCCAAATTTACTAGATGTATTTATGTAATACAGTTGTAAATGTCATAAGAAATTAAAAAAATATATATATATATTCGTTTTCATTGCATATTCAATAGATAAATGTTTTCAAAAGATTATATTGTTTCAGGTGAGATTGTGTAGTTATGTCTATAGATAATCTGTCGTTACAACTGCATAGGTTAGTTCTAAAATGACTGGAAGGTATATAAGGTTTGTGTGTATTTAAATATATCTGTAGTAATTGTGTTGTTTAAGAAATTGGAACAAATCTCTAAATAGCTAGTATAGAACAGATTGTAAATTTGAAGATGGACGATGGCGGCAAAATTTTAATTTGGTGGTTAAATTGATATCAGTATAACTGATGCCCTTCTTGATGGCTACAGAGACTACCCACGTTTGATTTAAATTTGAAACTTTTTTTGAATTATACGAAAATTAAAATATTCCGAAAAGAAATAAAAGATGAACATAGTATAACGATTTAAAAAAGAATACATGTTCTGAGAGGAATAATTAATTGTGTTGAAGCATCTGAGTAAACCTTTCTATCAGACCTGTTATATTGACTTTGCCTTCTGCTGAATCACGTTGTTTTGCTCTGATATTTATCATCAGACATTCGCACGATTATTATTTATTTTAACAGTTATTTATATTTCGTTAATAACCTTTGAGTTCTGACTGAAATCTTTCCAAGCTGTTATTATTATGAGGTTTCAATATTACAGAATCGATAAGGGAAACAATAAGACATAACGATTTACTGAACTTTTCGAAAACTGTAAAAGCCATTGTTTCTTATCGTATCCAATATATCTAGCAAATATTACGATAGAGATATTCTAACCAATTATTTTCGAGATTTATATACACGATATGGTTATCTTCGATATATTTTTTTTCCTCTAGAGATTTAATCCAAGTTGATAGTGGAATTCCAAAGCGTTCGACTAGTTTCCATGTTTGGATTAACTGAGGGAGATTTTTTTTTTGACTGTTGATGGCTAAAAGACAGAGAACTTTCTTCCATTGCTCCGTCATTGTGGCGTAACAGGGAAAGTATTCGATTAGGTGCAAAGCCACTAATTGGACATTATGGTCAACAATTAGCAATGAAACAACGATAAAAAACAAATACTAAATATTATATAATTCGCAGAATGCAGTTAAAGACATAATGTCATATTTTCCTGCAAATACATCTTAATCATAAAATGAAGTATCACGTTAGTTATTATATTCACTAATACTAGTGTTGCCCAAAAGCGATACCAAGACGAGTCTTGGTCTTGAGCAAGAGTCTCGCAACAGTCTTGCAGTTACCTATTAGCTTATTACTATAGAGATATTACTGTAATATTTAACACAGGGGAAACCTAACTAAGCCCAAATGAAAAATTGAAAGAATTATTTAAATGCAAAAGTATATTAGTTATACCAATTCTTTACATATAGTAAATAAAATGATCAAGTATTAGTAACAATTTTGCCTTAATTTTTATTCACAAAAACGATTTTTTTTTTATCAGTCTTGGTCTTGGTCTTGCAAAATGCAAGAGCAAGATCGATTGTTAGCCAACACTAATTACCACTTTTAACGATATAAATATAATAATTTTTTTAAACACTAGACAGAGCGGTCCCTCCACGCCCAGTGATATAATAAAAGGCCTCTGGCCACAGATGCAAAGAACGCATACAGCGTGCAGAGCCCTCTTACCTTAAAATGCCCTTGGGCAATAAAAGGAAATTGAAAATTTATGTATATATATATTATATATATATATATATATATATATATATATATATATATATATATATATATATATGTATATTTGTAATCAAGAAATTCCTGGGGGGTAGAAAAAAACAAAAACAAAAAAAAAACATTAAATCTACGTTTTTCATAGAAAATAACCCGTGTAATGTATAACAACCTTGAACAAAAATAAATAATTTTTTTTTTTTAATTTATCAAAAAATTCTCGCACCCTCTCTACTCGCCCTTAACAAAATCAGTTAATACCTCATTTCATATGATATATCTATTACTCAGCCATCAGTGACTATTTATAAATAAATTTTTAATGTTAATTTTCAATTGGAATATTTTAACCACACAGTCTCTAAAATGTAGGTGAAAAGATACTAACATCTCAATAATTCACCAATTCAGTCATCGAGAAGGAGAAAAAAAAAACATGTATTTTCGTTGAAAACTCAAATTCTAAAATTTTCACGATCGCAATACTTTCTCTTACTATATATAACATATATAGGTAAGTGAAAGTAACAATATCACTTCATGACATACAAACACATACCAGACATGTAGGTAAATATGAAACCACAAATGGCTTTAATTGTTAATGTAGTTGAGTAGAGATGGGAAAAAGGTATAGCATATCGATGGACAATATTTCGAATAAAATATTTTTTTAATATTTACACACCTGAAATGTTTTTGGAGTGATGTGATTTTGTTTTTTTTGTGTCCTGATTGGAATTCGCCTTGAATTGGCGAAACGTGAATTAAGTTAGTTTTCTATCTACTACTTACATATTTATACTGATTTTATAAAATATCATATAATTTCTGTGTTTTATTGAAGAAAGTTAATCGACTGCTCTACATATCATGAGTGATAAATAGTCAGGATTCAGTCATTTTAAGATTTTAAAATGACGGCGTCCTGACTATTTATCATCCATTTCGGTCTTTTGTTAATTTTTTTAAATAGTTTATATTTATATATTTGTATTGAAAATTATAATAATCGTAAGAAGGGAATTCGATATTGGGAAGAATCGATACCAGGCTGGTGGCTTATGAGTCATGGGCAGCCCCTCCATTTCCTTCTGCCTAGCTCCTTTCTAATTAGACCGTTATCAACTAACTCTTCCAGGATTGAAGGTGTCCGGATCATAATAACGCTCCAGCCGTTGCAAAGAATCCACTTTACAACAGTCCAATATTAATATTCCATTTGCCAAAACATAAAAACTTGAGGAAAATATGTTTTTCAAGAGTGGCTAATGTACTTATTAAATGTGTCTTCAAGGATCGATAAGCCCTTACAATTATACTATTAATTTAAGTCACAATGTATCGAGCTACTTCGCTTGGTAAACTCCAAACAAAAATTATTATAAAGGAAGGAGATGGTCCGGGGTGGCAGTCATAAATAGGCTAAATATTGGTATAACTATTTTATTGAAAGCCGACGTTTCGACCCGACTTAGCAGGTCTTCTTCATAGAGGTGTGTTCAGCTAGAAGTTCCACTTAGAACTGAATATTCCTTCCTTTATAATGCAACGGTAGACTATTAAATAATTCAAACATATCTCTACTATATAATTTTACTATTATTCAACAAATACAAAAAAAACACCATTCTTCGTAGCATTTCGATTAATGCTTGTCAATTACCGAAACTCAGCACCATCTCCTTCTATATTTAACATGGATTATGCTCAACTGTTTCCAGAATTGACATGCATTAGATGAAATGCGCATAAAACGAGACGAATAATGATGTTTTTTTGTATTTGTGGGCTAAAAATAAATAATAATAAAATAATATAATTTGGGTTCAAACGTTGGCAATAAAAACTGATTTCATCTTGACTATCTATCATCCATGATATATGCTGTTATCAAGATATGCAGAACAGTCCACTAAGTTCCTTCAGTGACTATGAATTATTCAATAATTTTATGAAGACGTCAATCGGAAGAAGCTGATAACAATAACAAACATAATATGTTGAATTAGTGTTTATTTCGTTAGATTACATATTTATTATACTTCCCTCACGCCTGACATTGTTGTATAAATTCCCTAAATAAGACATATAATAGAGGTCAAAAAGCCATACAGAGTATTATGCAGTCAGAGCAAAGACTACATTAAATTAGAAAATAAACTCTTTAAATTGAAAAATAAAAAAGAACAAAAAAAAGACTGCATAATTAAGACGAACAAGAAAACATACTAGATTAATCAGCTTCCATGTTAGTAAAAGTTCAGCGGAGCAATGTTAGCAGTGATCCCTGAAAACTACAAATAAGAATCAACATGGCAGAAGATTGAGTGGGAAAGGCTTGTTGAGCAAGAAGAAGAAATTACTAATAAAGGAAATGACTAAAAACATCGATGGTTTTGTACCGATGTATCGATATTTTTGTCATTACAAGCCATAGCCCGCAGGCAAGGAGTTTGAAGACCCATAGTTTAATCAAGTTTATTTCGTTACACTACATTTTTAGTATACTTCCCTCACTCCTGACATTTTTGTATAAATTCCCTAAATAAGATATATAATGGAGATCAAAAAGCCTTCCAGAGTATTATGCAGTCAAATATTATATTTAATGACTACATTAACTTAAAAAAAAAAAAAATGTTTAAATTAAAAGAAAAAAGTTCTCAGATGGGATCTGCAGACAAGTATAAAAGTAAGAAAGCTTAATAATTAAGACAAATAAGAAAAGATACTAGATTAATCAGAAACTAACAGCTTCCATGTGAGTAAAAGTTCAACGGTGCAATGTTAGCAGTGAGAAAGGCTTGTTGGGCAATAAGAAGAAATTACTGCTAAAGGAAATGACTAAAAATATCGATGGTTTTGTACCGATGTATCGATATTTTTGTCATTGAATATGTTTGTCAAGATGTTTGAAGACCCATAGTCTAATCAAGAAAAAAAAAATATATAACACACTTTTTCCTTTAAAAGACAAAAAAAAAAAAGTTAGGGAGCGATGAAGAAACCTTCAACATAAAGAGAAAGGAATGAATGAAACGGGAAAAAGGAATGGGACGAGAGATCCTTGAGCAATAAAAAGCAAAAGAATTTATTACTTGGAGGTTTTGTATAGAAGGAGGAAGAAGAGCACAAGTTGGAAGAGGCTCCAACAAAGCTCGACTAACACAAAAACGGAATGGGGTGGAGCGGAGGGGGTATTTTTTTAAACATTACCCCCACCACCGCCACGTTTGCGCAAGGCCAGCGGCGGCCATCGCTGTCGACTACCCCCACCACTACCTACGCAATGCGCAACTTGTCTCAGTGCGAGGGGGCCAGCCACTTCGTGCAGACGTCGGGAGCCCCACCCATCCATTTTCTGTTCAATACTTTATCTTGTTTGTTTCAATACACGATGTAATGACTATGTGGTGTGTTTATAGATCCGCTACTTACCCTTATACATAACATAAAAAATTTTGAATCCATTTTTCTAGAAGAACGACGTGGAATACTCCAAAATAAAAAAAACACGAGAGTGATTCCAAGTTATGGATTATATGGGACTAAGAATTCAAGAATGAAGTGAATTAAGGATTATAGTTCCATTTACAGTAAGTATCAATGAAGGAACACTATTAACGTAAGTAATGGTTCAATAATAAGGAACCCTGTGTTGTGTGGTAAAGTGAACACAGATTAAGAAACTTTTGCATAACGACGTACTTCTTTTTTTTTTTACGTAAGCCTCATGAAAGAGGATATATCGAGGAGGAATGGAGGACTAAATTTAACCAGCGAAGCCAGAACGGGTTGTGAGGGGAAAGGGGGGGCCAGGAGTGGGGGAAAGCGGCGTTGCCAGCGCTCCCGCCAGCTTTCACAATGATTGCCGGTACAGTCTGGTCAGAAAACGCGGAAGGCCTCCGCCAGGTGAGCACGATAATGGCTCTCCCCTCCCCTCCCTCCCCCCCGCACGTACGGTACAGTCTCGTCTGCTTGCAGTCTGTGCCTTTAATGACTGCAATCTATTCAGCACAGATTACTAATAATTGCCAACATATTACTAAAATGGACTCTTAAATGCTGAGTTATAGCCAAATCAAGGATAGTTAGTTGTACTGGTTATATTTTATAGAATAAATCAACTCAAGAATTATCAAGTGTTTGGAAGATTTTAAGACGTTAAGGATTTTAAGACTAAAATTATGAAAAGCAGTGTTCATTTGACGAATTGAAAAAAAAATGTCTGGACTAGTCAAGCAGAATAGTTCATACTTATAAAAATTTTGGGAAAGCTCCAGGTATCAGTAACAGAATACAACAGAAAATGTGTATATACAATAATAGCATTATCTATGAGGTGTTTTGTTTCATTAGTGAGAATAATGTCCAAGAAGGCCGAAACATAGCTGTTGTTTAAAATATTCTTCTCTTGTTAAAGGCCTTCAATTTACTTTGAGTTTTCGTATTAATTGTAAATCGAAACGTTCTTGAAACACACACATTCAAAAGTATCGGTACGCACATTTTAGTTAGGTTTTGTCCAAAATATTATTATTATCACTACTTATAATTAATAGCAACATTTGCGAAAATCTATAAGAAATAGACTATAGCAGAAAAAAACAATGTCACCAGAGAGGTTTTTTGTTCCATTTGTAAAAATAATGCCCATGGAGGCCAAAACTTGGCTTTTATTAATACTATAATACCTTCATAAAACCTACTAGGTTGAGAAATTTCAGTCGCACGTGGTATGTTTTCAATTGACTTCGGTTTTCGTAATACTTATAATTCGAAACTTGGAACGTTAAAAAATATTGGCATGCACATTTTAGCTATATTTTTCAAAAAATTATTTCATAACAGAACATGTGAGAAAGCGAATCAACAGAAGACAATAGCCGAAAAACGAATGCTATACGCATAATGACGTCATCTAAGAGGCGTTTTGTCTCACTTGTGAAAATGACTTCCAAAAATTAGTTATTTATACTACAATAATTCCATATAATCAATTTTACTTATGAGAGTCCATTAATTCGTTGCTTACTAGATGTATTATTACTATTTCATTTATAAAATATAGTGTACGAGTTCAAAAGTGTGTGAGCATATTTCAAGTATATTTTATTTCTTGTCGCATTCGATATTAATATGATTTGACCAATGATTGAGAAATAACTAAACATTTCTCGAAAAAATAAAATAAATAAACCTTGAATTATCACTGAGATATCGGGAAAAAGTCGTAATTTTTAAGAACATAGTTGTGAATTTCGATATTATTAATCGATTTAAATAAAACATTAAATAAGGTAAAATGACTAAAACTCTTTTATAAATAAAATATAGTTACACTATATTCTGTTTCGACAAAAGTAAAATACACATAAACGTTTTTAGTGATTTAAGCTTATGAAATAATGGACCTTAATCGTCATTTAAATACTCTCTTTAAATATAAAATAAATTGAATACATATTAAAAAGACAAATCCCTTAAAAAATGTTCAATTCAAACGAACCATAATAGATAGTTTGTTTAAACGAAATATGGATCAGACAAATTAGAAAAATGACATAATATAATATTTTTAACTAAAAGCAAGATATTTAAAATATTTCTACATTTGTATTTTTGAGATAAAAATATCTGTGAGTTACGTGGCGCTGGGAAAGATCTGGCAACACTGTACATCTATTAACTAGCGTAATAATAGAAACGGCATTTACTCAACGTTCATTACTCGAGCCGAAACAAATGAAAAAAACTTAATATTATTAACGAATTGTAATTATATATTTAAACAAAAAAAATATATAAATAAATAAAATTGAAAAAAAAATATAATTTTAAAAATTAAATTAAATCAACCTTGACGTATACATAGACTGAAAGTAAAGAATCACACGATGCATGTACGTAATAAAAATGTAAATAAAATACAACAATAGGCAAATATATAAATATGAATTTACATATGCATATATAATCTTCAGGTACTACGTAACCATTGATTCATGAAATATCTCATTATTAATTTTTATTAATCAGATATTTTTTATAACATTTTACTAAACCTAGAACGTAATCATTACTATGAGTATAAAACAATTATAAATGCGTTATTTATTTCAATGTAATTTAGAGCTAAATATTGAAGATAGAAGAAAAATTAATAAAGAAAGATAGTTTTCTACACCAATTTACATTAATTAAGTTTATTTCACCGAGTTAAAAGTATTTAAATAAGGAAAATAGCAAAAACTTAACGGTATTGACAAATACATTAAAACTGATTAAATACATTATTCAATGTATTTTAATGTATAAAAGTGCAAAAATTTCCGCTACTTAAGCTATATTTACCTGTGGTTATCTTTCTAATAGATACTAGTAGATTTCCTTTATAGAAGTGTCATTTAATTTTTACAATGGTATCTTTCAAAAAACAGTAAATAACATTAAAGTACTATTAGGACAACATTTGATAAGATAGCAGTAGTTATGAGTATATCCCACATTAGTTAAAAAATTATATAATTTACCAAAAGCTACCGATAACATCAATTTTTGAATTCTTTACGAAATTCAGATTTTTTTTTTAATATGGGCCTCAAAAACATTTAACTATATGGTTAAGTTGAAGATTTTCTTCTTCTTGTTATAGAACATTCTCAACGATCTTAAATATTTATTATCTAATAAAAAATCACAATGTTAATATAATACTTTTTTATTAAAATATTCACAAACGAAGTGTCATCTCAAATATGCAATAATCATTATGTTATATATAATGTAAAACAAACATTTTATGATATTCTTAACAAATATAATTTAAAAAGTGAAAACGAAACAATCTTCTTAAGGCTTTTGGTAATATCGAAATAGGATACCCACTTCGACTACAACAATCTACACTACATATATATATATATATATATAAATACGGTAATATAGAAACCTTTTCCGAACTATAGTTCCAATGGAATACTTATTAAATGTTTAGGATTTATAATAGTCTTGTACGAACTATAAATCTATTGTAAAGGCAATTGAAGGAGAACAGCTCTACTTTATGTTAAAAACTTCGGATAATATAGAAAGAATCATTTAGATATATTTAATAAATGATATAGTTACTATCTAAATATGGCTTCTTTACTCTCAGTGATACAGCTTAATAAGAGAGCGAACTATAAACCCAGGTTCTTCAACACCAAATTATTATAACTTAAAATGTTCAATAATGGAATAATATAAATTCAGGGATAGCTCTTACTATCTAAATGAAGTATATCTTTTAGTGGTACAAGTCAATCATTTATTCGATAAATTATTGCCTTAATAGTCGTAATGCAGGATGAAGATTGTGTGTGTTGAATAAATTATCTCAATAATTGTACAAAGAAATGAACATGTTTTGGTGACGTAGGTAGTACATTGAATGAATTAGAAAGAAGTATAGGATCAATCTAATGGGAGTTTTTACTGCAATATACAAGTAATAATAAAGTATATATATATATATATATATATATATATATATATATATATATATATATATATATATATATATATATCTAAATATATTAATTTAAAGTATGATAATAATAATAATAGATATAATATTATAAAAAATGGCAGAGACAAGAGTAGACGATGAGTGCCGCGTTGGCCACAGAGAGAAGATCCGGCAACAGCGCACTGACTCAGAGAACGTGACCCCGCTATTATACATCGCCCTCCACGTCACTACTGGGTCCCCTAAACACCTTATATACTATCTTTCCCCAATATTATATATACACATACATACATACATATATACACATATACATATATATATAATCTTGTTCGAGAGATTACGACAATATGAAAATTAAACTTTTAAAATATACCTATATCCAGGGTTTCCACATTGATGAATAAGTTCTCTTCTTAGGATAACTCCAATGTTGTGAGTAAAAAATAAAAATAATTTTTATCAATCAAAACCTGATCTGAGAAGAGTTTAATCTATTTTTTAATAATATAATTAAAATATATATAGAACGAGTATATAATACATAATATTACGTATTTTTACCTATATATTTGGGCGAAAGGAATTTTTAAGGAAGAGAAAATCTAACTTTTTCACAGATTCCCTTTTAACAATTATTAACATCCGCCTGAAACTTGGTAAATAGCTTCATCTCATCGTATCCTATAACTATTTTATTTACGAAAATTCTCGAAATTAGGGCATTTTCAATCTGGAGATCGGCAAGCTTTAGCCTATTTAGATACTAAAAATTAGTAAATATTCATTAGCTTTCCACTTGAAGGTAAGATAATTCGATCACGAAATCGAGAAAAGAGGTGGCCTACAAAATATTGGACCATTTAGAGTGTCCTACAACCCCAACCTGTTAAAATAACGAAGTTATACACACCAAACAACGCAATATTCTAGAAGGCATAAGTTGTAGATTACGATGAGATGCAGCTACTATTTACGAAGTTTCAGGCAGATGTTAATAATTTGATAAAAAGAGGGCAGTACAGCGGACTATCACTTTATGAGAAATTTTCATTAATTTCAATAACATTAATGTTAAGAAGAAATTTACTTTAGTTCTAAATAATGGGTATTTAAAAATGGGTATAATGGTCAACAAATTTAGTATTTTATGGATTTTTTTTCTATAGTCTATTAATTAATTATTAGTTAGTTAATTATCCATGAAACCTAGAAAATTCTGACAGTATACATATTATAGTAACACCCATATTTTCGGGTCAATATATTAAATATATAACAAATGATACGTAATAATATGCGTATCCTTTGATGTCTGTTTTACTTATTATTATATTAATAAAAAAAATGCTTTGATTGATAAATATCTAGAAATTTCCCTAAAAAGAGAACTTCTTCCCCGAGTGTAACAACCATGGACACGACAGTCATGATGGTCAATGTTCGGCTACTTCCGGCATTCATCGGGAATCCATTTAGTGAGCTCGAAGTGATCTATAAACCAACCGCCATTTTGCTTGCACCGACTATTCGGAACTAAAACGTTCTTTACCTTGTATGGAATTTCTAAACACCAACGATTTACTTTAATTGCGTTTTAAACACGCAGGTGTGCGATTAGACACAGTAGTAAATTATAGAAATAAAAAGAGGTTACACATCATGTGTCTTTATGTAAACTGTAATTAACTAGAAAAAGATTACGCGATAAAAATCCCACAAGCATTTCTACAGAATTTGTATAATGTGAATAAGAGATAGATTTCCTAGAATCAAATATGACTATTATATTCAAATTTTCTTTTTTTAAACTTCCTAAATACACAAATATTTATATAAAAATCTATTTCTATTATGTAAGCAAAGGGGTGCCCATCCTTCCCCCTACAAGGTCGATGGCGCAAGAACCTATCTCCCCCACTCAGACAATATTTTATTGATCACTTCTTCTTAAAAACTGAGCAAACGAAGGTAGAATTAAAAAAAAAAATCGTGAATAGCTTTATCTTATCCTATAGCACATACATTTTTATTTACCCAGCGATGGGGCATTTTCTCACTAAATAGATTAATTTAATTAAGTACTAAAAACTCACAAATACCGATTTGAATCGTAAGATAATTTAATCACAAAATAGAAAGAAAAAAAAGGTGGCCTACAAAAATATTGCGCCGTTTGGCCTATATAGCCTCGATGTTTTAAAATGTCAAGTTTGTAAAACATGCTAAACAACCCAATATTTTTGTAGGCCACATTCATTCTCTATTTTGTGCTCATATTATCTTACGAATCAAGCGGAAAGCAAATGAGTGTTCATCACCTACTGATAATATAGATTAAATAAGGTGGCAAGTAAAATTAAGATGCGCAAAACAAATTTTAAAATATTTTTTTTTAGTTTAAATGATTTGGTTATATTAAAAAGGGGAAGTCGACGACACACAATATACAAACGCACCCCCTCCCTCAAAAGCAGATGTTACCATGGATACAATTCAGTACGTGTCTAGTCCGGTAGGGTTTGTATACATCTGCCTGATATATCACATAAATCAAGTATGATATATTTCATAATATATCATATATCATTATAATCCTATTAAATTTCATAATTACTAACTATATTTTATCACTGTAAATATAGTTATCAGTATATACCACCATTTGAATCAATATTTATCGAAAAAAAAAAGAACAGTGGTTAAAGAGACTGAAATTACGTCACAAAAAATAAATAAATAAACATAAAAAAGTAAATAATAAAGTTATAATATTATAATTGTATATGGTTAACCGAATGATAAATCAAGAAGATTGGCCCAGGGATTGATTATTAATATAAAATAAAAGGCCAAAGAAATAGTAATGAAACAAGGGTGAAGTGAAACGACTATAAGAGGAAAAAAAAAAATTATTACAGCAATGATTTGAACTTAGATAAACTTAATTCGTCAGTTTCAAAAGACGTACAAAGAGAAACAAATTACAGGAAATTTCATTAAGGTCAAGTCTTGTACTCTGAGCATATCTCTGTAATGAAAGAAATTAAATTTTCTGAGAATCTCAAGATACAAATTTTAATTTGAGAAACATGAAACAGGAAATTTAATTATACGTTGTAACTACAGTTAGAAAAAATATTATGAGACAAGAAATAATCCAACGCACTTAGGAATCAAAATATACTGTTATAATCGTTTATATTAGAGTGATTCAAGTAAAAATATTGCAAAAGGAAAACTGGCCTTTAGTACATTTCATTTTATAAATAGTTTATCGGATGTATCAAAGAAACCAAAAGTCATTTAGCCATATCGAATCATGTCAGTAAATGACAAATATATATTTTTAAAAGTAATATGGCAGGGTAGTTGGTTAGAAGTTGCAGATACAGTGAGAGAAATTTTTAATATTATTTAAAATACCTAATCACCCCAAGTATTAGAGTTTCTCGTCTAGTGGATGTCCAACGAGTGCCACGTAAATTAAACGATGTTAAGTCAATTATATAAGTATTTATCTCCTCGTCAAAAACTACAAAAATGTATTTTTAAAAAAAAACATGCAAAAATCTACGTCTGTTAAAAATTAAACGCTCTATAACGATTGTAGTAACATATTTTGTTAAAGTAAAATTATGTTTTCTTAAAATATTTTCAATAAGGCGAAAAACGCACAAGGGGTGGGGTGTCAAAAATTTTAATTTTTTACATGTGAACTAACACACAAAATATATCTCAAAATCAAAATTACTCCACATTTTCCAACACAACCACACTTTCTGAACTACCTTTTGGTTTATTATTTTCAATAATGAACCATTTTGATCGAACAAAAAATTCAAAACCTTAACCCACTCGCAAAATTTAGGTTTTACGTTTCAGGATACGTAGAATTCGAAAAACGAATAAAAATGTTTGTGTCCGTCCATTTTCGCCGAAACTACAGGACCGATTTTTTTCAAATTTGGCTTTAAAATTAGAGGTCATCCGAGGATGATCCTTCTTAATCGACATTTCTATCCGCCTTTTCCTTTCAAGATGGCGGACGAAAAACCTGCGTTGCTATAGACTGTAGCGCCTGAACTAATGTACCGATTTCAATGAAACTTAGCTAAAGTTTTCTTCTCGATGCCCTTTAAATTTATCTATATAACATACTTCAACGAAAAGAAGCTGGAAAAAAAGTTACAAGGGATGGTAAAATTAGATTCCGAAGAACTCAAAAAGTAAACACTTTTTTGTTGATATTGTATGGTTATGTAAAAGTTTACGGGGTTTCCTAAAAAAATTGTTAAAATCGGACAATTAGGAGCAAAGATATGGTCTCTAGATGTTTTTTATAAGTTATACTGCAAAGGTTATATCCTTTCCTTTGTTTTGTTTTTTATTTTTGAAAGTGTTACTGAAGTAATACTATTTTTTTTTACCATATTAATAACGATTAAAAAAAAAATATCTGTCCAATAATTGGAATAATTTTTTTTATTTCTTTTTCTTAGTCACTAGGAAGGTAATGTTACTTTAGGTGTATATTTTTTTGGAAAAAATAAACCATTGTAAAATAATTTGAAATAACTTTTACTTGGATTTATCTTAAATTCAAATTCTATAATAGAAGTTTCCTGATTCAAATGGTTTTAAAGAGTTAATTTATAAATACATAACATAAAAAATTAAATTTGCGATCTGCAAATTTCTTTGCAATGAGCAAATTTTTTGGCAGCTTCACAGCGTTCCATTACAATCCAGGAAATAGTTCAGTTCAGCAGGTCTCTTGGCCACCGCCTACGTAATCGTCGAGGTGGGCTGTACGGGTTTCTAGTGCTTTTAAGGTTTTCTGTTAGAGAATTTATGTTGTAAGTTAGTCTATGGTGAAAGTTGTTGTAGTTTTTTTTGTCGGGACGTTCAAGCCTTTAAGTATAAAATTGTTGTGATGTTCAAATCTTTAAAAGTAAAGTTTAAGTTTTAAAGAGTAAATACATTTTAACTAAATGCTTGCTTGATTTATATTTTCGAAATAAATTAATAGGTTGTTAGTTCTCTACAATGCGGGAAACCCCGAGGTCGAAGTTTGAACCAAAATGGATTACAATGCCATTTTCGAAAATATGGAATGACCAAAACTATGAGCAGCTATATTGAAGCGGATTGGGACATTTTACCTTGGAGTATGCAAGTAAGGAGAAGAGGTTATGAATGAACTCCATTTTTTTTTTTTATGACGGCATTATGGGCAGTTGATAAAAAGGTCAGGACCTTATCGAGTAGGCGTATTTGCCATATTGGTACAACATCCGCCACATTACCAATTTCACAACACGCAAAGTATCCTGCAGGTGTGAGCAGGATTATAAAAGTATGTCCACAACACCTGCATAATTAATATATTTTTGGCCTATATGTGTTACCTTGTGACAGCCAAAAAAGTAAGTAAGTAAGTGGTTCTCTCCTATATAAACTGGTTGGTAAATTTCTTGTCGAAGTATAAATGTTATATTTTGTAAATTCATTGAGGCTAGTCTGAGATTATGATGTTTTGTTAAAATTAAAAACAAAGATAAAATCAAAATTAATAACAATTAATCTATATGAACGAATAAAATATTTAAATTAATATCAATTATAAAATAGGAAATGTAGATTAGGTGGCTAAGCAAAGGTCTAGAAGTAGGTATCCTATGTATTTCTTCAAATAAAACTAGATTTTCATAAATACATCAATTAATTACATAAATTCCGACAATATTTTTTTTCTCCTTTAATGCTTAATAGAGTAAATTTAATACATTTTCAAATATCAGAACAGCCGAATTTCGTTCAAATATTCTGTTTTGGTACGTTGAATTTGTTTCGGAATTTAAAATAACAAAATGCCGTAGGTGACAGAGAAATTTTGAGACCCTCAAAAGGCACTTATACGAACTAAATATACCTATGGATTTTCAACCCATTAAATCAATTATGAGGTACGCAAAAAAAAAAAAAAAAAAAGAAGTGCAAAACCGCAGGATACACAGAAATATATTCAAATTTGTATGCCATTCATCTGGTAGAAAACAACCCTATATATTGATTTGTATCCAAAGTCGGATATAACAGTAATATATATAACATCTCCGAAATCCACATAATCGAATTATGAAATGTGCTCCCACCCATCTCCGCAGGATAAAAAAACAAAAGTTTAATATTTTGTGGAAAAATATAATTAATAAAAATATATCATTTATAATATATGAAGGAGATTGTAGAGTCCCATCCTCGGTTCTATGGCCTCGCCTGGTTTGAAATAAGTTTTTTACAGTAATAATGGGAGAGGAGTATGAGCTAGAATGGACTATTTTAAAGAGGATTATATTTAGAAGAGAAGGGATTAGATATAATACGGAGTGGAGATTTAGCTCGCAACTATATCACATAATCCCCCGCAATTCTACATAAAATATTACAATAGATGTCGCTTCTGGTAGGGAGAGGAGAGTAAGTAATCTTTGGTCCTGAAACAGTTTTAGAGGTCCAAGGGTCTACGGTCTACATCATTCATTGTTACTATAGTCTAAAGCTTTTAATTCAGTCCGGAGAGATATTAATACTTTAGATTTAGAATTTAATTTTAAATTATTTCTCGTTTATGTTCTAATATCTTAACATACCTGTCAGTAAAATACTGTAACATACTGTCAGTAAAATCAACAAAATAAATCAGAGGCGACTAGATCACAATAATATGTCAAAATAAGAAAAATATTGAGCACGAACGAAATTAAACTGACATAATTTCTCATTATGTATGCGATAATCAGTGAGCTGAGGTTCCCTGCATTAATATTCATTTGTTTAATTATTAATTTTCGGGGGAGAAGGGAAATCTCTGTTTATCAAAAATTAAATTTCAATATCTATATAAAAATATAGAAAATTTCTATCCTATAGAAACATCCTTTCTAAACACTAAACAAAGGTTTTAGAAGGAATAGGAAAGTCAGGATACGCACGAAAACAAATGCATACTAGATCAAGGCCAAAATAACAGCATATATTCATCTGCTCTATGAACATAAATAATTAATTTTTTTGGCAGTGTTTCAACTGCCTCCAGCAGTGCTACATCCTACGCCCTGAAGACGACCTGCAAAGTGGGTCGAAACGTTGGCAAAATTAAAATAAAATAATTACTATATTTTAATTTAGTATTTATCTGACCGCACCCCCGACTAACTCCTTCTCAAATTATTTTTTTTTGTTTAAAACTAGAACCTTGAGACAATTTCAAAGCAAGCTCTTCGGAGTCGAAGACCGCAGAGGAGGAAAAAGTTCTGACAACGAATAAATAACTAAGTGAAGGTATTAGTGAACTAGAGGAATAATGCCTTGGTGAATGACTGATAAGGAGAGTTCATTATCAATGAACGGAGCGGCAGCTAATGGACTTCAATCATTCATATCGGCTAATGGCTAGGATCAGCCACAGTGCCGCGGTCCGATCCTTGTTCAGGATTAACACGTCCAACGTCGCCAAAATTATTTTTAATATATTATTTCATATAGTTGAGCAAGTGTGAACAACTCCTTCAAGCTCCTTAAAGTGACGAAGATATAATTAATGATAATAATACTATAGAATTTTATTTCATATTTACTATCATGTCTTGTCATACAAAATATTTAATATATTATAATTTATCTTATTTTTCATTAATTCCACATATACATATTTCATCTATCGCTATTATTCTCATTCGAAATTTAATTTTTTGTTTTTTCAGCCTTTTCTAATATATTCTTTAACCAGCGGTCAAATAAATACTAAATTTTAAAAAAATAGTATTTTTAATTGTTTCGTCGACGTTTCCACGCCCTGATGAAGACCTGCAAGGTAGGTGAAAACGTCGACGAAACAATTAAAAATACTATTTTTTAAAAATTTAGTATTTATTTGGCAGCACCTCCCTTCTCTACCCTCCGACCAAATCCTCATATATTTGAAATAAAGTTGTATTAAAGAAAAAACGTCTACACATGCGTAAGCGAAAGTAACTAGAAGGCATTCGATAAAATCTATGTGAGAAACTTCGTTATTCTCCAGTATAGTTACCAATATTTTGGTATCTCTGAAAATCAAATTAATGTTGGTGTTAAAGTCGTCGGGTTTAACTATAGACAAAAAATCAAACGTCTATAACTGTAAATAAATGTGGAAATTTTCATTTCTGGCTACAATTTTATTTCGCTCTGCCTGCAAATATAAAAACGTCCTGTATATTCGGAAGTAATGAAGAAAAATGTTAGATAATTAACTAACAATTAGTAAATATTTCTGGTAATTATAATATAATAATGAAATAGAGAGGATGTAGAGGTATCAGGTACGGGAGGAATCCGAGGCAGTATTCACACGGAAATATTCCAGACAGGAACAGAAGCAGACAGTGAAAAAAACTGCCCCGCGTTTGTTTTATGATAATAGAATGAGGGGGGTCATAAATGCTATATCAGAGAGGAATATTATTTTTTTTTTGTGTGTGAAACACAATTGTCAGGATTTAGTCAAGAATTTTATTGCCGACGTTTTGACCCAAACATGTGGGTCATCCTCAGGGTTATCTTTTGGGAAAGGAGCTCTTGTTGCAACCTAATAAAAATTCTTGAATATAAATCTTGACAATTTTGATTCATCGTAATGATTGATCAGTCAACTAATTACACAAATAATTTATTTTTTTGAAGAGAAGAATAGTTGGGGTGGAGAATCAATTCTCCCTGCAACACTTAAGGAGACAGCCCTGATGAAGGCCTTAACTTCAGGTCGAAACGTCGGCATATGTAAAAATAAATATCATTTATTTTTTGCCTTCTTTTTTGACTGACCACCCCAGTCAACTATTCTTCTCTTCATTATCCACGACAGTCAACCATTTACCAATTATGAATTTTTTTTTTTTTTTTGAGTAAAAATAAAAAAAATGAGATGGAGTTGGTCGGGAGTGCAGTCAAATAATACTAAATTTAAAAAAAAAAATGTATTTTTAATTGTTCCGCCGACGTTATAATTCGCCGACTTATAATTCATTTATTTTATTTTTATTTATATACCTTTTATATTTTGCATCCTTTGTAACCTTGATGAAGACCTGCAAGGTGGGTCGAAACCTCGGCGAAACAATTAAAAATACTATTTTTTTTATAAATACTATACGTTTTAAAAATTTAGTATTTATTTGGCCGCACCCCCGACCAACTCCTCCTCCTATTATATCACGATCAACCATCTCTACATCATTAAAATAAGAAAAAGAAAAGGGTTCCTAAGTTAAGGGTTCAACTAGTTTTTTTTTTTTTTTTTAAGGTTAAATACTAATACAGAACTATTCACCAAAAATCATATATCTGACATGGATCTGTAAATGGAGCGGAAACCGGGATAAGATCAAACCTCGTTATTTCGGTAACAGCTTTCCTAGTCAGAATACACAGTTAAATCCTAAAAATAACCTTCAGAGAAAATACAAAACCCGTGATGAAGAAACCTCCAACTCCTCCTAGATGGTTTACGATACTCCGAGACCATTCATGGACAAAAATGGAGGCTGTCAAAGAGAAAGGGCGTGGGAGGACGCAACATCGGACCACTGCGTTTTATTTCTTATTGTCCGATGCTGGAATTAATTTATGGAAATACATACAGCGCTTTCTGCCCATTTGCATATGGTACATGTCGTTCGGGAACTTTTTGGACGGTGAGGCTGACGTCAGCTGGGAAATTTCGCCGAAACAAACGAGGACCACTCTTCCTATTTTCCCAGATATTACGCGTGGAAGAAAAGTTATGTTATCAGTATACATACGTAATTTTAATACATAAAAACATTTTTTTTTTTAAATTGAGCATTAGTAATTTTTCAGATATTTATATGATTATAGTGGAGAAAATATTTCCAAATAATACCATTTTATTAATAAAAAATTAATAAATCAACGTTTTGGAGATCTCTCCCATATCATCAGATTCTATTTCTTAATAATTAATGCAGAACGTTTTTAATTTATCCCAGAAATTAAATCCATATGAAAACATTTAGTTATAATTAATGCATAAAATACAATTAATTTTTATTAAAAAGTGTCATATTCTGTGAAAATCATATTGGTTTAATTTTTTTTTCACTCTATTATATAAATACCTAAGCATATTCACATAGTCTTCCAAATAGTTTTTAAAGAATAAATAAACTAGAATGTAAATAAATAAATGAAAACTTAACTATACATAGTTTACCGTTAGAATGAACCACAGCTTTTAGAATTGAGGGAAAACACCTTACCTAAACAAAAAAAAAAAAATCATTAAAAACCAGGAAAATATTTTATATAGTATAAATAATATAGATTCTTAATAATATACATATAAACATAATTACAAAAATATTTTTTAAATAAACTATTGTCCACGTGACAGATTGTTATAATTCTAAATAAATAAATTTTTAAAAAAATATATATACTGCATGTATAATAGAATAGATACCCCTAGTGTTGAAATATTGAAAATTGCATTTACATTCATTAAAAATTTCTAACCGTCAGGAGATTACCGATTTTTTTTCGGATTAAATGACTTACATTAAATTAGTTCGTACTCATAGGACGCAAAATTTAATGCTCTACAACTTTGATTCTATGGGTGTTTCCTCTTAGACAACTCATTTCCAAGCTACAGAGCCATTTATAGTAATTTATCTCAGTTTTTGACAAATTTGGTAAAAATCAGTGTTCGTTGACCGTGGTTTTATACCTTAGCACGCAACCAAATTATAAAGTTTATATACTCGTTCGACACACAATTTAACGTTCCTTAAATTTATTAATGAGTACATTTTTCGCGTTGATGCATCGTTTAGGAATTCTAGGGAGAAAAAAAATCAGACTTTTTTTATTGTAAAAATTGTTTTTGTAATGTTTAAACCCATATATACAAGTTAAAAAAATAAAAACTTTTTTTCACATTTTTCGTAATGGATTTCCCGTTTTGATCCTCAAATTCCAGGCCTAACATCCGTTAAATCTGCCGCCATTTTTGAAACCAGCGGCTCTGGAATAGTAGACAAGGTCCTTCGTACTCAGAATAACATACTCTTTCGTAATTTATAATCAAACTTTCGCCTGCGATGAGGTCGATTTTTGGGCCCTGGCTAAGGTTATTTAGTATGTTTACCTCCTTGTTAATCCATCAAATTTTCCAGAGCCAAAAGTTGTGCCTCCGCCATTTTCTTCTTTATCCCCTCCTCGAGCATTCATTGACTGGACTTATGTAGGTGGAGGTCACGCCAAACGGCCTATTCTTTTTTTCTTTATTTTGTGGTCAAATTATCTTACGATTGAAGTGGAAATTAAATGGTCGTTGATGAGTTATTAGTACCTCACTAAATAGATAAAGTTGCCGATCTCATGATTCTGAAGATGCTACATTTCCGAGAATTTTCGTAAATAAAGTTGTAGGTTAAGATGAGATGAAGTTTTAGGCGGATGTTAATAATTTGATAAAAAGAGCTCCCTAACGCGGACTAATTTCCTCTATCGTAATTAGTATCAATAAGAATTGCTCCTTACAAGAGCTCATTTATTTTCAATTTTAACCTCCTCCACTGGAGCCTTGATTAAATTAAATCACGGCGGACCCTAACGCAATAAACCCAGAGCCAGAACTCCAAGAGCTGCTAGAGGGCGCTATTAGACAAAGAGAGGAGAGTACTAATAAAAAAGGCATTGAGGTCAGACAGGTAAGTGAGAGGGGGGGAGGAGGGGGTTCCAGTAACGGTATTTCCTTCCAGGCGGCAACACTTCGCTGGTGATAGCTATCGATGCTTTTAAGTCGTCTTAATATCGAAGTAAACTACATTAAATTTAACAAAAGTTTATCGAAAAAAAAATAGAGAATTTCGAGAAAAAAAAACGATGAGAGAGCTGGATTTAGGTCCCGAACGTTTTTCAGCAACTAGAATAGAGTCCACCTTATAAACGTTACATGGGTGGCTGGCTGAAAAAAACTTACTAATAGATGTAGAGTTGTAGTGGTACAGGATTTTTTTTTTTAGTATTATTATAAATTTTTTTCTTTTGAAAATGGCCTAAAGGTCTGAAACGTAGGTTGTAAAACAACAACGTAAGTTGTGAAACAATAAAGTAGAACTAAGGATCGAACTAACAAAGGAGAAGTTTTATTATTTAAAAAAATAAATCATTACAATGTTTTTTCCTTCTACGCCTCTGACACATGACTGAACCGAGGACAATTATCCTTCGAATAGAAGGAGCACGCAGTACAGCATGAAGAGGTATAAAAAGAAAAGGACTGAGATATCCTTGGAGGAGTAGGCGTGGGTTCGCTACCCTTGGCCAAATCCTTCCAGTCTCCAGCCTTCATCCTCCAGGCTTCCTACGGGATAGCTACAATTCCCTAAGGATATCACATATGCCTGTGGCGCCCAGGACTAATTCTTTTTGTACCGGTATTGTTTTCTCTGTATGTAAATCTTAACCCACATTAAACACGGATTAGCACGATATCAGAATACTAATGGCAGGTATATATAGATCTGTTATTAATATGTCATAGGTGATAAATAGTCAGGACGCAGTCATTTTTAAGGTTTTTTTTTGCCGACGTTTCAACCTAAGCATGTGGGCCATCATCAGGTCGTGTTTCGAGCACTGAAGGTGTTATTTAAATGCATTGTAAAATAACAACAGAAAAAAAAACCTTCATAATAGATATTTCAAGATTTTCTGTTGACGAACTTTTACATTTAACAGATTTAAGTTAAAGTATTTCCACTTTAGGACGATATTCACGCGATTAAAGCGGACCTTGGAACCTAACCTATCCCAGATGTTTGGCTGAAGACAAGCACTAGTTTAACGCTTGGATTGAATTTTTAAAAAAGTAGAGATTTTTACTTAAAACAATTAAATAAAAAAATATTCAGTACTATAGAACAGTGCATGTCAGTGACTGGTGGATCTATGGTGAGGAGAGTTAATTTCGGGCTTAAAGTCCCTCCACCAAAATGAGATTATATTTTTTTTTCATTTGTGAATATTTGTTTATTTAAATTTTGCAAGCTAATTTTTTAAACTTTTTTAAAAATTCAATCCAAGCATTAAAATTCACTACTAATTGAAATAACATTGAACTACAACGAATTCAGTTGGCTACACTATTAGTTCTTTTACGAGAAAAATAGGATAACATGGTTCTATATATGCATTCTGTATTGTCTTGAACACTTGATGAAATTATCCAATGGTCCAAATATCTCAGACATATCCATCAATAATATATGTAGCGGGGTAACTCAGTTAATCACTCAACTCCTATTCTCAATGAGCCAGATTCAAATATGGCTGAGGCAGATATGTATTTTGTTTCTTCAGCCGTGGATAGACCCTTTAATAACTAATTCAATAATTAATTAATCCTTAATCAATATTAAGGAAAAAAACCTGGAAGTTGAGCATGATTCCGGCCTAATCACAACCATATGCCTAGAAACATTACCTTCTTACCAAAGACTGAAACTTTTATCAATACTATCAAAATATCTTAAATTCATTTTCCAACTAGCTTCAATTACATCTTGAATAAATAATACTAGACTAAATATCTCCAGGTTATATCTCCTCATCGTACCAACACTGGCAGAAAAAGTGCTTCGAAGCCCTCCTTCCCACCTTGACTCGTACCTGCATAAACATATACATTCCGGATGGGGGTGAAGTGGTGATCCCCACTTCTCCCTCCCCCCCTTACGGGTCCCGTTACGTTGTTGATGATGATGCTGTTGGGTATCGAGGATATAATGGGAGCCGAATCCAAGGTCGGAGTCTATGACGTCACAATCGGCCTTCCCTACCAGGAAATTGCCGTCCCCTCCACAGTTCACTGAGCTGATGTCTCAGCAGTTTTTATTTTATTACTATTATTATTATTTTCTTTAGGTTTTCGTAATAAATAATACCGATTTATTTCAATGTTTTGGTCACATTACTAGCCTTTCAATGTGGCGTATTGTGGCCAAAATTTCTGAGGTAACAATGGGTACCCCTGAATCCTAGCTAGCATTTAGAGGAAATAATAAAAACATGACATGAGCATGGAGGTGTGCACGTCGGAATGAATAATAAAAACTTAGGAATATGCGGATGGCATTGCTGTCTCTGGAAGAAATAAGGATGATATGGAGAGACTCTCTAAAACTCTAAGTGGAGCAAATCGCTTTAAACGAAAATGAAGAATTACTCAATTGAAGCAAATAATTTAGTAATCGCATGTTTATATAAATTAGCTGCGATTTTAAATGGCCTTGGAATTTCTCAAAGTGGTATTTATTCGTTTTGTTGGTTGTGTCATCATCCATGTCCTTATGGCTTCTAAAATGGATAAGTGGTTAGAGATGTATATAATTTGATGTTTATGCGCAGACTTTCAATTTTGATTGGCTGGAAATAGGCAAAAAAAAAAAATGGCGTGAGTTTTTATCATGTGTAAAAATTCTATATAATTATAGTGAAACGAACCAACATAATGTTGAATTTTTAGAATTAATTTATTTATATGTTTGTATAGTTCTAAGGATTTTTGAAAATACAATCAATATAAAAATCTTAAAATGTTAGATTGTAATATATTTTATAAAAAGCTCCTCCGATAGTATAATTATGTACCTTTATTTCGAAACGTTGCAATAAATCGACAACCGATGAAGCTATCTAAAAATCGATAGTATTTTCATAAAAGGTTCCTTCTATAACACAATAACGAACTTCGAAGAAATCCGGTAAGTTAAAATCCATAGGCCTTTATAGTAATTATACAGTTCTTTTTCACTATTATGTATATTTAAGATGGTAGTCAAGTGGTATGGTATGAGTGCAACTAATTATTTTAAAAAGTAGTTTAAAATATTGTTATTGAACAAATGACGAACTTATAAAAGTTACAGTCATTTCAATACAAAATTTTATAACTTATAACAGGAGCTCCCTGGTACGTAAACAACAAAACATACCTAACGATTTACGACAACCAACAATCAACTAACACATACGTACTCTATACTCTCATTTTCATATCAAACTACACGGAAACAACAATTGACTTATAAACGACATGGCCACGACTGACATGCCTATCAGGAGGAGACTAAAAAGGAGCTGATGAGAGATGTCACTAAAAACTTTTTAATATAATAGGATATATTGAGTGATAAATATTCAGGACGCAGTCTTTTTAAATTTTGTTATTTATACCAACGTTTCAACCCAAACATGTGGGTCATCTTCAGGGCTGAACATTTTTTAAATACAATCAACTATGATAGTGATTGATGGTCACATCAATCCTATACCTTCTATCAATCACTATAGTTTATTATTTATCATTATTGCTCGTATACTATTATATCTCTGATTGTACATAAAAAAATATTCAGCCCTGAAGATGACCCACATGTTTGGGTTGAAACGTTGGCATAAATAAAAAAAATTAAAAAGACTACGTCCTGAATATTTATCACCCATTATATGTAGTACAGTCGACTAACTTCCTTCAATAATAGGATATAATATTATAATATTATATAATAAGTATTACTATTATATTGCATTATTTGGAGTTGATGAGATATTTACTCGGATTCGGACACTCGTTTCGCTAAGGATGTTGTGTTACGAACTTCTCGTGAATAGACTGGGCGTCCTTGTATCTTATAGCCCCTGGCCAAATGTCGAAAATCTTAAATTTACGCATCATTCTAACATATTCAATACATTTAAATGTACAGATACATTAAATCTAACATGTATAATAATGAATAAAAAAAAAACTGAATGAATATCATGATAAACAGTTGTGACGTTATAATGAACTATGATTGTATCATAAGAACTACAATAGCTCACTTAAAGTGAGGTTCATTACTGGCAAAGTGCTCCTATTTCCTGAGCGATTTAGGAGATGTGAAATGGTATGTACTAATCTAGTTTCCTAACGTTTCCTGGAATTGTAGAGCTTTCCATCTTTTTTTTTTTTTTCATTTATCTCTTTCGCTCTCTCTTCAATTTATTAATCTTTAATTAATCTCCTCAGGATTTAGCCAGGGATCCCCTGGATTATTGCTTTTCTCTGTGTAGTTATAGGGATAACCCTTCCTCGGAGTTCTCTCGCCTGATTATAAATAGTGAATATAGCTGTCTGTGTTTTTTTTTTAGTTTACTCATATTTAAGTTATTTTACATTTTACTTCTGTTTATATATATATATATATATATATATATATATATATAGTGTGTGTGGGTGTAAGTGGTCTTACCTCACTGTAACTGTTGCCCATTTGACAGAATGACATATTAAATTTTTTTAAAATTCATTCAACGGCAGGTAATTGCTATTATCCTCTCTCCTCCTCCCCTCTCACCGAGAAAATCATAGACATTTGTACAGCATCGAAATTATTCGGAGGGGGTTTGGTTTGGTGTGCATTATAATTATGTTTCATAATCCGTATTATGATACGCCTATATAAACTAAAAATGACTCCTTCAATTAAGTTCGAAATTAGAGAGAAGTTATAAATAAAAGAAAAAATGATCCAGTATAGATTTTTAAAACTACATCAACAATTTTTATTTAGATAATGGCTCATTCGAATTGGCACAAACATCGAGAAAATTTTAAGAATAATGTAACAGAGGTCTGGTATAAATTTCATAAATTTTCAATTAATTAAATAAATATAATTGTTCAGAATATAATAGATTCTAAATGAGGAAGGAAGTTAAAAAATGACAATATGAGGTTATATTAGTCTTTAAACTTAATGTGATTTATTAGACCTGTTTTGATTGGATTATTGTATTCATTTTTAAATAAAATTCAAATGTTAGTGAAGTGAATACTTCACTAACGTTACGTATAAGTTACGTATACTTACTTGGCAGACGATTTTTAACATTTTTCCGATCATTTATGACATGAGGTCATAAATAAACATGAGGCCATAATTATTTATAATTTTATGATATAATTCTAAAATATCACTTCAATCAATACTAAAAATAAAAAAAATTAAAAGTAATGAAAATTAATTATAAAATATTATTAATAATACAACACGATACATTGAGGGGGCGTTTACCTCCAGACCTAGAAGAGTGGGGAAAATCGGCGACGTCAGAACTAATACGATTTTCCACGGACTTATTCAACAATTCTGTAATCCTTGACGGATCACAGGATTGCGATGGATTATCTAGTCACAACAATAAGGATCCCAAAATTAATTGTAATTTTAATCAATATAAATGTGTTTATTCCTCTACAGTATACAGGATGTCTCTTCTTCTTAATTCTTCAGTTCTTAATGGCTGAACCCTGGAGGTTGATTCTAGACAAAATTTTCAACAAATTTCCAGCATTACCCAAAAGATAGCCCTGAGGATGAACCACGTGTTTGGGTCGAAACGTCGGCTAATCTAATAAAAATTATTAAATGTAAATCCTGACAATTTGGTTTCATCTTAATAATTGGTGAGTCCATTAATTACCCAAGTTTAACTATTTAAGATAGCACACAACATATATATATATATATATATATATATATATATATATATATATATATATATATATATATATTACAAGATCAAGGCCGATTTTGGGCAACACTAGCCGCTGTACCTATACACGAGCAGCATATCTTCGTACAGCGGCCGTATTAGATCTTCTGAGTTTCTTTTATCATTGACCTTAGTAAATTAACTCACTCTTTTAAAGAAAAAAAATTTTGTCTACTTTACGATGGTGTGCTTAGAATTTAATTACCTTGAATAGTTTTTGAACCATTTCTTTTTATTCAGTAAAAAGAGTGACCACTTTAAGGTAAATACAAAATTGGTCTAAACTCCTTTTCTGTACTTGATCAGACCATACATTAAATGAACTCTTTTGTTGTAAATTTTGTCTAGAATCATTCGTTAGATATTGGCCATGAAGAACTAAGACACCCTGTATACAGTATAGACATTAACTACTGAATTCCAATAGTTACCATCCCTACGTTAAATATTCCTCCTAAAAAAATAAACGATTTCTATGAAGAGGATGATCGCATTTAATCAATATTACAGGCACGAAACCCCCGTGCATGTCCGGATCGATGTCGCACTACAGGGGGAAAAACAATGACGCAATCGGGACCAAGAAGACACATACAAATGACAGGCAATTACAGAAGACATGCCACCAGGTAGCGTGACCGTCTGGGTCACGTTAGTGGGGTCATGATATCCATGATGCAAGGTATATCGGGAAGGGGGGAGTCATCGCTAATTTAAGAACCGAAGGGAGACCGAGCAGAAGCAATAAGACATTATATATAATGTACAGTCAGTTACAAAAGTAGTGTACCGTTAGTGGTGTGAAAGGAACAACCGCAAGTCCCGAGGTGACTGTGTACACTTCGACCTTCCCCGGGCTACCGTTAGCCAACACGGTAATGAATATTATAATCGATACGACTATGATCGATTGCTAGCTAATTTGCTATTAGAAACGCAATTTTAGCGTATATAATTGTTATATACTCAAAGATGTCTCATTTTAATATCACATTAAGCACACTGTAAATAGATTCCCGAAATACCCGAGTGTCTCCAAACGTAGACAGACTACCTATCGGCATAGCCCTGGCTACATTAAAACTGTAGGAAGTGTATGTTATAATAAGTAAAATGAAACAAGTCTGCCATTCCAGAGCCACTGCTTTAAAAAATGGCTGCTGAATCAAAGAATATTAGGCCAATAACATGAAGTTGGAAACGGGAAATATATTGCGGAAAGTTTTTAATTTTCAAACTTGTATGTTTGGATTCAAACAAAATTGCTAACGCGAGCAACCAAGGTAACTTTTAACTTTAATTTGTAAAACAGATCTTTTTTGTTATTTTTTTTTCTATTTTTAAAACTCCTAAAAAACGCATTCTTTATGAAATAAAATTTTTAAGAAATTAAATTTTGCGTTGAACGAGCAATATATATAATAACGACTTGATAATTTGGTTGAGTGGTATGGTAGAAAACCACGGTCAACGAACGCTGACTTTTACCAAATTTTTGGTACCCAGTGGACGCGGAATTTGGTGCTCGACAACTTTTAATCTACAAGTTTTTTCTCTTAGAAAACTAGTTTCCAAGCTTCAGGTCCATTAAATAGTATTTTTTCTCGGTTTTCGAATACGTTTTCCGTTTAGATACACCGAATAGATGAAAAAACAAAAAAATAAGGCTTTTTTTTCTATAAAAAGTTTTCCCTTGTTGGCCCTCGTTAGCAATTTTGTTTTTAAATATTTGAGCTCATAGATAAAAGCTAAAAATAAAAAACCTTTCCCACATTTTTCACAACGACTCGTTTCGATCTTAAAGTTACTAGGCTAATATTCTTTTAAATCAGCTGCCATTTTTGAAAGCAGCGGCTCTGGAATGGAAGGTTCATTTTACTTAGAATAACATATACTTTCATAATTTACTTTCAAACCTTCAACTGCGATGAGGTCACTTCCAGGACTATAAGAAAACATTTACCTAATAAATTATTGATTTTCAAAATGGAAACAAATATGGATAGAAAGCAAAGAGAATACAAATATCTAAACTATTTGTATACACTTACAAAATATATAATAGGGTAGTATAAATCCCTCTCAGAAGCAATGGATTTTCATGAATATATTACAGAAAAGGAAATTTTAAATTGACGAATCTCGATTTTGATTCTTAAACTTGGATACAAGTTATGGGTGATAAATAGTCAGAACACAGTTATAATTGGTGATTGGTTGACTGTCGTGGATAATGAAGAGAAGAATAGTTGGGGTGGTCAGTCAAAAAATAAGGCAAAAATAAATGATAATATTTATTTTTTACACATGCCGACGTTTCGACCTTAAGTTCAGGCCTTCATCAGGGCTAAGAAAATAATTTATTTTCATTTCTTATATAACTTCATATTTCTTTTTTATGTTTTACATTTTATTCTAAGATTACCATTGTAAGACTTATGTCACCTTTTTTGATTATGCCTACTTCATCATTCTACACTTTGTAACGGTTATTATTATTTATCTCTTAGTTATTAGTCATTATTCTAACAATTTCATTTTACTTTATATTTATTTATTTTATTTTTCTAATTTTTTTATTTTTGTTATTTTTTTTTTTTTTACTATCACTACTTATGTTTCTCATACCTTGTTATCTGGTTATTTTCTTAGCCCTGATGAATGCCTGAACTTCAGGTCGAAACGTCGGCATATGTAAAAAATAAATATCATTTATTTTTGCCTTCCTTTTTGACTGACCACCCCAACTATTCTTCTCTTCAGAACACAGTTAGTTTTTTAAGATTTCTACTGTTCATCATTTGGGCATGTTACCAGCACTAAAGCTGTTGTACACAGGAAGGCACTGAATTCCATTCACTGGTCCATCGATGGATTTAGGAACGCCTTAACGTTAGACTGATGGATTTCCAAAAACCATCAATGAGCTCAGTGCTGAGTTTAAGATCTTAGACTAAGTTATACAGAATGTTTTAATTAGTTGTGGTCAACAATCACACACGTAGTTTGTTGGAGTAATATTTGTTGGATAGTCTACGTCCAATAATACCGAAGAATAGAAAATATCTGAAATATGTATTTTATTCGTATTCTTCATTTCTTTGTATCCTACATTTTAAAATAAGAAACAGATCGTAGATTGTTTAATTATAGTCTGATATTATATGTGAAGGTGATTGTCAATATACTCGAGATTCTATGTTAAGTGTGCCCAATGTGATCATGAAACAATCAAATATAGCTTGGAGTAGCAATTGGGAATGATTACTACATCTTTTTAAAGATACTTAATAATTTTGAAGATTTATGATTATTGTCCATAATTAACAAACACAAAAACTGGCAGGCTAAGCCAAAAGTCAAACGATTGTTAAATTACTTTAATGGCTTCCTAACTTCCAACTGCATTCCCAGACAATTACACATACTTTATTACCGATACAGGAAGCACTGCCAGAAAGGTTTTGTAATTTTTTTATTGCAATGTTTTTATTAAATGCTGCCTTCCGTATTTGGAAGTAATTACTTTCTAGCTATAAACTTATTCCAAAAGTACAACCCTAAAAGAACTTAAACAATTAACCATAGAGAAATATATATAAAAAAACAAAAAAGAATAAGATTTTATTTTTAAGAACAGAAGAAACGTTACTAAAGTCATATTTTCCGATTTCAGTCGAATAAATTGATATAATGAAGAATTGAGAAAATAATTGAAGTGATTTAAATACCTGAAAAAAATTAGCAGTATTGAACAGTTTTCAAATATATTTATTTATTTATTTATATCTAACGATTTTATTTAGTATTAATACAGTCTGCCACAGTGAAGGATATTGATAATAGGGCTACAGTAAAATATATTTAAATGCTAATTTTTGTTTTTAGCATTTCATTATTTTTTTCCGAATTTTGAGGTTGAAGAAGCTTACATACACCATTATATCCTCAAAAGTACTTCTCTGATAAAAACTTAATTCACAGTAAAGTTATAGCGCCTCTGCTCAGCCTCCACTGGTTCTTGATACCAGTAATGCGGCTGAGTGAGAGGCGCTGGGATCTCCTATATTTCTTCCTTTCCACAAGTGGAGGAAAAGCCATGGCTCGGAGACCTTAAGTGATTGAATTTTGTAAATGTATAAAAGCATATGTGTATGTAAGTGTTTATTTTGATTATTTTAGTTTCTAATTGTTTAGTTTAGTTTATATACATTTAATTTTGATGTTATTATTTTGCTGTTTATTTATTGTACATAGTGTGAATGAGCTACTCTTCTACCACTATTACTTTCGTCCTTAGACGTGACAGACTGTAATATTTCTCAATAAAGAATAGAAAAAAAAATCTTAGAAAATTTTTTAATATTTAATTTTAATTTGAAGGAGCTCAGCTTTATCTGAGCAAAAATAATTTAAAAACCTACAAACAATTTTAGCAATGTCGAACTTTGGTCTTGCATTTACTTCTACCCGTAAATACATATTTTCACCTCATTTGATTATGTGTCTTAAAGTATTGGATATGAGGGTATAAATAAATATAAAAATATATAAATACCCATAAATTTATTTAGTATGAAATACACCTCCACCTTTCTCGTACGATATTATCAGTGATAAGGTGTATTTATCCTTTAATTGCAGTACTACTGTTGCAGGAGTCATATTGTACTTTCACTATTGCATAACTTAAATATCACAGCACGTTTTCAACATTTCGTTCGGAAAATAATAGTTATAAAGCTGACCTTAAAACTGGATTGTCGGATCACGAAATGGCGAGAAAGACAAATATTCGCTTTCCGCTCGATATTTGCTCTATGGTCAAAGTAGATTTTGGCGAATTCGTAGCAATTATTCATGAATGATAACGGTTTATCGACAATTGTAAAAAGTTCAGAGTAACAAATCATAAATACTATTCCAACAGCAAGAGACTCCATATTTCTAAACCGTAGTATGATACGGTAGTACCGTAGTTCTAGTCCGATTTCATTGAAATTTATAGGGATGGTAAGTGAACATATCACTCATATACAGTATCATATGATACCATATCAATTTCATCGAATTCCATTCACTACTTTAGCTACTGGATGTATTACGATATAGCAATAAGCTATAATGTTTCTCTAATTACTTAATGTATGTATATGTTGTTGAAATTATTGAATATTGTTATTCTAATGAATTCTCTTATATACCGAACTTCAACGGATAGAACATAAGGAAGATATCAATTCAATCTCATACTACCTTCCGACTTGTTCGAATCCTGGAAATTGGCAGTAAAAGTGTTGTATCGTTGACTTCCACGTGTTGTAGCTGAGCCAGGATAATAAACAACACGTTGCCTTGAGTAAACCTACCCTAACGGCGAGATCCGTCAACGCCTTCTGCTCCGAACATAAAACTTTAACGGTCGCAACGGGAACAGACCTCCGCTTCCACGGAGCAATGTTTGTTACTGCAGACTGTTTTCAATTTCCTTTAATCTCCTTCAAGTTGAAGGCTACCTTAAACATTCCTCTGTTTATTCTACACGGACAAGTACCTATATATTCTTGTTGTATTAAATTCAATTTCATTCTCAGACCGAACAATAAATCAAATGAGGAATTTGTTTATGTAGTAATCAGGAGAATATGCAAAGTGAAACTTTAACAGCCCCAATAAAATAAAGGGGAAAGTACGAAATATCGATCTTTGAAGTATCGACTAACATTTCTAATTCGTTCGAAGTCGTTCCCTTGATAATTGATTAAAATGTTCATTCAGGAATAAGGGAGACATTTAGCGAACGATACCGTTCAGGTGTTGCAGTGTTGTAGCAATTATATAATAACAAATTATTATATTTTAATGGTATTTAATAAGACGAAATCAGGAGAATAAAGGGATCAACTGGCTCAGAGAGGTTCTGTTACATCAGCCGTTTGTATGTGGGCACACTCAGCCTCTATAAAATGGGTTATCTTAATTAAATAACTCACTAAAAGGAAAAACCTGACAGTTGAGCGTGAGCTTTGCCAAATCATCTACATGTATAAGAAACTAATTATTTTTTCCGATTACCCCTACCTTGCCATTTCTGGAGTTATTACATACGAAGGGGTTATTTTAGAGCTACAAATTAGAAATTGTTCCAAGATTTCATGAAAAAGATGAGAGAATTTAGAATTTTGTATTCAGAAGATGTGATTTTGTTTTTTGGTTAATATGATAAGTTTAAGATTGTTTTTGGTGGTTTGTTTATCCATGGAGCATCGTGTTTTTTTGTTCTCCCCCCTCTCTCTCTCTCTCTCTCTCTCTATATATATATATATATATATATATATATATATATATATATATATATATATATATATATATATATATATATATATACACATTCAACTTTTAGGCATGGTATGAAGTAATTTAATAAATAATTATTAAAATTTCGTGTACATTGGTTATGCATATTTCAAAACTGTTATATATAACTCTATTCCGCAGTTATCGTTCTGTTGTCTAGCCAAGTTCAATGAGAAATAGCTTCTGGCTATTTAAGCTTATCTTCCTTCCACCTTGCTGCCTTAAGACGACCAAACTCAAAAAAACTCCTTCCGAGGCCAGATTCAACTTGAGAACAGACAAATCAACGCTTTGAAATTTATTTTTATGTCCTGCAAACCAATCTCCATATAGGATCTATGACGTGATGTAATTAAAATTCCTCTGGATAAAATTTTGAGAGGAATAAAAAAAAAACGACGTTTTATCAGCCTTTGAAATATAGGTATCCACTAAAATTCCTATATCGATTGACCCTTATGTACCAATAAAAGTGAAAAAGTACAAACCCCCTTCAGACATACTTAATCCAAGTTCTAAACCCGAGAGCGTACCCCGTGGTTTTCCTCTCTCCAGGTTACACGTAAGACCCAATAAAGCCTTCCACGCCGAGAGATCTCAACCCCTGATATCTCCAAAACCAGGTAACGCAGCTACCAGAGTTCCCATGGTATAACCCAGTGTTGCCGGCAAACCCTGTGTAATCTACATTGTGTTATGTTATCTACCTTATAAGATAAAGCCTAGGTTGCACAACCTGAACACTCCTCAACATGGCTGACTTTCACACGGCATTGGCAAATCCTCATAACACCCCGCGATAGTTTCAAAATCTACATTTGACGCGTCAAACAAGACGGTTCACTTAATTAAACTGGATTCATTCCAGAACGATATAAGGCAAAAAAAAAAAAAGAATAATAATAATTTCAATTTACTCAATCCACCGAATCTGGTTAAATAACTGATAACAAAAAAAGTTGAGTGATCTAATAAAATTTACATATTAAATAAGTCATTAATAAAAAAAAGTTTTAAAAAGTATCCACTACTTTTGAAAATACCTTCATTGATTAAAACATTAAGAATAAATTTAGTTGAATCTTGAAGAATGTAGTACAGTACAATACATTGTACAATGACTGCTCAATGAAATCAGTAATAATTTAAAGCGTTTTTAATTGGGGTAAAATAAATTATTTAGATATGAAAAAATCACGCTACTTCAACACCAGAATTCACTCAAAAATTTCACAAATTCTAAATGAAATAATTAAGTTAATTTGAAATATTATGTTGTTTATACTTAATTTTTTTTTAATACTTCCATATTTCCGATATCATATGTAAACTCATGTAAGCAATAATATTCAATTTATCAAGCCAAATTAATTTCACTCTCGAACTGAAAGAACAAAAGTTGATATAGTATGGTTAGTAACAAATATAAAAAACACTGTGGTTCCACAGCAATAATATTTAATATAGGTCAGTGACGAATTCATTATTTAATTTTTTTTTTAGTTACAGAAAGACAAATTAAAATAAGACAAAGACTTACTTGGAACATATATACTAAATTAAAACACAAGAACTGACTAGACGATACAACCAACTATCAGATCTTCTGGACTACAGATCCGCAATTAACTTACGAAACAAGCGACTGATCTACATCATACTGAGACCAATTCGGAAATCTTTGGAAACAGAACTTAATGGTTCGGCAAAACAAACACACATAAATAAAATACAAACAACAAAAAAAAAAAAAAAATTCCTCTAACAATTGTTATAGCACTTTGGTATATTCCAATTAACCATATACATGACGAATTAAACATCCCAACAGTAAAATTCTACATCAACGACAAACATCCAGATAATCATGCTGGGTGACCTTTTAAATTCAAATTAGAAAAAAATAGGTCCAGTTGTTTCTGAGAAAGTGCGCGGACTGCGGACGGACAAACAATTTTTTATTCGCTTTTCGAATTCTACCTATCCTGGAACGTCAAACCTCAAATTTTGAATTTTCTGTTCGATTGTGATCGATTTAAAATAATAAACCAAAAAATGGCCAAGAGACCTACTACTCCAATAATAACAAAATCAAAGAAAACCAATCTAATTAATAGCAAAAAATAAATAAATAAAATTGCTAGATGCACTGCCGCGCAGGTGCAAATTGCATGAAATTTTAAAAATTAATATAATAGACAAAAAAAAATTACATTTTATTTTATAACATTAAGTACTTTGGGATGGCGAAGAGGGTGGTGAGAGGAGGGGGGTAATCTGTAATTACAGCAATAACAATGCTTTCGTATATAATTGTTATATATTATTTCCTCTGATACGTGCATGCCTGTAATGTTTAAACCAAATAGAGCTAACAATGTAACAAATTGACTTTCTGTTGAGAGGAAGATGTGATCTCTGTTAAAATACAAATATATTTACGTAGTCCTCCAGCAAATAGAGCTCCGGAGAATCCATCCGTGGACCAGAATTCCGCTGTGCGCCCCCCTTCCTCTTTCCCTCCGCCTACCTTTCACACCACGTCCTGCTCAGTTAATTACGAAGGTGAGATATCGATCTATCGTTGCATATTCAGCGGGCAGCGGCCGGCAGTCCATCTGATAGCCCACCTCTATCTACCTCTTGTATAATTCCTTTGCTCCTGTTGTGGTGAAGGGAGCAACGCTCAACATCTGAATAACAAAAACAGTTCCCTCCGGTGATCCGTTCGTTCCATTCCGAAACCGTTTCTAAATCTAGATTGTGAAAATAAAATATTGCAAATGTAACGTATTATTTAGCTTATTTATTGATAAGTATTGGAAGAATAACGATCCACGTTCGATCTTGCGAAATCGGATTTTTGATAAAATGACATCCTATTTAAAACATCTAAATTACCTATTTCCATTAGAAACCCGTAGATACATGCTTGATTCCTTAATATTTTCTCACTTTGACTACTGTTTTGCGTTGTACGGAGGCGTCTCTTGGAATTACGAGGTAAAAGTCAGACGTTTGATGAACTGCTTCGTAAGATGCATATACGGGATCCCGAAAGAGAAACGCCTGTCTCCCGTTTTTATCCTCCCATTAGTCGTAGAGATTCCCGAGCTCCTTAAATTCAAATCGTCAGTTCATTCCCGCAATACTCGTCACCGGTCTTCAAATTTATATACAATGGCCCACCGAACTGCTGCTTTCGACAGATATTTAATCATTCATTCCTCGTCCCTATGGAATTCTACATCTCTTCCGTCACTCCAATACTCTACCCACCTTCAAATCCTGCCTATTTAATCACTTCCTATCTACCCAGTTCCCGAACAAATTGTAAATAGCTTTTGCTGTAAATATGTATATAAATTACTAGTTTATATATTTGCTTTTAAGTATTATTTTGTTTAATTCAGAAAGTCAAAAGTTAGCTTATATGTTTGTAATAATTCTATTTATTTATGCCTCCCTTCCTTTCCTTTCGGCTTCACGGGATTTTGCAGGGATGGCATATCACACACGTGCATGCCATTCCTGCTATTAAACCACAAATTAATTTTATTTTTCAAATCTCTTCTTTTTTCATTATTTTCACCATATTAGCCTGGCGTCCTTCCATTAGCAGGTCCTCTTCTCTTCCCAGATTAAAGTGGGAAAATCCCAGAGCAGCTTTCCACCCGTACACAAAATCTTTGTAATACGGGTAGTTCTGCTCCGTCACTAACTCGGGAAATTCATCCTCCGTGAGGTCATAGACTCCAATTTTTCTTATCATTTCGGGCCTAAGTCCATCAAAGGCGGTGCAGTTGACGATAATATGTTCAGCCGTCTCCGGTACTCCGCAAGTGGGGCATAGGGGATCTATGTCTTTTCCGAAACAAAGTAATAATTCTATTTGTTTATTTTATTATTCTTTTTATAAAACTCTGTGGCGCTAGAGCCCACAATTGTATTATTCTAACGGCACTTGTCAAAGAATAAATAAACCATATTAATAATATGTATAACTTCTAATTAACGTTTTTACTATAAAATCATCCAAAACCCAATATATTTTAACAATGTCTTTTTCAGTAGATCTCAAACTGTATTTAGCTTTACACCCTTATCAAACTACAAAATTTTGTCCACAGGCTTGTCAGATTAAAACATTCTGAGCATCATTTTCGGGCAAAAAAAAAAATCGGAACTTCCTGAAGTGGTGATAAAATGGAATCTATACCCATTTTGATTTGCCGAATACGTATATACAGGGCGTCCTCCGTTCATCAGTTTGCCAAAATCTGGGAGGTGATTTCAGACAAAATTTCCGAACGGAAAAGAAGTTAAGACCAATTTTGTGTTTTTTAAAGGTGGTCAGGGTTTTTATCAAATAAGAAGGAATTGCTCAAAAACTGTTCAATATAATAAAATTCTAAGTATGCCATCGCAAAGTAGAGAAATATTCAAGAAAACAGTAATTGAATTTCCTACAGTCAATATTAAAAAAGAACTTTCAGGAGATCTAATACGACCGCTGTACCAATATAAGTACCAATCCATGAACAATATATCTCTGTATTTTCGATTCTTAGTCAACAATACTGAAATGGGGTGCTTACAATTTAATTATCTTGAATAGTTTTTGAGAAATTCCTTCTTAAAGACACAAAATTGGTCTTAACTCATTTTCTATTCGGAATCAGGCCACGCATCAAATGAACTTTTTTATAGGAAATTATGTCTAGGATCAATCCACACAGTGTGACCATTGCGAACTGAGGCACCCTCTATATTAATCATTTAGTTTATTGTTTTTTAGAAAGATATAAGAATAATTTTAAATAAAACGCAACAAAAGTATTTATGGACCAAGGATAAGTATTTCGAATAATTTTTTTTTTCTCTTTTGCAACTCTGTAAGGGGCAACGAACCAAAGGTCGGCAAGAAGACATATAAGGGAACTTGTTGCAATCCCAATTGTGCAACGCATGCAACTAAATCCCGATCGAATAGGTGTCATTCATTTTTTTTTTTAAGTTACAGCTCAATAGAAGTATATCATATATTCGTATCTTTTATCGGATCACTTTCGCAAAAATAATACAATAACTATATTAGAGATGGGTATATAGTTGCCTTTAGTAATTGTAGGCATAAAAAATGGTCACAATGAGCATTCAAAAAATTATTTTTATTGAGTTGTTGGGTAGGAGCATCGGCAAACTCATCAAATATAGTTTTGTGACTGCACATCTTGACTATTGTTAAACCTTATAACAAAATTTAGTAGCTTCATCATTATAATTTAATATGAAAATAAATTGTGATTTTTTAACTATTTGGATGAAACAAAATGGTCAGGATTTACAAGAAATTTCTTCTTGTCTCCCAAAAGAAAGCCCTGAGGATGAGCCACATGTCCGGGTCAAAACTTCGGCTAACCTAATACACATTCTTAACTGTAACTGTGACAATTTTGTTTCATCCTTATAATTGATCAGTCGATTAATTACCTATCTCTAAAGTTTAAATATTCGGCTGAGAATGCACATTATACATATATATTACTCGGATTACTGGGAAAACATAGGAGCTTAAGATTTAAACCCTGCATCCTCTGAATCCGCTAGTTTTATTTATAAATTAATTTTAATTATATAGCATCAATTATCATCTAATAAATGAATTATTTTTTAACATTTTTTATTGACATAATGATTTAAAATGAAAAATGAATACATACTTATAAGATATAAGAAGAAGATACTTATTATATGCTTCAAGACCCATCAACAGAGTTTTTCTTAACAAAATACATTATATATATATATAATAATTATTTTTCACTAATTACTTATTAGGGGTTTAACGGTCATGTCGTTTTTAACATTAGGTTCGGCAACAGTATTAGTAAAGCCTATCGGTAGTGGTTCGATTTATTCTAAAGGGTTAATAAAACACGGATTTTTTTTTTCTGATATATCGATAAAATATTGGTAAGGATAATGAATATAACCGGTAGTGTAGGAGAGCAAGGTACACAGTAGCTAATACAGAGAGCAGTGATAAGATAAATTAAAAAACCGATGGATGCTTGACGGGGAAATTAATTTATAGGCCATTGGTTCCTCTCCATAAGCCTTGTAACATAAAAATAAATATATATATATATATATATATATATATATATATATATATATATATATATATATATATATATATATATAACATAAAACTAATTAAAGGAAATGGACTAAACATACAATATCAGAGACCGATTTGGTAGAAACTAAAACCACCCGCATGGCGTCAGTTTGCTTCCCCTATTTGAGGAAGTCGACCAATTTGTCTCTCTTACACCATGATGGACATCATCATCAAAAGATGGTGGTCAGAGGTTAATCATAACTGACAATTATAACGTTCTGTTCTATCAGTGTGTGGGCTTATTGTAGTCGTTATAACATAAACCAAAAGAGAATCGCATTTCATAATTCCTTATTACGAAAATGTGGGGAGGGAGTAGCTCAGTACAGTGCTCCTATGCTCCAGCTCTAGGGTTCATCAGACTGAGTAAGGTTTTATTCTCTTATATCAGCTTAAGTGAGTAATCGTAATTAAATAATTCATAATTAGAAAAAAATCGGCGTATGAGCATGATCTCGAACAAATCACCACTTTTCACAACAATGGACCAAGAAATAGTAGTTCCTTACTAAGAGCTTTTTATATCTGAAAAACGTAACACTGGGCACTCACTTCTCTCGCTTCAAGCAAATTTTACATCTTCACTCTTTCGTTAGTCGTGATATTTAATAAATTAAAGGTGTGAATTGACTGATTAAGTTTAATGACTAGGATTCCACCTGGACAAACGTCTAACTTGGAATCCTCATATTAGACTGAAACGACAAGAAACCGCTAGACGTTTCCGATTACTTCAGCACTTACTAGACAAACGCCCTAAACTTCCAATTAAATACAAAAGACTCATATACATGACTATAATAAGGCTTATTTGGACTTACGGAGCTATGGGGCTCCACTAACCCATCGAATTCCCCTCATATCCAATCCTTACAATCCAAAATCCTTCGTAAAATCCTCAATACTTTGTTACAAATAAAACCATCCATAATGACCTCAATGTTTCTTTTGTTTCAGATCTGGCCTAATGCAGACACCTATCCTTCCATAGTAAACTTCAGAATCATCCCAATCCTCTCGTTTCTAAACTTGCTTCTTCTTCAATTCCTGATAACCCTCCGAGGCGTCTGAAAAGAAGATGTCCTCATGATCTCCTAATGTAGACATATCATTAGAGTGCTACCATTGGGTAGTTACTCAGCAAGTGTTTTCACGTCATTATATCCATATGTTCAAATTTACTAAATGTATTTCTTTTATACAGTTGTAAATATCATTAAGAAAAAAAAAAAATTCTTTTCCGTTCGGAATCGGTCCATGCATCAAATGAACTTTTTTGTTGAAAATTTTGTCTGAAATCACTCGCCAGAGTTCGACCATTAAGGACTGAGGCACCCTGTATAACCTCGTTATTTTGACAAGTTAAATTAACTAAAGAAGTCATTATAACCTACAGAATGTCTTCGTTACGACATGGATGTGCACGACGAGCTATCAAATGATTACATGCTCAGAAACCACTTTATTTTCCGGCACACCTAATATTTCTATTGGGGGAGGATCGCCTCCTCAAAACTCTCCCCCATCTGTGATGCTGCCATATAAAATTATTGTTAATTTTGCAAAATTATTTGTACATTAAAAGATAACAAGATTACCTTTCAAGCATATGTTGTAAATAATTTTGTTAATATTTATTGTTAATGTTAAATCGAAAAAATAAATTATGGGACAATCTAAAAGATCGGAATCTATCACTGATATCCTCCAAGACTTAGCACCCAGACCGATTTACCGATTGGTACCGTTGGATATCCCTTCAATAAGATATATGAATTTTGATACGCGCCTCCAACAATTCTACAAAAGACGCAGACACTCCATAAATCCCCGGAGTCCTCAGGTTTCCCGGACCGGCTGGGACAGGTCGGGACCGCCCTGGAGGCCCCTTATAGCTGCCTCTAGATGTTGGACCAGTTCCAGGAGTCCCCGCTGTAAATAGTGAGCGGGGAGACTTGCCAGTGCGGTTCCTTGACCAGCGGTACTTATAGCCTCACTCCCGCTATGTCTGTATCATTTCCATCTGCCAGAGTTATAATGATGGATTTCCAGGATAGAAGTTTCTCTTGAAATTACATATTATATATCAAGAAAGCATTTCCTTTACTTCGAAAACAACTTAATACTATACCAATTTTACTAAACTCCATCGACTACTCCCTCTTAAAATAACGTATTTTCCTGGATACAACCATATCTCTAAAACCATGTGTTCAGTTATTCTTATAGTAGAGAATTCAATTAAATATAAAAATTCAACTTCGTAAAAATTTCCTCTTCGTCTACATATTTTTTTAAAGGATGGTGATGGTCCGGGGTGGCGGTCATAAATAGGCTAAATAGTGGCAAAACTATTTTTATTAAAAGCCAACGTTTCGACCCGACTTTGCAGGTTTTCTTCAGGGAGGTGTGTTCAGCTAGGAGTTTCACTCAAAAATCAGTTTTAAGTGAAACACCTCCCTGAAGAAGACTTGCAAAGTCGGGTAGAAACGTTGGCTTTTAATAAAATAGATTTGCCACTATTTAGCATATTTATGACCGCATCTCCTTCCTGTATAATGCAACGGTCAACTATTAAATATTCAACATATTTTTTTTATGTTATATGTAACGATATTTACAACTGTATTAGAAATAAAAATACATTCAGTAAATGTGAACACAAGAATATAATAACATGAAACCACTTGTTGAGAAACTACCCATTGGTAGCATTCTAAAAATGTATTTACAACAGGAGATCACTCGGCCATGTTCTTTTCAGATGCCTCGGAGGATTATCAGGAATCGAAGAGGAAGCAAGATTAGAAACCAGAGGCTTTGGATGGTTCTGAAGTTATGGAAGGATAGGTATCTGGATTGGGCCAGGTCAGAAGCATAAGAAACATTAAAGTCTTTATGGATGATTTTATTTGCGACAAAGTAAGGATCAATGAGGATTTTACGAAGGATTGGATACGAGAGGAATTCGATGGCTTAGTGGATCCCCAAAGCTCAACTCCGTAAGTCAAAATAGGTCTTAATGTAGTCATGCATATGAGTTTTTTGTAATTGCCAAGTTGTAGGAAATGTCGAGCAGTTTCTTGTCGTTTCAGTCTGGTATGAGGATTCCAAGTTACACGTTTGTCCAGGTCGAGTCCTAGGTATCGGATTGGTTCAACAGGGATATTATTAAAGGTTACTGTAGGACGGGAAGTCATAGGTTTACGGCTAAGGGTAAAGGTAATTTGATGGGATTTCTTGGAATTTGGAAGGTTTGTGATGTGGGATTGATGAGTTTGGGATGCAATAGTTGGAACGGTATGAGCTGATAGGATACATGTGTCATCGGCATAGGTTGTAATAAGGGTGTTTGGATGGACTGAGATGTCAATTTAAGATTTTAATTTTAATGATGGATTATTTTTGGTAATGAATACGACCCTACTAAGTCATAGATAATAGAAATAATTACCAGCCTTCTGTCAATCAGTAAAATAATTCTAATTATATCTACACTATAAAATGTCTTCACATTTTTTAGTCATCGCTAAGGTATAACAAGGATCAATACTGACTCCCATGTTAATCAAGGTATACAGGAAAATTACGATTAACTCAGGATTTCACAATTTGACGAATTTTTATTACTTACAAAGGTTACAGGACTGATACGCATAAGGCAAGAATGAAAAAAATAATGAGTGTGATCAATAAACTACATTTACCAGCTCAGAAGTTTATATAAGCGAAAAACAAGTTTTTGCAACAAGTGGATTACCTTGGAGTTAAGCTCAAAAGAAAGATGGCTATAGGCCATATTTAAACGAAACGAGGAACACAAACAAACAACTAAAACCGCTATATTTTTATTTATTTTTTAAAATTTAAATATTCATGACTGAGGAGAATAAACAGTAACTTATTTGGAAGACTCGCATACGATTCTTCGACACTAATTTATAACAAAAATCAGCATAAACATATGTATATAGTTTAAGATATAAAATAATACATTCTTACATCCAGCCTAAGCAAAAATATCGATTCAGAATTTTGTAAATTGATTTTAGACTATCATATGACATTTTAGAGATTAAAACAAGATTGTCACACAGGATAACGGTAAGTTTGAATTATCCAGCATTAAAAGTCGATTAAAAAAAAGGATATAATGAAACCTTGTGTCAGCGCCACGTCACGTGTGACCATGGGTAAAAATGTGCCCACTTGTCATAACCTATAACCGCATTTCGTAGTGTGGAATGAAAACTTCTTTAAGCGCGTTTTGCACTTTTTTTTCTGTGGAGAGTGAATTTAATTGATCCGTCAGATCTCCGATGTGTAACGCTCGGGTAAAGTCAGCAGGAGTCGACTAATTGCAGTGTTTTTGCATATGTATTGAAATATTTCAAAAAACTAAAAATCGGACTGCATACTGTAAGCAAAAGAATTGTTCAGCATTTCGTCCTCTCTTTAATGGGCTATTATTTAACTTATACTTTGTATTATTAACCTCCCCTTGTTCATATTTTCACTTATATCATGTAGACTAAAGCACATTCCTTGTTTTTTTTTTTTTTTTATAATGTTATTTTATTTATTGCATTGCCTATTTATATAATGATTTTTCAGTCAACTTATATTGTTTCTTTTTAAAGTTTTTTTTTTAAAGAACGAAATCTACAGAGTAAAGGAAATAACACTGGAAGATAGACTCCTGGGGTTGTGTAGGATCGCAGGGGTGAGTGCACCAGAGCAATTGCAACACTACGTGGGCTTTGTAACATTCTGCAGAACTGTGACCAACCAGGAATGGCCGCTAGCTGGCGTTGCTATCGCACAAATCGTTCACGCTTCTTATTTATAATGAATACAATTTAATCATAAAAAGCATATCTGAGAGATAAATACAGTAGTGATAGCCAAATAATACATTAGTTTAGGTTCCGGCTTTCAGGAGAGATGGATTCTAAGGAATGAGGTATCAAACGTACGTAAGAGAATTTCATTGAGAAGTGACGAATGTCAATTTACAAAATATTAATTCTACTAAGTAATTTCAAAAACTAGCAGATTTTAGAACTCGATATTATTCTATTGGATCGATTCAAAATTGTATTTTAAAGATTTCACGCGGACATCAACAACCACTCCTTGAAACTACACTGTAACTTAAAGAAACCGTTTTGGAGATAAGTAATAATCTTTAACGAAAGCATCACACTGAGACTGTTAAAAGCATTGAATTATATTTAAGATATTAATTAAATTTAGAGATAAGGGTGTATTACATTCTTATCAATACAAGGTCACAAATATCCTAAATAATCTATATTATAAGGCAGTATAGATCCATTTTTCGTATTTTAGAGCCGATATATCTTGATGAATGAGATATCAATCAAAATCTGTGGATATAGTGCCTCTGCTCAGCCTCCACTTGTCCATAATACCATTGTGCCATGTGGCTTAGCGAGAGGCGCTGGGACCTTCCCAGTCCTGCTTTTCCTCCACCGGTGGCTTGACTCGCAGTTCCTGAGTGAATGAATATTTTATAAAAGTATGCCAGTATTTAAGTTGTTATTTTGATTAGTTTAGTTTTGTTTTCGTTTATATACATTTATCTCTAGTAGTATTATTATTATGCTTGTTTAATTAATTTTTATTTATTACGAATACCCTTATGTGTGACAAAATGTAATATAACTCAATATAGAAATGTGAAAAAAAATATATTTTTCAATACCCTACAAGTTATCCCGCGACAAATAAAATATAACGAATCAACATTATCGAACGAAACTAGCCAAAATATATTAATATGTTATGACTCCATCTTAGTTAAATATACAATATTATATAAAATATTATATACATATTTCGATGTTGTTAAATATAGAAGCGTGTTGTAGAATAAGATGGGTGTTACGTTACACCTTTAAGACGAGACCTTGAAGATTAGATTGAAGACCAAACTGTTTTGGACAGCAACTATTGCCAGTTGGCGTCAACTAGGGCTATACAGGTAGGACCAGCTCACCTCTATCTTGTCAACTTAAATATTTATATCCAGCGCTGTATTAACACAGAGTCCTGCTGTATTTATATATTGATATCAAGGTTATTTATATTATATTTTTAATTAAATGTTATATTGACTCTCACATCAGATAGGCATCCTTTTCCTTTATTCGTACAATATAATAATATTAAGATAGTCTATTCAACACACGATCTGTAAGGTTCCATTCTTCAACGTGACAATTACAGTAAAAACGAAACGGGAAATCTATTGCGAAACATGTGGACAGTTTTTTTTGTTTTTTTTTAAACTTGTATAATTGGATTCAAACGGGTAAAAAACGAAATTGCTAACGCGAGCAACCAAGAGAATACTTTTTACAACTAAAAAAGCCAGATTTGTTTTTATCATTCCGTGTTTTTCACCTATAATTCCTAAACAGTGCATTGAAGCGAAAAACGTATTCTTTAAGAAATTAAAGAACCTTAAATTTTTCCACGTTTCAACGAACTCTGATTTTTACCAAATTGTTGGTACTCATTTTCAGTAGAAACGGGATTTGACGTTTTGCAATTTCTATACGTTTTTTCTGTTAGAGGAATCATTTCCAAGCTGCAAGGAATTCTTATAACTCTTCCCGAAAGAATTATGGGAATATCTCGAAAACGTTTTCCTAATTTATTCAATGGCACTTATTAAAGTTGTAAGAATTTAAAGATCGAAATTTGATTTGAGTTTCTTCAACTCACCATAAAATTCCTTTCATCAAAATCCATCACTCCTGAAATCGAAAAAGGAGAGTACTCATGCACTTGTAAATGCTCAATGTGCTAAAGTGTTACTACTTATAGCAAGATTATGCTTGTACTATAAAAAAAAAGTTTGTGAGTTCTTAAGTGATCTACTAACGTTTTTATTTGTTTTCCCTCAGTCCAAAAATTCGTGACCCCGTCGAAATTTGCCCCTCTCAAAAATTCAAAAACCTGTCAAAATATGCGCCCCTCAAAAACTTTTATGGCACAACTTGCGCCACGAAACCCCCTTCTAGGCATCTCTGCTTTACAGGACTCTAGACTGCGTTAAAATTAAGAGTGCTAGCTGATGGCCACATTTCGTAAATCATTTTCTCGACTTTACACATTTAAGAGGTTTACAATACTTAGCACTCACTGGTTGTATGAATATCCCCACTATCGTATTATATTTGATATCGGATTTAAGCACAAAATGCCGAGGAATGTAAAGGGGTACAAACAATATCTATGTTAATGCTTGCCAAAATGTTTCTGTTGATCCCTCCCCCCAGGCACTTAGCGGTATACTTAGTGTTGGGGTTCACCCCCTCTTAATGGGGTAGCCTAAACATCCAGGGGTGTCTGGTATGCAGTTAGGGGGCCACTGTTGAACCCCAACGTCCCCCATACATTATATGTTTAAAATACTTCAGGTAGTCTAAATGAACACAGTAATTACTGACAGTTCATTTTTTTTTTCAATTTTAATGTATTTACGGGTGATAAATATTCAGGACGGAATCATTATAAAGTTTTTTTATAAACTCAAATATGTGGATCATCATCAGGGGATGTTTCGAGCACTGAAGATAATCAAGTACTGACTAACTTCCTTCAATAATTCTTAAAGTATTTAATATCGTCGATTTATTGCAAAATACCTTGGAACCCCTTTTTATCAAATTATTAAAATTCAACGAAAACTTGGAGAATGACTTCAGCTAATCGTAACTTAAATATATTGTGGCTTATTGTCATTTAAATATAGACATATAGATATTTAATTGAATATCCATTACTAAAAAATATGTAATACATCGTCGGACATTATCTAATCCGAAAGAAAAAACTCTGGAATGCATTTAATTTAATATCGATGATCATAAAACTTTGTTATAAAAAGATAAATGACAAAGATGACTTGTTTAAATGAAGAACCATCGATGACGTCATATCTTGACATTCCTACATACCTCTTAAGGTTTTATGGGTAACGGTTTAGAAATTAAAGTGAAAGAGAACTCTTACGAAAGGCGACATTTTGTACATAGATTAATTAGATGTTCATGAGAACATGAAAAATCTTGATTAAAACTACTTGTCCACATAGTTGACACTCCCTTCCATGTAGCCATTAAAATCCTCCATAATGACCTTAATATACCATTTGTTCTAGAAACCTAATTCCAGAAAACTTCGCCAGAACTTTATCTATAAACCAGTATATAGTACCATAATCCATTTCTAGCTCATCCCATCCCTTCAATCCTCTCCCCAAAAGTTAAAACGGCAGAAGCACCGCGATTTGAAAATATGTATAATGGAGCACCGACAATGGGTAAATTATTCACCCAAGTCATGTCCACAACCTCCATTGGCTCCATTTCCAGTGAAGAGTTTGAGAGAAATACTGGAATCTTATTGGTTCGGAGTTATCATGGATGACTGTGAACAATTTATAAACCAATATCTGTGCTGACGTAGTTTATTTTACTTTTTAAGTTCATTTTCACTTGGAATCCTCATACTAGACTGAAACGACAAGAAACTGCTCGATGTTTCCTACTACTTCAGCACTTACTAGACAAACGATCTGAACTTCCAATTACTTACAAAAGACTCATATACATGACCATAATAAGACCTATTTGGACCTACGGAGTTGAGCTATGGGATTCAACTAAACCATCGAATTCATCTCGTATTATTACAATCCAAAATCCTTCGTAAAATCCTCAATGCTCCTTAACTTGTCACAAATAAAATAATCCATAAAGACATTAATGTTCCTTATGTTTCTGATCTGACCCAATCCAGATACCTATCCTTCCATAATAAACTTCATAATTATTCGAATCTTCTTGTTTCTAACCTTGCTTCCTCTTAGATAATACTCCTGATAATCCTCCGAGGCATCTGAAAAGAAGATCTACTTATATAGACATATCATTAGAGTGCTACCAGTTGGTTGTTTCTCAACAAGCGTTTTTATATGATTATACTCCTGTGTAATCATATAAAATACATTTACTTGATGTATTTATATTAATACAGTTGTAAATGTCATAAATAAAAAAAAATTCATTTTTTTTCTTTTTGCTATTTTATTTTGTTTTTATTTAATAAATCTATTCATATTTTTACTAAATATAACGTGAATGTAATATTTTTCAATAAAAAAGGTTAAAAAAAATATTTGTGTACAGATATAAATCGATCCGAATCATTCATTACCATTAAGTATTTGATAAAGTATCATTGACTATTAGGTGTTTTGTAACGTTAGTATTTAATATTCCCAAGTAAATATTTAATTTTTTAATCAAAATAATTCATTTTCATTCACTTTTAAAAAATCATTGATGGTAACGTGGTAAATATTGGTATTATGAATGGAAGAGAAGATAAACGGGAATGTTATTTATATACAAGGGCGGGAGTATTGGAGGTTAATGTCAAAGGGTCCTGTGCCTAGGTCAGGGATCCCTTTGATAAACTGTCCTATCCTATCAACTTTATAACCACCTCCATCTATCATAACTATGTTTATTTTATCATTAATAATAATTATATTAAAAAAACTTAAATAAAATCGTATAATTATATATTTAAAAAATCGATTAATTATTATAATAAAAATAATCTACCGAATAAGGTGGATTTAGCATCCTATTTCATATTCATATCATATTTCTATTGAGTACATAATTCAAGGTCAATGATTAGTCCAAGAGAATAAAATCTATGGTTATTGAAATACAAGCTTTTTACATTTGCGCATGTATAACAATTTAATGAAATAAGAAACTAGATTATACTTAGCGAGCACTTTTCGAAATAACAATAATATAAGTTTGGGAATGTGTAAACGAAAGTAGTAGATAGAATTGGAATGAATCTATCTAGACATCAACCCGCACAACACATACACATTTCGTAATTTTTGGATACTTTGTTTTTAACTGTCATAGACTTATCCAAGAATAAGGTGCACATTATATGAAAAGTATATCTATATTTTTCATTTGAGTGATAGCAGCATCCACAAAACGTTTAAATATTAATAAAAAATAAAAGACATAAATAAATAAATTACATTTTTTTGTTTTTACCCGTTGGCAAAGTTCTGGAGGAGAATTACTATTTTTTATTACAATTTACTATAAGTGGGAAGCCGGAGTAGCTCAGTGAGTAAAAGACTACGTTCCTATTCTTTTGGTTCAGAATACGAATCCGACTGTCAGGTGATTTATTTATTCGATCACTCTAGGATTGGAACACACTCCTGGAGTACAATCACCCTCAATAAAGTAAATATATTATATCAATTAATAATAATAATTAATTCAATGAAAAATCTGGCTGTTGAGCTTGGTCTCGATCATATCCCCTCATCACTGGACAATCATTGACCAATAAAAGCATCTCCGAAACGTCCAAATAGTAATTTAAAAAAAAAATACAATAAATAATGTTTTTTATTTATGTATTTTTTTTTTTAAATCTGACCTTTGAGTCCGTGAAGTAGAAATGTAATGAAGAGAAGTTAAGAATTTAAACTAATAAAAAAAGTAAATTGATGTATTTTAGAAAAAAATCAAATATAGAAACCTGATGAAGTATTTTTTGTTTTTATCTTTAAAACGTGAATATATTTTTTAAATGTGAATATTTTTTTAACGAAAGATCGTAAGTGGTTAAAGAGCCTCCTTCCTCCACACAAAAAAGCTAAAAAGAAAAAAATAATAACCTCGAAAAATGGCTATATTTTGACTTTTAGATACAACACCTATGATTTCAAAATAAGTAAAAATTAATACAATCAAATAAGTAAATTGAATTAAATCACTTTTTAGGGATGTTTAAAAAGCATTCGTAGACCAACATTGTTTAATTTGTACTCAGAGGGTAAATAAATGCTGAATTAGTAACGTGGCCAGCCTATTCTATATAGCGACTTAATATTCTCTTTATGAAGACTGAACCATTGTGGCACGGGTTAATATCCGTTAATCAGTAACATTGATCGATTGCGGATTTCAAAGGAATCGATTGTTTGATTGTCACCTTTGTCTATGGAACTATGACATCAATAGTTCTGCCCCTATCGGAGAAGTTAATCTGTTTACTTCAATGGCCGCTCGCCGATATGGGAGTCCGCATTGAATGCGGTATTCTCTTTACGGGTTATCTCTTGTAGTCAGTGAACTTAGAACGATTCAAGTGTAACGTAATTATAATTAACAGTACACAGCTTAGTCAAGGACATTATCTATGTAATAATAACAAAATGGCTAAGATTCGATGCCGGTACCAACAATCGCTGTCTGGATATATCGATCCATTGACCGTTGTTCAAATCCATCCCCAATATATAATGCTAACACAATCCTCCCACCTTCGCTTCAGTCTATCTTCGGACACTTACCAGTTGGCACAACGCATATTTACTTTTTAGGGATTTTATTTACATTTAATTCCCTGCAATTTAAACACCTCAATTGTATTCATTGGGCACTGTTAAGCGATTTCAAGATCGTGATTTAACATTCTCTAGCGACAATAGTTCGAATCCGGCTATGGCGGGTTGAAATTCACGAGTCTCAACCATCCTACTCTGGTTAGAATAGGTTTGGTCACCTCTAGAACAATTCTCCTCCATATGTCAGGTAACAGCGAGGTAGAGGATTATTACAAAAAAGAAATCATGCGATTTGGCTTTACGGTAACTGCCTGAATTCTTCATTTTCATAAACCTCAAATTGCTCATCCAATAATGTAACTGGCCGCGTTTCGCATCCATAAAGAATCGCAGGAAGGATAATAGTTTTAAGTTTCAGGATAAGTAATATTGATAGAAAAATTACGAGTTACTTCAAATTCATTTTTTCTAGCTGACATAGACACTCAATACCTAAACTCAATATGTTCAAACCTTTAGCGAATCTACGTGGAAAGAGGCTTTCGGGGGGAAGCTCATCAAAATGGTCAAATTTTTTTTTTTTTTATGTGAGTAATCCAAAATAAATAGTTAAACAATTACAATACATCGTCAAATTATAGTTGAAACACATATCAAAATACACGATTTTGAGAAAACGAAATTTTTTTTCCTTTTAACTTCTTTGGTATAAGGATCATTAAATCAAATTAAGTTACATCAATGGCTTTTTTATTTTGTTGATTACTACTAATCAGTCTAGTCTCTTGTGTACTTAAATAAAGCTGAAAATCCAAAAACGTTGACTTGTGTGGTTGGTGTGTTTCACTTGTAACCTCCACGATATCCTCTTTTTAAATTATAACGGATATAAAGTTACTAAATTTCAGCCCGTGTCAAGTAAAAAATGTTTAAATATTCATCTCTAAAATCATTCCTGTGATTTCGTTTTATTTTTTTTTCTTCTTTAAGTCTATGAGATTCAGTTAAATATAATTTCATATAGATATTTCTAAATAAAATTTTATAAAATCTATGAAAAAAAATTATTTTAACCCTTTTACACTTTATTAGTGTTTTAATTCATTTTAAAAATCTCGACGGCGTTTCAGACAATTTTGGCAAAATGAATTAAAGCACTAATAAAATAATTGTTTTTCCTTGATATTATAAACTTTATACAGTAATATGTACCCTTAGAAAAATTTGAAGATTTAATGAAAAAAATATATGTTTCTTTTCTTTTTCTTCCAGTATAAAGAGGAAAAAATAGCTCCCGAAATTAAAGCCTGGATCTGTTGCTAGTTCAAACGTATTCCCTTCTGTAATAGGGAAATAGTCGCCGTTTTTACAAATAACCAATTTTTTTTTTTGTTTTGTCCCTATTTATTCCGAGCTCCAGTTCTTTACAGCCTTTGATCAACGTTATTGTATTTATTTTTATAGTTTCTGTGTCTTCGCCTAACAGTACCAAAAAATCAGTATACCTCAGCTTGGATATTGTTCCTCTCAGATTCAAATATACACTACCACATTGTGTAGGTACTTGAAATAAATGCAGAAAAGTATATCGTAATTAAGAAAGCATGAATGAAATCCTTATGAACGGATAAGATAGCTACGCCAGTAGATGCCCTGTACAAGATATATACACAGACAGACAGAGAGGCTGGAATGAGAGGTGAGGTACAGAGTGGGTTTACAGTTAGTCGAGACAGTTATAGTGTGGAGCACCGTTGTGTTCCTTACAGCATCTGCACTCTGTCTATTGCTTTCTGCAGGGGCCCTCATTATATTATGGGGTACAATGGGGGCGGGGTGGGTGATGTATCGGCTACGGGGCTATCTATGGCTGTCAAAATAGTAACTTATAGTCTATTGACTTCTTGAAACCGATTAGTTAAAAATAGACTAATTAATTAAATTAAACCTGATAAGAGTTACATTGTTATCACACGGATAACTATAATACATATAAAACTAAGGAAGCTGTCGATTAAAAAATTAGGTTAAAATAAATAGACCTTTTATAATGATTAGAAAGGATTAATACTCTTAATAAAATAAAATAAAACAATGTTACAAATAATATGTAGTTAAATATGTAACAATAAGAGGAATAGAGTAAGTATGTTATGAGCGATAGAAAATAAAGAGGTAGTTTGTTATTTAAGATTTTTATTGCCAACGTTTCTTCCCAACACTAAAGGTGTTCATTTGTCGGTAAGATGTCCTGATGATGATCCAAAAGCTTGGGTTGAAACGTTGGAAATAAAAATCTTAAAAAACTGATTGCACTCGACTATCTATCTATCACCCATAACAATCGACTAATTTCCTTGATAGTGAATATGTAACATTTTTAAGATGTGTCGTTACTGTATACAACAATACAAAACGTCCATTTTATTCGTCGTATTGTAATGAAGACAATTACATTAACAGTTCATGTAATTTAGCATAGTCTAACCGTCAAAATTCTTAAGTTGACTCATCCAGTCCGAATATTCTACGCAATATTTTATTTCCAAAAACCTTTAGACGTTGCTCATTCCTTAATGTAAGTGGCCACGTTTGGCATCCATAAAGAGCCTTAAGATAATGGTTTTGTAAATTCTAATTTTAAAGTTTCGGTATAGAAGGACCGAAATAAGTATTTTTTTTCATTTCCCGTCTTAAACCTAACCTTAATGTCTTCAGCAATTTCGTTTCTTCTAGTCCTCGAAGATCCTAGATACCTAAACTTTTCTGCCTGTTATAATTTATTCTCTTCTATATGTATATCACAGATATTGTTGCCGTTTTTGCATATAACCATATATTTTGTCAAATTCTTATTTATTTCAAGTCCCAATTCTTTATCGGTTATTAATATAGAGTAAGCATATCGAATATGTAAGTATTATGCTTTTATAATTGTGGGTAAATGGTTGACTGTCGTAAATAATGAATGGAAGAATAGTTGGGCTGATGAGTCAAATAAGAAAGCAAAAATAAAAGATAATATTTATTTTGACTTGCCGACTTTTCGACCTGAAGTTCAGGCGTTCATCAGGGCTGTCTTCAAAAAGGTTGATGGAGAAAATGATTATTTTGATGATTTTATTTCATTTATTTGATTTGCTCCATCAACCTTTTTGGAGACAGCCCTGATGAAGGCCTAAACTTCTGGTCGAAACACTTGCAAATGTCAAAATAAATATTATCTTTTATTTTTGCCTTCTTATTTGACTGATCACCGAAACTATTCTTCTCTTTATTATGCTTTTATATGTTAAAATTTTTCTTTTTAATTATTATCACACGATGAAAGAAAAACACAAATTGGTGCCTATCATTCGAATATTAACAAATAAATGTGCCCACAAGTTGAAAAATGTTGGAGACACTTGCATTATTGTATATACAACGAAGTATTGTTCGAATACTGTGTAAAATATATATAAATAAAAACATTGGAAACGTGTTAATAAATAGAAGAAAACCAACTTGTATAATAGAATACAACCAAATACTCTTCCTGTAAAGGGGAGCCCCTCCGATAAAGCAGGAGTCCGTGAAACGATCCCCTCCAATACAAACAGGAGAGAACCTGAGAGCAAACACCCCGAAAGCAGAGATCCGAGAGTACAGGACCCAGAGTACTCTCGAAAGGCCTTACAATTCAAAGCCTCTTTAATGCTATCGGAGGGAACCGTTGTATAATGCATATTGTGTAAATACAACTTCTTTGAGCTCTTTGGAAGAGAGGTAAAGGTATTATCGTGGTCCCTATTTATTTATCTGTCTCAAGTATTTTAATTTTATTTTGTACAGGACATATCCTTGGATAAATTTAGTGAAGAGTCAGATAAAAATTAGACAAAAACATCCTTATAGAAGTACGGAAAGGTACGTTTAAAAATTGCAAAAAAAAAAAAAAAAATACAAAGACTTGAACCTGCCAATTGAGAACAAACATAAAATTTGAGAACGTTTACCTATGCATAAATAATAAACTACAAGGAAATTAAATTTTAAAAATAAATTCGCAAAATATATTGTTTAGTGAAGGAATGACAAAATAATATATAAATAAGTATACCCATTGTATTATCTGAGCAAGAATTAATTGTGATCGCTTTGGTTGATTACAGTATTTCAATTAACAAACAGTATTGATCAAAATATTTGGACAAATAATAATTGAGTATATGCCTTATAGTAAATGCAGCATCGTTTAACGAGTTATTATGTATACCATCTATAATATATAATCTACTTTACCTTTGTTGTTAATAATCGACCAAATTCTACGTTTTTTTTTTATTGTTTGTTTTGTAGGTAATTTAGAACTCTTTCTAATAATCATGGGTGCAATCCAGAAAAAAATCTATACTTTTTGAGTTATTCGCAAATAAAGTTTTGTTTCTTTGATAACTTTTTTTACCTTAAATTTCGGGTGAATGTGATTATTTTTTCAACCTGATGGATAAGATCTTTAAAATGAGGGCTTGGATTTCATGAAGATTTGATGAAGTTATGACGTGCGTCAAAAAAACACCTTTTAGAAATAATATCTAAAGATATTTCAGATGCTAATCAATAATACGTAGTCTAAAAACTTAAAAATAGGTGCTGGATGAGAGATCTGATTTCTCGAGCTTAGGAAACTGAATCAAGACCAAGAGGAGCGGAATCATAATTTTGCAGAAAGGACTTATTTTATTTTATTTTTTCTTCGCATATACTTATATTTAATAGCTGAATTATCTGCATAACGTTTTCAAAAAAAAGAATATATTGTGATTATTAAAGCTTTTGGGTCAATCAATTCATTGAAACGAATATGTACCGATAAAAAAATAATACTTTTTCCATTTTGGGGGGCTCTAGCAAAACCTGTTCTTGGGAACTATACTTTCCAAATAGTGTTAATGTTATAGTAATAACATCATAAATTTACAATCCTGCCAGAAAATAATTGTAGATGGAAAGTAATTTATTTAATTTACTAATTCTCATCGGAGGAAATTGTATAGAATTTCAAAATTAATTAAACTAAATACTGAATTTTTTTCTCATGTTTTGTTTGTGGACATTTTATAATGTGTTTCCGAATTTAATTTATTAAAATTATGTAAGTGAGATAAAAAAGTTGTTATCTCTAAAAGGCACTTCTCTACCACCAATTCAACTCTCACGTTTTCAACCCCTTAATTCAATTAAGAAGGGTGAGCAAAGTGTTGAAAAAAAAAAGGAGAAAATACAAAAAAACAATATCGGATAATTGAAAAAGTAGATATTGTTTGGCTCAGAAAATAACCTAGAATACAATTTCAAATGATTCATTTAGAAAGTCAAAATATATTGAATATTTTAGATACAGATTTATAATACACCTCAACACCGAAACACTTTTATTAAAACTGCGATTCTGTCAAAAAAAAAAGGTACTTAAACCAAATAATACTTAAATATTTTAAATAATTGTTTTATTTTTTATTATTGTTATTTATTATTTTTTCTGGATGATAAATATTCAGGATGCAGTCTTTGAAAAATTGTTATTATTTTTTTAATACATTAAAAGTAGAATATGTAAGTAATGAAAATATACAAAAATGAAAGAACAACACGGAAAACACAAAAATAGCCGTTACCTTTTAATTTAAACTTTTTATAAAATGATTAGTTTATGGGGTAATATATTCTAAAATAGTTATTTATCAGTTTAAAAGTTAAAATTGAGCTGGACTATTTCTAAGATGGAGGGCAATATTAAATATGCTAATGCTGCTAGGGAGTTACTAACCGCTATCTAAACTTTTAGCAGTTTCTAGGCCGTTAACTTTATTCAAGATATGCTAATTTCCTCTCAACTCTTAAACGGCTACCGAGAATCACTTTCTTTTTTTCAGCAAAAAATGGGATTACGGTCGAACCGAATTTGGTTGGGGCCTTAAAGTGGTGCTTTCGGAAACTTCCAGCTTAATATTAGTAGAGTATAAAAAAAAAAAAGAAATATATTATGGATGCTGAGGGGCAGAGAGGAGATTTACTAACAATATGTAATGAGGACAAAAATACATTTAGAATTACTTAATTTGATTTAGAATACTTTATACTTAATCATACCAACATACATTATACATTATCAATTAATGCCTCTAAGAATTGAAAGTGATGAGAATTTCTAGCTTTATAAATAAGAGACAATAAAAATATAACACATCGCCAGTCTAAAAAACAAAAAAAGAAGTAGACACAATATGACTGAATGGCAGTTGGACATGTAATGAACCTGACACGTGAGCTGTTAATAAGCTGTTTTTGAAGTATAGACTTGTCAAGAAAAAAACTATCAAGGACCTAGCGATCTAGGTATAGCATTCCCAAGCCAATTGCAACCTTATCTATTATCAAGGATATGCTGTATCAACAACCCTTTAAAAATTTATCAAATTGTTCCAACAGAAGTAGGTTTTACGTATATTACATATATTCGACTACAGAAAGACATATATAAATTAAAATGTGTAGTCTTATGTAGCTATGATATAAATGTTCCTTTCTATCCGTATGTTCAATACCTACCACATTTCACAGTTATTATATCCTTAAAAATATTGTACATTAATTTAATTTTAAAGTGAAATAAAAAAATGAAACAAGATCATTTGTACAATACTTCCCAAACATCCTCAACTTTGGACCAAATGAAACATAGTGTTTCTCGTAAATTAATATGAGGTCATCTATGTACCAACTCCCACAATGTATTAAAATTTGGAGGACCAATCTTTTTTTTTAACATTATGAGTGTATACAACAAAGCTTCCCTACCTGAGCTGTGTACACATATATGATAAAAATAGAAATATAAACACTAATTTAAATAATAATAATTCGAGAGATAATGTGAATACTTTTTTATTTAAACTTACATACATTTATCAGCTGGATTTGCGTTATAATTTAAAAAGAATAGATATCGTTTTTTTATGAATTTCGCTCAGATCAATCACAAAAACAAATATGGACATATTAAAAAAAATAATTTCTGTTTTATTTTGCGTTGCTCTTCAGTTCGAAAGTCAACACCCGTTTTTCCAAAGTGGAACGGAGGAAACAAAAATATGTTACTATACCACATAAAATCAGTATTATTAATTGTATTGTAATGTAATAAAAGAATATTCTTTCAAACTAATTTACCTTAACACAAGGTGAGACCATTTTTTTTTTTCTCTCAATTGTAAACATTAGATCCACCCCATTTCATACGAAATCCTTGGGCTCGTTTCAGTACCACAATTACACCTCAAGCCTCAATTGTCAAGATTTCGACAGGAGAAACATCAGTTCTTCAGCTAACGAAGGTCGATATTAAATTACATTTACGATTATTAGAATCGATCTCTATGTCCTATATTGAACCAATAACAGGGCTACAATTCACACCGGAGAGATGTTCGACTCATTAGACGAATAGTGTAAGCGACGAGAAATTGCATTAGAATATGCATGTTGAGCCATCCCTCTCTCGCTCGTTGCCTGGCAACCAGCATCCATTAATATTCAACAGCCTATTAAACATCAAAAGGTTAATTGTCGGGCCATGTGTTTAGCCATAATAATAAATACATAAATTCATCTCGCCAACACATTATGCCTAACAAGTTCAATAAATGGAGAGCCAGCAATGCATTCATTTAGCCGGAAAATGTAAAGTTAGAAACCATTCATGATGGTATGGAAAATAATCGACCGTGGTTCTAAATTAAGAAGTTATTCCGGGTGTGCAGTTAACAAACATAATATTTTGGAGTAAGATTTATTGGATAATATACGTTTCGACCTATGTTGTAGGTGGCAATGACAGAAGAATTAAGGAAACCTTTTAAAAAATCAGTCTTTATATTAGAACAGATATATCCCTATTTCACGGGTAAGTTCTTCAACGCAGTTCTGAGCTAATTGATGGGCATGAGAAATCCATCTAGCCATTTGTAAATTCATCGATGGACCTATAATTCAATGAGTTTCTGGATTTATAGATCGAATCGCTAATAGCTTTTTGTTCCATTGCCTTTTGGGACAGATTAAACATTTGTGTTGTAGTATAGTAAGTGTATATAGTGTATATTATTTATTGTATATAATTTTTGTTTAGTTATTTTATTTCTGTCTATTTATTTTTATTTTTTTTTTACATAAGCGGTTCCATTGGCTTTTGGGGTAGATGTATCAGCTGGATGTAACTTCATTTTAACCTCTGAGTTATTTTTCGATTTACATTAAATTGTGTACATTCATTCGATCCTACCTTTTTTTTTTATCATTCCCTACCTCGCCTTAGATTTTTTTGGGCCAGAGGAGAATACGGGGTATTAATGGTGGTTAGAAGCTCCGGGCATTGAGACTGCAGTAAATGTCTCTTGACCGTACCCCCGACTATCTTCTTGAATCAAAACTATGATCAATTGTTTTCATCCCATTATTTTATAGATATGTTTATATATTTTATTTTATTTTATATTTTTACGGGAGAGTTAACTTTCCCCTAGAAATTTTCGTTAAACAAATGAAAGTTTTAACTGTCTTTTAACTTCCAACTGACTTCAAAAGCGTTGATGGTTTCTTCATGGCCAGGCCATACACTCCCATATCGAGAAATCTAATCTCCTGGCGATTTTCTTATAGCTTTCCCTTTTCCTAGACTTTCATGAGTCCATAAACTACCTTCGCAATAGGAAAGACAATAAAGATGATCTATACTCAGCCACAAAGCTAAGGTTACAAGACGAAGAGGGATTTCCAATGCAAATAGGCAGATCGGCAATCAACTAGTGTCCCCCGCGCATGCCTCTGCCCTTAGCCGCGAGATGTCCTCGGATGAGTTATCGCCTCTTGGCTAACAGTTACCAAAGGTCAGGTCGAGTGAAAGGAACATTGTCATGGTGAGGAAGAGGTGACCGGTTACCAGTAACTGGTAACTGGTAACCGCTGTCGGTCCTGTCACCGGTGCAGTCTGCCATCGATCGTGCACCAGGCACCGCCCTGCGGCGAAGGGTACCTCGAGGGGTACAAGCGAGAGAATCGAACCCGGTGTTCGGGACCCACCGAACCACGCTGCCTCTCTGGCAATGATCACATTCTAATGTTAATAATATATATAATTGCTGCATTTAATACAGTTTAGTTTGAGGGGAAATATTCAAGAATCAAAAATTTAAAAAATATAGATTTATTTAACTAAATCCACCTATCTAGCCTAAACTAAAATAATTCGGTATCCACACGCACAAATGTTAAAAATAAAGCAAGCCATTAAAAATTTTAATAAAATCCGATTCGAATATTAGGAAGTTTTTCTCAGTCCGCTGGTGTTCCTCAAGGTAGTATCCTAGGTCCTATCATCTATACAGTTTATACAGCTGACATCCCAACCCAATCCAACACTGTGATCACCACATATGCCGATGACACATGAATCCTATCAGTAAACAATGACCCAGCAATTGCATCCCAAATGCTTCAATCACACATCGTAAATCTAGAAGAATGGTGTCAAAACTGGAGAATTAAAATAAACTCCAATAAATCCCACTAAATTACCTTTAGTCTTCGTCGTAAACCAACGGCTTCAAGTCCTACAGTTTCCTTTAACAATACTCCACTTATCCCTGTTGAGCAAATCCGATACCTAGGACTCCACCTGGAAAAACGACTAACTTGGAATCCTCATACTAGACTGAAACGACAAGAAACCGCTAGACGTTTCCGATTACTTCAGCACTTACTAGACAAACGCTCTAAACTTCTCATTAATTACAGAAGACTCATATACTTGACTATAATAAGACCTATTTGGACTTACGGTGTTGAGCTATGGGGCTCCACTAAACCATCGAATTCCTCTCGCATCCAATCCTTACAATCCAAAATCCTTCGTAAAATCTTCAATGCTCCTTACTTTGTCACTAATAAAATTATCCATAAAGATCTTAATGTTCCTTATGTTTCAGATCTGGCCCAATCCAGATACCTATCCTTCCATAATAAACTTCAGAATCATCCCAACCCTCTCGTTTATAACCTTGCTTCCTCTTCAATTCCTGATAACCCTCCGAGGCGTCTGAAAAGAAGATGGCCCCGTGATCTCCTAATGTAGTCATATCATTAGAGTGCTACCATTGGGTAGTTACTCAGCAAGTGTATTCATGTCATTATATCAATTATGTCCAAATTTACTTGATGTATTTATGTAATACAGTTGTAAATTTCATAAAGAAATAAAAATATATATATATATATATATATATATATATATATATATATATATATATATATATATATATATATATATATATATTAGGAGATGTGAAATAAATTAGCTGTGAACGGACACCTCAACAACAGGTAACATCCAAAACCACGACTAATGAAATTTATTCTTTTAGCGGTTCTTTCATTATTAATACCAACAAAATTACCAATACATATCAACCGGTTGTCATTGTTATTACTCCAGTTGTATCAGTCAGAGTAGCGTAAATAACATTTTTAACCATCTTAACTTACAGTCCGTGGTACAGACACTTTTTTTATCAAATTATTAATATCAGCCTGAAACTACGTAAATAACATCGTAACCTACCACTATGTTATTTACGAAAAATCTAGGAATTGAAGAGTATTGGATCTAGTGATCGGTATACATGGTCTATTAAATAAGATACTAAAAACTCATAAATACTTATTTGAATTCCACTTGCATCGTAAGAAAATTTTGTCACAGATCGAGAAATTTGGCCTACAAATATATTGGATGGTTTAGCCTATATAACCTCGTTATTTTGACGTTTTGGAGGTGAAGGATACGCCAAACGGCCCATTATGTTTGAATAAGTTTTTTGAGTACCTTATTAAATAGACAAAATTTGCCAATTTCCTGATTGCGAACGCCTAAACAACCAGATTTGTCGTAAATAAAATAGCTGTAGGTTACGATGAGATAATATTAATTACGAAGTAACAGTCGGATGTTAATAATTTGTTAAAAAAAAGAGGTTTGTTCCACGGACTATAACTCCAATACTCTATCTAGAGCGCGTTACCGAAGAGTTTTGTATCGTGTTTTTGTATTTACTTCTTGAGCTGAACTCCTGAGTTCCGCAGCGTATTTAGAAAAAGGTTATAATGTTGTGGATTACCAGACACGAAGTTAAGGTAACGCTCGTGAAGTGTAACGTAAAGAAAAATAAAATTGTAAGAAAACTTGACGACACAAAACCTTAATGTTCCTTAATGTACTTTTTCATTTGATTGTACTCCCAAATAATTTCTTTTACCATTAAATTTAGACAATATGACAGCAATAATCTTCAACAAATCCTCACATATCGAATATTATATAGAATTATTAAAAATGCTTATATGAGCCGATACATAATATATGCTGTTATCGACAACCATAGCAACAAACCACTTCAGCGGAACAGTTCATGTACCCAAGCGGTGCCTGTACTAACAACATAGCTATTGCATGTAAAGAAAATAACTGGATCAAATCAGTATATCTCCATCGGATCACGAGAGAGCTCACAATAACCGCACGATAGGCGGATATATAGTTCCACAATATAATCGGTTACTTTAATAACTATACTTAATTCAAGATAAATAATCAGAAGATTACTCTCTACTAATAACGTGACTATTGCCATTAATAAAAAAAAAACTAAACTGTTAGTATATCATCATCAATACAGTTATTTCCGCGATATATATGCAGAGCGTCACATCTACAATTACCTCCGCGCCCTAATAGTAACTGCTTTATTTTGTATTGTATCAATTTGAATATTCGTTATAATTAAGTATCACGATGGTTTTATGGTATGAGGTTCTCTAACCGAGGGATTATTTATTTTTTACGATGAAGGTAGCCCCAAGTTTAGGTAAATTAAAATGTGAAAGATATATCTGTACAACTTAACAGCAGGTACGTTCTGCCAAGTAAACAAAAAAAAGATCGTTATTAAACTTTAAAGCGTTCAGCTCATCAATATAATCAACAGTAAATTTCTTAGGCTTTGATTTGTAAGTAGAAATTTTTTTTTTTTTCTGATTTTTATGAGACATAATTAATTTTTCGGCATTGTAGTAGAATAGAAGGAAATCTTCTAAATAATGGCATTATTATTGGAGTTGATGAAGTTTTAAATAAGATAAATAGTGAACAAAAAAATACATCTTTAATAAATAAAGATTCCTTGATTTAATTTCTCAATCGACAAGAGGTTGGGGAAGCAGTGAGCGAGCATTCGCTCGGGATCCCGACCGACATTTCCCGCATATTTCCGCTTTTTTCTTCTTTATTTATAGTCCCTCTTCCGAGGAATGTTTCTTTTTTTAGTTCTTTCCATCTTCTTCTTGGATTACCGGGTTTGTTAGAGCTATTTTTATTTTCTAATAATCGTTTCTAAGTAGTTATTTTCTCTGGTGTTTTTACAACTTTCTTTAATGAAAACTTGATCCCACTATAATTTACAGTGTGTTATAAGTCTCCACTTTCAATTTTTATTCGACCGTATATAAGAGTAAAAGTTAATTAATATAATAACATCCAAATAATAAATTGATTATGTATTATTAAAAATTAAAATATATTACAGAACTTGTCTCCATCGTACGAAGTTGTCATGGCAGCAACTACGGAACCTAAGAACGTACATTTTCACGTTAGCATGCTTTTAATTTTATTATGTATATAATAAGCTTCCTAAATTAAACCGTAAGTCTTTAATATTAGTAAGGCGGTTTTAGGTTCTAGAAATTCTTGTTAAGTACTTTGATTCTTAATCGCTAGGAGAGATCACAACGGTCTTTATAACAGACCGTTTTACACGGTTAAGTTTCTCCGATCAAAGTTTTAATTGTAGTTAATATATTTTTCCACTAGATGTGCCAAGGACAAGGAAAGTAACCTTGTTTGCTACTATACTTCTAGCGTTGTTTAATATTCTTGTTAAAAATTGAATAATGAATTATCTCTCCCGTTAATTCAATACCGTATATAAGGTGTTTCGTAAATACTGGAAAATATTTAAAGAAGTGAATATTTAAAGAAAGAATATAAACAAAAGTATCTAGAATATTATATTAATATTTCTCTATTTTTTGTCTTATTTTCTATTTATGTATTCAAGGGAAAAATCTTTCAAAAAACAAAATGTTTAAGATATGAAAAATTTACTATTTAAGAATAAAAATTTTGGTGAGTATCGTAGAACCTCTTTTTTTTTTACCCTTTTCAATTACAGACCTATGGGGAAAAATCAGCTATTTTTACGATTAATTTAAAATAATTATGTTCGTTTTTGCAATTCCCATAATATTTGCTAACATATTCCATAATATTTTGAAACGCCTTGGAGCTGACAGACGGAGCGAATAGAATGTTGGGGTTGGACAGAGTGGACGATAACCAAAAGGATTTTTCAAATATGTGACAAAATTTCGACCCGCAACTTTGACCACAGACGTACGTATATACGGCGGGAGGGCAGTTTTCCAAAATGCTAAAATATAACCATGATTTATTAAAAAAAATATTATCTCTAAAGTATTATTGTTCGTGTAATTACATTTAATAAGACTTCAAGAATCACTTAAACGCCATGTCATACAGGTAGTTAATTTCATTCTTTTTTTTTCAAATAAAATATCGTTATATATATTTAAACAAAAGCTTTCGGGCTGACCCCCCCCCCCAAATTAAATCCTGAATCCGCTAATGACTAGGATTACGAGCAAATATGAAATTATGAGCTTGATAGAATGTGAAAAAGTTCAAGTTCGTTATTTTAAAAAATGAAACAATGTAATCAACTGAGAAAAAAAATCCTCCCTCTAATAACGTACTGCATTATTTCTATTTATTTATTTATACTGGTATATGGAGTTTAATTTTAACCCATCGTTATAATTATGCCTATAATGATACACTTGCAATTTATCTAACAATATACAATGGATTTAATTGTTTCATCTTTTATAGTTCAATGATGAATGGATTTAATTATTCCATTTAATAGATCAGTTAAGAACAATTATTATTAAATTACACTCGATGCGATTTTTATTTTCACAGTTATGTCAACAACTGATTTATTCAACGTCAGTTGTTCCAGACAACAATTAAAGATAATTAAGAAAAGAAACAAAGATTATTATAAAATGCTTGAAATAAAAACTTAAATATAATTCTTATAAACTAAGAGTAGAATATTATAAATTATTTATACTATAATATATACTATATGAAATATACTATATGAATTAATTAATCAATTTAGAATTAAAGTCATAAAGCTACTCGAGATTGATCTATTCATAATATTAAAAAGTTTAACGATAGATTTTGCCAATTGGAAAAAAATACTTTTTTTTTAAACTTAATTAAATAAACTTATAAATAGATTATAGTAATATTACCCAACATTGTATAATCCAAAAAAATAATAGATGATGATGCTCACCTGAAAACAAAAGAAAGAGGTTAGTGATAATGTTATCAGAACTAAATTAAATTATATGTTAAACTATGTTAATATTTTTTTTTTTTAATCACATAGTCGATGCTCCTTTCTATGTAACCAACAAAACCCTACATCATGACCTCAACATCCCATTTGTCCTAGACCTTATCCCAGAAAAATTCTCCTAATTTCACCAGAACCTTATGTACCACCCAAATCCTCTTGCACAATCCCTATCAAGCACCTCCCATCCCTATAATCCTCCAAGAAGGTTGAAACGGCAGTGGCCTCGCGACCTTTTGTAGATTGTATAAATTGGAGATCTAGCAAAGGCCAGATTCTTCATTCAAGACACGAGTGTATGTGGCTAAAGTGCTCTCGACCAATCTCCGCTGGCTTTAGTACCAGTGACGCGGTTGGGAGAGTAGCGCAGGGTTCTCCTGGAGTTCCCTCGCCTGATTGTATATAGGTATGCATGTGTTTTTTTTTTTTGTTTTTTTGCTTAGTTTTAATTTTCTTATTTTTAAGGTTGTTTTCTTTTATTATCTATTGTATATACTTTTGATTATTATTTTGTTTCTATTTATTTTTTTTTTTTGTACATCTAGTGTGAATGTCATCTTACCTCACTATAATTAATGTCCAAGAGACAGATTGTTATAATACTCAATAAAAAAAGAATAATAATAAAAAAATCACAAATGTTTAACTATAGAAATAATGATTTTATCTTGCACAAAAATAATATTATCTTTCTATTTACTAACATATATTTAAGTGATTTACAATTGTTTTAGAATATTCTATTAATATATAGTAGCCAGAATAAGTTTGCATACACGGATGGATTGAAAATAAATAAATCAACAAAAATTACTTCTTTTATTTAAACGGGTAAGTACAATTTTGTTTTTGGAAATATTTGCCTAACAATAAACAGATATATTTTACTGAAAACTTTCTATTAAAAACAAATTACTTATATACAAGACAAAACCTACATGAACAAACGGACTTGAACTGTGGGGGACAGAAAAATTGTCAAACATCAAACGCAATCCAATCCATTCAATCTGAAGTACTTCGAACAATAGTCGATGCCCCATATCCCATTTGTTCTAGACCTTGAATGTGCCCTCTGAATATTCTTATAAATGTGCTTAATTGTGAGAGATTTTAATAATTCTGTTAAATAAATAAGTTTAAATCGAAACGAACACATTAATTTTCGTTGGGATTAAAAGCTGGACCCTGAAGAGGAGATTCCTGTTCATTTGGACATAATTATAATCAGGATAGGTAGCAGTTACGGTTTTATCGCTTTCAGAGAATTGACAGAAATTTAGAAACGTACTTTGACAAATTAAAAACGAACAAATTGAATTATCGACGATTGCATAGGAAGACGATTGCACACTAGACGATTCAAAATCTTTTTGGATGAGTAATTAATGTTTAAATGGTCCCAAAGAAAAGAAATTCTGCACACATCATTTTCGTTCTGTGATTATGGTGCAGTGTCATCCGTTATTCTAGCTTGAAAACAGAAACTATGAAGAATATTTTTACTGAAGTAATCGAAATGAAAGTTGTGATCCAAAAGTTAAGTTTTCTCCGTAAATTACAGAAATGAAGGAAACAAGTAAATCTAAACAAAATACTAAGATGGCTCAAGCTCAGTAATCCGCTATGGTCATTAAATCCTCGAGGTGGCGCCATTCGGCAGAAGAACGCAGAAGTAACTCGAACCTAGAGTCGATTCAGCAAATGATCATGGGAAAGCTAGGTCGGGATTCTGGGAAGGTGGCACTGTTGCTGAACTACGGGATACCTAGTGAGCCTGGAATCTGTGAACTGGAGGATTGTCAACTCGACAACATGGCGGCGGTCTTACTATAGTACACTATAATACATCTATGCTGATTTAATCTATTTACAAATAAGATAATAAAGAGAATCAAAATATGGGGGAGGGGGCAGGTTACGAAACTCAGCTTTGAGCTCATCGATGGGATCGGATACTTATATATCTTAACTGAGCATGTTTTATTGAATATTTAATAGTTGACCGTTGCATTATAAAGGAAGGAGATGGTCCGGGGTTGCGGTCCTAAAAAGGCTAAATAGTGAAACCCCTAGATGAACACACCGCCCTGATAAAGACCTGCAAAGTCGGGTCGAAACGTTGGCTTTCAATAAAATAGTTTTACCACTATTTAGCCTATTTATGACCACAACCCCGGACCATCTCCTTCCTTTTTGAGCATGTTTTAGTTTAAATACGTAAATAACATTACAATAAATGAGAAAACTCTTACATAAGACAGCTATCTATATCGCCCTAGAACCTGGGCCCAAAACTCGACTCACAGAGTGCAGGTGAAGGTTTGAATGTAAATAACGAAAGCGTATATTATGGATGATAAATAGTCAGGACGCAGTCATTATACTTTTTTTTTATTTGTGCCAACGTTTCCACCCAAACATGTGGGTCATCTTCAGGGCGTGGTTTGAGTACTGAAGATGACCCACATGTTTGGATTGAAACGTTGGCACAAATAAAAGAATTTGTATAATGACATGATATGTAGAACAGTCGACCAGCTTCCTTCAATAATTCACGAAAGTGTATGTTATTCTTAATAAAATCAACCTTGTCTGCCTTTCCACAGCCGCTACTTTCAATAACGGCAGCTGATTTAAAGAATATTAGACCAGTAATTTGAAGATAGAAACGGAAAATATATTACGAAAAATGCGAAAATTTTATTTATTTTTTCTTTTATATATGGGTTCAAACATTTTAAAAAAATTGCTGACGTGAGCAACCAAGAAAAAACATTTTACAGCCAAAAAAAGCCATATTTTTCACCTATAACGTCTAAACCATACACAAAAGCGACAAATGTTCTCTTCAAGAAATTAAAGAACATTAAATTGTGCGTCGAACGAGTACCTAAACATAATAAGTTGGTTAAGTAGTGTGGTAGAAAACCACGGTCAACGAACGCTGATTTTTATCATATATATTAAAATTGAGACAAATTACTATAAATGGTCCTACAGCTTGGAAATTTGTTCCCTAAGAGAAAAACACAGTTTTAATACCACTCGAAAAATAAATGTCATTCCTCGAAGACATCTTTTGACTATTACAAGAAACAGAGACATTGCGGCCTTAATATGGAACTTGCAGATTAATTATCCACGCCGAAGAGCAACGGATTTGACAACACTTCAATGTCTCGCCGATAAAAAATGCAAGAAATAAACGTTATGCAGAAGTAATTCGCAACAGTGTAGACAATGGACAAAGGTACCGTAAAATTAATTATTGACGATATTTAAGAAAATAAAACTGTATCCAGGGGGCATTGGCCAGAACTTTTAAGGCGAACGTAACTATTTAACAAGCAGTCGAGTACTGTGGTCTTCATTGGTTTAATTTATAATCTATAAATATAATTTCCCTAATCAATAATAATGTATAAAGCCACAGAAATGATTTTTTTTTTAATCATCAAACGAATGTTTTAAATATCATCTTGGATGATAGATAGCCATAGCCCGCGATACAAACATCTTTTTATCAAATTATTAAAATCGGTTTTAATGGTTTTATCTTATTTTACCTACATTTTATTTACAAAAATTATTCGAAATGGAGCATTTTCAATCTGGAGATCAGTAATCTATATCTAATAGGAGGTATAAAAACAAAATGACCGCTCTATCACATTCAAGATTTTAAACGACTGTGAATATTTTAATCCTATTTAATACTTACCAATATAATCCCTTCAGAGCATTCTCTAAGCTAGTTTAATCCGGTTCGACTTCTTAAAAAAAAGCCTTAGTTTAGTTATTTATTTTAAAGAAGAAACATAACATTGTCCTACGAAATTCTCTTAATTTTAAGGAATTACTGGAAAAAAAATTCAAAGACGCTGAAGCAACTCGTGAAATTATTAAATAGAAAGGGGAAGGTGTCCATGATCAGCGTACTGCGCGGCGTTAGTTTGTTAAATTTAGCAGTGGTGATATGACTTTGGAAAGGAAGAAGGGCTCCGGGCGACCATTAATGGATATTGCTGAGGTTCTGCAGAAAGCGGTTGAGTCAAATTCGTCCATAAGTACTCGCGAACTTGCCATATAGTATGTATCGTGTGTCGAAAGATACTGTTAGTCGCCATGCTCTCCATGGGGAAGGTGGAAAAAAGCAGTAGACTGGTCCCTCACGAACTTATTCCTCAGTAATCAGCTTAGAAGTTAGAAATTTGTGAAACTGTACCTGTACCTGTACCTTCTGATATGAGATTTTACTGGAAGATTATCACCTGTGATGAAAAGTGTGTTAACTGGCGAAATACTAATATCCGTGAGCAATGGTTAGAACGCGGTAAAAATGTTTTTTCAGTTGCTTTAGAAATTGCGCAGAATTCAAATAAAAAGATTTTTACTCTTTGAATTAAACAATGTTTCGTTAAAACATGTCACGAAATTTCGTAAAAAGGAATAATTAGAAAGGACTATTGCACAGTTGAACTCATCGCTGAGTTTAGAAACTTGTACTCACTATATTTATATAAAAATTATGAAACTGAGAATTCTGTTGGGTCAGTTTTTCTAATGCTTGGTGATTTTGTTATTATATTAATAACAAACTGAAATATTTAATAATAAACACTAAATTCTATACCGCAAATATTAATGCGTTCCCGTATACCGTATACATGTCGGATAAGATTTCCTTTTTTTTTTTTTTTTTTTCCATTTTGGAGAGCGGTAGAGATGGACGAGCCTCGGCGAGGAAGCGAAGTTCCGGGCCCCGTGAAAGGCAGGAAACCGGAAGGAACTGGGATAATGCACTCCCAGTGAATAGTCCCTGCATCCATCACAGCCACCTCGATACCCACCGGAGCGGAATAGCTCCATAATATATAGCTATGTGCCATCTACTGTATATTAAATATAAACTACATACCAATAGGTAGTAGTTCACAAGTTGGTTATCAATGGGTACAAGATCACATTATCACGTGGGATGGAAAAGCTAAACTAGTCTTATGTGTCTGTATTTTGTCAGTCGCTAATCACAATGAACTTATTTAAAATAATTATTAATTTATTTTTTTTTAAATAATAACTAGGAAAAAAAGAATTATTTTCATTTTAAAGATAATAGCTGCAGACAGGAATGCCTATACTTCCTAAAATCGCTGCCGCATGTTATCCTTCTAAAAACTGTTATTACACTCTACTTTATAAAGCTCCTCAAAATTGAAACACCACAAGAACACGGTTTCCCCAAACATTCATAAACCCATGAAAATGTACCCGCCTCAAAAATTCAAAACCTAGCAAAAATATGCCCCTCCCCCCCCCCAAAAAAAGAAATTGACGGAACCCTTGTGGACACCTCTGCCTGAGCAGCGATGTACTATCAGCCTTCATAGATATCTGAGTAGCCAGTTAACCACAGACATAGCCTCTAGGTAAAGAAAGCTATTTATGTTACCGCTATTACTGTTTATTAAAGCATTAGAATAGAATTGAATTAATTTGTTAAAGATTATTTTACAATCTTGTACAAATCATATCAAATATATGGATAAATTTATTTCACCTACATGAGTCTAGTTTATCATAACTGTACATAGACTTATTATAAAAACAATAACTAAACAATAGTACTTCTTTACATTCCAATTAATTTCTATCTACATTATCAATAAAACCAAAAAATAAAAAATAAAAAGAAACTAACAATTAATTGAACTGACCAACAATTATCCTTAGTCATAGCACTTGGTTGGTGTGTGGAACATCAGAGCTTAAGGAATCCAGTGAATTGCACGCTGACATTATGAACCAGTAAATTTTATTACGTTTCTCTATGCTATCGATTCGAAGTATGTCTTGAATCTTTTTTACATCCCTTGGCGCAGAGAGAAATGCTCGTAAATGTTTGTGTCTATCGTCTGTTAGCTTTTCACAGTACAGAAGGATACGGAACAGGCTGTTAGAAATGAATTGGTTACAGAAAGTGCAGGTTTCCTGGGCTTTGAAGTAGAAACTTTTGTTTTTCGTATAGAGCTTAATTAATTCGGGATTTGAAATCCTTAGCTGACTTGTTGATCTTAGCTTTTTCATGTTAGCTCTATACATCAAATAGGACTCTGGGCTGGAAATATTGAAGCTGGAAATAGTTCTATATATGGGATTGTTGTTGGAATTTATGGGTTAAAGCATTATATAATGTTTATTTAAGTTTTAAATAAACAATTAATATATTAAAAATATTAATTTTTATTTCTCTCATTCATTCTAATCAGCTGTTATAACCTTAATCTACTGCGTTTGTAACCCTACTTTTTAATGTTCTAATGATGGCGAACCGTAGGTAGGTTAACTGCTCAACTATATATAAGAGACTATAGCCTTTACGGTTTGGATTTATTTATTTATATCATAATTAAATGTTTTTAATAAATACATTTTTTTTGCCGATACTCCATTACAATAATAGATATTATTAATGATGTGTAGTCTTATTTTTGTATGAGATAAAGAAAAAAATAAGTGAGGTCAACGCACGATAAGAGTGATCACGCACATCACAAATTTGAGTTTCCAATCGTAATGAAAAAAATTTTAACAAGCCAGCTATAACATACATATATATATATATATATATATATATATTATATATATATATATATATATATAGAGAGAGAGAGAGAGAGAGAGAGAGCAATATATAGATAAAGATCCAGACAGCATAAGATTAAATAATGCCAAAACAGTTTCTATCTCTAGGATAATTAGGTAGAGTCGCACAAAAATGTAAATTGAAGAAAATGATAATAAACAATTTTCCATTTATAATTGCAAATATCCAACCACAACACCTGGTATTTCTAAAATCTAGGTTGAGAACAAAATAACCCGAGAAAAAATAAGATCACACCATTTTAAGGACATCCAAACAGATTAAGTGGTATGAATAAATAGGTTTGAACGTACCGTAAAAAAGAAATACTTTAATGAAACTAGATGAAATGCCAATTTTATGTTTCTTATTTTCTTAAAACATTGCCGGGATGTTTCTTTCTATGTTAACACCCAAGTCGCTAAGGTATCATAGAGCTGTTTCTGTATGAACTTTTTTAAGTTTATATTTTAATTTATTATTATTATTTTATTTTATTTTTTTAACTTACTAACTAAATAGTTTAAAAATAGTATTACTTTGTTGATCGGGCGCTGAGGATCTAGACGTTTCGCAACCAAAACAACCAACCAAGATATGAAGCGAGAAAAGTACCGCATAATAAATCGAAAATACAAAATAATTGAAAAATAAATTTTTTTTAAAAATACGAATCTCATTAAAATGGTTGCCCTGTAAAGATTTATTTTCTTGTGGGCGAAGTTATTTAAGTGGCTATTTTCCAACGAGGTATGAAATTGGCCCTCAAGCCCGGAGCAAAGCCCTTTGAACAATTATCTGCCGAGGAGCTTTAAAGATTTAGCAATTTTTGGCGTCAAATTAGCTTTTTTTTCGGTTACGGTGAAGATCAAAAGGAACTTTATTACCTATTTGATAAATTAAAAAAAAATGTATCATCGTTTATTATCTGGACGTAATACAATTTATACTTCACAACTACCTCATAAACAATTAAATAGATAGAATTTTAAATAGTCATGAAACATCTTTATGAAATTATTCTCTTCTCAGATAATATGATGAACAGAATATAGAACCAAAACCATTAATAAATACATATGTCATTTTATATCCAGGTAAGTTTCTTTTATCATAATAACAAAGATAATAAATAAATTTGAAGGTTATAAAAAATTATTTTTATATTTGATGTCTTTGCTGTTCCCCATAGTTCGATTCCATATGTCCAAAGTGGTTTAATGAGGACTTTTTAAATAGTTAATTAATCAGTCACCGATAATTTAGAACGTCTGTCAGCCTAGAAAGAAGTCCGTATCGCTGATTAAGTTCTTTTCTTTTTTTGTTTTTTGTGGTATGTCCATATAAGTCGTTTGTCCAAATGGAGACCCAAATATCGTACAGTTTTTGAAGTTTGTAGAGCGATATTATTAAAGAACACTGGAGGACAAGAATCATGTCTAATTGTAAATGAAACAAAGTGGCTCTTAGACTCGTTTATTTTTATTCTCCTCCTTTTAGCCCAACAAGCTATGTCGTCTAGGTGTTCTTGAAGCACCTGAGAAGCCTTAGCTGCATCCTTGTTAGATGTTAATATAATATCTGCCGAGTCGTCAGCAAATGTAGCCAACAGTGTTTCTGAATGTTCTGGTATATCTGAACAGTAAATGTTGAATGGACCGGACACTGCCTTGAGGTACTCAATCTCCATTTTCCAGCGGAAAAATCCATCTTTTAGATATGACAGTAAAATTAAGTAATACTTAGGAGGAATAATCGTTTTTAATTTATGTAATAAACCATCGTGCCATATTCTATCAAAAGCCTAACTCATGTCAAGAAAAACGACAGGACAGTGCAATTTTGATTCTAGCGAGAAAGATATGTAATCTACAAGGCGGTAACATTGATCGAAAACTAATAAAGTTGACAACATTTTCTTTGAGAAAACAGTTATTAAATTTACTAAGGTCAATGATAAAAGGGTGTTTCAGGAAGTCTAATACGGCCGATTTACTGCAGCTTTAACAGTACCCATATACAAGAACAGCTCTGTATTCCTTAATCAAACGCAGCAGTACAACGGTCGTGTTAGATCTCCTAAGTCACTAACTATACCAGGATTAATTTTTTTTCAGGAGAAGGGGGCTTTAGGCATGCTTTTTTTTTTTGTATTAGAATAGATACTTTGGAAGAAACAAAGAAACTAACTACCTATATGAAATGGTGTTTAAGTGATTCTTGAAGTCCTAAATATAATTACAAGAACAATAATACTTTTAGAGATAAGTTTTCCTTAAAGATTATATTTTACCATTTTGGGGGTGAACTTCACCCGAAAGCCCCTCTCCTTCCTGTAGATCCGGCTATATCCTGAGTCCCTTTTATCATTGACCTTACTAAATTTAATCACTGATTTCTTAAAGTAAATTTTGTCTAGTTTACGATGGTGTACTTAGAATTTGATCATGTTGAACAGTTTTTGAGCAATCCCTTCTTGTTCAATAAAAAACGTGACCACCTTATGAATGGGACCAAATTGGTCTTAAATCCTTTTCTGTTCAGAATCGTACCATGCAACAAATTTTGAAATGTTGAAAATTTTGTCTAGAATCACCTCTTAGAGTTTGTTCATTAAGAACTCAAACATCTTGTATACTGATTCACACCGAGCCTCGGTAACTAAAACATAACATTCTGACTAAACCATACACGTGGTACAAGATAAAGCTAAATACAAGATAAGATAAATTAATTTCGATAACATATTGCATTTACTAAGTTCCATGTTATATCGCCATTGGTTCACTGACAAATATATTATACAAATATTCGCAATGGCTAACTAGTAAGTATAAATTCCTGAACATTAGAGCTAAGTTAAAATAAAATTTATTTCTACCATATTTAAACATTAACTTTTATTATTTCCCTAAGTTTAAACTAGCGAGCTACTTCGTCGTAGGATGTAAGGAAAAAAAACACAAAAAAAAAAAAAAATACTGGCTTCAATTAAAGATCAAGGAGAATCTTTAGATTCAAATTTATCCACTCACAAAAAAAAAATTGGATAAACGAATTTTTGCAATAAGAAAAAATTGATTCTAAAACTGACCTTGTACAAAATGCCCTTGAGAAAATCCTGACAGACGCTGGATAACCAATTCATTATAATAAAGATGTTTTTTTTTTTTTAAGCTGTCATTTTAGAAATTGTTTAAAATATAAAAAATCAGCTAAAGCCGGTATGGTTTATGGTTCTTGCTCCCACGCAGTTTTTAAATATAATATTTAATCTCATGTATTATAAAAATGAAATAAAAAAGGCTAATATATATTAATGAAATATTTTGTAACGTTCAATATGCAGCCGTTTATGGTGTTTATTAGGTTTGCCGACGTTTCGACATAATGGTTGGTCTACCAACAGGGCTAGAAAATTTTGAAAAAAATGCAGGCATTACATCAGAAAACTGAGATATGGATAGGAATGTAAATAAGAGAAGATAAAATATGGAACGTAAGTATGAGATAACATTAATTGAAATATAACTGTGATACAAACACAATAATACGCTTAGACATCTTTATTGTTTTAAAACATAAATACAAAAAAACATATAAAAAGTAAAAATAATTAGTACAAATAACAAAAAAATAAGAATATGTACAAAAACACAATAGAATTAAAAATAACTAAGGTGATTTTAATTTGAATAATAGATATTATTGAAAATGAAATATGGAACATAACACGGTAAGATACAGTAATATGTAGAACAACAAAAGTATAGACATGAACACTTTTATCTTCTCTACATAATAAACAAGATAAATGACTGCATATCCTGACTATGTTTTACCCTTATAAATTTAAAAGTCAACAATTTCTCTATTTCTAAAAAAAATCCTGAAAAAAATACTTTTTTTTAATAATTTCGTCCAAGAAAAGACAGTCTGACGGATTCCAAAGAGGTAGCAATAAAACTCACAGGTCATCAAGAATCCATCAATCCCACCTTCTTTCATCAAGGTTCATCGCCCTCCATCGAGGAGAAGTCCATCCCTCTGATAATTCATTATCTATTATAATAATCGATAATCTATAATTAATTTTAAATAGGTTAAGATTTTTTTCAAGTATTGATTTTTAATTTTTTTTTCAGGAATGATTAATGCATTTAAAGTATACGAAAGGAAATATATTTTTTTTTTAGAGTTAGAAACCAGCTAGGACACGAGATACCCACCGTAACACTACACTTCCGTCCAAAATGGCCACAACGTCCGGGGCTACATACCACATTTCATTATCATTACATTATAACTTTTAAAAAAGTATTATTTTTTTTAAATTACAATTTTTAGAAAAAATTAAGGTAGTAATAGCTATATATATATATATATATTTTTTTTTTGTTTATTTAATGAAATTTACAACTGTATACAAATAAAACTAGTAAATATGCGCAAATTATAAATAATGGCATGTACAGGCTTGAAGAGATACTATTCAGTAGTAGCACTCTCTAAATAATTTTAAGTAAGAAGATCACGAGGCCATTTCCTTTTCAGACGCCTAGGAGGATTATCAGGGATCGAGGAGCAAGAGTGGAAACAAGCGTATTTGGATGGGACTGAAGTTTATCATGAAAGGATAGAGATCTGGCTCGAGCTAAATCAGCGACATATGGTACAATAAGGTCTTTATGAATGGTTTTATTACAAAGTATGGAGCATTAAGGATTTTACGGAGGATTTTGGATTGTAAGGATTGGATACGAGAGGAATTCGATGGTTTGGTGGAGCCCCACTCCATATGTCCATATAGGTCTTATTATAGTTATGTAGATAAGTCTTTTGTAATTAATTGAAAGTTTGGAGCGTTTTTCCAGCTATTTTTATTTCATTATTTTGTTATTTTTTATATCTCTAATATTTTATGAACTATTTCGTTTGGCTCTCCATTCAATGACTGACGGTTTTTGGGTACGAATTCTTGTGGCGAGAACCATACACCGAGTTGTTTAATGTTTAAGCTCAGCGGTTATCATTTTTTTAAAAATAATTTGAGAAATAAAAGTAGTTTAAACCCAAGTGCGCTAAGAGCAGGGGTGATTTTTTTATGGTGACTGTGAATTTTCGAAATAAACAAGGATTTTTTGTTATTGCTAAACTCGACCAACACACTCTGGTTAGAAAAGGTTTGGTAGTACCTACAGAAAAATCTCCACCCCTGCATGCCAGAAAGCGTGGATAGAGTTAATCTAATAAAAAAAAAAAGAAAGATTGCACAAGATTTTATAATCACGATATAAATTCTGAGAATGGCCTGATGTATACGGAAGTGTGTTGAGTGGAAGTTGAAAGCATCGATGTAAATAAGGCTAATTAAGTCTCAGATTTTGAATGAAAAGGACCGGTTGGGAGTTTACGGAAGTCGCATATCGCGATCTAAATACAGGGAGGTTTCTTATAACACAAACACGTTTCCAATACTCTAGTGTTCTTAGCCATCAATGCATTAATATATAGCATGATTAAGGGTCTGGGCCCAACCTTCAGCAAGTATAATTGTAATTTTATAAGTTCTAAGTCAAACTCCTAGGTGAACACACCTCCCTGAAGAAGACCTGCAAAGTCGGGTCGAAACGTTGGCTTTTAATAAAATAGTTTTGCCACTATTTAGCCTATTTATGACCACCACCCCGGACCATCTCCTTCCTTTATAATGCAACGGTCAACTATTAAATAATTGTATTTAATCTACAATTTAAAAAATTCAACATTTCTTGTTACCGCTTTAAAGAAGTGAAAGAGCAAAAAAAAATATTTTGAGAGGTCATGTGATATCGCTCTCGGGGGGAGGGGGATAAGAAACCGAGCTTATTTCTCTGAAAAGAAACGTTTAAATACAACCGTTTACTTTTTTTCATTAAGAATATGTATGTATTCGATATGGTTTGCCGTTCGCGAAGTGTGTAAACGCGCTTAAACAAAATGCTTTCATCTACGTTTTGGTCCAATTAATCCTAGGTAGTTTTCTCAGCTAAGCGTTGATTACAGTTTTAGCGATTCGATCTTTGCGAATTTCGAGAATTTTATAGGCCTATTTCAGATCAGCGAAGTTATCATAACATAAATAACAATAAATTCTAACCTATATATTATTTCTAAAAGGTGTTTTTTTGTCGGTAAGCCATAACTTCGTCAACTCTTCATCAAATCCAATGATTGACCACTCATTTTGAAGATTTTCTTCTCCTCCACAGGCGAAAAATAGTCCCCTAAATTTCTTGGGAAAAAGTTATGGAGGAAAAGAAATTTTATTTGCAAATAACTCAAACAGTATGCATTTTTTTTTCTCTAAAAATCGGACAATTATTAACAAAGATACAGTCTATTAGTTTTGGTATACTTAATAACGTCTTCCGATTTAAAGATATTGCATTTAGGAATAGAATAGTCTACTACATTTTTTTTTCCCTGGCTAATATATTAACTTTATTATTTCTTAAAGACATTTGGTTGTTCTTACATTTTATTTTATTTTTTTAATAATTTAGAATATCCTCTGATCGGGGCATTATTTTGTTTATATTACTTTTATTATCTTTCCAGTCAGTGTTTAAAAATAGGTCCTAGCAAAGCAATTTATACAAATATTTTGACCTATTATATTTAATGGAATGTTGTAATCGACTAAGGATAAAATATTACATAATACATAGGAACTACTTATTTCCATATTGTTTTGCTATTTCTTCATTAAACAAAATTGTCTGCGAATTTTAAGCAGGGGCCAACTAGTTCCTATTAATTCTTATCTTCTTTGTTAACCAACATATAAGACCACAACTGTTAGTAACCTCTTTCATTCTTTTCTCCCCGATTCTGCTAGAGTTGCTAGTTATCTGCCTGCAAAGCTAGAGGTACAACTGAAGAGATTGATGCATTATTTCATAAGATCCATCTTTGGGATTCCCAGACGTTCTGATGGTTCCTGATGGCACACCGAATTGAAGTGGCTCTATCCTACTTACCGAAGGCAATTCTTTTTAAGTTTTTATTCTTTTCCAAGTCCTTAGAACAAAAAATCTAGAATTTCTTACTCGGCGTTCCTCTATCTACTTAATATTATATTTAAACCTATTGATCTATACATCCCATTCCATAATTCCATAACATAACTTCCTTCAGCAAATCTTCGTCATTCCTGCAATCTCCTTTTCGAACCCTTTTACTACCAACATACGTGATTTATTAACTACAACTACAGCTAATAATTAATTTCTGAAACTGATATTATTCTTAGAGGGCTTTAGAGACCCAGGATAATATTATTTCTTCATTTCAATTCATGTTAATTGATCTGTAGATCGCAGAATATATTTTAGTCCATTTAAAGTCCCAATCAGTGCAGTAGGGAAGGAAGGGGTGGGGGAAGTAGGGGTTGCGTTCTACAAACTTTTCTTTGCATTATTAACTACTGCTAACCCCCTCGACAGTAACTTAACTGTACACACTGAATAGGCCCTGCAACGAAGCGATTGACCCGGCCGAACTAACAATGACCGCCATTGTTGAGGCGGATTGGAACACATGATGGAGGGGTCGCCGTTTTTGGAAAGTGCATTGGTGAAAGTGCAGCCGAAGGAGGTCGACAACCCTCCTCTTATATACAAGCTCTTCGACACTCCTTAAATGCAAGGAAGTTTAAAGGATCGTCTTAGAACCGAGAGGATGATATAGGTAGCAAGATTAAGTCTTCAAGATACCAGGTTCGAGTCTTGTTGTGTCACGTTAGACTTTAACGATAGAATTCATTTATTTAATAATGTTAAGTCATATGCACCTGCGCAGTAAATTTTATGTTAAATCATTAGTTTCTGTGATTTTTTCTTGATTATGGCCTTGATTTATTAATCTATTAATAGATTATTGTTGAAGCAGGTAACAGAGAGTTAATTAATTGAACTATTGGAATGAAGTGATTCGGGGCTGAAGAGTAAAATGTATGTTTTTCGTGAATGTAAGATTTTAGTTGAATTGTGTATAGTGTGTAGTGTGCTTAGAAATATACAACATCGCGTTGAAAATTGATCAAAGAATTTTGAACAAATAAATAAAATATAAACAATTATATTTTATTTATTTGTTTTGTTTAGGCGCAGACAGACTTTCCATTCTGGTTGGGGAGGGCAATAGACTGGGATTTTATTAGTGTTGTACAAATGCGGGATCAAGAAGAATCTTCGTCTTGGTCTTGCAGTGACCTATAATGTAATAATGTAATACAGTACGTAATAATGTAATAAGTCACAGGTGGATTTACGGAGAGGGGGGGCTTTCGGGCCGGAAACCCCTCCCCCCCAAACGGTAAAATATAACCACGTTTTATAGAAAAAAATATTAAAAACTATCTCTTAAAGTTCGTGTAATTACATTTAATAGGACTTCAAAAATCGCTTAAACACAATTTCATAAAGGTAGTTCATTTCTTTCTGGGTTTTTTTTTCAAATTAATTATCTATATATACATAAAAAAAATCTTTCGGGCTGAAGCCTCACCCCAAAATTAAATCCTGGTTCCACCAGTGCAATTAGCTTATTACTATTAAAATATTACTGTAATTTTTTAGATACAAGAAACTTAACTAAGTCCAAATGAAACATTAGAAGAGTTAAATACAAAAATATATTGATTATACAAAAGCTTTACATGTAGTAACTAAAATTGTCAAGTATTAGTAACTATTTTGTCATAAATTTTATTCGAAAAATCTATTATTTTTTTGCCAATCTTGGTCTTAGTCTTGTGAAGCATAATACCAAGACCGATTTTGGGCAACACTAGAATTTATATTATGTAAAAAGAATGTAATACTAACTTATATGTACAATATAATAATCTTGAATATAAACTAAAATTCCAATAATAGGAACATAAAATGGAACATACTAAAATATTTACGTATCTACCTCTAGGTTTGTTAAGGTACGCCTAGGTTAGTTTAAGCCATCTAGTCGACTTTTCCTATTTTCATAATTGATCTTATTCTCCATTTTTTATTCATTTATATTGATTAATTGATATTGATTTTCATTTGATTTTTTATGAATTTTTGTTAATTGAAATATTGTGGGGGAAGGAAACGTCCAGTACCTCTTAAGCATGCTCGGTGCTGATTGAGAGGGCTAAAAACAGAAACCCTTCCTCCAGATTGGAGGTTTCTGCGTTGTGCTAGCTCCACAAATAGAGCGAACAAAGTCTTTTATATATATATATATGTGTGTGTGTGTGTAATTTTTAAAATATTTAATCTTTACAAGGTAGATAACTTAAATAAAAAACTTTCTATTGAACTCTACTAACGGACACGTCCTGGAATATAGGTATAATATCAAAGTTGACATCCTACAACTCCTGCAGGAGAAACTGCCGTGCCAATTAAAAATCGACCAGTTAATTGGTCCAAGTGACAATTAACTTACAGTTCCATTTATGAGTTTAATTGATATTTTCTTTTCGATTGCATCGGTTTAATTGTGCGCGCCGTTAAACTTTTACCAAATATCTATATATAGATATTCAATTAACAGATTTTTATTACTTTACAGTCCGCTTAGTTTTGCTCTATATGCTATAGTAATTAAATATACAATTATATTATAAAAAATAAATAGGTTACTCATTCGGAAAATAGACTACCAATTATACGAACTTTTAAAAATATGCTTAAACAGTTGTCATAAAAAACATAGGTAATAAAACATTAATAGTTTCAACTGTCTCAACTTATAGATTTTTTGCAACAAAATATGCAATTCGATTTTCTGTATTTTCAACTTTAATCCAACATTTAGAGCTATATGCCATTCTCCCTGAATATGGTTTATACTTCTATCCATAATTTCCTATTTATGATGTCATAAATAATATTGCTCTCAAATAGAAGGCCATTTGATCACCTATTGTTTTTTATTTATTCTATAATTTTGAGTTAAAAGACAATATTTAAGCCAGAACTAGAGCCATTTTCAAATCTTGTTTTGTACTTCATTGACAATTCCTTCAGTCAACATCTTCACGCGAACGAAAGAAAATGATTAAATATATTTTTGTTCTAAAATTTCGATGGTATCACTTTTTTTTCCATCTAATTTCCTTCAAGCTGTTCTATGTTATATATTCTATTTGACCTTGATGATATAAAACCAAGGCCGAAATAATAATAACAAACAATAAAATAAATTTCATTGTTTATGTCTTTTTCTATCTCTTCCTCCTAAACTAGCAATTAAATTATTTATAATAAAAAAAAAAACGAGTAAACATTTAAAAAAATATTTGTCTGTGGTAAAAATTAACTATAAGGAGATAATATTTTTTAAATATTAAAATAATAACAAAAACTTTAAAACCAGAAACCACAAACTCAACGAATCTCCCTCCCCCTCCCGACCACCGAATGCCTTGACCCAAGTTCCACGATCTATAAGGAAATGACTGGCTCTTCTTGGAACTGATGATCCACAATCTGCGGTCAGAGGAGAGGAATGCCCGAGATACTCCAAGGAGTTCAGAGTTAGGTTGGCCAAGTTTGTAAACTTATTACTACTTCAATAGAATCCAGTACAACTGTAGTTATGTAGTTAAGGTAATCGATTGAAAGGAAACAGTAGTCCATCGATTATTAAAGAAAAAATATCAATATTAAGTCTTTGAGGTTGCATTTCCCTTTTATTTTGTTTGGAAAACAGATAAATGCGAGGAAATTTAATAAACTTTTAAAATTAATCAAGGTATTGAATTTATTTCATATGTGTCATACCAGACTGAAACGACAAGAAACCGCTCGACGTTTCCGACTACTCCAGCACTTACTAGACAAACGCTCTAAACTTCCAATTAATTACAAAAGACTCATATATATGACCATAATAAGACCTATTTGGACTTACGGATTGAGCTTTGAGGGCTCCACTAAACCATCGAATTCCTCTCGTATCCAATCCTTACAATCCAAAATCCTTGTAAAATCCTCAACGCTCTTACTTTGTCACAAATAAAATCATCCATAAAGACCTTAATGTTCATATGTTTCCGATTTGGCCCAATCCAGATACCCATCCTTCCATAACAAACTGCAGAACCATCCGAATCCTCTCGTTTCAAACCTTGCTTCCTCCTCGATCCCTGATAAGCCTCCGAGGCGTCTGAAAAGAAGGTGACCTCGTGATCTTCTTGTGTAAATTTATCATTTAAGTGCCATCAATGGGTTGTTTCTCAACAAGAGATTTCATATTATTATATTCCTGAGTGCACATTTACTAGTTGTATTTTGTTAATAATTGAGTTGTAAATATGAATGAACAAAAAAAAATTCAGAAATTAATTATCACCCAGTAAAATTTCGAACTATACTAAATTAAGTAAAAGGAAACCAGTGACGAAATAGTACTTTCAATTATTAAGAATTGATTTTAGCTACATTAAACTATTTAAAAAAGTAAACTAAACTGACAATAGAAGTTATAAGACTATAAGTAAGAATAAAGAGCAATAAGACAATAGTGGGATTCTCCAGGGGGCAATTCATGATTTTTTGAGTTATAAATAATAATAATAGCTTAGCGAACTCGAAGGTTCAATGCCGACATCACCAATCGCTGTCGACACACCTCTGTCCACCGGTCTCCATCCAAATCCAAATTTTAATACAAGATTATTTAAAAAGTTACTAAATTTCTTACAAAAAAAAAAAAAGAACATGCAAAAATACAGCTTATTGAAATTTGTAAATACGTTGGTTCAAAACATGAATGCAGTTTTAAATTAATTTCTGTATCTTATGGTACGCTGCCTTACTTTATTTTTATATTAATTTGCCATTTGATTACTGACCAATATACCAATAATAATAATAAGCTTTATTGACATCAATTATTGACAAAAGCCTCTCACTATGGAGGAATTTTAACGGAGTTGGCTACAGCACAGAAAAATATGTTTAAATTATCACAATCATTTTTTTTTTTAATGTTTAAAATAAAACAAAACAGCTTTTTTTGTTAAGCAGCTATGTAAGGCCCTAAGAAAAACAAAACAAAACTAAGCTATACAGTAAATAGAATAGTCATGGAAGCACTCGGTTAATATACCAATATGCTGTACGAATTATTTCCAGGAGCCAACTAGTAATTATAAAATAAATAAATAAATAAAAAATAGAGTGAAGAGGTAGGACATTAAAATTCTTTTGAGGAATATTTTTTTAGTATAAAGAAAAGTTTACCAGAGATTGGACATTCTATAAAGGAATACACACGAACAAGAAATTGCAACAGGCTTTTACCCTTTCCACACCACTACCTCAATAATACGCACACTCTTTTCTTCCAAACTACAAGAAACGAAAAGGTTGCAGATTCTAATTCCATCTTCTGAAATGTCAGCGGGTGCATTTCCCCCAGCCCATCACGACTACCCGATAATATTCAGCTCTGAGCGTGAGTTATTGAGTTTGTGCCCCGTCGTGGTGTGCCTATATTTATAGCATTAGAAAGGAGCCTCGGTTCGACATATTTTCGGAAGCGTGGCGGTGTTTTCCTTCAGGGATAACGGTTCGGTGGCTCTAACATTACAGGACCAGTTAAATATTAATGTTCTCCAAGGGCTTATACTGCCCTCCGGCTGCCACGGCCTCTCTGATATTACAATTTATAATGAGGAGTCCCAACCAATCGGTAGGGAAGCAACTATGGAATAATTATTAGGCAGAAGAATCAATAAATGAATGCATGTTTTTCTAAGAATTTTAAATTATTTAAACTAATAGAGCGAAAGTTTAAAAAGTATATATATAAATATATTTTATCAAATGAAGAATATTAGTGAATTATCAAGAAGGCAGATTCAGAAAATATAACAACTTAAAGGAGCACGGAACCATAGGGGGTGATAGAACAAAAAAAAAATGGCGGCAGTTCATATTATGTACAAATTCGACATAATTATTGTGAAACGAACAAATATGATGTTGGATATTTAAAAATAAAATTATAAATATATATGCTTAGACAGTTGTAGGAGTTTTTTTTTTTTTTTTTTGTGCTTATTGTTATATTTGAGAATATTTAAACAAAACAATTGGATACAATACAAGTTGTATACATTAAACATGGAAGGAAAGGGGAACAACCTCCATAACATAGTTACATTTCTTGAACCTTTTTAGCAAAAAATGAATAATATTAAAAAATCAAAAACACTTTTAATTTCTCAGTACCTGGTCGTGTTTTATTTGTTATTTTAATTGGTTTAATTATTTTGTTTATATAGATTTACTTTTAGTATTTTTTATTTTTATTTATTGTAAATAGAGAGTGAATGTGCTCTCTGAACACTATTATAAATGTCCTTGATTGTGATAGATTGTAATAATTTTGAATAAATAAGTTAGAAAAAAAAATATGTCTTAGGATATACAACTTCCATAAAAAACAATAAAAGAAACATTTTCACAGTGTGACTAGCGATGTAAAAATGTCTATGAAAATATTCTCAATAAACTACATTTATATTTTTATTTTTATTGTTTATATTTGTTTCAATTTTATAGCAGAAAATGTATAAGAAAAATTACTGAAAATGGAGGTGTCCACTAGGTTGCCCAAGACCGAGACGAGTCTTGGTCTTGTCTGCAAAATTCTCACAACAGTTTTGCAGTTACTTATTACCTTATTACTGTATTTTTTTAGATAGAAGAAACCATACCAACTATAATTATATAGTAACTAAGCTTGTCATGTATTAGTGACTATTTTGCCTTAATTTTTATTTTAAAAATCGATTTTTTTTTTACCAGTCTTGGTATTGCAAAAGTTAGACGGCCTTGGTCGTGCAAAGTGCAAGACCAAGACAGATTTTCGGTAACACTAGTGACCACATGAAAGGAGAATGAATCATGAAATCCAATGAAAATTTACATAATATGAATATTTAAGTCGTGATAAAATAGTTACGGTAATAATTAGAAAAATCCAAACCCATTGCCTGAAGTCTATTAAAAAAAATAAAATAAAACTAACCTATTAACGTTAGTTTCCAGAACAGAAATCCTAAATCAACACCGACTCTATAAAAATAAAACTTCTCTTAAATGTTTTATAACCACCAAATGCCATATTTCAGATTATGTTTTGTCTGCATAAATGTGATTTCGATTGATCTCTCTCCTAATGATGCTTGAATTGACAAAACGTTAACGAACAATTTTATTTTACCTATATTTTAAACACTCAATGTTTAATCTTTGGAACATTTTAAAAATTATCAATTAAGTCTCAATTTGTTTGAAGTTAGATCGAGGGCAAGGGCCATGTTTCTTTGACCTCCATTGAAGTCACTGAGTAATACAAAAGAGGAAATGTTACTACAAACACAATGATGTAGTGAATTAATTATAACTAAATTCCCCATTATTTAGTTGCAACTGCTCTTTAATTATCATATAACTACCTCGGTAGGAGGAGACTTCAGAGAAGAAGAAAGGATTACAGGAGGTTATGGACCCCTCGACATTCCGTTCCGTAAGGAGAGCTATCTTTGAGAAAATATCTCGGGTTCCTCTGGGAGCTATAATAATATAATAGTGTGGCTGAGGGTACCAGCTCGGGTTCAGAGGATCAGGTTGGATACAACAAACCTCAACATCAGCAAACATTTTATAAGTTGAAGAGCAAAATTAACCATTAAAGAGCTATAGTTGTATTTGTATAATTTTTAAAAATATCTGGTATGTCCACTCACACGACTTTTCTACCTATTTTAGAAAAGTTTTTATATCTTTACGTATGTTCATGAAGAAACAAAAAAGAATTGAACTAGATTTATTTTCCTGAAAATTTATCAAAGAAAAGATTTGAGTGCGATTTATTTGATAAACTAAAGCAATGTAAACCAGCTTAAGGTAGATCAGTGTAAAAATTTCAATACTTCCTAATATTGCTGATCAACATTTTGCCATAGCTTAGTATTGTCAAACAATATTTTTTGTTAAAAATAGAGGAAATAGTGAAGTTGTGTGATACGGGCAACAGATTTTTTTTGTAACTTTTTTTCCTGAATTTTTTCAAGAACAATAGCTCAATATAAAGACAATGGAATATAGAACACATTTCCCTTGTTTACAGTATGCAGGTCCGATTTTTAGTTTCTGAGATATTTTAATCCATACCTTCGTTCGTTATTATATGGTTTTCGATACATTTTTTTCCTTTTCTCCTATCTAACTCCGGCGTTGCGCTAAGATACAATTTTGAATAATACTTCATTACAAACAGAATGAAATGGTGAACATTTACCTCACTAACAACATGCAGGTCCGATGTTTAGTTTTTGAGATATTTTAATCCATATGAAAAAACACTTCAATTAGTCGACTTTAGCCGATCGTTACATATCAGAGATCTAATCGACTATCATCAAAAAAAGAGAAAAATGCGCCTAAAGAAGTTTTCACTTCAAAAATATTATTACATAATTAATTCAAATGTAATTGGTAGGCATACTAATTATTTGTATATATCAATACAATTATTTATGTATATGTAACAATATCTATTATTATTTAATAAATTATATTTTTTTAAATATACACAAATACAAATATGGCTCTTTCGAATGGGATTTACCAATATGGAATCATCACTGAAAACAGACAGAAAGATTCAATAGAAAGATAAATAATATACGAGATGAGAAAGATGAGTTTTATAAACGGATTGAAAACTTGAAATCATCGACGAGAAAAAGGAGATTACTGATCTTCGGGCATATTAAGAGGATGGATCTGAAAAGGCTAAACAAAGAAATATACGATAAAGTAATGGGACTGAAAGAACATAATATTTTATTTAAAATAAATAAAAGGAGAAGTGAAAAAATGGATATCAAAGAGCAGGACTACCAAGATAAGGATAAATTCGGGAAAAAAAGTGAAAAATATAAAGCTTCTTGTGGCGGATAAGAAGAAGCAAGAGAGTAAGAAATGGACAGAAAGAAGAAGGAGGGATGTAGGAGAAAAAATGAAAAGAATATGGGCAGAAAACAAAAAGAAAAAGACCTGATATAGGCGTAGTCCATCGTTGGCCTGTATCGCGATAAATAAATAATATATATATAAAGCAGATGGATAGACAGAATCAACAAAGATGCAATAGAGTGCAGATAAATGGAAAGAAATAGTCCAAGACAGGCAGAGATGGAGCAGGCTTGTTAAGGCGACAAAAGATTTACATGATCAGTAATGCCAACGGAGGGAATATATATATATTGTCAACTACTGGGATCATTATCACCTCGCATCACCGGTTATATTCATATTCCAAAATTATAAATTTTGTAATACATCTTCGTGTGTCCTGAAAGACGGACGGAGATTGTATTAGGAAATCAAAAAGTATATCGTAAAACGAAATAAATATTGTTAAGAATATTGAACAGTGCTCTTTCGGTTTCAGTACTTGGAATGTGTAGCCCAAACGTAGCCGCCTCAGAATCATCTCAGCATATTTCTTCATGAAGACTCAATGTGGAGACATTACTTTTCAATTCCCTCAATTTATTTTCTGAGACAGCTGAACATCTCTCATTTTTTTTTTTTTTTTTAATTTAGTTTTATTCTTTCTTTTAACAAGGGAGATAAAAGTCTTCGGTAGGAACCCACCGATATGGAATGTCATTAGTCATTGCTTTTTGGGCTGCCTCAGTTCATTTCCGGTTATATCGCAATAACCAGAGACCCAGGCAAAAATCATTGACAATTTGTGCATCCAAACGAGCGAACTTTATATATTAGTATATTTTTGTGTTCAATGAAGCCTGATTTAATTCATAAAACTGATAAATAATTTATGAGTTTTTTTTTTTTATTTACAAGAATTATTGAAATGGAAGATATTAATAGACAGTGGCTTGGAGCAGAGTAAAGAAAGAGGGACATAAACGGTAGGAAGTTAAAATAAAACGCTAGCGGAGAGAAGTGAACTGGGCGAGGGGGTGTCATCCGCTTTAAGGGCACCGCACTCTGCCCTTAAAGTCCCTCTAAGTTCTTTTTAATACTTCCTTTGTCTTCTTCCTCTTTAAGATACTTTTAGATGTTATTTTTAGGTTGTACAACCGTAGTATAGTCTGCTTTTAAAAACAATTGGTATAGGGTCAGGCCACCGTACTTAATGAAGTCAAGCATCTCAACCCAAGTTCTATGAATGGAGGTAATTGTAATAATAAAGAAGCAATTTTTATGGTAGGTTTTTTTTTTAATCACGTATCCGCCAGTAAGGACCACGCGAATATCATTGGTTAGGCTTCTTTGGGAGTCTTCATTTTCTTTCTTCCCACAGCAGTTTCATGATTTTCGACTGCATTCATTTTCTTTCTACGGATCACTTTGTATCCCTCCTTAGGTAGGTTTTATTATATTTAATTAGAATTATAGCTTATAATCCTTGATTTTATGAAAAAAAATAATACCTCTAACACAGGCGTAGTTCCACCGCTTAAAAGTTATCTTGAAATGATTTTAACAAAGATATACTATACTTGTATTCGAAGAATATTTTGCCTAGTTCACCGTGAAGTAATTTCCAATTACTAAAACTTGTATATATTTTAATTATTGTTACCTACTCTCGAGAGGAAATGAAACTTACTTAAAAAAATAAATAATTTTTTTGCTTTTCAGCACAAAATAAGACCATAGTTTGTATAAATTCTTCGTATTTCTTAAGGTATACAATCAACTCTTTAAATATTTCTCCTTTTACTTACAGGACTCTCTGTATATTTAAATGGGATTTTTTTAAAAATCTATAATGATTTTATTGAGTATTAATACAGTCTGCCACACAGAAGTGGTACTAGGACTATAGTATTCATTTACACAGTATGTACATACGAAAGAAAAATAAATATAAATAACTAAAGTAAAAAAAAATATATATATATATATATAATAATAATAATAAAAGGCTTAGCGAACCCGAAGGTTCGATGCCGACACCACCAATCGCTTATTACACACCTCCCTCCACCATTCGCCGTCCAAACCCAGTCCCTTCAGATCAGCTTTAATACAATCTTCCCACCTTCGCTTCGGTCTACCATTCGGCACAGCAAATATTAACCTTTTAGGAATTCTCTCGTTACTAAGCCCAACAACTTTACAAGCCCATTTGATTCGCCGCGATGAAATTACCTCAATTATATTACCCGGATACAGCTCACGCAATTCGGCGTTGTGTAACCGTCTGAACTCTCCGGTTAACCCATCCTTCTTCGGTCCGAATATTCTACGCAATACTTTATTTTCAAAAACCTTAAGAATATATATATATATACTGCAACCAAGATTAAGGAAGCTTTGAAAAAAAAAAACTCTACTCTCTTTTGTTTCCTGTGCCAGGTTACTAATTCATATTTTAACATGTGCTTGTGCTCTTACATCTTATATCACTTGTATCTTGACTATCTTGTCTAGATGTTTAGATGTATCATGCCATAATATTGTATTGTATATAGAATAAGTATCTTTTTTTTTTTTTTTATTATTATCTTAAATATCTTCCTATTTATCTTTAATTGTATACAATATTTATGTTTAAATTCTCTCTTTTCCCTTGTATTTTATTTCTTTTTATTGTACATTGTATTAATTCTGTAAATATTTCTTTCTGTAAATAGATCTCTTAACCTTTGTTTTTGCTGCTTTATAAAAATATCCAACCTAATCCCTTCTCGCCTAAGCTAGCATGGTAGGATAAATGATTAATCATGGCCAAATAATGGGTAAGTAAACTTATATTCTCTATAATTATCTCATTAGAGATGAAAGGCTAGTAAAGCCCAACAAGTAAAGATTCCGACAGAAAATTATATTCATTAAAAATTGTTTTATTATCTTTTTATTCATAATTTTTTTGGTCATAATATATAGATAAATAAAAAGATAAAGTAATATACTAGATCAATAAAATAAAGATTAAAGCCGAATGATAATAAAATTTAAAAAAACACAAATAGGAATTAAGAATGGAGAACAAACTAGAAAACGAAAAATTCTACAAGAAACTTAAAATACTAAGATTAACCACGAGGAATATTCAAAGAAACTACTACTTATATTACAGGAAGGTGAAAAGAAGTAGGTCACATAAAAATACGACCTTAAGAAGAATTATATTCACAGATGATTATTATTAACATAAATTCCTCATTTATTTCACAACTCGGCTAATTTCTGCCATATGCCTTTCTGTTGGCTACTGGTTACTAATTCATGAATAACCGACGGAAGCCTGGGACCGAAGACAGGTGTAAGGATATCTTGTAGCTACACCTGTATCCAGGCAGCACGCCACGGGCCGCCATCTGGCGCATTAGCACATTGAGTAAAAAATATAGGTCTCAAGTAATTGCTGTAATTACATCTTTGTGAATGAAATAAAGCCTAATAAAAACTGAAAGGTTAATTATCGAAAATGTAATTAATTTTCTTAAAAACTCAACCGATAATAAGGCCAACTATACAGACTACTGAACAGAAAATCTTAACTGTCTATTAAAAACTAATTACTTATCTACAAGATAGTCCTGAAATCTATAAGAACATACGGACTTGAACTGTGGGGGACAGCTCAATTTATTAACATCAAACGCATCTAATCCTTTCAATCTAAAGTTCTTCGAACAATAGTTGATGCTCCATTCTATGTAACCAATGGAATCCTACACTATGACCTCAACGTTCCATTTGTCCTAGACCTTATCACAGAAAAATTCTAAAAATATCATTACACGGTGGGCCAGACCCCTCTATCTTGCATCCCCCTCCCCACATCCCTATAAATTGCAAATCGTTGTTTTCCTTGTAACTTTATTTATTTTAAAATAGCCAATGTTTCCACAAAAAAAAGTGAACACACTGCCCCAAAATGGTGGATTGACGACTTTGACTTTAGTTAGTTTTTTGGTCACTGAGAATCAGAACTTGGCTCAATTTCCTCATGGTTGGTCTTTTATTAAAGCTGAATAGTCGGAGAATAATAAAACATGAACAAATATTAAAAACTAATCTTTGGACGCCATTTTGGGGCAGTGCGTTCACTTTTTTTGTGGGAACATTGGCTTTTTTTTAATTAAATAGTTATAAGGAACACAACGATATACAATTTATAGGGATGTGGGGAGGTGCACGATAGGGGGGTCTGGCTCACAGAGTACATCAGAACCTTACAAATCATCCAAATCCCCTTGCACAATCCCTATTTAGCTCCACCCATCCCTACAATCCTCCTCGAAGGTTGAAGCGGCAGTGGCCCAGAGACCTTTTGTGAATAAGTATATACTGGAGTTTTGGCAATGGCCAGATTCTCCACTCAAGCCAAGTATGTGTGATTATAGCGCCTCTCCTCAGCCTCTACTGGTTCTTAATACCAGTAATGCGGCTGAGTGCGAGGCGCTGGGATCTCCTAGAGTCCTGCCTTTTCTTCCACGAGTGGGGAGAAAGGCTTGGATCGGAGTTCTCCTGAGTGAATGGATTCTGTAAATGGATTGTATAAAAGTATCCTCCAGTTTAAGTTCTTATTTAGATTAGTTTAGTTATTTTGTATATTTTATATTTACTTTTAGCATTATTTTTTTTCTGTATTATTTATTTCTTGTTAATAGAGTGTGAATGTGCTATCTGAGCACTATTATAAATGTGATGGTAATATTTCTCAATAAATAAGTTTAAAATTTTCTTAAAAATAATAACAGTGAGAATATAGAAAAACATTCTAAGATATTGACTGATCTTTGGCACATATGTATAGCATATTAAGTGCAAAATTCATATTTATGGAGTTCCGACCAATGATTGACAAACGAATGTTCATATCTGTAATAGCCGTATAACTTAGCCTATCAGACAGAAAGAGAGAAAAAATAGCTTTCTGGTGAAACCGATACAAATTCACAAAATTGCACTTAACACACTTATCACAGGTAGATTATATATCAGTAATGTTATTAAATTTATAATAACTACAATTACATTACCACAATGAAAAACGCATATCATGAAGTGAAATACACAGCATACCTGAAAAAGAGAAAAAATTATTAGATCATGTATAAAACATTTTCTTAGTTAAGATTAAGTTAATCGGATATTAATAACCACAAAAACTGTATTATGGTGCTAGATAAATAAATATAGCGCAGAGACAATTGGAAGCCCAGCTTCGTCACGGAGGCCACATGCGGCCTAGAGGCCGTAGGTTCCCTACATTTGTCAAATTATCAATGAACGAATGACATAATAATCTAGACAAAATAAGTTGTAATATAATATGAGATGAAACAATTACTTTTCTTTTCCTTGAGCAAATTATATTGGTACATTCATAAAAACAAATTTTCATAAATAACAATAGACTGTATCTTTGCTAATAATGTTCGGATTTCTATGATTTTTTTTTTCGAGTGTAAACAATCATAAATAGTATACTTTTTGAGTTATCCGAAAATAATTTTTCTTTTCCTTCATAATTTTTTTTGGAATTTTGGATAATACTGAAATTTTGGACCGATATGATTATTTTTCCCATCAGACGAAAATATTAACTTAATCTGTGTGATTCTTCTTTATAAATATAATAAAAGAAATAATCATCATTTGTTTTTATTAAAAATATATATATTGTTTGTTAAGGCATTACAGAATTTATGTGTTTTTCATTATTCATTATTCGCGCATTCTTCTAGCGCGGGTACATTAAAGATTCTTAATTGAACGATTCGATTAAAACTCGAGATAATAACGAAAGGAAAAGTCTTGAATAATTCAATAAGATGGAGGAAAAAACATTTTAATTAGTTAAATTGAAATTCAAAAAAGGGAAATTACAAATAAATAAAATATTTGCATAAGTAGAATAATGCAATAAATAAAAAGTGAATTAATTAGACATCTTAATCGCCAAGTGTAGTCATGACAGCAAACCATATGACAGTATGGCGTTTGTAGGCTTGGAAGAAAAAAAAAAAAACTTCTTTACTATTTCTATTTTAAATGTATTTATTTATAGAATAGATGTATTGCGTGACATTTATGGTTTCTTCGGGATTTCTCGATGTTAACAATTTTTTATCTAGTTTTCCATCACTATAAGACCCTAGAAAATTTATAAATTTCCCTCTCTGATTGTTATAAGCAGGGTATTTCATAATTATATGATGGAGAGTTTCTTTTTGGTTACATTTAGTTGATTTTTTTTCAACTCCAATACACTTTAGGTACACTTTGCATGGCTCATGGTTTGATCAAAAATTAGAAAAAAATTAAAATTATGTATCCTTTAATTTACGTTTATATGAATATTTTTTAAAGAATGTGCATTGTTTAAATAATCATGAAATCAGCTGTATAATCAGCTGTTCATTTTTTCAACTCTCACCGGATTGACATGTAAACAATGGCACTGTCACATCCTGTGAACGAGAATTATTTAAAAGAATTTAACAAACACAAACATATATGAGAATCTAAATGTACTTACTTACAAAAAAATTCAAATAGTAGTTCATTATTCAACTTGATTTATTCAATATTTATTATTTTCTGTGAAATCAAACATTTTTCAACCAATGCATTAATAACATCTGGTAAGATGCATCTAGAAGTAATTTTTCAAAAACAGTCACCCACTAGAAAACTAACTGTTAAATTATGCATTCCTAACGGAGAACATTAACCTCAAAACATATTTGACAGAAACTGAAAGCAAAAGCCGATACCAGATCTTCTCCATTTTTCATAGCTAATATTTATTTTAAAAACAAGAGAAACTAAATCAGTGCCATAACTTAAATAAATTTTAATACAACAAAATTAGTTTCACGTCACGAGAAGTTTCGGTTATACATCGTTAACAAAATATTTTTAACTTCGATTCAGACAATTATTTATTTAAGTATAATATTAATACGAAATAATTTTACTTCAGCTCACAGATAGATTTTATTATTACATTATAACATCAAATAAACATCAAGAATGTATAAATATAAGTTAATTGAGAATCTAATTTTATTTTACTTTATATTTGCAAGGCATCAAGTAAATGTGCTGTCGTTCGTTCTGGCTTATTTTTTCTTAATAATTATTTATATTGTGAACAGATCTCTAAGGCACTGCCTTTTTAGTCTTACCTGAATCTCAGCAGGTAAGAGAGCAGACAAATGGATTTGGATAATTAAGAGTTGAAGAATGGAATGTTATGAATTTGTTATGTATAATGTGATTTGAAATAAATCAAGGTAAATTGATGATTTTTCTTATTTTGGACTATGCTGTTTGAATTTTGTTTATTTGGACGTGTTTTGCAGAACCTCGAAGTTCTGATCCGTATGTCCAGATAGGTCTTAGTATGGTGGTGTAGATTAGTCTCTTGTTTTGCAAGTTGAGTGGAGATCTATAGTCCAAGAGATTTGACAGTTGTTTGTATTGTCTGAATATAATTTTAATACAATTTCTTTTTTTTTTTTTATTGCGAAGATATACAATTATTCAAAAGTGGCTACAGATTAGGGAAAAACGAGTTTTAAGCCAACTCCGCAGAGTGCGCGTAGATAGCTCGATTTACCTGTAGGTATTTGTAGATTTAGATAAAGGCGTTGAAATCCGAAATTCTGGAAGAAAAAAAAACACACTAACAATTCTCAAATATATATATATACAAATTTTTAGGCTTTTAAGGTTCATTTAAAATCAATTTATATATAATGAACCTGGATGGCGTTTGTAATTATTGCGTGACTATATTCACGTACTAGAGTTTATTTCAAATAAAAAATTATCAGCTGTTACAACATTTTTGTTTTTAGACAGTTTTTCTTTAGTCTTGATAAAACAATGTTCCACTCCACCAGCTGATTTCAAATTGAAAATAAACTCTAGTACCTAGTCTCCATCTAGTCCTAAAATAACCCCTATTTATACATTTGCGTTTTCCATAGTTTCTGAAATGTATAAACGTACCTTTAAATACTTTCTTAGAAGTGGTAGGTAAATAATATAAACGTTTAAAATAAACTATGTTTAACTAAATTAACATGAAATCTTTTTCTTCGTACTAAACCTTTACATAAATCCCTTTACTTCTCATAAAAACATAAGACAGGGTTAACGGTGCAGAGAACCCTTAATCGATGAACCGTAGACGTTCACCGGGCGAGACAAGAGGAATACCAAGACCGTTTCGCAAGATGGTGGACGCCCACAAAGGAAACTCGAGGGCGATCATTAAGGTCTTTTGCACAACTGGAAGAGCGGTACAGGGACATTTGGAACGGCGATGCACCGCCGGGTCGTGATGACCTTTCTTCGGGTGAAAGGTATATCCTTTGCAACCTGCGGGGGAGGGGCGGCTCCAGGAAGGAGTGGAAAGCCGAAGGCTGAGGTGGACAACAGATCCTGGACCACACGATAGGATGATGAAGAGGCATGAGGTGGTATAAATCACGGCTTGGCTCTCACGATCCTTACGAGATATATAGAAAATTCTGATTTGTAAAATGGCTTCTAAGTGAGTACATACGTTATACTAAAGAGAATAAAAATATTTTTCCGAAACCGTCAAGTATTTCAAATAGAAGAAAATTACTATGGTAACCATAAACAACACACCTCACATCAACAGCCTAAAAAAAAACTAAAAAGAAATAGATTAAGTTACATAAAGGGTGTTCCGCAAGTACAGATATATTTAAATGGGTTATAGAGCAGTCCTCAATAGTTACAAATAGTACATAAAAAAAAAAAAAAAAAAACTATCGCATGGTTTTTCCGCAAAAAGCCAACGAATTTAATTGTTTTTAAGTCTCTCTTTTGCTTAAATAGGAAGAGATAACTAAAAAACTATTTAATATAGATAATTAATAATTATTTTATAGTAAACCAGACAAAATTTCTTCAAAATAAAATTATAAATTATTCCATTTTTTCCCCACTCCGATTGTACTACAGTTAGGCTACTTTAAAAAAAACAACTTTATTTTCTTAGTAAACTTTAAAGTCCAAAATAATTATGTTCAGATTTCTTATGGAGTAAGTTGAGATTCAACTATAGTTGTTTTACAAAAATTGAGTGATTTTATATTAAGTCACTTCACAACATCTGTGTTTTCAGCAAAAATAACTATAATAAATTAATGATTGAAATACATCATTTATTAATAGATAAAACGTAATTTTTTCTTACGCCTCTTGATTTCATTGAATTTCACCATACATAAAAAAATGTAAATGATGCATTACTTCTTCTGAAATTGATCATCAAAAGTGTTAACTTTTATTATTGGTTTCCAATAAAATTTCGATTGTTAGTTATTCAGGATCTATTAATAATTTACCACGTATGGTTTAAAAGTCGTCAGAATGACAGTGCTATGTATTTATTTCATAGTTTGTAATATATATAATATTATATCTGTATGTATTATGTTTTGTTTTATTTTTCTTCCAATTTTTAAATTTTAATGAGAATTCGCAATATTTAATTTAATTTTATGGCCACACAGGCATTTCCTCTGTATCTGTAATTTGTCCTAAAGGGACAACAGTCCCAGGATAATAAAAATCTATTTTCATTTAATTTTTTTTTGGTCATGTAATTATAAATATTATCAAATGAATCAAAGCAGTGATACCATGATTCCGACAATCTGACTGTTAGTAAAACATTAAATCCATGGCATTCTCACAGCTCTAGTGTAAATATATGGATACAAGAGACCTTAACTTTTTGCCGAGGGGAGCAGAATCCCTACACTAAGGGGACAAAAACACTAAAAGATACCCTTTTCACTGGGATACCGTCACTTACTAACTTATTACACCCCGCAACCCCACATTTTTTGTCAACCACGGCTGACCTGATTGCTTGCATTTAGGTCGCCTACCTGAGTTGAGGTCGGCTGGGTTTCTCACGAAGAAAAACCTTTTGTTTCCCTGAGTTGGCACCTATATATATTAATTAATATGATATGGATAGAATGAGGAAGTTTGTATTATATAAAGCAATATATATATTTATTGGCAGTATATTATTTTCATTAAATATCCTTACAAAGGACAATACGTTATAGATACGTTAGTGCAATGTATTATGAAATAAATTTATCTTCAAAGTCAGGGATTAATCATTGGATTTTATAAAGAGTTAACGAAGATATAGTACAGCGAGAAAAAAACACCTTTGAGAAATAACATTTAAAGTTAGATATAAATGTAAACCACTTGAACCGTAAGATAATTTGATCACGATAACGAGAAATAAAGGCGGACCAAAAATATTGGTCCTTTTGGCATGACCACCACCCTCAACATGTCGAAATAAGAAGGTGATATATAGGCCAAACGGTCCAATATTTTTGTAGGCCACATTTTTTTCTCGATTTTGTGATCAAATTATGTAACGATTCTAATGAAAAAGCAAATAGGTATTCATTAGTTTTTATTTAAGAAATCAATAAATTTCATTGTAAAACTCTCCTTATTTATAAAATTTTCATAAAAAAACAATAAAAAAACTGGTAGGTTAGGATAAGATAAAGTTTCAGACCGATAACGAAGTTTTAGACCGACGTTAATAATTTGATAAAAAGAACTGCGGATTAAAATATGATATTTCTCAATTGTGGGTAAATGGTTGACTGTCGTGAATAATGAAGAGAAGAAAAGTTGGAGTGATCAGTCAGAAATAAGAAAGCAAAAATAAATGATAATATTTATTTTGACATTAGCCGAAAACATTTCTCCACTACACTTTTGGAGTCAGTCCTGATGAAGGCCTGAACTTCAGGTCGAAACGTCGGCAAATGTCAAAATAAATATTATCATTTATTTCTGCCTTCTTAATTGACTGATCACCCCAACTATTCTTCTCTTCATTATGATATTTCTCATTGACTGGTTGAGTTGAGTCAATTCGTCAATAACCGAAGAATTAGTTCCTAGCACAGGTGGATCTACAAGAAAGGGAGACTTTCGGGCTGAAGTCCCCCAAAAATAGTGAAATATAACCATCTCTTAAGGAAAAAATATTAATAAATTATCTCTAAAAGTATTATTGTTCGTATAAAATTACATTTAATAGGACTTCAAGGATCATACAAACACCACTTCATATCGGTAGTTAGTTTCTTTGCTTTTCTTCCAGAGTAACCATCGTTTATATATATAATAAAAAAAGTTTTCGGGCTGGATTCCCTCCAAAATTAAATCTTTTTTTCCCATCTAGATGCAATATAAAATTATTATTATTATATATCTGAGGATGGAAGATAGCCGAGTTGCGACACCCCTCCCCTCCCCTTCCTGATCGGACACGGAGAGCACTCACTCCCCCGCATTAGATCCGGATGACCGCGGCGAAGAGCGAGGATACGGACTGTACCTGGCGACGTTGCCGGCTCTCCGGGAGCAGGGACCCTGGACAAAGCAACCACGTGCGTCTTCGGCACCTCCGCCAAAATATCCTCCTCTGGGAATCCTTCCGCTGGAAAACCTCTGTCGCCAATATCAAGATGGAGGAATAAAGTTAACTGCAGTTTAATAAGTGGAAAAATAAAATTATAGCGGAATCCATCAGCAATAAAAATAATGTAATCCGGAAGCCTGGATGAATAATTTGCATTTAATTATATCTCAACATGAATAAACAATAATTGAAATATGTATCCTGGTACTGTTGTATCTTTTTTTTTTTTCAACTTCAGCTGTTTTTTCTAAATTTTCGTTTAGACAAATTTTAATTCGGGCTTGTATCCTCTAGCTTGTAAAATTTCCCAAATTTTAGGTATATTTCACAAATTTTGATGATATCTCCACGTTTTCCGTGAACAAAAAAGACAACCCGATTTGTATGATTTGGTTAATTTATTTTTTGAGTTTATTGTTAACCATAGATCGTGACAGGTATACCTAATACTAGAACTTCTTTTTGGTCATTTTAGTGACCTTTGGAGAATTCTATTGTGTTGAATTATATGTTTTCATTCTTTTTTCAAATCAAAGAAATCATGTAATCAAACGTGTTGTAATTATTAATTATTTCAAAGGCATCCTATATATTATTTCTAAAAGGTGTTTTTTTTTGTCGGTACGCCATAACGTCGTCAATTATTCATCAAATCCAATGAATGACCACTCATTTTGAAGATATTCTTCTCCTTCACATGTGAAAAATAGTCCCATCCCACCGAAATTTCTGGAAAAAAAGTTATGGAGGAAAAGAAACTTTATATGCGAATAAATAAAAAATTATGCATTTTTTTGATTGTACCAATGATAATGAGAAAGATTACTAAATTACCTACATAAGAAAAAAAAATTGTAAAAATCAGACAATTGTTAACAAAGATACAGTCTATTAGTTTTGGTGTACTTAATAATGTCTTCCGATTTAAAGATATTACATTTAGGAGTAGAATGGTCTACTACATTTTTTTTTCCTGGCTAATATATTAACTTTATTATTTCTTGAAGACATTTGGATGTTCTTACATTTTATTTTTTTTAATAATTTAGAATACCCCATGATTATTTTGTCTATATTACTTTTATTATCTTTCCAGTCAGCGTTTAAAAATAGGTCCTAGTAGCTAAGCAATTTGTACAAATATTTTGGTCTATTATATTTAATGGAATATTGTAATCGACTAAGGATAAAATATTAATTCCTTCCTTACATAATACATAGGAACTACTTATTTCCATATTGTTTTGCTATTTCTTCATTAAACAAAATTGTCTGCGAATTTTTCGCAGGGCCAATTAGTATACCTATATTCTTTTTCAGTGGTTCAGGAGATTTAATTTTAGTCAATAAATAACCAACTATATTTTTGGGACGTTTCTATATTTTGCCTACCTCTATCACAAAACCTTACTTTTTTTTTTGACAAGGCTTTAGTTAGACGTCATTTGCCAACATTTTGAATACTATAACTACAGGTACGTTTTATAAAAATGTTAATAAACGAAAAAGAGACTGTTAATAATAAAGACGCTGTTGGAAGAGGCAGTTGAGATTTGTGAGAGCTTGTCGGTGGACCTTGGAAGAAACCGGTCCCGTAGGACGTACTACGTAGCTCAACCTCCAAACATAGTCAATGGGACCTGGCAACTCTCAGCATCATAATTCCATTACCATAATGGCCCTCCCTCCTCGCTGGAATTGAGTAACGCCATGCCTCAGCGGAGGGATACATACTCAGCATCCTTGAGGCAAAGTGGGGAAATATAATTTTTGGCAGGTTGCTAATGATATACCTGGAGAAGGGCCTCGGGCAAGTGTTGTGAGGTATCTTCCAAGGAAACTCTCAGTATTAAGAATACTATACACTGGTGGTTTGAGGTTGAAATTTACCTAAATAACTTATTTATCTATATTAATAAGTAACTAGTAGGCCCGCGCGAAAAATTCGCACTGTTATCAAATGATAAATTAATAATAAAATAAAATAATGCAACATATCAAAAGATAAAGAAATCGAATGTTCCTTTATCAATAAGTATAATCGACAAAAAAAAATTAATTTAAATCTTCATTTCTGTTTGGAACCAACATGTATACAAATTTCAGTAACCTGTATCTTGTCCAATTTCAATAATTTTTTTTTTTCATTTTGTAGGAAATCTTTTATATAATCATGGGCATAACCTAGGGAAAAGTGTATAATTTTTTAGTTATTCGCAAATAAAGTTTATTTTCTTTCATAACTTGTTTGCCTGAATTTTCGGAGTGATTGGACTATTTTGCTCGCCTGAAGGAGAAGGAAGCCTTCGAAATTGGTGGCTCAATCTTGAGATTTGGTGAAAAATTAACGATAATATGGCTTGCCGATCAAAAACACCCTCGATAAATAATATAAACTCCTCTCTCGATCATAGAGACCTCAAGTCGACGAAATGAGACATGTATTCAATTACAGTACTACAATTAATGTAAGGTTGTGTGGATGCGAACCCTATGCCTTGCGTTATCTCGAAAATAGTACGTTTTGGCCTTAAAAACGCAGGATCCAATAGTTCCGGATGAACTATCCGGGTCTTGATGTACGCATCAAAATCTTCAAGATCCAATTTATCCCGTATCGATCTACAGACCTACCACCGCTCCAGTATTGAAGCCTAGCAAAATGTTTGTATCGACTTTATTTATTTTAGAAAAAAAAAAAAAAGTGGACAATACGATTCGCTAACCCCACGTGAAATTCTGAATCCAACAGTACCCCATTCTATATTTGGTACAAAACCGATTTCGAGCCTTACTGTAATAACATATGTGGGGATTAATACATTATTATTAGTCTACCTAAAGTTTTGTTTAAGAATTAAAAAATATAATTAAATTATTTAGCTAGGAGTTTCACTTAGAATTCCATAAAGGAAGGAGATGGTATGGGGTGGCAGTAATAAATAGGCTGAATAGTGGCAAAACTATTTTATTAAAAGCCAACGTTTCGACCCGACTTTGCGGGTCTTCTTCACCACCTCCCTGTTCAGCTAGGAGTTTAACTTAGAACACCTTTAACTCAGTTCTAGCTGAACACACCTCCCTGAAGAAGACCTGCAAAGTCGGGTCGAAACGTTGGCTTTTAACAAAATAGTTTTGCCACTATTCAGCCTATTTATGAGCGCCACCCCGGACCATCTCCTTCCTTTAATAATTAAATTATTTCTGCCTTATTTGAAGTCGAATATTATAGTCAGAAAAAGACAGTTTAGCATCATTAATATTTAATATATAACAGCTGCTAATGTGAGATGTAAGGTCAAACGGTTCAACTAATAACTGTAGTCCCATCTGTTCTGTCCTGAGTCTTGAATATATCCGCAGTTAGCAATTAGGAATGTCTATTTTGATATCAATCCAATCTAAATAACTTTAATTATTTTACCTATATATGTGTTAATTTTTTATATGTTACAATTTTTCAACATTATATTAGGTTATATGTATGATAAATCAGTGAAATCTATATACAAATGGTTTAAATAAATATAGGACGAATAAAACTTATGTTGAAAAAATTAATACGTAACAGACGGCCTGTGCAAAAAAAATGTGTATGATAATTTGAGCACAAACTCGAGAAAAAAAGTGGCCTTGTAATGAACACTAATGATAATGAGGTTGTATAGGTCAAACGTCCCAATATTTCTGTAGGCCACCTATTTTTAATCAAATTATCTTTCAACCCTACCGGAAAGAAAATGGGTACATACGAATTTTTAGTACCTAATTAAATTAAATTAAATTATTGATAGATTTTTTTTTAAAGGAACATATTTACATATTATACAATTTTTTGCAATATACAATAAGACAATTACAAAGCCTATAAATAAATATTACTTTTATAATGGTAATGTACATAGTGTGTTGAACTCGAAACCATCGAACGTAAGATGACTTGAGCACAAAATCGAGAAAAAAGGTGGTCTTCAAAAATCTTAAACCGTTTGTCCTGACCTACACCCCCAAATTCTCAAATTAACGAGCTTACAGAGCCCAAACGGCGCAATATTTTTGTAGGCCACCTTTTTTCTCAATTTTGTAATCAAATTATCTTACGATCCAACTGGAAAGGCAAATATATACGAGTTTTTAGTAACTAATTAAATAGACAAAGTTTGCCGACTTCCAGATTGAAACCGCCCCTATTCCAAGAGTTTTTTTGTAAATAAAATATTTTTAGATTATGATGAGATGAAACTATCCACGAAGTTTTAGGCGGATGTTAATAATTTGATAAAAAGGGGTCTACACCATAGACTAAAAAGGTAAACATTTGTTTTTAATTATGCCGGGAACATTTTAACAACATACTTAACAGTGGTAAAATTAATATTATCAACTAGTTTTTATTGTGTACCAAAAAAAAGTAAATAAAGAAAACAGTTTGAAAAAAACAAGAATACAGCGTTCTCAACAGCTGTTATCACCTCTAAGCAAACACGCTAAAGCCCCGTTAAATGTACTACTTTCGTGCAATTCAATCTCCCCATTTTTTTTTTAGTTTGTTTTTATTTAAAGAATCCTATGTTTATAAAAAAAATCCCTAAGAAGATGAAAATATTATAGTTTATCATTTACTTTATCAATTTCAAATATTGAAAAAAATATAATGGTAGTAAAAAAAAAAAACTTTAATATGTATTATTTCATTTATTGTACATTTGACGACCTAATCAATTATTTTATAATACTTTTTCTATTGACGTTCAATCATATATCCCTGTATAAAAAAAAAATGATTTTTTATAATGTATGAAAATTGAATGTATAAATCTGTACAAGGATAAATTAAATGAATCAAAGTCTATTAACGAAGTAAGAGGCAGTTCTGTTTATTTGGTTCAATAGATAAAGTTGACATTTATTTTGTTAATTTATTCTCTAAACATTTTGTTCAATTATGAATTTCTATGAAACATGTTTAATAGAATTGCAAAACAAAGAGCAGGTCTGTATCAATTAATTATATTATATTTTTAAAATTGCAATTTCAAATATTTTTAGACTCTTATAAAAAGGTATATGTTATATATAGATGTTTCAGCAACAGCTGTTTAAAAGGTGAGCTGTTTGTAAAATGCTGGATATAGAACAGCTGATTTGATTTTTTTAACAAAGGCATCCATTCAACTAAAATAATAAATCTTGAAACTAAACTTTAAAAACTAATTTAATTTTAAATAAATAATCAAAAAGTTTGAAATTAGAAAATTTTAGAAATAATCGACCATCAATGTTTTTCTAGAATAATCACCGTTACTGTTGGGGAGTTGATAAACTAAGCGCTAATTCCATCAATGGAATTTATCTATCGATTGAATCCAACGATGATGGCGTTTAGAGACGACCAGGTGAATTCAAGCAAAAGGAATTTATACTACAATACAATAAAGTACTATGATAGAACGTGTTATACCATTATATATCTAAATATGATAATATATTATAACTATACCATCGCAATGGCTGTTAACCTTGTTGTCATAACTACCGTGCAAACGATGTTTTCCCAAAGTTAAAATACAAAGAGACTAAACTGCGTTTTGTGGAGTAAATGCCACAGCTAGATAAGCCCTTCAACGGTAAACCTAAGAGATAAGGCAACTAAGTACACAGAGGTAGGAAAGATAAGAGTTCAAAGTGAGAAAGTCTTGTGCTTACTCAATGTGCTTTGGCGTAACCCAACTATTTACTACGAAGGATTTTTTCCCTATTTAGTAGATGTTTAGATTTCACATTATGCGCATATAGCTAATTGTATCTGATATACTAAAAAATATACCCGAAATATATCTGTAAAATCACAATACATAAAAAATAAAAAAATAAATCTAGCTGGGTAGTTTTATATATTTAAATACTAAAATAGGGCTCTTTTCTACATTAAGCACGACAGTAAATTTTTGAAGTGTTTTTGCATTTGGATTAAAACATTTCAGAAACTAAAAATCGGACGGACCTGCATACTGTAAGTCAGAGAAATGTTCAGAATTTCATTTTCTTTATAATGGCTTATTATTCAAAATTGTATATTAACGTGACTGAGGACGTGTTAGTGAGGAAAAAGCGAAAAATGTGGTTGAAGATATGGATTAAAATATCACAGAAACTAGAAATCCGACCTGCATACTGTAAGCGAGGGAAATGTTTAGCATTTCATCTTCTTTGCACAGAGCTTTTATTTAAAATTGTCTTCAAGCGACATCGTATTGGAGAGGCGAAAAGAGAAAAATAATGTCGAAAATCAACTTTTAACGAGTTTTATTGAACATATGTATTAGAATATCTCAGAAACTAGAAGTCCGACCTACATACTGTAAGCAAGGGAAATGTTCTCCATTTCATCCTCTCTGTAGTGAGCTATTATTCAAAATTGTCTTAACGCAAAATCGTATTGGAGAGGCGAAAAGAGAAAAATAGAGTCGAAAATCAACTTGTAACGTGTTTTATTGAAGATATAGATTAAAATATCTCAGAAATTCAAAATTGGTCTTGCATACAGCAAGCGAGGGGAATGTTCAACATTTCATCCTCTTTGTAATGAGCTATTATTCAAAATTTTCTTAACGCAAAATCGTATTGGAGAGGCGAAAAGAGAAAAATAGTGTCGAAAATCAACTTGTAAAGAGTTTTATTGAAGTTATGGATTAAAATATCTTAGAAACTCAAAATCAGACCTGCATACTGTAAGCAAGGGAAATGTTCTACATTTCATACTCTCTGTAATGAGCTATTATTCATTATTATATCTTAACGGGACATCGTGTTATAGAGTCGAAAAAAGAAAAAAATAGCGTCACTGGTGTGCTTAAAGTAGAAAAGAGCCTAAAATAGTTTACAAAATAACCAGAAGAAGAATGCTAAGGTTCATATCTAGGAGCCGTCAAGAAATAAATAGCCACTGCAGGTGGGAATCGAACTTAGAACGTTCAAACCACCTCTTTCTCTTTTTGATGGTATATTTTTAACTATTAAAAATAAAACTACTTCATCGCAAACAATATTATTAGTTCTTCCGATAATGATCACCTCCGCAACCTGATCTAGACAAGGTAACACATAGCTGTTCGAGGGAAAAACATAGTAGACTCCAATATGAATAAAATGTATTCCCTGCGCTCAATTAATAACGACTGTAATAATTCAGATCATAGTTTTCCGTATTGATTTACCATACACTAAAAGCCTTAAGTAGTCCTCAATAAAAAAGATCAATCAAAGACAAATATAATTTTTCAAATTGGGGAGAATATTTTTGAAATTAGATCATTTAAATAAAATCTTCATATATATATATATATATATATATATATATATATATATATATATATATATATATATATATTCAAAATTTCGGAGTCACTTATCTTTAAAAACTAATATATTCCTATTGCTATAGCTATAACGAAAATAATTGAAAATACCGTTCTCAATCTCTAATAGTTTTAAAGGTTCGCAAAACCAGACAACTGTGACTCACAATCTTGGCAGCAGAATTTTTTTCCAGAAGTGAAAGTTGGATAGCATGCAGCCTGCCTTGGATCAAAAGCCGCTGGCAACGATTCTTATCGACTTAAAAGTAACAACTTAAACAACAATTACTGCATTTATTTAAATAAACTACAAGAATTTATAAAAAATAACAATAATTTAGGTAAGCACACCAGTGATGGACACAGCTAAAGGTTTTTATTGTCATTTTTGTCTTATGCCGCCGTAATTATTATAGTTATAAACTTCTCCTTTGGACATTTAGAATCTCTAAGGTCTCTTGTTTCTGTTTAGCTCTTTAAAATTTAACATTTATTCAGTTATGCAGATATAATCTCCATTTAAAGCAACACTTTTTTTGCACTAGTGATGGACCACTAATAGACATACCTTAGAAATTTTCTAAAATCTTTATTTAACTATAAAGAAAACATAAATGTTCAACTTACTCTTAGCAAAACTGTTAGTAGGAAGGTATGAAACACACTGATCTAAAGAACACTATAGAAACATTAACGAAGGACATTTTAAAACTGGAATCTTTGAATCAATATGGAAGCTTATAACTGGTTAGTTCACCCTAAAAATTGTTTTATAACTCATTTTATTCACAGGAAGGTTGAAGAATCTATTAAAGCGATTCTACAGCAATCAATTCCAACTTCAGTGATGAAGAAAAATAAGAAATAAAAAACAAATGTATTTATTGTTTTAATGATAGAAAAACGTGATTTTATAATACTTCCATCGTAAATAGAATTGTATTCACTTGGAGTGCATTATAGTACAATGGAAATAATAATCTAATAATCTAGGAAAAAGCAATCGTACTGTTATTACAATAAAATAAAAACCATGAAACATAAAAAGAAAAGCGAAATACCCAGATCCCATTAACTTCAAAATGCGATTACATCATGTTTGATACAAATAATAAAATATTAACATGGAATATGAAGGTCTTCAGTTAAACTAAATATATAAGATAACTAACTAATTAAAGTTATGTCTTAAACCAATTGCACTAGTAGATCCAGGATTTAATTTAAGGGGGGGGCTTAGTCCGAAAGCTTTTTTTTCATATATAACGATATAACTATCTATATTAAATGGTGTTTAAGTAGTTCTTGAAGTCCTGTTAAATGTAATTACACGAACAATAATACTTTAAGAGATAGTTTTTAATATTTTTTTATCGGTGAAATATGGTTATATATTACCAATTTGGGGAGGGAGGGGACTCAAGCCCGAAAGCCCTCCTCCCCCCGTAGATCCGTCTGTGACCAATTGTATTGTATTTAAAAATAAATAATATATTTCTACGGCCCTGGAGTTTTTTTTACTAAATAGTTTAATAACTAAGAAACTAATTTTAATACATCAAAGTTAAAGAAAATTGTCTCACTGAAGAAATACAAAAATGTGACATGGAGTCCCTTTTAGCTCCAGGGTACAGATTTATAACATAACTATTATTATTAAACTCTGTGCAACATTTTAGCTTGATACATCGAAGATGGACTATTTTTTTAAATATTAATTTGAGAACGAATCTTTTCAATTATTAATTGCAAAGCTACTGCATAAATACTTATATATATATACTTATATAATAAATGTAAGATATTTATGATAAAGGTGAAGGGACGTAATTTATCAGTAATTCTTAAGACTAGAAAAATAACTCAATTAATTTTTTTTTTCATTACGTTTTGGCCATCCTCAGTTAACGTGGTGATTTTCAGGAGAGATGTTTCAAACAAATGTTAAACTTTACATAAAAAATAAAACATCGAAATTAACTTAAAATTACTTTAATAAGACCACTGTCACTTTTTGTAGCAGTATATTAATTATAATATAATAGGAATTCTTGAGATTAGAAAAACAATTTCTAACAAATTTTTTTCATGACGTTTCAGTTGGTAAATTATATTAATCTTGATTAACACCCAATTGAAGTAATTTTAAGTTTAATTTTTTTTTTACGATAGAATTTAACATGGTATATTAGAAACAGCTCGCCCTTAAATACGATTAAAAATATAACCGATTTAGTTAAACTTTATAAAAGCATCAAAATGTGAAACGAATCTAACTCAAAGAGGAAAGATCTATTTTCTTCCACAGTGAGAAAGAAGGGACTATTTGTGATCCTGGCAACCGAATTCAACATAAGATATATTTCAAAACTGGCGTCAACCCATGACGTACGGGCTACGCTAAGATTTAAGCCCCAATATAACTCCTACCAAAACAAAAATAAACTATATAAATTATTATACAAACGTAATAGATTCTCGAAAATGGAATCAAGTTGACTGTTTAATAAATATATAAAAATGGAAGGATAGTCTATAAAATATCTTTTTTCGATTCTTTTATTTTCAGACTTTTTGTAAAAATAAACCATAAACATTATTACAATAGATGATTTTGACTATATTTTAAAACTTTTAATGACAGTTTCATTAAAAATTTGAATTAATAGGAATTTTCGGTTATAAATAAAACCAAATAATAAAAATAATTACAGATTGACAGACAAGCAAACCTGTAATTTAAAAGTCACAGTATTACAATGGTAATTAATGTATACTAATTGATCGAATGTTTGATAAAGAAATAAATGTTTTAAAAAATACGTTAATTTGTTGTACTAAACCATAAACATAAAGCCATAGGTCATTCAAATATCATTGAATAGTTTACAAATTGACGTTTCTCTAAGCAAGCCATCTCATTGGTAGGAATAAAGAGAACAAATCTCATATTAGCAGTCATGGCGAATCCAGTATCAATTCAGTGTATATAAACTTTAAATAATTTAAGAGCACTTGAATTAAAAAAAATTCCCCTGTAGATATTTTTACTTGCATAACAATAAAAGCTTATACAGAGTAAATTCGTACAAAGTCGAATGGTCAATACCCTGATTTAAGGTAGAATTTAAAACAAATTTAGTAAATATGCGTAGACATTTTTTATTTAATAAAACTATACACAGGTACCAAGTCATAAAAACATATCCTTAATCAAAAATAATAAATATACACTCCGTATAATTTTAAAACCAAAGCAGACTTGATAATATCAGAGAACGGAAATGCGATAGAGTTAAAAAGGTCATCGGGTGTTATCTCATCTGTTCTGACCGACAAAAGAAAAAAAAAAAAAGCTGAAAAGATGTTACATTAAATGTTAAAACATGTTAAATGAGAACTGACAGGTCACCGTAACGTTATTTGGGCCACCGTAACAAATAACCTTACAACCTCACACCTCAGGGAGTATCAACACTGATTAATGGATCTTTTAACACTTAGCTTAGTATTAGCATAATAACTCAAAAGAGAAATTAATAATTTAATATAAAATTATTCAATTCGACGAATTAGTATGAAATCAATTTTCACACTTGAAAAATATAAATAATTTATACAATAAAAAAAAAAATCAGTTCTGAAAAGATAAGTTGATGATTTGCATAAATAACGCAAAAAAGTAGGATTTTTTCAACTTGTCATTATATGTTGATATATAGAAACGCTTCTAAATAACATGAATTATAAAAAAAAACCTGAAATGTTTAGTTTTTCTCAGTTTTGACAGAGACAAATGTTAGAAAAGAATATTTTCTTTTAGCCAAATTAGTTGTTTTCTAATATTAAGGAAAATGTACACTGTTTTAATTTTTATTTATTCATTTACTGTTATGTTCAGGCCAACTAGATATCTTGATCAAACATTATGATGTGTTTTTCTTTAGTAGGAAGTAACATTGCTAAAACTTAACCCCCATTTTCACAAATGCTGAATTTAACAAAGGATAGTATTTAGCTGCTACTTGTATAAGTTGCATACGAAACTAGTATAAACGTATTAAAAGAATTGGAAACTTCGAACATGTTCGTTTCAAAATTTGTAACATTTATTAACTTAACGGTATATTTTCCTCATAAATTGTCTAGTTTAGTTTTTATCACCTCCCGAAAAAACATTTCTATTTATTTTTCCAGAGTCAAAGTACTTAAAAATACAGAAGTCCATATCAATTTTAAATGAGAATATATTGTCACGCTTATCATGCTACCCTACCCACTGGTTGACGTATCTAACAGAAATTTAAATAAATCAGTTCATATCATGCGTAATACTAAATTTAAATGCACCCATCAGCATACTTATACGCACATAATGTACATATGAAAGACCTCCATCGACCTCATCGGAGGGGTTACGTAACAATAGATGTTAATTATAACACTACCGGTTCTAAGGTACAACAACTAGCATTTGAATTAACATTAATATTAACAAACATAAACAAGGACTATGATTAATCATGTTATGGTGGGTAATGATGCATGTCTTCCATGAGCATTTAACTATAAATATAATTAATTTAATAGTACTTAAATTACTTTAACACTTTTTAAAATAACTTCTGATTATCGGTTAGCTTATGTTTTTTTTTTTCAATACATCAATTTAAAGATTATAGTATTTAACGTATTTATTAAGAAAATAGCACCAAGAAAAACAGCAAGTGGTTACAGAATAAGAGAGAAGGTAAAAACCAAACATTTCTAACTAACCCAGCGCTGAGCTCATTGATAAGCATCAGAAATCCAACAAACCGTTCTTAAACTCATCTATGGGAAAGATGGATCAGTTGGAAGTAACATCATTATACCCTCTGAGTTATTATTTCTCAATTTACTTAACATATTTATATTCAGTTTAATTTCTATCTATATTAGGTAATTATTTAAATGAGGACCGCACAGGTTACGAGTGGTTCACTATCACTTCGGTCATACTAGTTTATAAAACGCCGAAATAGTCTTCCGGATAAAGCTGGATGGATTTGCCACTCCATGAACAAGTGTGACCGAAATGATTTTGAACCAAGCGTAAGTCCGTATATTATTTTCCGTTAGTTAGTTAGTTCCTTACTTATGTTTTAAAGTATTTTTCATAACCATCAAGAAGTATTAACGTTTCTCATTAATAGCAAACCAGCGTTGCTGGATTTCCTCAATTGATGAAATCCATTGATGGAATCCTCACTGAATTTAGGAGCTTTTTCTTCAGAAGTTATACAATTTCAAAAATATAACTCGATTTAATTTCACAATTAAGGAAATAGCTCCTTTTGATACTATGAACGCACTATAATTTTAAACTTTGATTTTATGAACAATTTTAAGGAGCAAACTATTGTTTCAACGAACTATCCCTAATAAAAAGACAATACAGGTTCGGCGTTAAAAATGCATAATGTCTTCCTTAATACAATTAAAACGCATTTAAATTTTAAAGCAGCATTCCAGAAGAATTGAACGAAAAACATAAAAAAAAGTAACGGTATTTCAAGGACAATCATTAAAACTAAAAATGTAGCTTCGATATAAATACGTAACAGATATTATAAATATTCTATAAATCAGTAAGAATTGATGTATTAATAAAAGTTATAAGAAACAACGTTAACTAAGAAAAATAAATAAAAATTATGAGAAACCATTTTCGCTTGATAGTATTTATCATTCTATTTAAACATTACTTATAACTTCAATTAATAACCATTAAAAATCTCTTTGAAACTTTATTGATTATAAAAATCAATCTACCTTCTAATACTACAATAGAAAATTATTCACTCAGTAAATAGTTAAAATGCAATAATCACGTCAAATAATTACTTACATAATCTTCTATCATACATTTTCTCTACTGCACATAAAACTTCATTAAAAGAATCGATAACGTTTCTCATTAAACACACAAAACTCGATTTTAACACAACAGATGTTCTAACTAGCGTCTAACAAGCTGTACAGCAGCCATTAAAATGTAGTCAAAACAGCAACTAATGCCAATCAACAATTCATACATTCACACTTTTCCTTTTTAAGATAAAACTAGCCCTTTAATTCTTTTATTAAAATATAATTTAAAACAGTATTAAATTTAATAATTTCCCAATTCAAAGAAAAAGTATTAATCTAAAATATTATGACGAACTATATTAGTCAAATCAGAAACTGTATTAGATGATGAGCAAGTATATCTAGTGCCATTTGGATTAGCCTTTCTGGATTTGATTTATTTTACGTAGCATACATTATTAAACAATTCAGCTATCATTAAATAAATCATATCTATAAAAGTCAATAGGCTTTAAACTATTAACTTATAGAACAGAACGAAATAATTGGTCACTTAATTTAGCTATTAAATCAAATCAGATAATATTTACTTAGATTATTAACAGGTATTTATTACCAAACGAATTTATGGTTTTTTTATTGTTCTGGGAGTTGATGGATTTGAAATAGCACTTATAAAATATAATAAAATTATCATAATGTAAATCTGTGTGAAATTATTAAATTAAAATATGCTTTTATCTTACAGATGATTCAAGGTTATTCGAGCCAAAATTCCATTCTTTATTATATCGAAGTATGAATACATACTGTTATTTAAACATATATTGAGATCAAATTATGTTTAATAATATGGAAGTTTCAGTGAGCTAATAAGCTTACAGCTGATAATTAAACGCATCTAAAAATGTATAGGTTATATTAACACATTAAGTATTAAAAAAATTGTAACAATAAAAAGGCATTGTTTTTTAAAACCATATGGTTTATAGAATATCGTGAAATAATCATTTGGTAAAATTGTGTTAAATCAGCAAATAACAAAAGATAACTCACCGACGCTTCAAGGTTATTCACCACGTGAGGCAATATTTTTATGTCATTCATTATGTGTCATATAAATAATACTTAAACTTATATTAGGAATAAATTAATTTAAGTATTAGTAATTTTAAAAATATAAGTAAGTTTAATATTGTTGCTTTAAAATATGTATATAATGGTCGTGATGTGTTAGACTAGAACGTAATAATTATAACAGTTCTTTTTAGGTTATAATGCGTTTCAATTAGTTTATGCGTGTTTTTTTAGTAATTGGAGTTAAACTTAGTATCACTCATTTTTAAAGTAAATAATTTTAAATTAATTGAGTATGACAAATGTTAGGTAATTAAGTTTAGTTTTTTATTATTATTATTACAAATTAACCATAAGAAGGTTATATGATCATATGATTTCAAAATACGACAGTGTTGTGATTAAGGTACAGTAATAATCGTTTATAAATAATTATCAGATGTTTAAAAATAAACAATATCGAATAGTAAGACTAAAATTAGCAAAAGAAGAGAGAGATAGAGAGAAAAGGAGATACACAACTAAATATAAAGGTAAGACATTAGTAGCGTAGATCCGGCAACACTGGGGAGTGAGAGGTTTTAATGGTGGTCGGTGAAGAACAGTGTTGCCAGACCAACGAGGGCACCAGTGTTGCCAGATCTACACTTCCCCCGCCATCTGTTTCCACGTTGCCAGCTGCGGGCCACCCCTCATTACACTAAAACAGTCTCTTTGCTTCTATATCTATTCAACCGCCACCTTTTGACATATAATATATTATATATTCCTTGTAGTCAGTATATTAAAATATATAACATTTTATAAATATAATAATAGCTATAAGAATAAATAAACAGCTACAGAGGATGAGTAAAAGAAATCTGTTCATATACCGCTATTATATTGAAACATGATCTAATAACATTACAAAAAACAAAAAAAAATATGTTTAAATAAATAAGAATTCAAATATAATTATTAAATCCCAATACCGACAAAAATCTTATTACAATAATTTCTATCAGGGTACAATAAAATATAATTAAATAATTTCTTATTGAATCTATCTTTATATCTAATATTAAGAATACAATATAAGTTTTTCACAATGTAGACCCAATTTTCAACTCTCAGAAGAGAGTGATTTTGAAGAATGTGATATCAAACGAAAGGATATTACTGAAGTTGAAGTGTTCGGTCAAAATACAAAGTAAAAAAAAATAATGAGATTTATTTTTATTTTTACCTATGTTTCGGTCCAAAGTTCAGGGCTGATCTCACGAAAGGATATTACATGGATAAATGACAAATTATAGTAACATTCCTGAATGAAAACATTATTTGCAAGTAACCTAAAAAGTATACATTTTTTTCGATTGTACCCATGATTATTTGAAAGATTGATCAATTCCCTACGAAACAAAAAATAAAAATCATCGAAATAGGACCATTATAAGCAAAGGATACAACCTATAGTAAAGTATACATTTTTTAATTTATTATATTTAATGAACTAATGTGATTGGACTGAAAAAAATAAAATACGTTTTAGACAGTTAGAAGAATCGATTTAAAATAGATTAATATAAAATTATAGACCAAATATTTATAATAAAACGTGTTTTTTCGAACAGATGACTAAAATAGGAAAGTTTAGGAGAAAAAGAAAATTAAAAAAAGCTATCATGTTAAATTGCAATACTTCATACATAAGGGGCAGTCATGAAAAGTAATAACTCTAGAAGAAAAAAAAATTATGCTTATGACATCAATATTCGGAATGAATAAATTAAAGATTAAATTTTATTTTTATTAAGATATAAAAGTTTTATCTTATTTATTTAGTAATTTGTTTGTGTTAGTATCATTGAATATAAGTGAAATATTTCATTGTGTAATATGAAATAATTTGAGCTTATTTCTATACATATTATTTAAATAGGTATAGATATAATAATATTTCAGTAAAGAATTTAGATTTTTTTAATTTTTGGAACAATTTGAGACTATAAATGCTGACTAAATAATAGAAATAACTTTAGAAAAAATCAGTTTATCTTTATTTGAAAGAAGATTGCGAAAATTATATAAATGTTTCAAAATATTATTTTAAACATAGAATAACAATTCTAGCTAATTAAAAATCCTATGTAAAGAAGCTAATTTGTCTGATGACGAAAATTCGACCTTGCTACATATTAAAGACATATTTAATTTTTTAATGACAACGAAACTCGTTAAATGTTCTATTTGTTAAAATGATAACACAAGAATAAGCGTAAACATTATTTTATGTAATAGATAATCGGCATATTTAATGAAATATTAGAATTCATAATTCATGGCGCAAATTGATATAATGATATATATATTTTTGTCATTAAAAAAATAATAATATTTCCTTTGTTAAAAAAAAATATATTCTGCTTTAAATGATATGGGGAAAAAAAGTATTCACAAAAGGTTAAAAATTAAAGTTTACTAGTCAAACCAGAATCGTTTCATAAAGAAAAACTAACCAATTTAATTAATAGGCATAGAAATAAGCTCAAATTATTTCATATAACACAATTAAATATTTCATTTCTATTCAATGATACAAACAAATTACTAAACAAATAAGATAAAACTTTTATATCTTAATAAAAATAAAGAACTAAAGAAATCTCGATTACGTCAATTGTAAGGATTGTAATTCCTATCAAGAGGGAAATTACTCCTTATGTTAAGAAGTTTACTTACAGTTAGCCACTGGTTACTATATATATATATATATATATATATATATATATATATATAGTATATAAGGAAAAAATAATATATTCACTGTTTACGATAATGAAATAAAAATAAAACATTTTATGATGTGTAAAATAAAACATGCCTGGTTAAAAACGTTCGATGTTAACACAGTTTAACGGTCAGATGATCAAAAGGTGAGCTAAAACTGTCAGGTGCAAAAGTATCAAGGTTAATAACAACGTAAGTCAAAAACAGCAACTTCTCAACGTCAATATTAATATATACATAATTAAAGATTACATTAACATTTTAATATAATCAAATAAAAATAATAATTAATCGAATTACCATAACTGATTATCAAAGGAGCATTACATAATGATTGACTAAATATTTTGAATAGTAAATAACAATTAGTTCTTAATAGTTTAAAGTAAATAAAAAATTGCAATGGATTTAGTCTTTGAATCTATGATCTCATAGACTCTAACAAGGATTTAAAAATAACCTTTGGATTGCAGGTCATGTTTGAAAATAACTTTGAGTGCTCATAAATCAAGCCTTTTCAATCATAAACTACTCCAAGGAATGTAACGCAAAATCACTGTAGTTTTCACCGGTTACTTTATTAATAGAACGCTATAAGTATCAAGGTAACTATAAGTAACTTAATCCATAAGAAGCAGTTATGTGCGGTTACTAAGTAACTATAGGGCAAAAAAAGACTTTTTTTTCTTAAATAATTAGATAATACAACCCATATTTCTTAACATATTGATTATAAGAAATTCTAGAGGAACCTACAAAATGGCGTATTTTAAGAACCAAGACCATGAGTTTCGAAAAATTATATTATTCATTAAATTGCGATTCGTGTGCAATAGGTCAAAATATGCAGATTTATGTCTCATTCATAACATATTTATGTAACAGTTGTCTAGGAAAACACAGACAATTTTAAACACACGAATGTCTAAAATGCGTGTAATAATTGTTACATAATATACATATTCATAATTAAGTATAGTTTTATGATTCATGAAAAAACAAATAAAAAGTCCCTAAATGTGTACGGTTAGTTATCTGTATATGTTAACCCAAAACTAATTTAATAAATAATATTTAATACGTAAAACATTTTTTTTTTAATTTTAATCCTAAAATTTTAACAGTATGTACGTTCCTATTACTTATCACCGTCGATATAAACATTAAATTTGCAAAATAATTTTTATAATACTTATAAATATAATTACCATTACTAAAATATCACTGTTTATAAATAATGTAAAATCTTTTACTAAATCCGTTTGGTTTAAATTCGGTTGAAGTCCAGATTGGTATGAAAAACATTTTACGCATTAACACGATCTGTTTTCTTAAATAAAATTTTATTTAAATCTGTAAATTAAATGTACATAAATATAATAAAAAATACTGCACTGGAAAACAAATATCACACGATAACACAGAGATTAATTTATTAGAAGTCTCGAATGGCGTTTTAGAGATTAACATAGGAATTGATTTTTTTTTGTTATAAGTTTTTTTTTTTTACAACTCATTGTTACAGTAAATGATATATCTTATAATTATTTCCGCTTAACAAACCGAAAAACAATGCACAACATGTCAAAATTTATTAAATTGCCATATTCAAAAAGCATACAAATATGTTATGTAATAAAAATTTAAATCTCAAGAAATTAAATTTTTATTGTTAGATCAAAACATTTTAATGTCCTGAAAATTGCCAAAATGTATTGCATAATTGTAATAAAAAAACTTTCTAAGTTATTATTTTAGAAAAAAATAAATAAAAGTTTCTGTAAATATATTAAAACCAATAAATTTTTTTTTTGGTAAAGTGGTTAATTTGTAGCAATTTCGTTTCCATGGGTAATTAATTCACTGTTATTATGCATGCTGTCTATACGTGATATTTATATTTTTACATAAGAAATGTTTAAATTAAAATAATAAAAAATAAATGAGTATAAACAAAAATCAAATAGTTCATAGAATATGGACGATTTTTGTAAAAGTATTTTACGTCTGTATTCCTCCACCACACACATGATCATTGAATATTTCGATAGAGTAATTTTCGGTTCAATATAAATTAATAAAAATGATATTATACATAAATATTATTACCTAGGTTTGCTTATCAAACGTTCTTCCATCGAGATCAAACACCACAGAGGATAGAAAACAAATATAATTTCCAAAATTCATAAAACTTCACATGTATCGATTTAAAATATAATAAACAAATATACTCCATGATGCAGAACATTTTATTATTTTAAATATCGGATAACGTGGCGAGGTTAAGCCGACATGGCTCTGGATTTCACTTGACTGAGGCCAAGAGAAGAGACTTTTGGTAATAGCTCCAGATAACTTATCGTCCGATAACCGACGTGGTTTACATTTTCGATAATAGTAATCCATTAATGTGACTCAACTATATCTACCGTTAAGAAATTAAGAAGGCACTGGATCTGTTTCGAAATATATATAATTAATATTTTCACAAAACAGGAGAGGAAAGTGTGTGAAAATATATCATATCTACATTTGTTTTGTTATCAATAAATAAAAAAATTGACGAATTGATAAATCTAAAGATATGGCTAAAAATACAGATGTGGGTTACAAACATAAATATTCTCAGAAAACTGAATATCAATTTCAATAAACTATGCAAATTGCTAACTATGATCCAATTCGAAAACAGAATTCAATGCATTTCTTTAGTCATCGATTGCATCAGCGTACCATTATATGAGTCGATATAACCTCATTGTAACCTAAACGCTGTTATTTCTCAAAAAACAAAATATCGATCTATACCAATATCTAATACAAATCGATTTATACCAGTAAATATATAAGCAGCAATAACTACATGAAATAACAAATATTTTTAATTAATGATTTAAATATAAAAATATTTTTTCCAGCAAAAAGTTTTTCGACTGCGCTGATTTGTAACGGTTCTTCTGAAAACCGGTTCTGACCTACCTCCCTCGCAATATTTAACCTTTTTAGGTGAAGCCAACAATTTATAATTTAAGAATATATTTACTTTTTTATATATATATATTAATACAATTAATAATATGAATTAAAATTTACTCAAACGTTTTAGTGCTATTGTTAAAAACTCAAATGTACTCTCCTATACACGAAGATGGAAGAATTTTGTTTATAATAAAATATTTTAAGGGCAAAGATAGATTTATCTTAATAAAAGAGTTTGGTTTTAATATTTAATTTACTCAACGCTCCCTACTTTGTTACAAATAAAACCATCCATAATATGACCTCAATGTTTCTTATGTTTCAGATCTGGCCCAATCCAGATACCTATTCTTCCATAATAAACTTCAGAACCTACCTAACCCTCTCGTTTCAAACCTTGCTTCCTCGTTAATTCCTGATAACCCTCCGAGACGTCTGGAAAGAAGATGGTCCCGGGAATTCCTAATGTAGACATATTATTAGAGTGCTACCATTGGGTAGTTTCTCAACAAGTGTTTTCACGTCATTATATCTATATGTTCAAATTTACTAAATGAATATCTTTAATACAGTTTTAAATATTAAGAAATAATAATATATATATATATATATATATATATATATATATATATATATACACATATATATTTTTAATTTTTGGAGAGATTCAGCTTTGTATAAACGTAGAAGGATAATTACTTTCACATACACAGAAAGAAACGAACTGCCTATATGAAATGACGCTTAACTGATTCTTACAGTTAAATTTTAAAAAATAAATAAACCTACAAAATTTTTGTACGCATTAATATCTTTGGAGTCAATTTTTTTTTTCTCCAGAAGACATGGTTATATCCATTATAATTTAAATAATGGAATTAAGCTTGGATCACCCACAGTAACAAACATGGACCAATGAAAAAAATATATATATTTCCAATTTAGAGGAGATATTATTCCGTAGATTCGCCAGTACTTCTAAGTTAAGAACGTATCTATTTATAAGTTTTCTATTTTATTTATTTAAATTCTGTAATCCCGAAGAAATAAACTTCGTAAGAATCGACTTGAACAACAAAGAGTTTAACATAATCCATGATTACAGTGTTGAATAAAGAGACTAAAGTTCAAACACGTAATGCTTCTATAGCGTACACAATACAAGAGGCCTCGATCCCACATTTTGACAAGACCCCATTTTTAGTTTCCAAAATGCGCCTAAACAAGTTTTCAGTTCAAAAATGTTTGTTTTTTTTTTAAACGTTTTTTCAGTGTTTACCCTATCGAACATAGCGTCGCCTCAAGATACAATTTTGAATAATAGCTCATTACAAAGAGGGTTAAATGCTGAACATTTCTCTGACTTACGGTATGCAGGTCCGATTTTTAGTTTCTGATATATTTTGATGCAAATGCAAATGAACCAAAATTAGTTTAGACATTTTTAAAATACACGAAATCTTTAATATCTAGTTCCTACAGTACCAAATTTAAAATAGATTAATATAAATCTATAAAAAATACAACATCTTCAAACAAATAATTTTAAGATTTACATAAATATAAAGAAAAAATACAACAAAAAATAATAATTAAACTGTAAAAGATATAATCAGATTAAGGAAAAGCAGAGACAGCATACATTAATAATGTATAAATGACTAAACAAATTATTATCTTTATTTGTTTAAGATAAAATGGGGACTCTAGTTTTTATCGAATTTATATACAACTTTGAGAAGGCCTAAAATACAGTATTGTTTTGTTTCTAATGCATATAAATTGAGAAGAAAAATGTTCAAACGTTATCAGTTCACAAGATAAGAATATTTTGAAACTGTGCGTGCTATGTAAAAAGTGAAAACGTTGCACAGTTTTGGATGAAACTTACTGATAATCTTAACAAGCTACGCTCATATCTGTCCTGATAATGTAACGTTTGTAGACGACAACACAAACATTTTAACCAAAACTGTCCGTGACCGCTAAAGAATCTGAGGTAAACGACAGCTGGAAGAGATAGAACAATATTCTCCACACAGATGAGGTCTCGAACCCGCACAAAAACAATGCTTGCATAAGATGCTCGCCTCCGAATGTTCGCCTACTTTCTACAACACTCGGTCAAAGACCCCGTCCCTTACCACACTAACATTTTTCACCACCTCGGCCCCTCTCTGCTTTCCTCTATAAGCGAGAAGAGAAATCTATGTAATTTCTTCTCAATCTATAATTTCACATATTCGTGATGGACATGGCATTTAATAATAAAAATTACAAAACAGGTCTGGTACTTGTTATTTCCATAATCTGATAAGTAAAAACGAATTATGTTTAGGTATAGGGAGAATTTATTTATGTAATCACGAGATGTTAAATTAAATATAAATTTTTAGAACAGGTGAATTTAAACTTAGGAAAGAAATTATTTCGAATAATTCGTTAAATTTTGATGTCCATTTTTCTTCTTTATTTAAAATTAATTTTTCCATTGGTCAAAGAACAGGACATAAATTTAAAATTAAGCCCACTTCCATGAAGTAAAACGTTTGGGAAAGCCTTCATGATCTGCAAATAGAAACATCGGACTTATATCTGTTACCAATGCTGATTAATAAGTACAAACTTATCATAAAAGTCTGCAATAAATAGAATTTCCAGTAAAATGCAAATTATAATTAGTTTCTATTTGGACTTACGGGATCGAGCATTGGGGCTCTACTAAACCTACAATCCAAAATCCTTTGTAAAAACCTCAATGCTCCCTACTTTGTCACAAATAAAATCATCCATAACGACCTTAATGTATTATATGTTTCCGATTTGGCTCAATCCAGATACCTAACCTTCCATAATAAATTTCTGAACCATCCGAACCCTCTTGTTTCCAACCTTGTTTCCTCTTCTATTTCTTATAACCCTCCGAGGTGTCTGAAAAAAAGATGGCCCCGTGATCTTCTAATATAGAAATATAATTGGAGTTCTACCAATGGGTAGTTTCTCTTCATGTTGCACATGTCATGTTACTTATTTCATATTTACTAGTAGTATTTATTATTTAATACAGTTGTAAATTTCAATTATAGAAAAAAAATAGTAGTTAGTTTAACGATTTTTTTTTTTTTTTTTTTTTTTTTAGAATGTTTGAAGTACTTAATATTTTTTTGGTAAATAGTTTTCCCAGAAGTAGATGGAACATATATTTTATAAAAAAAGAGGTAATTATATTTTCGACCGAAAATACTGGTAAAATATGAAGATAATATATTTTAACCCAAGCTTGAGGGTCATCATCAGGACATGTTATTAGTACTGAAGGTATCCATGTACTGTGTAGTGTGTGAGTACTCGAACACCTTTAGTGACCGAAACGTAGAACATTAACATGTCCTGTTCATGACCCACAAACTTGTGTTAAAACGTTAGAAATAAAAATCTTAAAAATCTGATTGCGTTCTCACTATTTATCGCCCAAGAAAATAATATAACTTAAATTTTTAAAACATTTATTCGGATTTATTCGGAAAAAAAGGAAACTGTATTTTTTTTTTAAATAATTTTTGAATAGGATTTCAAACAAAACAATCCACACTACTTAATAAAAACTAAAATATTTTTTTGACTTAATGAAAAAATTGTAATATTTTAAGAGTAAAAAATTGTAATAATAAACATTTTAAGTTACGTTATATTTTATTACTGTTTTCTTTTTTTCTAACTGTTTTTATATTTCCCTAAATTGTTTTTCATTATGTTTTGAATTATTTATTTAGTTCAGTTACTGAACCTTAAATCTGTATATCCTGTCTGGGTGATGATACTTTATTCGTTAACTAGTAACAGCTTTGTGATCGCATACCAGTTTCAAATACTCGTTACATTTCGAAAACGAATACATATAACATTGACATGAGGGGGAAGGGGTTAAATTATAGGCAAGCAGAACCGGGAAGAGAAAGGGCCTACTAACAAGGCACCTTCCAATATTGCACAACAGGCTACCGGGTAGATTGCTTGTCATCTACCGACTTCTTGGTGGTCTATCAAGAACGGGTCTTCCAGGGGTAACAGGAGAACATTTACGAAATTAATACCATTACAAAAAGAAGAACGTATATGTTACGTCGAAAAAAAAAATTTAAAACTTTAGGTGAGTTTCGAAACACAGCGCTAATTCCATCGATGAAATCGAGCAGCGTTAGAAAACAATCAACAATATTCAAGGTGAAGAGTTTAACATTAATGAAATCTAAAAAAAAAAAAAAGGTGAATGATTTAGGCTTTAGACCACGCAATAGAAGTGACAACAAGGTGAGATTAATGATATGAAATATAAATTATAAATAATAGCTCATTGTAAAGAGGATAAAATGCTCAATAGTTTTCTCGCTTACAGTTTTCAGTTTTTGAGATATTTAAATCCATGTCTTCCATAAAACTCGTTGAAATAGTTGACACAAAATTTGATGGTCTACAACTTTGATTCTACAGGTTTTTCTTCTTAGGGAACTCATTTCCAAGTTACAGAGCCATTTGTAAATTTTTTTATTGACCAAGTAATTTGTCTCATTTGTTGACAAATTAGGTAAAAATCAGCATTGGTTGACCGTGGCTTTATACCTTGCCGAGTAAATAAAGTTTATGTTCTTGTTCAACGCAAAATTTAACGTTCTTTAATTTATTAACTAATACATTTTTCGCTCTGATGTATCGTTTAGGAGATATAGGTGAAAAAACTAAAAATATATCGAAAAAATCTGTCTTTTTTGGCTGTAAAAAGTTTTCCCTTGGTGGCATCGTTAGCAATTTTGTTTTTTTCATGTCTAAACAACTTTTCTCAAATTTTTCGCAATGGATTTCCTGTTTCGATTCTTAAATTATTGGCTTAATATTCTTTAAATCATCCACCATTTTTTAAAATAGCGGCTCTGGAACGACAGACAAGGTTCTTTTTACTCAGAATAACATATACTTTCGAAATTTACAATCAAACCTTCACCTGCGATCAGGTCGATTTTTGGGCCCTGGCTCCAGGGCTATATGTTTTTTTCCGCAAAATCAAATTATATTCGATTAGGCAAGAAAAAAAGTGCGAAGTTTACTGGCAGGTGTCTACATGAGCTAACGTGATAATAGCTGTCTCGCCAGTGACTACACTCCTAATAAAGTAAATACTGTCCTATAGTTTTCAAAAAGATATTAATAAATCAGCTTTTTGCTCTCTAGCAGGAGGATTATCACAGATATGTTCAATTTTTTATTATTTATCATCTTTTTTCTTTTTTCTGGGAAGACAGGGCAGACACCTAATAATTGGTCTAAAAGCAAGATGTTGCTCTAGATGTTATATACCTAGATTTATTATAACATGAATTAGAAACTGACGATGGAGCACATTAGTTTTAAGCCATGTATCCACAAGATCATTGGGATTGTGGTTCTGAAGATGGGAGTAAATATTCCGAAACGTAAACGTGTAAACATGCAATTTTGATAATACAACAAATAAATTCAATTGTTGTTAAATGGAAGTGGTCATTGCCAAATAACAAATATTATTTATCAATTATTTCTTAGCCTAATAGCATTATATTTATGGATTCCTCCCTGGCCTTTCGGCTAAGCTGGTTTTACATAAACGGCATATTGTTCGAGTCTTCAGGTAAAACATAGATTCATCAGTCTGGCATCATTCCAGAAATAGTTCCCCTTCTTCATAGATTGAAGTGTGGCGGCCCCAGAGAAGCTTCCCATCCATAAATAAAATATTTGTTGGGTTGTTTAGTAATAGATTTCGGTTTCGCTCAGCATCCCGACCCTCAGTCCTTCAAAGCCTAATAGTATTTAAAAAATTCTTCTATAGATATATGAAAGGGATCACACAAGTTGATCAGAATGCTTCCCCTGATTTGGATACACGATCACAGCACACCCTCACCCTCGGATAAAGCCGCGTGTAATATACATAGACCCCCCGGGACAGAGATAAAGAACCAGGATGACCATGATAGCAGGCAGGTGCCGCCGAGAGGTCAAGTGCAGCGGCGATAAATCTCCAAGATAGAGGATCCGCCCTTCGTCTTCTTGGTCCTGCGGCTTAGTCAGATGTAAAAATATCCTTCGTCCTTGGAGAAGACGCGTCTCCCGCTGTGGTGCCCCTCCAGAGCTCCGCCATAACTCAAAGCCTCCTTTGTCCAAAGGGGAGGATCGTCTCGGGTCGGTTTACCTCTGGCCCCATTAGGGCTGGCTACGAGGCGGACTAGGAATGCAGATGGTATAAATCAAGATTTAGACTATATTCAGTTAACGGTTGGAGAGCAACCTTAATTTTATGATTTTTCATTTACTCTAAAATATATAGTTAATATTATATATAGTCAAAATGGAATGCTTGAATAAAAATTCAATAATAATCCTATCAGGCAATTTAATTGCCAAAACGCTTCTATAAAAGAATATGAGTTATTTAAAATTGAAACGGTCCTATTACCTCCTTTACTTACCCGATGATTAATCGATACTTTTTCATTAAGTTTAATTATTTTTTAGAAGATAAAATCATTTGTAAAACAGAAATTAAAATATTCACATTTTTTTTTTAATTATCTATTTATTTTTCTCTCCGTCTCTAGACATTCGACAATATGGGATTCTAATTTTATTGTATAAACATCTGGTGCGCACATCACACTAATTTTACTTACCACCCTCTTCTTAGCAGAAATAAGTATTTTCAGAAAAAGGGAAGTGAAAGTAAAAATTATAAACGCTAAATTTATTAACGTTTCATTGTGGGTATTTTGATTTGTTTAAATAGCCTTACAATTTTTAATATTCATATCGCTGTATTCTATACAATTAAATATTAAATAATACAAACGATAGCATATATAAAAACCGTATATGTATATAATACTGTCGGAGTTCGTATTCCTTTGGCTCTTTCATTATAACTATTATCCGTTACGATCTCTTATTTCTCCTTTAGTTAATTATAAAATTCTATCATATTTTATGTTTAACTATATTTTGTATTAAAGATTAATTTTAAATGGTTAATTACTTCAAATATAAAAAATGAAAGCTACTTTAGAGGAAGTTAATATTGAAAATTAGCCATTTAAGCTCTGTTGGAAAAACATCAATGAGAATAAAACCTACTTAATATTAAAAACTATTTAATAATACACTGATATACTGAGTTAAATCCAAATCGTTATAGCCGTTTTTGAGAAAATCGTAAAAATGTGTTAAATCGATTATATAAAACACCGATATTGAAGACAAATTTGCTGTAACATTCAAGGATTATAAAAACCTCAAATAAAAACCAGTTTCGTATGACTTTTCGTTTTTGAGCTAGGCTGTTCACATATACACACATAGACCATTTTGCAGGGCTTGATTATTTGGATTCAGAGAACCTAAAAACGTGTATTTCCGTTGAAAACTCAACGAAAAACAAACAATTAAAAAATTGCACGATGGCTTTACTTAACCGTAATAAACATTACATATAGAGGTAAGTGTAAGTAAAATCAGTAAAATTTATCTTTTTCCTATGTTTCTATCCAAGAACCACCCCGGATTGAAATTGCGGGGGAGGGGGTTCCTATCTCGTTTATTAGGACGTGCTTTGATTCTTCTCGGGTACGCCATTATAATCAATATGTTTAATTATATAGCGGAACATGAGTGAAAGTACCCCACCACCATTTAACTAACCACAACTTTTAAATTAGTCTCCTGATACGCGGTCATTAATACTATCTCATCTTATCTCCTCTCCCGTTGTTTCTATTTATAAAATCTTCTTTAACGTTCATACACTGCTATCTAAATGATTTCTAACAAAAATAAACACATTGACTACATTTTAAACACATTTTACACTTAACATTGAGGATTGAAGAAGATTGTAAAAACTGAAGGATTAAAATTAATTCCAATAAATCCCATCAAATTACCTTTACCCTCCGTCGTAAACATATGACTTCCTCTACTATAGTATCCTTTAATAATACTCCACTCATCTCTGTAAAAAAATCCGATACCTAGGACTGTATCTGGACAAACGTCTAACTTGGAATCCTCATACCAGACTGAAGAAACCGAGACACAGACGACAAGAAACCGCTCGACGTTTCCGACTACTCCAGCACTTACTAGACAAACGCTCTAACTTTCCAATTAATTACAAAAGACTCATATATATGACTATAATAAGGCCTATTTGGACTAAGGAAATTGAGCTTTGGGCTCCACTAAACTATCGAATTCCTCTCGTATCCAATCCTTACAATCCAAATCCTTCGTAAAATCGTCAATGCTCTTTATGACGACCTTAATATTCCATATTTCTCCGATTTGGCCCAATCCAGAAACATATCCTTCCATAATAAACTTCAGAAACATCCGAACTTCGATCCCTGATAACCCTCCGAGGCGTCTGAAAAGTTTTATTATTAGAGTGCTACCAGTGGATCGTTTCTCAACAAGCATTTTATCTCATTATATTCTTATGTAAATATGTACTAGATGCATTTATATTATAATACTATTGTAAATATAATAAATAAATACATTTTAAATATATATATATATATTGAGTAAAGAACTACTAATCGAAAATATATATGTATTGTAAAGACCTGGGATATTTTGCTTGGTTGAGAAAATAGAACAAATGTCTTAATCGATTAAAAAAAGAAAATATGCTAAATGGACTGTCTATCTTCCATAGAAATACACAAACAGTCACTATTTATGTTAAACAGTGTTTGCTTTTTAATATATTGGTAATTTGCAAATGTATTTTATTGATTAGTGTAACAGTGCTTTATGTAATATATATTATAAAAGTAAGACGGAAGAAGAATATTATAAACACAAAATTCTTATATAACTCGATAATTGTACCTCTTCAATAGGAATGTTAATCAACTGATTAAATTGTTAAAAGATTTTTGAGTAAATAAACCTATACTAATAAAATTAAAAATCTATTGGACATGCAAAAATCTATGAATCTATTTTTTGATGTTTTTAATGTTTACTAAATTATTTATGGTCCTCTTATGCTGGCATATGCTTAATCTCAATTAAAATGCTTAAATTCAATCTAATTTTATGTTAAATGGTTTGGTTTCAGAAAGAGATAAAATCTATTACACAAAATATCCGGTGGTAGCACCACCTAAATAACAATTAATAGTTAACAATATTCCTCAATGAAAATTGTTTATGGTGTTTAATATACATGAAGATGTTTTAATTAATCAACGTGTTTTCAGATTATGGCTTTGGTATTAAGCAGTTGAGAGGAGCATACGATTTTCTGATATTGCGATTCTATGGTACAGGGGACAACCTATAAGGAGTACAATCACAACAATATAAGATGAACCAAGTAATAATTTAAAATAAATAAACGCAGAAATAAACAGGTAATCCAATTTGATAACCGAAATTATGAACGATAAAATAATTGCGAATTCGCGTCGCGGTGCCAAGGAGGTCTTTTAACTTGGCATTAATCCCCCGCCCTCACCCCTTGGTCCGGGTTCGGGAAATCCTCAGTATAACAAAAAAAAGATAATCAAATTTCAGAAAACAACAATAAAAATACTTTAAAAGAACTAAAAATTGAGCAAATATACAACAAAAATAAAAAATGGACATTGTGGTCAGTTAGAAGCATTATTTGCAAATAAGCAACCATCTTGAATTTTAAGTTATCTTCAACTTTCATTTTTACTAAGGTAAGCATCAAATGTAATATAAATCGGACTTATTGATACATTCAGTAATCATTTTGAAAAAAAAATGTATTCCTTAATGTATGTTTAAAAAATAAAAAAAAAACAAATCTATAGCTTTCTTGACTTCTTCGGGTACTAATTGGAACGTTCTAGTGTAACACCACTAGTAAGCATGGTTTAGAGACACTGATCCAGTTGAAATCTAATATATTCTAACAATAAAAAAAAAAGTTCTTTCAGAACAAAAAACCTCTTTTTTCAAGAACCATAAGCCATGATAGAGATACTTGAAATCACATTGGTAGATCGATTTAAATAAAAAATTTAATAAGGAAAACGTGGTGGCGCGTCGGATAGAGTTATTATTCAAGCATCCAACGCAAATAAACAATTTTAATGACCATAAAACGAGAACATAAACAAAACAAAACGATATGAATGAACATTGAAGCAGTTATTCCACATCGTAACATTTTAGAGACCAATAAAAAATTATAAGAGGTAATGAAGACGATCCCTGTTGAAGAGATATCTCCCAAAACAAACCGTCCATTAATCTTGTTGAGATAGTCAGCACAAGTCCCATGGATGGAAAAGATCGTTCAGGAACGGCCGGCTTCATTAGAACAACGTTGCTCAATCTTTTCGTAACCTGTTACAAATAACAGCCTGATTGCTAGGAACCGGTGACGGGTCCGAGGGAGGTCTATACAAATTGTAAGCTGTCATGGCGGCTGTATGGAAGTCGTGAGGTCAATTCTGACGTATAAAGTTCCTGCACGATCATGGAGGCTGTGAATGTTTTCCCAGATCTTAAAAAGGAGTTTGGAAACAATGCAACAGTTATCGAAAAGTAAACAGGAATGACAGAATAAAAATATTCATATCTTACTTTGGAGAACTTTCTAAAATGACGTTAACTGACATTTGATTAATAATACTAAATGAAAATAACTGTGCACGAATAATAATGCAAGGTTTCATCCTTTATTTAAATTAATCCTCTAAAAAATAAAAATAATTTAGTCTTTATTAGACGTCACCGGCCGATTTTTGAATAATTTCATTTTACGAGTTTCAACTAGGTTGTAAGGGGTCCCAAAATTCAAAAAATATTAATTAATTCTCAGACGATAGCAATATGAAATTTTTTAAGAGATTTCAGGCTTGAAGACAAAGATTAGTGTTGCCAAAAATCGGTCTTGGCAAGACCAAGACCAAGTCCGCCTAACTGTTGCAAAACCAAGACCAGGATTGGTAAAAAAAATCGATTTTTTGAATAAAAATTAAGGCAAAATAGTTACTAATACTTGACAATCTTAGTTACTATATGTTAATAATTGTTATAACCAATATACCTTTGCATTTAACACCTCTAATTTTTTATTTGGGCTTAGTTAGGTTTCTCCTATTTAAAAAATTACAGTAATATCTCTATAATAATAAGCTAATAAGACTGTTGCGTAAGACCAAGACCATGACTGAGTTTGCAAGACCAAGACTCTTCTTGGTCTCGCATTTTGGCAACACTAACAAAGATGGATCATGGAAGGACATCATCCCTTGATAACGATGTCCTGCAAGCCTTGGTCGAGAAACATCCCAGAACAAATGTTCTAAAACCTGAAGAGAAACTCCCAGTATGACAATCGACTATTGCTGACCACCTCTACGTAACTGGAAAGGTAAAAAAACTTGAATCTTGGGTTCTTCATGTATTAAACGACCGCTAAAAAACATCAAAAATACTCATTGAACTTCTGTTCCGAAACAGAATCAAACCTCACCCGCGTTAGTCTCCAGACCTCTCTCCTAAGGACTAATTTTTTTTTAAATAGACATTAGCTTAGGTAGACTAATTAAAATACAAAATGTTATTGATAAAAATTCGTTAGAATATTCATTTTCAGTATTTTTTTAAAAATAATAATGTTTATATTTAGAAAGTTACCAACACGTTGACAGAAATGTATCCATAGTAATGGAGATTTTTTTAATGATAAATTCATTTAGAGTTAACGTACCCGTTATGTACAGGGAGCCCAATGATCCTGTCTTCAAATGTAAATAATAAGCTTCATTTTTTGATTTAAAGGTTCCAATTTTTTATAAATTGAAGAACAATGCCCTCTATTGACAAGTGTATGAAAAAAGTTCCTAAAAGAAAATTTTAAAATGCCTATCATCGTTGTTCCTATAGTGCTCTCATTATCTTATCTTTATAGTTAATTAAAAATTAGAAATTTTCTGAGGTATGTCCATTATTAGTACCGACCCCCTGTCCATTATTAACACTATTCAAGTTCGGGGTGTCCATCACTAGTGCAAAAATGTGTTGTTTTTTCAAATGGAGATTATATCTGCATAACTGAATATTTTTTCAATTTTCATTTCCTAAATAGAAAAAGGAGACACTGGAGATTCTAAATGTCCAACGCAGAAGTTTATAACTATAATAATTACGGCGGCATAAGCCAAATAGAACAATAATTTCCTTAGCTATGTCCATCACTGTTGCGTTTACTCTATTTAAAATCGTAAACTTACATTAATTTCCAGACAACTTTAGATTATATTCCTCAAGCATTAAGAACAGGAAATTCTAAATCTTTTGATCCAGACTGTTGAAGACATATTTTTCTTTGGCCGGGGACATATCCATCTGGCGCCTAACCAATTAAATCCATCCTAGTTAAACAGTAATAGGCCTATATAAAAACACTACTGGTCCAGTCTACAAGACTTTTATAGCTAACTGTATAATGCAAAGAAATCTCATAAATTATGGAATCCTCCCTTCTATAACTTGGTTTACAACCATATAAAATTACTGAGCTAAAAATGGATTAGCGAAGAAAGTTGAAATACATTTCAAAGTATCAATATTAATAGTAGCCCAAGGATCTTTTTTTTATCAAGTTATTGACCCTCGTCTAACATCGAGAATAGTTTCAATTTAACATATGAAAATGTTCAGAAATGGCGTGTTTTCAATCTTAGGATTGCTAAACATAAAGATATTAAAAAACTCAATGAATACATATTTGCATTGCACTTGAATCGTAAGATAATTTGATCACAACGTCGAGCAAAAAAATCTCAACAAAAATATTGGGTAGTACATATTAATTGCTCTGTATCAAATATATGAATGGAATAAAAACTTATGCATAGAATTTCTTTTTAAATCTTCCTTCTCTATTAGCACTTCAGAAAAAAAAAAAGTCCGTTATAGACTTTAAAATACCGAGAATCACGACTCCGCCTTTAAGAATACAGGCCGATTCCTTCCAATAAACTATTTCCTGGCTGGAACAACATAGATCCTCCGGTGCATGCAAATGACAAGAAGTAGATGAGCCGATTGGGCAGGAAGCACGACAGATGGAGGACATTAACACAGATTTTAGGCCGAGGTTCTGAATCGCATAGCGGTACCAGACAGGATACAATATTAATGATTTCGGAGGAAGAAAAACAAACCAGGCGGGAAGATAAATCGATGGTAGCCCACTTAAGCGAGGATCGTTACCATCGATAGTTCCACTATCGATCTATGGATAGGTTCATTGACGAAAAGTCGAACACCGATACCGTTCCATTTGAATGCAACTTTCACGAAAGATGGGATTGTTTTTACGGTAGAACACGATTCATATTATTTCTTCAGATTTCTCTCTAAAAGATCAAACAATATAGAAATCTAAAGAATCGCTGAAAATTAGCAAAACCATGAAAATAATGCAATTTTATTATTACAAAAATGCTGTTACTAGTGTTGCCGAACTGTAAGACCAAGACCAGTCTTGCAACAAGATTCTCGTCAAAGTATTGCAATTTCCTATTAGTCCATACCTATTTATTAAAAACTTTAGTTTACATCATAGAACAATGCATCACTGTAAGTACATTATGAGCTAACATAGACACAGTAAAATACAAGAAAATTAACCAGAGAATTCCTCAAAATTGTCTTATAAATATTTTGTCGTAATTTTTATTTTTAAAAAATGTTTCTTTTTTTATCTTGCTTCTCCGTTCGAGGTAAATATTTAAATTTCTATTATATGATCTGAGTTCAAAGATAGGAACCAAAAAAAAAAAAAAAAAATTTTTAGATTAAATGGAAAATTAAAATTTTACGGGACCGTACTATACCTCAATATATAACAATACAAACAATAGTTTTTCGTGTTGTATTTATCAAGTTTGTTGTTTGATAGAAGGAACCGTGGTTTTGATAACGATACTAGGGAACGTATATCAATATTGATATTGAAAACAAATACCAACGCCCGAGTTCCAGATTGACTCAAGAGTCTTGCAGGTCAGTCTTTTGGCTCAAATCTAGCAGAGTCTTGGTATTGGTCTTGAGAAAATGCAAGAATGTTTTAGAGAAACACTAGCGGTTATAGAAATCACCTATACGATAAGCGGGACTTATCGGCCTACATCGTAAGTTATCAGACTGGCACAGTTATGTCGAAAGTTTCGAGACAACTGCCCAATCATATTGCTCTCGTAATCCCAGTACAACGTCGATAAACATACATGAGCAGAGAAAGCCTCTAAACACAAAAAGACAAATCATAACTATACAGACGAAAAAGACTAATCGCCTTAAGGTATTAATACGGTCCCGTCAGGTTAAGATAAACTCGTCAAAACTACGGAGACTATCAATCATGTTTAGACACAATGACGTGGCGGGGGAGAAAAGTTAATCGTCAATAGCTAATAGATGTCGCTAGTGGCTTCTTGTAGTCCCCAGCTTTCCTTTAGAGAGCGTCATCTCTCGAGATCGGGGTCAGGTTGCGGGGAAAGGCGACGCTGCACGATAACCGGAAGCAGTCCTCAGCCATCTATATTTGCAATACATTCAGGTAAATACCACCCTATGCACACTAAATCAAGAATAATATACAATATTGTTTACCAGATATCTGATAACACCTTTCCTCTCAAAGTCTTACAAATTGTACTATGTTGCAAGGTATGATGCAATCTCCAATAATGCACGCGTCTATTACGATAAAAAGAAGACGGATCTTTCGGATTAGGTAAGAACATTTTGCAATACAATGAATAAAAATACAATTTATTTTGTTATATTGTGATTCAATAAAAAAATTAAAATTGCAAAAATATTCAATAATTTTTTATAGGATGATCGGCCTAAAACAGAAAATTCATTTTTAATTCTTTCATTGATCGTTCAACACAGGCGAATCTACGGGGAGGGGACGCTCGCGAGCTGAACCCCCTCCCCCTCCCTCCAAAATGGGTAAAATATTATCATTTTTTTCCAATGTAATTATCGTTATAAATCTTAAAAAATCTTCCGGACTCAAGCCCGTCTTTCCTTTCTCCCAAAATGAAATCCTAAGATGCTAGTGTCGTTCAATGAACTGTCAAGAAGGAAACAGACATACGAACAGACATCATAAAACATCCGTCTGAAAGAAATAGTATTCTCACTGAAATAAAAACCCTTCATGGATTGTAGTGAACACTACTACACATTTTTTTTTTTTTTAATAATTTAGAAAATCTCATGATCCGGGGCATTATTTTGTCTTTATTACTTTAATTATCTTTCCAGACAGCGTTTAAAAATAGATCCTAGCAAAGCAATTTGTACAAATATTTTGGTCTATTATATTAAATGGAATATTGTAATCGACCAAGAAAAAAATATTAATTCCTTCCTTACATAATATATAGGATCTACTTATTTCCATATTGTTTTTATTTCTTCACTAAATAAATTATTCGCACGAGCCAACTAGTAGTATATATTTCATATAGGATATATTCCAAACAATATTCCTACCCACCCAGGCTCCTCACCCCGTGATCTTATAGTTGCCCCCCACCACGAATAATTTCATACATTGGCGCCCATGAGGCTGCGTTTAGAACCTGCGACGCTTTTGATTGGAGAGAGCTAAACGCTGGTCTCGGCCATCAGCATCCCACGAGAAATTAAATGAAAGCCACGAGGTACTTATAACGTATTAAAGGTACTTAGGTACTTATTGCTTTCCGATATACCGTGCGCGGGAACGGGCCTTCATCGCTCGCCACGAAATGCCATCCCGACCTCTCGGTTGCGCAAACTGCAATATGCACCGCTGACCCTCGGGCACTTGCAAAACCGCTAATGTGTTCTCGCCCGAAGGTTCGGACACGTTTTCCAAGTCGGCCAACGCAATATACTGTCACCTCGACGACCGGTTCTCTCCGACGCCTACGACGAACCGAGCTCTTTCCTAATGACTGGTGTTCCACCGCGCATGGAGTAGAAAGTAACCAATTGAAAACGGATAAGGTCATATTCCCTGCGCCCACAATGTTCTCCTCCACCTAAAGACTCGGCAGATATTTCGTAACGCCATTCCCGTCTTGTAAATATCAGAATCCAACCATAATTGGACATTCATAAAACCTTCCGGGATCAAATTGTTGGAAGAATAAATATGAATGGTCAACCTCAAACGTGTTATGGGTGCTAATTTTGTACTTTAAACAATTTAAAAATTCTTCATGTATGCTAAGGCAGATACTTATTTTCGAGGTTTATAAGTAAGAATATTTGTTTCAGTTATTTATTCTCCCAAACATTCCATTCAATTACATCATAACGTTTAGGGATCCACTTATATCCCATCTTCAGACTAGAAATTACAACATATCGCTATCAACAATTATATATAAACAATATAACATTTATTAATATAATTACAAACAACAATAATATATTTTTTTATTTATTTTGCCAATGTTACCAGTATCCCGCATCATCTTATTCTCCATAAGACTTGTCATATTATATTATTTTTTTATTATTATTCTATTGCCAAAATGCAGTACTTTTAAATTTATTTATATAATAGTAATAATTAAATAAATAATAAATTTAAAATGACTGCATTTTAGCAATAGGACAATAATAAAAAAATAATATAATATACTGGAATCTACGGGATACTGGTAAGATTCCAAAATAAATAATAAATTAAATTATGGTTGTTTGTAGTTATATTAATAAATGTTATATTGTTTATATATAATTTTTGATAGCTACATGTTGTAATGTATAGTCTGAAGATGGGATATAAGTGGATCCCGAAACGTTATGATGTAATGGAGTGGAATGATTTTGGGAAAATAAATCACTGAAACAAATGTTCTTACTTAATTTAAAAATTACTTTAAACATTTGGTAGCATTCTACAATTTCTTACTTATTATCGTAATCGACGCTCTCTTAAAACATTATTAGTCTTATAAGATACATTCCTCTCTCTGCCTCTATCTCACAGCAGCGAAGCAATTTAAAAAACGATGTGCCCAAAGAAACAGGATTTCATAAAGAAATTAACAATCCCGATTCGGATATCCAAGCTAAAAGTTATTGACAAATTTGGTAAAAAATCAGCGTTCTTTGACTGTGGTTTTCTACCACTTTGTCAATTTATTACGTTTAGGTACTCTTTTGACGCACAATTTAATGTTTTAAAGAATGCGTTTTTCGCTCCAATACAGTGTTTGGGATTTATAGGTAAAACAAAAAAAAAAAAAGTCAAAATAATCTAGCATTTTTGGCTGTAAAAATCCTTGGTTGCTAGCGTTAGCAATTTTGTTTTGTACCTCTTTAAACCCATCTATGCCCCGGAGGTAAACTATACCATGTCCATTTTTTCATTAAATAGTGTAGTAATGGACAAATACAAAAATTGACGAGTTGTTGTTTACCACCAGGGAACCGATATACAAGTTTAAAAAACTAAAACTTTTCCTACGTTTTGTAATATATTTTCCTTTTCGATCTTTAAGTTACTGGACTAACATTCTTTAAATAAGTCGCTATTTTTCAAAGTAACAATTCTGGAATAACAGACAAGGTTCATTTTATATCGAATTATTAATATCCGCCTGAAACTTCGTAAATAGTTTCATTTCATCGTAACCTACAACTATTATATTTACGAAAACTCTTAGAATTGGGGCGTTTTCAATCTGGAAGGGGGCAAATTTTGTCTATTTAATTAGGTACTAAAAACTCGTAAATACTCATTTGTTTTCTACTTTGATCGTAGGATAATTTGATCACAAAATCGATAAAAAAAAGGGTGGCCTACAAAAATATTGTGCCGTTTGTCCTATATAGCCTCGTTATTTTGAAAATTTGGGGGTGTGGTCACGCCAAACGGCTCAATATTTTTGAAGGCCATCTTTTTTCTCTATTTTGTTATCAAAGTATATCTTACGATCCAAGTAAAAAACAAATGAGTATTTACGAGTTTTTATTACCAGATTAAATAGACAAAGTTTGTACTCTTCCAGATTGAAAACGCCCCAATTCCTAGAGTTTTCGTAAATAAAATAGTTGTAGGTTACTATTAGATAAAACTATTTACGAAGTTTCAGGAGGATTAATTCGATAAAAAGAAGTCTTTACCACGGATTAATACACTTTCGTAAGTTAAATTCGATCTTTGTCAGTGATGAGGTCTATTTTTGGGCTAACAGATGCAGGACAAAAAATTAGAACTGTCAATTGTCTATTATAGCTAATAGAAGAACTCGATAAGTGTCAGAAATATCAAGAAAGCTCTTTAGATATAAGAAACAAACTCCTTGTTTTGTTAACCTCAAGTTTCAAGAACTTCATTATTAATTTATTCACAATTATATTTCAGATCTACTGCGGAAACAACAAAAAAATGTTTTCTTATCTTGTCATAAGAAAACAATAATAATTCGTACATCTCATGTTAGTAGAGGTCCCTTGTAGAACTAATATTCTCAAAATTCCGAACATCCTTGGGCTGCGATCAGAAAGCAATGCGTTACATCAGGGTGCAATTCCATTGTGTCTATAATGGCGGGCCTATTACAGATTAATGTCACTGATTGTTAAAATGGCGTTGTGTGGAATCGATGCTGGAAGTAATTTCTACGCTCGAGAGAAGATATTGCGTTTATCCTTTACACAATACTCTTATCCGAAACGCATTTTTGTACTTTTTCATTATAAAAAAAAAGTGAAGTTAAACGGTTATTGTATGTAATCATTACTAAATCTCGATCTATTGTTGTGTGTATTATATCGAACCAGGTTTTTAAGATGGTTGTTATCTTACAACTTCGAATATTACGGTATACATCTAGATATATTATAATTGTGGGTTAATGGTTGACTATCGTGAATAATGAAGAGAAGGATAGTTGGGATGACCAGTCAGAAATAAGAAGGTAAAATAAATAATATTTATTTTAACATTTGCCGACGTTTCGATCTGTTCAGGCCCTCATCAGGGCTGCTCCCAAAAGGTTGCTGGAGTACTCAGTCAGAAATAAGAAGGCAAAATAAATAATAATATTTATTTTGCCTTCTTATTTCTGACTGATCAGCCAACCATCCATCTCTTCATTATATATATAATACAATGAATGCGATAGATTTATTATAAATATTCTTCTTTTTATAATAATTATATATATCAGATTTTCCTTAATAAGCAAAGACAATATATATATATACTATATAGTAGCTTTGTATGATTCATTTATAAAAGTAAAGATACAACTCACAGGAGCTCAATATTAACGTAAGCACAGTTAAATAAATAAATATCGTTTGCATATAGTATGTATAACTAATATTTTATTTACTTATTTATCTTTATTTTTACTTTTTATGTTTGTTTTTATTTGGCCAGATATAATATTTTAATTTTGTACTTTTTATTATTCTAAAGGGACTTCGTCCCAGAATAACATTATTTTCAATTCTATTCACTATAAATAAAGCAGAGGAACAAACTTTTAAGGATATTAGAGCCGACTTAAGATAAGACTGTTGTATCAGGGACAACTACGTAAAACAACCTTTGAATTTAAGGCAAAGAAGTACTCTTTTTTGACGAAGAAAGGAGGTGATTTGGTAGGCACTTTAGAGGCCGAGTGTGCACCAAAACAATCAATCGAGCTATTTCTGAGTAGAACCTAATATTTCTTAAATCTGCAGGACTAGCTCAAGTTGGGTCCCGAATATCAAAACTGCTATAAATTGGATCCCTAACTCCTCTTCTAGATAATTAGAATTTTGTCACACACCTTTTTCCAGGTATTTAAATTGGGTCTGGTCTAAATAAATAAATGTATTATTCAAATATGTGTTCACTTGGTATCTTATAAAGCTCCTAAAAACGTTTTGCCTTGATATTAATAGACTTTTTGCACGGCAACTACCTGACTAAGCTACACAATAGAAACGTAAAGAACAGTCACGACCTCTATTATTACAGTTCGCTACTAACAGAGAACTCCATCACCTTGCAGAGTGATAATGCTTACTATAGCAAACACGTGACTAAACAGTCGTTACCGATCAATCATAGGAAGGTCACTATGCAAATAGGATCATGTTCGACTCCAGCTGCTGGGAAGTGAAAACCTCTCGGGTACAGCTAACTTGTTAACTCGACTCATTAACTTTAATAAGGAGAGAGAAAATGTAACGAATAGGGTTCACGGCTGGGGAGCAAGGTCTGCAGAAGACGGGGGACATAAAGCATTCAGGAAGAATCTAGGATATCTGCCATCTCAACCTCTCATAAAGTTTATTTTTGTAATAGGTGCATTTCGTTTCCATTTTAAAACGTAGCAAAATCAATTTCAATAAGGAAGAAATGGAGTTTCTCATGGGTACGCCATGCAACGACTGCATACTCGTAAAACAAGATGGAATACAAAAGAACCGGATGTGATGAAACGAGTTTTGCCCTTCCATCAAGTAAATAAAACTCTGTTACAAATCAAAGAATTCTATTAAATCAACTGACAAGTAACAAATATGACTAAAGTAATGTACTTCGAGTTCAGTAATTTCTTCATAGCTTTAATGGAAATTGTATGATAAAATAAATATAAATTGGGAATAATTGTATAGTTTAATAAAACTGGTTACTTCAGTAATCTATCTCCCTATTATATAAAAAAGCGTTTAGTGACTTTCTGATTTTATTTTATTTTAGTATTACGAAAGTAGAAGATAACGGGAGCTCGGCTATTATTTTACAAATTTTACAGCTGTTTATTTAATTACATATGTGTTGAGCTCCTGTTACCTAATACTCTCCTACAAAATAAAGATTTTAGACTAAAAGTTTGTACGGAAATTGGATTAAAAAAATTTCTTTTATATTGATACAAAATAATGCAATCTGAAGTACAGAATACATGTAAATTAAATTTATTCAATTGGAGCAACGAAACTTTCTGTTCTTTTTTCCTAGGTAACTTTTATGTATACAATTGTATACATAAGAGTATTTAAACAAATAAATATACACAAAATGAATTGTAAATAATTTTACTTTCACTTCCCCTTTATATGAAAATAATTATTTCTGCTAAGGAGGGTTGTAAGTGAAAGTCGTGTGATGCGCGCACCAGTTTTTTTTTAAATATATGTTTACCTAGTTGAAACGGAGCTATTTCCAATACAAAATTTTAAAACAGATTTTGTACGACACGTGCCACCCCAAAACACTGAGGTCCACTGTACTATAGTACAGATTCATGCTATACTAACATATGAAGGGCTACCATTATACTGTTCAGTATATAATGACTTTACTGTCTGTATCTATGGTAAAGATAAAATATGGTCTAAGGCATTTCATGTGTAAATATTCTCATTTTTTTCGACAATAAATAACAATACGACTCGAAAATTAACAATATTTTAAACAAAATAAAGACGCTTTAATTCATTAATCAACATTTCATAACCTCAAATAATAAAGACCTTTGATGAATTTTCCATTTATGAAATCAGAAAATTATACAACTATATTATCTCAGTGTATACTATATAGATCATAAATAAAAGGTTGCCTATCATTTTATGCACTTTTAAGTATTTTTGCATTAGATAAATAAAGTCGAAATTCACAAAACCATTTTCTGTTTTAAGTTAACCTATATAAAAAATGAATTTAGCGACTTTTTGCAATAAACCGAGATAGATAGAAAATAACTTTATTCTGGGACACAGTCCCTACAAAATAACAAAATAGAACAAAATTAAAAGATTACATCTGGCCAAAATAAAATCAATCGAAAAAAAGAAATAATGTAAAGAAAATATAAAGTAAACATTCTATATACAAAACAAACGAAACTATATATATATATAACAATTAACACTATGACAAGATACTTAAAGCTATTTGCACTGATAGACCAGTATACACTTTTAAGAAAACGATAAAGAATTAAAAAATGAAAATATATCAAATTCTTTATTAAAATCAGCTTTGTGTTTCTGTTGAGAAAACAGAAAGCTAAATCTGACAATCTAACGTGCCTGATTAATATATTAATACATTATCATTTAGCATTGAAATTTGACTGTTTTTGGGATAGGTATTGGAATAGGAGGATTTTGAATGTGGATATGGATGAGGAATGTCGAATTTTTATAGGGAGGGAATTCCAGAAATTGGCAGAGCGAGCAATAAAGGAGTTTTGGAATAAGGCAGATCTGTGAGAAGGCATGTAAATAATTTGTTTTATCAGTTTGCCATACGATTCTTATTTTTTAAATAAATAAAATAACACAAAACTTTTATTACATTTTGTTTAAGGATTATTGATCATGAATCAATGACGTTAAAAGCGTTTTAAGACAAGACGAGATAATCTACCCATGCATAAATATTATAAATTAAAGGTTTTGTATACTTTGAATTTTATTCTGCACCAAAAACCGGTGTCTATAATATATGTTGGAATCAGAGATAAGAATACCCCGGAAAAAAAAAAATATATATATACATATAACGATTATTTGACCAATGAGGGAATATTAAACAGAGACACAGACTATTTGCAGAACTACAGCGACTAGTCCACAAATACTCTGAGGACGGCTATTTCTGCGGATATGAAGAAGAGATGGCAACATTTGGCAACGCTGCTGGGGGCAGAGATCGATGGTGGCTCTACCCCCGAAAACTTAGTCACATCCTAAGGTAGTTGGGGGCGGTGCACGTGGTCCCGTCCGAGGGTACGGCACGGAGGGCCAACGGAAGCTGGAGCTTGTTATTTCAAGTATCTTAGCAACAAACACAGACTATTTACAAAAAATAAATAAATAAAACAATCTACATGGCTCTAGAGAGCAATGGATTTTGATGAATGAAATATCAAAGGAAAAAGAATTTCGTAGAGAAGTGACGAATTTCAATTTTTATTCTCAAGTTCCTTCAATCGTAGTCTGGTATGAAACGACAAGAAACCGCGCGACGATTCCAAATATTTCAGCACTTACTAGACAAACGCTCTGAACTTCCTATTAATTAAAAAAGACTCATATACATGACTATAATAAGGCCTATTTGGACTTAGGGAGTTGAGCTACGGGGCTCCACTAAACCATCGAATCCTGTCGTATCCAATCCTTACAATTCAAAATCCTTCGTAAAATCCTCAATGCTTCCTACTTTGATACAAATAAAATCATTCACAATGACCTTAATGTTTCTTTTGTTTCAGATCTGGCCCAATCCAGATACCTATCCTTCCATAATAAACTTCAGAATCATCCCAACCCTCTCGTTTCTAACCTTCCTTCCACTTCAATCCCTGATAACCCTCCGAGGCGTCTGAAAAGAAGATGGCCCCGTGATCTCCTAATGTAGACATATCATTAGAGTGCTACCATTGGGTAGTTACTCAGCAAGTGTTTTCATGTCTAATGCGAATTAGACAGTCTTTTTACACAACGATACCTTCTTAGAAGTCTAACTATATAATGAGACGCAAGTGTGTACTAGTATAATAAAATATAAATAATAAACATAAAATTCACATCAAAAAGCTTTCATTCAATAAGATTTAAAAGCCACATTGTCATTAGTGTAACTTTGTCCTGTTAATAATAAACTTCGACTTAAGAGGCTTAGGGACTTAGTTCAACAATCTTCCGAAAATGGCTTAATTATAACTTAGTCTCTTGTTACGAGTTAAAAAAATAAAAATCTGAACCACGAATCACACAACTTTCACTTACCATCTATTTGAGAGTAGAAATTTATTTCTTAAGGTAGTTAATATTTGATTATTAATGGTTATCGCCACATATTTAACCAATCTATGTGTATTTTAGATGTAATTATTTTGAGAATTCGGCCTTTTAGCTATTCCAATGAATAGCTAAATGTTAAGAATCGATGCAATCAAGTGCCATTTCTGATTAATCGATTTTGGCGAAATAGTTGCTGTAACATCACAGGCATCTACAATATCAACCTAACTTAAATATACAATTTCAGTTTCGTACGACTTTTCGTTTTTGAGCTTAGCTACTTACATAATACACACAGACGGACTATTTTGTTCGACTTGGTTATTTTTATTCAACAGACTTAAATCATATATTGCAATTGAGAATTCAGGTTCAGAATTTTTCACGATTGCAAAACTGTTCCTTATTCATAAGACGAAGCACCATACTGAAATTTGCCATAACATAAGAGACATTGGCTTAGTCGCGAATCGTCCAAACAAACGACATTGTTGACTCTAATTAGTTATAAGTTAAACTTTAATTAAAAATGGAAAAAATTAAAGTTTTATTTTACCTATTTTTCCTTGTCTTACGCGTCCAGTTATTAGTCAAGAAAAAAAACAGATAAGTAAAACAAGATGGAGATAGGATATCTGTAGAAAATGATTGATATTTATTTACAATTTAAAATACAAGATAAAATAATAAACAAAGATTTAACAGCATTTTGTCGGTTTACTGAAAAAAGTCACAAAGTACATTTTTGATAGAGTTGAATTTTTAAGCACATTTTTGTTAATTTCAATCTTATTCATTGACGAAGTAAGAGCACCAATATGGCGTAACCCTTTATATATTAACTACTATGTCAAGTATAGTTACACATTATTATGTTTCGATTCCATAATTCATCAAAGTACTCAGTGATTTAAAGATTACGAAATGTCAGTTAATGACTTTTTGAAATAAACCGACGCTATCTTCAACATAAATATCTAAGGTGTCGTAATTAGGGAAACAAATTATTTATACCTTCATGCTAAGGAAAAAAACCTGTGAGTAACGTAGTTTCCAGTAATAACGATAAGATTTAGAGGACAAATGACTCGTAGCCTATGACCTAAGCGTCGGTGTCCGCCATATTACCACCCACTACAACCAACTTGATCATAAAATAGGCAACACTGTTGGAACAGGTGAGATAAAACTGGCAACACTGAGCGCCTCCGATAAATCTCACTGACCATACAATTAAGCAGCCTCCCCCCCAATACTGTTCGACCACGATTCTAATAGTTCTTCTTCTCTAATAGAATACCTTCAGCCTATTATAATGGCTGTAAAGATTATTTACTGCGGACAGATGGTAGTAAAAACATATTCCATCAGGGGCAGACCAAATTAAAAAGATTATCACACTACAAAATATTATTACTGTATAACTTTCAGTTTAGTTTTAACCATAGACCAAAGTTATTGATAATTAGGATTAGCCAATTCTGGGGTATATTATAAACATAATAGAGGGACAGAGATTCCTCGAAACGTTTATTAATTAATAAACAAATTACGTGTGATTATTTTATTGAATGGACCAATAGACAATTTTTTTTTTTTAAAAACATCAACAATGGAAAATGGAAAATCATATCATTTATTTTTGTGTACTTCTATTCAACCAATATCCTCCAAAAGTCAATAATTATCTATTATTAAATATAAAAGTATCTATGCATATAAAATTATTTATGGAGAGCCGTGTAATTTCTTCTTTTTTTATTTCTAATTTTTTCCTGTACCCAGCTAATCAGCTGTTTTTATATAACCTTCCTCTCCTGTTTCCTTCAGTATGTTTATGGGTGGCTTGATTAGATGATAATAGCAAAAGGTTTTTGTTTCTCTTTCGTTCTGCATATATTTGATCTTGTTTTTTCTGCACTAATGATGCTTGAATTGACAAGTACTGTTCACGTTTATGTTGGAGACTCAAGGCTTTATAGTTTGCATTGTATTATTTATACATATAATTTAAATAATAAAATATTTTCGGATTGCTTTATAAATCATAATAACAACTCAATCATCCGATAAGAAACTAATTTGGAAAATGCATTGATGTGAACCCCACTGAAGCTTCAACTGCTGGAATAATTTCACCCCAACAGACTCTCCTACCCCTTCACAGCAGGACTCAACAATGGGGGAACACTTTTCGTATTTATAAAACATTATATTATATTTCTTATCCATCTAGTCCCCAAAAAAATTGTAAATAGTTACTACTGTAAATATGTATATAAATTATTAGATCGTTCTTCATTATTTTTACTTCATGTTTATTTTCAATTTTTTATTTTTATTATTTACTGATTAAAATTTGAAAGTAACTTATAATTTCTTTTATCATGACTATTTAATTACCCTACAGTTTTGATTATGTATCACTGAGGCTCCTTTGCCCACATTTTTGTCTTTCTGTATTATTCTGAAGGGACTCGTCCCAGAATAAATTAAGCATTATTATTATTATATTCGATTAATTCTACAGAACAGAGATGTTAATTAGTGAAATAATATTAAAATGAACTAATTCTCAACAATAAACTGATGAAATCTACACCATATAATATTTGCTTAGCGATACAAATATGAAATTATTCGTTTATAAAAACGTTTTAATGGAATTTATAACTCTCAATCAGGGAGGAAAAAAAGTTAAAAATTCGATGAGAGACTTCAATTTATTATATCTGATCGGCAAATATTTATCTTTAATAACGAAAGAAGCAAAAAAAATATTTGAGGCTTAATTTATATCCATACTGAAATTGGTATAAATTGAATCGGATTTTATGTTTGTTCAGTAACCTAAATATTTTATATATTTTTTTTGTTGTTAATAGTTCGATATCGTAAACAGTTGCAAACAAATTAATAAACTCTTATCTAAAGGTGCATAAAGACACTTCACAAACTATGAGATATTTAAATATTAAATAGCTTTTTCCTGACGCTAGTGTTTTTATTTTCCGTTTTTGATGTTTTCCATATGCTGTTATCAACAAGAGAAATAAAAAAAAAGTTGAGGTTAGCTTTAGAGACATAGTGTCGCTATTATTTAAGTTAAATAATTGTGTTTTCCAGAGTTTGTTAAATGCCTAAATGCATCTTAAAATACTGATTTGTCGTATTCTTGTAAAATGTATTCACTGTATACAGAATGACTAAGCAAACTTATAATTTATAAGAGAGTTGATAACATAAGAAATAATCTTTATGTGTAAAAAAAAAAAAAAGTAATCGAATCTTTTAAAGAAAAAAACAAACTGTTGAAACAAGAACAGGTCAATAAAAATGCATGGCACGTGTTAATTTGTAATTACAATGCAATGGGCATTCTATTAATACATAGTTTCCTCCTAGACAATGATGAAGCCTATATGGTATCAAGTCATGAGAAATTAGGTGAATACAATTACAAAAAAATGCATAAATATAAACAACAATCATCTTATTGAAAGAAATTTCGACAGTTCTACATATCATGGATGATAAATATTCTTCAGAATGCAGTCAGTTAAGATGTTTATTTCCAACGTTTCAACCCGAGCTTGTAGGTCATCAAGGGATGTTACCAGAACTGATGATGACCCACAGGTTTGGGTTGAAACTTTGGAAATAAACATCTTAAAAACTAGGCTACCTCCTGAATTACATATCAACTATAACAATCAATGATACACCCCCAAAAAAAAAGGTCTACGAAGCAATATGCACTCTAAGTAACTGCCGTTAAACCTAAATGGGTCGAAGGTTATCTATACTTGAGGATAACATGAGATGTCGAAGTCGAACCTCGTAGCCGTTTTCTTTTCTCAGACACCGACAGGTAAACAGGGATCAAACTCTGGGGGCATCCTTCGACGTCATGGGGGAAATATAATCGAGGCGTGAAACTATGAATCGATAAGGGTTGAATGGGGGTTGGTAGCACTGGAGACTTGGCAACGCTGCGGGTCGGCCGATCGATGCTTAGGCCTCTCCCATCCACCCCCCTCCCCCCCAAAACACATATTCGTCGTCTATAACATTCTAATAATAAACCGTACCTCAGGGGCGAGGAGCGCTAATATCGTTACGTTTACGTTTCGCGAGTGTCTGTCCTCCGAGTCTGGGAGGTTCAAGGGTCACTTCCGGCTGGCTAACAATTAGAAACATCAATGACGTCACATACTACAAAGACAATGTAATGCTATTTATATAACACTAGTTGGCCCCTGTGAATAGTTCGCAAAAAAATTTGTTGTTTAGTAAAGGAATAACAAAACAATACGTATATAAGTAGATCCTATGTATTATGTGAGGAAGGAATTAATTGTTTTTCCTTGTTCGGTTACAATATTCCATTTAACATAATAGACCAAAATATTTCTACAAATTTCCAATATTTAAACGCTGGCTGAAAAGGTAACATTCAAAATAATGCCTCGATCATGGAAATTTTTAAATTATTAAAAAATATAAAATGTACAAAAAAAAAAAAAAAAGCCTTTAAGAAATAATAAAATATAAATCAGTCAGGAAACAAAAAAGGTAGTAGAATAGTAAATGTAGAGTATTTAAAGAGGAAGAAATTATGAAATATACCAAAGCCAATGTATCTTTATTAATTGTCCGATTTTTACAATTTTTTTTTGTAGGTAATTTAGTAATATTTTTAATTATCATGGGTACAATCAAGAAAAAAAATGCATAATTGTTTAGTTATTAGCAAATAAAGTGTCTTTTCCTTAATAACTCTCCCCCCCCTTAAATTTCGGAGGTATTTGAATATTTTTCCAACCTGAAGGTGTAAAAGATCTTTGAATCGAGGGATGAATCATTGGATTTGATGGAGAATTGTGGAAGTTATGGCGTTGCGACAAAAAAAAAAAAATATATATATATATATAAAGATATGGAAGTGATTCTACGACTAGGACATTATATAAATATCAGTACAGAATGGTCTCGGTAATCCGAAAAAGAAAGACCAAACAGTTAAAGGAAGGAGATGGTCCGGGGTGGCGGTCATAAATAGGCTAAATAGTGGCAAAACTATTTTATTAAACCCCAACGTTTCGTCCCTACTTTGCAGGTCTTCAGGGAGGTGTGTTCAGCTAGGAGTTCCACTTAGAACTGGTTCTAGACAGTTCTAATTCAAAAAAACAAAAAATAAAAGTGTAAAATATACAATTGATTCTTCCTCAGAGAATGACTTCATCGTAAAGTTAATTCCAGAACTATTAGAAGCTGAATGCTCGCCTGAAAAATTCAAAATGGCGATTAAGAATTAAACATGGACGAAGGGTGTATTAGTGAAGATATCAACAGGTATCAGGGCTTATCTATCTCTCATATTGGCTATTCGAGTCGATTAAAGAAATATCGAGGTGAAGCTCTAGAAATCGAGTTTTCTTTTTTTAAAACTTTCTCTAATGCAGTAAATTCAAGTTAAACTCAAGAGGGCCTTGAACTTAGTACAACCTCCAATATACTTTACATTTATCGGTTTTCTGTATCTGGGTTTATTGTGCGTAAAAGGAAGTCAACATAAAACTTCCATACGTCATCAACAAAATAAATCTGTGAGAAAAATACAGTTAGTTCGATTCAACTAGATATCGATTTTCGCTGAATGAACTTTTTCAACCCTATTCCTCGAATCATTCTGCGTTCTTTTCTTGGAAGAATAAAAAAAAAATGTGTCCTTGAAGATGTGGATCCGTTCTCACGAAAAAATCATAAACCGGAATAAATTCCATTTAAAAGAGAATTTATAAAAAATGAAAAAAATGTTTACTTTTTCGTAAAATTTATTAAAAAGTAAAAAAAAAAAAGGTGAAGAAGAAATGATAAATAGTTTAATTAATATTCAGACAGGCCCTATTGCCGGCAAAAAAAATTGCATTTCATCTAAATAAGTATTAAGTACATATTTCAATTTTAGACTTGCTAATCCATACAACTATTTTTTTGAAGCCCTCTTTAGTCCAGTTTATCGTCCTGTATGTACAATTGATTTTAATTATACAATAAAAAAAATCAATTTAACAATTAATTTACAGAATCTAAAAAATATTAATTAAATTTTAAATATTAATATTGTTTTTATCTCAGGTTGAGATATACATGATTGTACTGAAGGGCATGGAACAAAAAAAAAAAATATATATACAAATATTAGATTGTCTATATTTTAAATACTTAGTATATAAAAATAAACCAGAAGTTTTAGACAGTTTTATGAGTATAATAAACTTGCAAACTTTCACTTAGCAAGACCAAGACTGGTCAAAAAATAAATCGTTTTTGCGAATAAAAATTAAGGCAACATAATTACTAATACTTGATAATTTTAGTTAATGTACGTCAAGCATTGGTATAATCAATATACTTTTGCATTTAATTGTTCTAATTTTTCATTCGTTCTTAGTTAGGTTTTCTCCTATCTGAAAAATTACATTAATATCTCTATAGTAATAGGCTAATAGACAAATGCAAAACTCTTGCGAAAGACCAAGACCAAGACTCGTCTTGATGTCGCATTTGGGCAACACTAGTTCACATCGAGTTTTGGTGCACTCTTCGAGAAAGTAATTAAATTTAAAACTGTCATCAAATTTTGATCTAAAATAGTTGTATATATCTTATCTATTAATAATATCTTAAATATGGTTACATAAATAATTTTTTATGTGAATTACTTTATTATCCAGAAATACAAAGTAAACAAAAATCATTATATTGCTATAGAATAATATGAACTCAGCACCTCCGGGATTTTGGCGAAAAAAATTGCTATTCTTCGAATACATAACGGTGTTTTGCAGAAGAGTTGAGAATAAATGACTCTACAAAAGTTTCGACTAAACAAAAAGGGAGACAACTTTGCATCCGATCTCAGCTCCCTCTAGCACTGTCTACTGCAAAAAAAAGTTTTACTCTCGAATATTCCGGAGGCACTGGCGATGATACTGCGTTTCGTGAGGTCTCCAACGTGACAATGAGATTTAAGCAATGGTTGAACCTGCCTGTCTTTGTAAAGATCCTGGATGACTTCGGCCGTTCTTACAAAATACAACGAATGAATACATGTTAAATAAAAAAATGTATGACAACAGATATAAGTAAGTTCATGGTATGTTCAGTCTCAAAACCTGGCTGCATAGTCCTAGAGCGAGGGCAAAAATAAATTAATCTTATTTTAAGAGAAGTTTAGAATGTAAACTATAAAAGTATAAGCCATTATAAATAAAATAAACATCTAGACAGTTCCAGCTTAGTACAGCTGATCAGGCTTAGGATAAATCATGGTCGAACAAACAAATATCTACATCTAATGGATATAGCTAAGAGCGATTACTGTCCAACATGCCAATGCCTGGAGGATCCAACACATTGCCTAAACAAATTAGTATAGGATCTCAAATTACGTATTATGGAGTTAACTTTCTTTGATCAATGGATAAAGATAACGCCCATAATTTAATAAAATTCGACATAAAAGCGTTTATATAAAAAAAAGTTGACTTTTATTCTCATTTGATTGTTATGAAACTATTGCTACTTCAGTTTTTAACTATTAGTGTTTTATGATGGAAATCTATATAAGTTACATGAAATAAACATATATTCATAAATATTCAATAGATATTCAGTTTAAAACATATTAAAGAATCTTACAGCGACAATTAAAATAATTTATAAGAAAAATAAGATCTGCTTCGACAAGACTTAAGGCCGAAAATAGAAAAAATAAAATAAACCTTAATGTTTATTATTAGTGTTGCTTAAATGCGAGACCGAGACGAGTCTTGGTCTTGCAAACTCAGTCATGGCCTTGCGCTAGAGTCTCGCAGTTATTTAATAGCTTATTACTATAGAGATATTACTGTAATTTTGGTTTATTATTTTCAATAATGAAACATTGTGATCGACCAAAAAATTCAAAAACATAACCCCCTCTCAAAATTTGAGGTTTCACGTTTCAAGATGCGTAGAATTCGAAAAACGAATAAAAATTTTTTTGTCCGTCCGCCGTCCGCGCATTTTCTCCGAAACTACTGGACCGATTTTTTTTCAAATTTTGATATAAAACCAGAGGTCACCCGAGGATGATCCTCCTTCATCGACATTACTCTGCGCCTTTAACTTTCAAAATGGCGGCCGAAAAACCTGCGTTGCTATAGACTGTAGCTCCTAAGCGAATGTACAGATTTCAATGAAACTTCGCTGAAGTCATTTTCTCGACGCCCTTTAAATTTATCTATATAACATACTTTAACGAAAAAAAGCTGGAAAAAAAGTTACGAGGGATGTTAAAATTAAATTCCGAATAACTCGAAAAGTTTTTACTTTTTTGTTGTAATTGTGTATGGTTTTTTAAAAGTTTATGAAATTTTCTAAATAACCAAAAAAACAAATCGTTAAAATCGGACAATTAGGAGCAAAGATATGGTCTCTGGTTTGTTTTTATGTGTTCTACTCCAAATGTTATATCCTTGGTTTGGTTTTTAAATTTTAAATGTGTTACTGAAATAATGCTATTTTTTTTTTTTTTAGCATATTACTAATGATTAAAGAAAAACAGTTTAGTCTAATAATTGGAATCACCTTTTTTTTTTTTGTAACTCGGAAGGTAATGATACTTTAGATGTATAATTGTTTGGAGATAATAAACCATTGTGAAATCATTTGCAGCGTTTTTTAGATAGAAGAAACCTAACTAAGCCGGGATGAAAAATTAGAGGAGTTAAATGCAAAAGTATATTGATTATACCAATTATTAACATATAGTAACTAAGATTGTCAAGTATTAGTAACTATTTTGCCTTAATTTTTATTTTAAAAATAGATTTTTTTTTACCAGTCCTGGTTTTGGTTTTGCAACAGTTAGGCGGCTTTGGTCATGATTGCTTAATTGTGCAGAATGCAAAACCAAAACAGTTTTTGGGCAACACTATCTATTATAGGAATCCTATTCTAGCATACCAAATATTCAACGATCCCTCGTTATTTAGGCACATTTTTCAACATGTTCCATGCTTTAGCATTTATTATAAAATAAAGTTAGTCGAGTGTTCTAGATATCGTGGATGATAAATAGTCAAGACGCAATAGTCATTTTAAGATATCGTTTTCGACGTTACAATCCAAGTACTTGAACACCTTCAGTGCTGTTAACATGCCCTGATGATGATCCACATGACTGAGTTGAAACGTTGGCAACAATAAATATCTTAAAATGACTGCTTCCTGAATATTTATCACCTATCATGATTTAGAATTTACGTAATTTTTTCTCGCACAATGGATCTTTCTCAAAACAATGAAGGATTTTCTTGATCAAGAATGACGGAAGAAAAGATCATCTGACTCCTTACAAAAATAGTGAAGATTCCAATATGTTTAAAAAAAAAAATCTCATTTCCATGGAACATCAGCATTCTACCTTTGTTTAATCCTTGTTCCCTTGACAACTCCTTCGATCGGCGACCAGTCGATATAGACTAAGGACTCTCAGGTGGCAGTAAATCTGGGAGCTAGGTGTCATCCGGTATTTCCACAAGGGGAGGGGGATAAGGGTGGCCTTACCCACACAGGAATGTGTCAATGGGAGATATACGACACGGCACTGATAAGCACAGCGTAGTCCCACGTAAATTCTCCACCTCCACGCAGCATCGATATTAACCAGGAGGAATTTATCTGCGGGGTACCGAGATAATTTTAAAATCTGATGATGATAAAATTATCAATAGCCTGGATAAGAAATAACACCACGTATGGATTGTACGACACTGATAGATTCTTACCGTATCAATTTAATATTACTATTTAAAAATTCGTAAGAAAGTTGAATAGGAAGCATGAAATGATTGTATGCTTACAAGGGGTAACCAGAGGGGAGGGAGGAGATTTAATGACGCAAGATGCGCTATAAAAATTTTGAGCGAATTTGAATTTTTGAAACGGGCACATTTCGTCAGTGTTATCAATTTTCAGAGTGAAAAGTTTCAAAACTGAGAACTTTTTTTTTTGTTTATTTAATGAAATTTACAACTGTATACAAATACAACTAGTAAATATGTGCAAATTATAAATAGTGACATGTACAGGCTTGAAGAGCTACTACCCAGTAGTAGCACTCCCTAAATAATTTTAAGTAAGAAGATCACGAGGCCATCTCCTTTTCAGACGCCTAGGAGGATTATCAGGGATCGAGGAAGAAGCAAGAGTGGAGACAAGCGGATTTGGATGGGACTGAAGTTTATCATGAAAGGATAGATATCTGGCTCGAGCTAAATCAGCGACATATGGTACATTAAGGTCTTTATGAATGGCTTTATTTGTGTAATTAAAGTATGGAGCATTAAGGATTTTACGGAGGATTTTGGATTGTAAGGATTGGATACGATAGGAATTTGATGATTTGGTGGAGCTAGCAATGTAGATAAGTCTTTTGTAATTAATTGAAAGTTTAGAGCGTTTGTCTAGTAAGTGTTGGAGCAGTCGGAAACGTCGAGCAGTTTCTTGTCGTTTCAGTCTAGTAGGATTCCAAGTAAAACGTTTATCCAAGTTGAGTCCTAAGTAGCGGATTTAAAACTGAGAACTAGAGAGAAAAAATGGAACAGACCATATCAAATATAGTTGTATACGATACACAAAAACTTTAAACAAGGTTATTGAAAAATTGGAAGGGGAGAGCATGTTTAAAATATAGATGGCTATCTAATGTGAGAATTCTGGATGAGACTAACAAATTTTATTATTTTACTACTAATAAAAATCCATAATTAACAGGTTATTAATAGAATAATTTGTTTCATACCATAAAGGTGCGTTTAGACATTTCACAAACTATGGGAAATACAATAATCTAACTTAACTAATAGCGACATTATTGTTAAGCCAAACTTTTTTTTATTTGCTTGCTACCTTAAGCAGATGGAAAACATCAAAAACACTACCTTAGGAGAAAAAAAAATTATAATATTTGTATTTCCCATCGTTCGTGAAATGTCTAAACGCACCTTAATGTTATCACAGAGAATAAGCTGTTGGGTTGTCCAATAACATATTAGATATTGTCATGGGATCAGACGTTACTGTATATTTTTGAGGGGCGAGGGTTAACGAGGGGTGGAACCCCAATGCAGTCCCCGACATCAAGCCTCAATACAAAGCAATCACTTGAAAAAAAAAATCCCCTGAAAATCTTCCGCAAAAATATTTAAAAATATAAAAATCGAAAGTATATTTATTATGGACTTTATAAAGATGGATATATATATATTTTTAATGTCAATATAATGAAATAATCATTTAGCAACAGTTCTTTCAGAAATTTATTTTACATTAGGTGAGTTCCTAAGCACATTGATGGAATTCAGCGCGTTCCTTTATTCAGCGACTGGATCATCGAAGCTTCAACTGTTCCATCGGCTTTTAGGGTTGATGGAGTATATATAACCTCATAATACCCTTAGTGTTGTAATTTATAAATTTACTTTATAAGTTAATTTATAATTTATTTTTAATAATTTTAAATTTATAATTTTTAACTATATTCGTTTCTGTTCTTAAATCTAACAATTTAGCAAGTAGATATTTAGTTAAATATTTTTTATTTTTCATGTATTTTGGAACATTCCAGGAGTATTAAACTTCTACTGGATCTATCAAATCGTACTAGATTAAATGAATCAATTGATGAAATCCATCGATAGATTTAGTGATGAGTTTAGGAAATTGCCCATTATTTTATCACAAGCAATGCCAAAACAAATTACGTAACTATAAGGAAATGTTAAGCTCATAAATTAAAAGAATCATTTCAACATTTTTTATATCCGGAGATGGGCGAGTAGTCGACTGATTAATGATAAGGATGAAATAAAATTTTACAGGAATTTCAGTAAAGATATTTTTATTGGGTTAGCCGACGTTTCGACCCTAACATGTGGGTGTTCCTCAGGGCTATCGTTTAGAACAAAACTGAAGTTCTTGTTTCGACCCACATGTTTGGGTCATATTTAAAAAATAATAATTTTATATTTTAATTATATTTGTGCTAAATGTGACCTTTTATACCCTGGAACAGCAATAAATAGTCTGATACTATAGAAAATAGTATAAGGAAATAAAATATGAAATTATACTAAATACGTAATCAGTTTTCATGACCTTTTGTACTAATAGTAGGAATTTGAGTGGCTTAATATAAAAGACGAACATCTGCCATTTTAAAAGAGTTAAGAAAAAGCCAAGTTTCTATTACATAGCTTCAATTAAGACAGATTCCAATTATTATTTTCATGATTCAACTTGACCATTCTGAAATAAAATCATCAGAAACAGTTTGAATTGAATCTATAAAACAAAAATTGACTTTTTCTCTACTTTCTGAAATAATATATGTCAGGTCTTTGATATGAAACCACTCATATCATTGTTAAAATTATTAATTTATTTTTGTTATTTATAGCCAGAATATGCAACACATAAAAATTAATGAAGAAAATCAATTTAAGTATTTTTTTTTTATTGTTTTATTTAAATTTACAAATGTAAACATATATACAACCAGTAAATTTGCTATAGGAATATATTACACGAAGGTATTTGTGAAGAAGCTGCCCATTGGTAACACTTTAAAGATAAATTAATTTAGGAGGTCCCTTGGCCATCTTCTTTTCAGGCGCATTGGAGGGTTATCAGGAATTGTGTTGGATGAAAGGTTACGAACTAGAGGATTGGAGTGACCAAAGAGTTTGGAATGAAAAGAAGTATGTCTAGTTCGGGCCGAATCTTCCACAAGAGGAATGTTGAGGTCTTTATGGATATTTTTTTCAGTAATTTAAAATCATAATAACATAAGGTAAGATTATCTCGAAATAAAAATTTCGAATCCATCTGCGTGATACCTTATCGGTGAATATATATGTTGGATTATATTTGTAAATTTTATTCAATTATTTTTAAAATAACTTAAAACCGATTGCTTTAAATCTGTGGGGGAGGGAGGGAAGGAAGACAAAAAAAATGTTCAGACATTAATCAGAATTGTGGTCAATCAGATATTACGAAACTGTTCCGTTTTACTATTTCATCTTTTTTTTTTTTTACATATCAACAATTAACTCTCACAACCGTATCCATATATATGTTATGCAGATTGTTACGAAAGAGGAAATTATAATTAAGCGAATTTGCTTAAGAGTCCTTGAACCGACGCTGCAGGAAGTATTAGGAAATCTGAAAGGTTCTCTCGAAACATGAGCGTGGGTAGAAATTGAAGCAAATCCTTTATCCTCGCAACGCGCTAGATGTCGGCTATTCATTTCGAGAGATGGCTTGGGAACCTTATTTAGGATTAGGATTATATCCAAATGTTCTCCTTCTACCTGGAGGAAAGCAGAATGGCTAGAAGGAAAAGGGATCCTGGACTAAAATAACACGGATTTTGGAAGAGGAAAGAAAATGAGGATAAAATTGGACAATAATCCGCCAACAAATTTACCACAGATGTGTACAATACATATCAGTCACTAACGATCTAAGAAAAAGAAACTATATCAAATGGTATAATAGTGATTCTTCAAGTTACATGAGTAATAATATTTTTACAGATAATTTTTTTATAAGAAATAATTATTTTATCCTTTTGGCGAGGGAAGTTTCAGCCCGAAAGTAACATAATAAAAACATTATGGAGGCCTAAAAACAAATATCTTATATTATAAATGATTTTGTAGAAATAAAAATATTTTTCAACCAATGCCTATAATATTTATTTAAATTGATTTTTTCGGTAAACCCCCAAACCAGACTGAAACGACTAGAAGCAGCCCGATGTTTTCGACTACTGCAGCATTTACTAGACAAACGCTCTAAGCTTTCAATCAATTACAAACGACTCATATATATGACAATAATAAGACCTATTTGGACTTAGGGAATTGAGCTTTGGGGCTCCACTAAACCATCGAATTCCTCTCGTATCCAATCCTTACAATCCAAAATCCTTCGTAAAATCCTCAACGCTCCTTACTTTGTCACAAATAAAATCACCTATAAAGACCTTAATGTTTCATATGTTTCCGATTTGGCCCAATCCACCAATTCTTCCATAACAAACTGCAGAACCATCCGAATCCTCTCGTTTCAAAACTTGCTTCCTCCTCGATCCCTGATAACCCTCCGAGGCGTCTGAAAAGAAGATGGCCTCGGGACCTTCTAATATAGAGCTTTAATTTGAGTTCTACCAATGGGTAGTTTCTCTTCATGTTGTACATGTCATGTTACCAATGTCACATTTACTTGTTGTATTTTTCATGTAATACAGTTGAAAATTTCATTAAAATAAAAATTTAAAAAAAAAAAAATTGTTCGGTAATTATGGAACCATAACTTATTATTACGAAGAAGAAAAGGCTTAATTTTTAAAAATGAGTTAATTTTGCCAAAAAGTTTATCTAAAAAATATTATTACCTACTTCAATAGCAAAACGAAACATTATAAAGAAATCTTTTTGAGTTAAATTATAATTCTGATTTCTCATTTCACGTAACTAAATAAAAGTTAAACTTTTATCATAAACCTAAAACTTAATTACAAATGAGTTCTTAGGAACTTTTATTTTAAAAACTCTTTTTTTTTCATAAAAAGTTTCACAGAAACTTTTAAAAACGGAACTTATTAAAAAAAAAAAGGTTCCATTGAAATTCAACCCGTTTTTTTTTTCTTATCAACTTACTGGTCTGTAATTTCTGGTTTAACAACATTAAAATATAATTTAAAAAATTTCTTTTTTTACCATTTGCATAAGCACTGAGAAACATTTAAAAAATAGTTAAAGAAAAGATTGGTTGGAATGATCAGTCAAAATAATGTAAAAAATAAATACATTTATTTATTTTTGCCGATGTTCCGACACAAAGTTCAGGCCTTCATCATGGCTAAGGAAATTAAACATGAACTTTGGGCCGAAACTATGCTTCAGACCACACGATATAAGTGAAAACATCGACAAGCCGAGATTAATAATATGAAATATAAATTATAAATAATAGCTCATTACAAAGAAGATGAAATGTTGAACATTTCCCTCGCTTACAGTATAAATAGGTCCAATTTTTATTATCTGAAATATTTTAATCCATATGTTCAACTAAACTCGTTATCATTTGGTTATCGAAAATATTTTTTCCTATTCGCCTCTCTGACACTACCTAAGATATAAGATATACAATTTTGGATTCTAGTCTATTACAGAGAGGATGAAATACTGAACAATCCCCTCGTTTACAGTATACAGGTCCGATTTTAAGTTTCCGAGATATTTTAAACATTTCAATTGGTCGACTCTAGCCGATTATACCCGAGCGTTAAACTTCTGAAATCTGATGGATCCATCTAATTCACTCTGTACAAAAAAGTGTAAAACGCGCCTAAAATCTTCTCTTCAATTATTACCTACAGTCAACAGCCAATCGACAATTATTTAAAAGATAACTTATTATATGTGTAAAATTAACATTTATTTATTTAACAGGTATTTTTTCTTGACATTATCAATAATAACACTAAATTATATTAGAAACAGAAGAAAAAAGTTTTTTTACGAGGTTTCGAGATGGCAGTTATAGAAGTTGGACTATACATTCCTTCTGTATATTCCGTTTTGGAGAAACTCCGTCGGCCTCTTTAGTAAGTAGTCCACGGAAATCTTAGCCGTGCTCTATTCGAAAACATCACACAGCATTCTTATGCGATAGAAAAGTCGCGATATAAATATCATCACTGTTTAATTCCAAAGGTGAATAATTCTTCAATAAGATTAAAAAGTAAATTGAAAACAATGAAAATCCCATACAAGAGAGTTGACCGTTCCTAAATTCCATTCGTTTTGTTAGGAATTAAGGCCAGGTACAAATTCAGGTCGAAACTTGGGCAAGGCAGGTAAAGATGCATCCAGGTAAAGTTACGTTGTTTGGAAAAGGGTTCTTTACCTAATATCTTCTCTGAAGTAACTTCAGTTGGTAAAGTAATTTTAAATATAAAAAGCTATGAGAAAAGTAAATATTATTTAAAATTATAAATAAATTAACAGAATAATTATAAACTAAAACAATTAAATAAAGAACAGTAAATTATTTTTCATACAGAAAACTATAAAGAGAAACGAGTTCTCTTTTCAATAAAAAAGAGACAAGTTCTTAAACTCTTCGAAGGTATAGTTCTGCCAGCTCAGAGATGGATTCGATTCCACCGATGAATCCAGCAACGAGTTTAGGAAGTTATACTTTTATAGTCCGTGGTACAGACTCTTTTTTTTATCAAATTATTAACATCCGACTGAAACTTCGTAAATAGCTTCATCTCATCGTAACCTACAAATATTTTATTTACTAAAATTCTCGAGATTGGGACGTTTTCTATCTGGAGGTCGGCAAACTTTGTCTATTTAATTAGGTACTAAAAACTCGTATATATCCATTTGCTTTCTACTTGGATCGGGGGATGATTTGATCACAAAATCGATAAAAAAAAGGTGGCCTACAAAAATATTGGGCCGTTTTGGCTGTAAAACCTTGTTAATTTGAGAATTTGGAAGTTTAGTTCACGACAAACGACTTAAGATTTTTGATTTTGTGCTCAAGTTATCTTACGATCAAAAAGGAAAGCAAATGGGCATATACGAGTTTTTAGTAACTAATTAAATAGGACAAAGTTTGCCTACCTGCAGATTGAAAATGCCCCAATTCCGAGAATTTTTATAAATAAAATATTTGTAGATTACGATGAAATGAAGCTATTTACGAAGGTTCAGCCAGATGTTAATAATTTGATAAAAAGGTTACTGTACCATGGACTACTAAGTTTCGATTAGAACACACTATGTACGTTACTATTATAAAAGTAATATTTAGATATAACCGTTGTAATTGTCTTATCGTATGTTACAAAAAAATCTTATAATATGTAAATATGTTTCGTTAAAAAAAAAAATCTTCCAATGATCTAATTTCACAATATATATTATGTTACGTCTAATTAATTTATGCCTAAGTGTATTTTTTTTTAAATATAAAAGTAAAATTTGTAGAAAATAAATTATAAGGTTAAGTAAAATAAGTTTCAGATACGTCGTTTTAGAAAATAAATAACTGCCAAAAAGAGAACCTTTAAAAAATTAAACTTTGTAAAAACAAATTAATTTAATATGTGTTCTGCCATCGATTGGTGAGTATTATATATTTTACTTGGTTTTGACTGTTGTTTAAAAAAAAAATGGCTTTATAAGGCGTAAAAGTTAAAAAAAAAATACATATTTTTTTCAAGGTAGAAATATGTTTGTAGGAGAATTGTAATCATTTAATGTTATCTATTTTTGATTAAATTTGAAAAAAATAAATAAGGACCCCATAAATAATGATTTGATCACTGAAAAAAATAGTTACGAGAAATTCATTAAAAAATGTACCTCAATATGTAAATTATTTTTATCGAAAAATGATTCATAAGAATTAACAAATGTTTAAATTAACAATGTTTCCTTACCAACAAATTAACAATATTTCCTTACCAATGATCTAATTTCACAATATATATTGCTTTTGAACTAGGCTTGTTTCAAAATATTTAGTATATTCAAAGGTAAGGAAGAGGTTGACATTTTTTAACAAAATTAAACTTTTATTGGTATTTCGTAGCACAGGAATATGCCCAGATGAATTAAGTTCAGTCAAAACAGTTAATATTTAAACTGTAATGGAACCTCTAAACACAATTCTGTAGATAAAATGTGCACTTGATATGAATATGGAAATCGTCGTTAGCAATTCTTGTTCGGAAAAAAGTTCCTACTCCTCTTCTTGAAGTAATTTTCGAGAGAAACGTGAGACACCAGACGAATGACAAAATTCTTTTCTTTTTTTTTCTTACATTTTCAATTAGGTTACTATATTTTTAGTAGCTGTAAATATGTGGTTATACAACACGTAAACACGTACAGAAGTAATTTAATAAACTTGCGATGTACCATCAGGGGAGAGCTATATTAATGAAAAATTGATTCTTGAGTTTTATAACTTTATATATATATATATATATATATATATATATATATATATATATATATATATATATATATAAGGTATCTGTGGTCCATGTCACTAAAAAATCCCCAAAAAAACGAAGCATCGAAAAATTTTGGTACATTGAGAAAAAAAATTTCCAGAATCCTATTAAAAGGATCAAAATAGATTATTTAAATAAGAGTCTGTCTAAACATAAATTTACAATTATATAACTACCAGGTCTCTCTATGTACGTCCATTACGTAATACGAGACACAACACAACCTTATCCAAACTAATTTCAAAAGGAAAAAATATATTTTTTAAATATTAGTTTCAAATGAAAAAACTAATAAGAAAAAAACAAACAAATAAGAAAATTATCAAATCACCTAAGTAACCGTTACGTCAATAGAAGTAAAGGTATCTTGAAGCTTAAGATTAGATATGAGATTGCTTTTGTGTCAAATCTATCAGTTAATCATTTTACTACATGAGAATTCATTAATGGAGGAACCAAAGGCGGTTCAGAAATTAATTATCTTAAAATAGAAATAGTAATTTTACTATGAATACTATTTATATACATATTTTTTAAAGAATACATAACTGAAAAAAAAAAACATAATGCAATAATGATAATTTTCCCGCCAATTAAAGATGGTATCAGTACATGAGTAAATTTCGAATCACGTGAAACTTCTGCCAACTTAATACCACAAATTATCAAAATTTTACTAAAACTAATTAGTGGCCTTAAAATATTAAGGATATATATACATCTCAAAGAGTGAAATTGTACTTTATTTAAACTTGACCAATTTTCAAACAATACTTGTATTTTTAACTGTATTTGCAATATTATTAGTAAGATATGCAAATTACTATAAAGTTGTTTACTGTTACAATGATTACTTATGATAAATATAAAAACAACTTAGCATAATTCTAATGTTTTAATACCATTTTTAAATAAACAAAACGTCGAGAAAGACTATACTACAGTAGTAAAAAAAGTAGTCCAACTGAAATCATTTGAAATGAATTATAATTTTCAATATTTTAAGGAATGATAAGAAAATTTATTTCATATCAATAATATAAATTTAATTCTTCCTGTTCCATATAGCAAAAAGGAATTACACATAATGTTAAGAATGATTGTTACTTAACATATCAATCAAATTTACCTGTTATAACTAGCAAAAAATATATAAAAATAAAATAGAAAAAAATTCTCACCTTTTAAAATGATCTCTGATTCTGTCTTCGCGGATGTTATCCGGCAAATTTCCTACCCAAAGGTGACGAGTCTCCCTAACCATCTTGTTCTAAACTCTTCATTTGGGACCTACGATCTCACGTTTCATTCCACAAATAAAATTAAACCAGCACTCACATGCACATAGTTGTGGGGGAACAACTTTCAACAAAAAAATACATGGAAAAAAATAAAAATTAAAACTATAAAACTCAATATTTTTTTCCCTGCAGCACTTCACACTTAAAACACTGTAACACCTTCTTTCTTATAATTATTATTATTTATTGTAAACGATGAGAGGTCGCATTTCGCCGAGATGTACACTCACTCTCTCGAGGCACAGACCGAAGAATGGCTGTGTGTTTACGAGCTGGGCTCAAGGCACGGTCCGCCATTGGACGAGTCCACCAGGAGAGGGGCCGGGGTGTGTCACTTACCTCCCTCGCAAGATCCGGCAACGCCGCTTCGCCCTCTCCCCCCTCCTTTTCTCTTACCCGGCCTGAGGAGAGAAAAAAAAATTAAAAAACTATAGAAGAAGAGAAGAATAAAAACGAGAGACGGTTCAGCTCTTAAGTGGCAGTGACAAGTGCATGTATAGCCCGCTTCTACTATAAATAGACCGCCTTTTCAAGGTCTCATAACTCCGCCATGGCGAACAACGAAACAGGAATCGCTAAACAAGAACTCCAAAAAATTAAAAGCTAACATATAAGTATATTATTCCATTTTGTGGCTGCTTATAGTAAAATATCATCTCAAAAGACTCACATCTAGACATCTACTTACTCAATTGTACCAAATTTTGCAAATAATGATTACGTGTCTTTACTGTTTTATAGGATCATTAAAACTTAATTGTTAACTCTAAAACAAGTACAAATAAATAACTTATAACCATCGAAAAATAACTCGTTTATTATCAACTCAAAACTCATTTGCTGAATAATTGATTTCATTTTTTTTTTTCAGTATTTAGGTAAGTAACTCGAATCATCAAATTATATTTTAAATTAATTTTATCCATTTTTTAAGAAAAGCATTTGATACAATTGTCCATATTTAGTTTATAAAGGTATTCATTTAGATCAATTATGGATGAAAATACAAAATACTGAAATATAAATCATTTTACGATTTACTTAAACTAACTTAAATAAAAAATTACTAAAAAATAAAGTTACATATTATTGATTAGTTATTATTCTATAGTATTTATCAGAATTTACTCAAATAAAATACATTACATATGTTTAAATAATTATAGTAAAATCAAAATGAATCTGATTTTCTTCCATTACTATGCATAATTGGAAAATTTATTTTGAATTATTATGCGCTAGCGTTTAAATTTTGTATGACATCATCTAAATTATTTTCAATGTTGAAAGTGAGCAACTAAATTAAATATAATATTTTTACAATTTCCTCAATTTATTCCATTATATTTTGAATATATAGCATTGAAAACAATTATAATTAATTTAAAAATTGGTGCTTTCTATTACTACTTATCACCTATCTTCAATATTTAAAAAAAGATTTTTTTTTTAAACGCAGTAATAAAATTGTATATTATAATAATATAAAAATATATAAGAAATTATTATTTTATTTAATCTTGAAACCTTAACCTCAAATGTCATGGTAGCACACTCTATTATTTATTTTTGGAACTAAAAAATATGGAGTATTGAAAAATAACATCTTTCATATTAGATAAATTTTTATTTTCACATTAAAAAACACTACGCTGAGTGGTAAAATTACCAGCACTACAGATATAACATATTCTTTTGAAATATACATTGATGAATTCCAATAAATTAAATATTCACAAATTTAATTAATTCATAACTAATTACCTAAAGCTATAATGACTATCATTGTGTTTTTTTCATAAATTATTTACAGACATTAATTATTTACATGGTTTTGAATACATTTTGTTAGTCATTGCACTTCATTTATCCCTCTCTTAATTATTCTGATGACTTTATTCATAGATTGATAGATTATAATTACTTGAAATTCATATTTAACCTTCATTACAGGGATGACATCAAGTCAATATCTGCAACCAATATCAAATTGGTAAAATGAATGTTTAAATAATAAATACAATTTAAATAAGTATTAATATTAAAAAATGTATAAAATCAATTTATGTTATTATAATTCAGTTATATATCAATCATTTTTTTCTAAAATAGTATTTGGATTGTGATAAATCCTAAAAATCTTAACTACCTTCGAAAGAAAAGCACAAATTTGAAATACACAAATCTTAATAAAATCCACTTATATTTTCATCTCATGTATATAATTTTCCATTACCATAACTTGAATAGAATCATATTCAGAATAGATTTTAAAACATATATATTTATACTACTACTATTTTATTCTTATTTATTAAAATAACTCAACAAAAGCTGTTTTCAACCATTCAAAAAAACAACAGTAATCATAAACCATCCGTTAATTACTCCATTGAAGTAATTATTTAATTAAAATTTTTGTTTTTTTTTCTCATTCTTTCTTTATCTCCAATATCTTTAGCTTTATTTAATATTGAAGAAATTATGCTAATATGGCCAAGTGTTTCTAGGATCCCGCGATTTTATACTGACAGGGTCATTCAAAATTTGTTTATTTATTTCAGGTTAGTCTTAGAAAAAATTCATTTGAGTCCAACTTTTTAAAATAACATATGACAATTATTTAGAATAGTTAAATTTTAGATGGATAGCCAAGTATTAAAACTAGGTTTATAAACCAAACAGAAAACTTTTATACATACCATAGTCATTCCTGAATGAATCTGAAATTGGTAATATTGGTGAAAGCTGATAAAACCATCACAATTAGTTATTCCAAAATCATTTTGATATGCCACATTCTTCTAGTTCAGTTATCGATTTTCAATCGCTGTCATCATCATTATGACTTCTATTTAGTGGCTGCCTGCTTTCTTCATCGGATCCATAAATAACATCTTCATCTGAATCGTTAATCATCGAAAAGGCAGGATTATCTTTAGTAATGGAGGTATCTAAAAAAATATATATAATTTATTAGCATTAGTTGCATTAATGTGTAAAAAAACTGGAGAAATCATTAATTGTAGTTGTTATTTGAAATAGAGAAATATTCCCATTAGCATCCATTGGAATGTTTTCCTTCTTCAAATGAAACCATTAATTGGTTTACTCATAATTTTCAAATAATAAGAAAAAATCATTAAGGCATAAACCAATTAAATTTATCAAGATGGGAGTTATAATTTACAAAATGTTCTTTTCTATCTACCCACTTCCACTTGAATCTCCTATTTTTACTACTATATTATAAAGACTGAAGCTCTCTGTTCTTCCTTTTTCTCTAGTACTTTAGATCTTTATTTTCAAAATGTTTAGAGCAATGTTATAAGAGGAATGAATTCATTTTCATATATCTCATTCATACATTTCAAAATAAAAGACTAAAATGTTTGTAAAAATTACAATTAGCTGTATCTTGCCTAAAAATGGTCCAATTTTGATTACTCTTTCTTCTTCATTTCTTTTAGAGAATTTAGAAGCATTTCTAATTTGTATGAGTATAGGCATAAAATGTATAATTTTGGAGTTATGCACAAACAAAGTTGTCTTTTCCTTTTCTACATAACTTTTTTTCTAACTTTTCTAGATGTGCTTATTTGTTGCACCTGAAGAAGGACATTATCTTTCAAATGATTGGTCAATTGGATTTAATGTAGAATTAACGAAGAACTGGCATTTGGTCTAAGTTTAAGGTTAAGGGAAAGAAATGCAAATTTAGTGGTTATAGTCAAAGACCTTTGACAAAAAATACAACTTATCTTAAGTGAACATTCATTCATAAAAAATGAAAATTTTACAAATTAATTATACAAAATTAAAATCTACGTATGAAATAACAAAATAATCTTACCAAAAACTGTTTTCTTGCTAGGCGAGTATACATAAGCCATTGTATACATGTAAAAGTTAAGAAGTCCATAAAAGCTCATGAACTGGGCGGAGCTACTGTATGTCGTAGAAAGGTCAGAAACAAAATTGTCCTCAAGAACTCCGATACCAAACCTCATCACAGTTATTATAATGCTAATAGTAATGACAATTATCATTAGAAGAGTAAGGAACTTCAGCCTCATATCTAAAAAGATAAATAATAAAAAATTAAAAATATTGCTAAATTTATGTTTCCTTATTATTATTACTTTACATATGATTAACGTTTTTGAGGTCTTACATTATCCTCAGGTTCATCTAGCAATATCATTATACGATATATATTTCATAATTCACATCGCATTATTTTTACATACATAGATGGCACTACATCCAGTCACCAAGGCGGCCTCCTCCAAAAGCTTTCGCCAGTCAATGCGATCAGCTACAGCAGCTCTCTAGTTTCGGACTCCCAATAGAGCCCGTGCATCCGATGTCACTGAGTTCTCCCATTTTATATTTGGCCTGCCAACCTTTCTTTGTCCATACATCTTTCCAGACAGCATTTTCCTGGGTATCGCCGAAGTCGTCCCCAGCTCATCGAAGTCGTTCTATCTTGATAAACTTGACCAAATCGATATACTTATAAAGTCAAGCGAGTTCGGCATTTCTCCTTCTTCTCCAAATTCCACCCTCTCTAACAGGACCAAAAATCCTTTTCAAAATTGATCTCTCAAAGATCAGAAGTCTATTTTCATCTTTCTTTTTAAAGGCTCATGCTTCTGATCCATAAGTTAAAAACATAATTTTTATAACATGAGTTAATTTAACATCAACCACTAACAAGTAATTATATTTTTAAAATTATTTGTTGGTGTAAAATGTTGAATTATGTGTTATTATGTTATGTAATTATAGGATGTGAATTATGAAATATTACATATTTTATAATGATGTTAGATGATTCTGAGGATACAGTGACATCCCAAAATATTGATCTTTTATGAAATAATGATAATAAACAGAAGATAGTGTTCATATTATGAATAATTTTATATAATAAATAATTAAATCTTCCTTAACCATTATAAATTAACACTAGAAGTAATAAAAATGAATTATTACTGAACCTAAAACAATAAATTGTAAATGTTATAAGCCACAAATTTTAAAATATTTGTTTCAGGAGAAATTTTTTTTCTTTTTTATATGAAAATATTTGTTTCAGGAGAAATTATGGATATTTTTTCTTTATTTGAAAGTATTTTTTAATTCATCTATGACAATGTCAGAAGGTGTGGGGGTATGAGGTGTTCCTGAGTTATGAAGTATATTAAAGACAGAGTCAAAAATGGCACCCAAGGCTCAAAAGTTAATTACAATATCAGAAGGTAAACTAAGAAAGTTTAAACAAATAGTTTCATTATGTACAATACCATGATATTATTAAAATTGGCAATTCTCTGTCCGTGTGATAATTTCAGTTTTGGGTAAAGTAATAATACATTATGTATGTGAAATATTTTAAGTGTAAATTTTAATTTATTTTTACTTACCAAAAAAAGGCATTGATCGCAGCTCAGTATAGGCTCTAACGATTAAGCATCCCAAGTACAACACATAAAGACCAATAAATACAAAAAATACCAATTTGAAATTCTGAAAAAATAATTCATTTTATTTATTAATTTACAAATAATAAACATACGTTCAAGTCATTAATCTTACACATACATAGAAATTGTGTGTGTCTACTTTATAGCTGAATGTTGGATCGTGCAACTCATTCGCCTTCTGCCAAGTTGCCAACACGACACCAGTTATCCATAATGGCCCAACTATAAGTAGTTTAGGGAGATAGAATGTTATTAACTTTCGTTCTGTCTGCAATAAAAAAGAAAAAAATTCTTATTCTGAAGGAATATTGAAAATATTAAAAAACAGGTTTTATCCTCATTGGTTCAATATTTCACTAATATTGTTAGAGGATGTCACCAAGGTTACACATATACACACAAATAAAAATAGATTATGAAAGAATATTTATGAAGTATATTTTAATATAAATCACATAAGAGAATAAAAAAATGATAAGTCCTGCCACAGCCAAGAAAAGAATACATACAAACATAAGTACAATGGAAACAATTAATAATATTATACATTTAATAACTAAAAACTTAAGAAGCACAAAACACTTACTGCCCAGGCATATTATATATTATGATCAAGCTAAAAGATTTTTAAATTTGTTTTATGTACAATTATAAAAAATTAAGATATGTAAGATAGATTTAATTTGCCACAGTCTAGAACAGAGATCTGGAAACTACGACCCGCGAAAGTTGTTTTATTATTTAAAACTATTTATAAATAAGAAATTTAGTAAATCACTCAAAAACACGGTTACTTCAACTAATATTGCATGAGGTTTTTCTCTTAGAGTTATTTGATACCGGAGTCCGTTCTGAAGACCAGAGTCATTTGTAGAAATGTATGTAATTTTTGAACCAGGTGGTAAAATTCATCATTTGTTAACTATGGTTTTCGACCACACCAATATCTGCTCAAATATGGCTAGATAATATTTAAATATATTATAATTCCTCAAGTTAATAGTCTAAAGTAAAGTTGTTAATAGTTTTAAACCATTTCTCACCAACTAAATACAACTTTAAATATTTTTAGAAATATGCACTTTTAAACATCTCATTTTTTAAACATCACACGTTTTTCATCACTCTTCACTACCTTCCATGAGTTTATATATACAATATTTTTTTTTCTAGAATCCTTAGCTTTTCAATGATATATAATAAGTAAATATTACTACACTTATTTCCGAAAATTTGTTTTCAACATGAAAAACATATCTCTTTTTTTCTCCTTTAGTTATTTGACAAATTTTTTCATAGTTTACAATTAGACATTTTTATTACTACTAACAATGAGAGACTTTAATTATTTCAAATATCCCAAATTACAGATACTCTATAGAGAGAAATTTAGGCATTTCATTCCTGTCAATTGTTTTTTTTTTTTTAATTTTATTTTATTGCGATTTACAACTGTATTACATGGAAAATACAATAAGTAAATGTGACATTGGTAACATGACATGTACAGCATGAAGAGAAACTACCCATTGGTAGAACTCAAACCTGTCAAAATATTTCAATAATGATAAGACCTGGCTGATATAAAAGACCGATAAATTGTAAATAGACATAACTAATTTAACCAGAATTGTAAGGAGCCGTTTATTTCATATTAAATTGAATGAAGGAAATTATTTAGACATATAATTAATAATTACTGACCTGCCTTAACCCATGATAGATGCAAATCCAAAATAAAAGAAGACAGCAAAGAAAAGTTGCTTGAAACAAAGCATCCAGCATGCTGGGAATCCACGAATTCATCAGAAAGGTGAGGGGAAATATCGGATCTGAAACATAAAACCAAAACAGCTATATATGTGCACAACATATAATATTGTGAGATTTAAAAATGTAGTTACCATTATAAAGAAGTAATAAAGGTAGCATAATAGACATCCATTTCTGTTCTATTGACCAATCATACATCGGAAATTTTCTTAATGTATGAGCAAACCATATCTAAAAAAACATAAATCATAATCTTGAAGGAAGTAAGTCGACTGTTCTACATATCTTGGGTGATAAATAATAATTAACAATTAATATCTAGATACAATAATAGTAACTGATTATTCATATCAAATAATCTTAAATATTGAATAACAAATATTCACTTACTGATATTATAAAGGTTGTAAGAAGGAATATGAATCTGAACCAAATTTCGATTTGGGTAAAACCAGGGTTGTAACTCTTGAACTGAAATTAAAGATAAAAATAAAGGGTAAATATGTAAATTTAAACAAGGGTTATTGCACTAATATATTTTTTAAACTAAAAATTATTTACATAAAATGTAACGTCTTTTATATTGTATCGTTGGTTTTCAAAACCGAAGAACTGTACTTTTATTTTATAATGAGCGTAATCCAAATAACCTAGGTGAAGTATTGTAATTTGTTCACAAAATTGGCCATTACATTGCAAATGTTTCGTTCTGCAAAAAGTTAAAAAACAGTTGTTATGTTGTTAGTTATTTATATTTTTGAATAATACACAGTAATAATGTATGATTTGATAATAAAGTAATAAATAATATAATTTAATAATATAGAAAAATATTTACATATCTACTTTTACTAATTTTTAAAACTTTATTTCTTAATCAGGAAAAAACTGAAAGGCATATTAAGATAGAAATAACAAATTTTTTTTTCTTCTTAAAAATGAAATTTTGATATCTTTCATGATAAGGTGTCTATCGACAAACATTCAAGAAATAGTTGTTAAATAAACCATTATTTTAACAACCTATAATGAGCCTAAAATAGGGCTGATACTGTTATTTTTTTTCTTTTGTGTAAAGGAATAAAGAAAATCATAGTAAACTAGCATAGTTTTATAAAAATATAAAGAAAAATCTATAAATGGCCTTTTTAGACAAAGGCTTGGTAAATTGTTGATTTAATTTATTTTCTCTTTGGTACCTATCAGTGAACTTTCTTGGCATCAGTTTATTTTTCTTTAACAACAGTTTGTTTTAGTAATAATAAAAAAACTCTAAAAAAATAAAATCCATCATTACCTATTATGGTGGTGATCTTGCCTTAAAATCGTCACTTCTTTGTGCTCGGAATCGTAAGCTTTGATTCCAACACTCACATGAAATCTTTTATCAAGAATTTCATCTAAAATAATTAATTGGTTTTAAATAATAATTACTTAAAACTAAAAATTGATCATCAAACCAAATTAGCTAACAATCACCTTCACTATTGTCGATTTTAAACACTGCCATTACCCACAACTGTTGATTATAAGTCGACATGCGTGGACTCATAATAGTAAAAGGTCCAGATGAAATATCACTGGCTGACATATTAAGTTTTTTTAATAGTTCTGATCCTTTAAAACTTGTAGTTACTGTTATTGGAGGACCTGTATTTAAATTAAATATTAATTCTCAAAAAAATGAATACACTCTCTGTGAATGCTGAAATGGTATGGGAAGTACCTGCTAATCCAATGAATACAGCCAATCCAATGCAAACATAAAATCCAATAAAGACCATGACAAACTCCCTTTTATGCATCGAGTACAGTCGCATTTGGACTGACCTGAAATCATTTATAAACATTGATTTGATGAAGATTAAGTTGAACATTTATACATAATATACAAAGTTTTCCTACTGGACAGTCGATACTTTTTTCAATAAACCTGTATTTACAAGATAAAAAGGCATTTTAAAACTAACTAAAGAAAGTCAAAGGTTAAAAGTTTATTTTACACTACAAAACCACCCTAACACATGGTATGGATATTTAGTTAGTCAGGTGTTAAATTAAGGTACTCTATTTCAGGGAAATGAAATCTTTTAATTTTTCAAAACATTGAGTGACACAAAAAAAATAATAAAGTAAAATACAAAATTTGGTTTCAAATTTGCTTATGACCTTGTACTAAATATATTATATGTGCATTTTTTTTTTCCTTTAACAACTACGACCTATGAATTGTCTGGGACACAGTACTCTGAGGTCAGAATCACACTCAAGGCCTGTTTTCCAACTAATCCTTTGAAAAATAAGATACTCATTTTTTAGAGGCTTAGTGAGCCCCAGAAATGCAACTTGATTTTTTGCAAACCTGTTCCAAATTTCTTTTGACTTAAATAGAATAATTCCATTGAATATACAATAAACTAAACTTTTAAGAAATACTCATAGTTAAGAATTTTTAAAAACAACCTAAGGATTTTAAGTTATTTATAGTCTAAATAATTAAAGGAAATACTGGTTTTACTTTTTAAATTAGTAATTGTCGAACAATAATTTTATGAACTTTTTTATTAAAATGAAAAAAATAATAAGAGTAAAACCAAAGAAAAAAATATTTTTTCAGCAGTAGTGCTTTCAGGATTTAATTTTAAAGGGCTAAGTGTTTTTTGATTTTTTAAAAATAACATTAATTACAGAAACAACATTACTTTTAAAGATAACATTTGTGTATTTTTTATTTACACGTTCTTACATTCAGTTGCTGGCAATAGAATTTAATTTTGGAGGCTTAGTATTTTTTTTTTTTGTAAGAACGGTAATTACTCTGGAAGAAAAATATATAAAATAATGTAATTGAAGGCCTGTTGAAAAATCTGTTCACAGGAACAATTATACTTTAAGAAATAATTTTATCGTATATTTTTCTTATCATATGCCTACATTTAGTAGATGAAATACTGGTGTAATAATTTTAAAATAGTACATAGTTTGATTGTTTATTTAGTTCAGATTACACACAGAAACAAATATGGACTAATAAAAAAATATATATATTTTTCGATATTAGGGGAGGCTTCAGCCCGCCTTTTATGCTATGTGGATCCACCAGTGGTAGCTGAAGTACATGTTTATAATGTGAATACAGAACATACTGTGATTATCTATGTATTTGGTTCCACTCACCAATCACTCATATAACCAATATGGACCAATGGAAAAAAAATATATTATTTTTAGAGGAGCCTCATTCTGAAAGGGTTTTCTTCTCCTGATTATACAATATATTTATTATAAGTTCTTACAAATGTTCTAAGTATGATTTATAGGTTGGAGTGTTTGTAGCAACCCTCTTTATAATAGTTGGCCAGCATCTCTTTACTTTCTTTGGCCAGATCCATAGCTGTAATTGGCTATAAAGAAGACAGTTTTGGTATATTATTTCATTTCTTTTAATTTTATGTGTTTTAATTTTTCTCCAAGATAGATTTTCTTTATGAAATTCTATAAATTTATGTTAAATAATTATGTCAATGTAGGTATCACAATCACTGGAAGTGTTGGAGTTAATAGTATCCGACTTTTAAGTAATAAAAGAAATATATCAATGTTCAGTTGTGCCATCACCCAACACACACTTCGAAGAAGAAAAGAACATTCTGACTTTTACATTCCACTAAAAATTGAATATTATATTGAATTGCAGTTTGATATAACTGTTTCTATCAAAATACAGGATTATAGTTGTCCATTTTGTATTTTTCAAAAAAAAAATAGATTAACTCTAACATTTTTATTTGTATAAGATCAGGAATAAAAATATAAGTGCACTGGATGTTTGATATAGTTATTCGATTGTAACCTAATGTTTTGTTTCCTTTGGCAAATGTCATATATCTTAATTATTAAATATCTGTTTTTGCAATTACTATTATGTTTTATGAATTAACAAATGAACTAAGGGATAAATTATTCACAATATTTTCTATTATATTCATAGCTTTTATCATAAGTAAATTCTTTGCCCTCAAAGTTCAAGTGTTTTATTTTATTATTATTATTTTAATATGAATCTTAACTTTGAATTATTAATGAAGCAGGAGATCTCAAGGGTGAGTTGATTTATAATTTTAATTTTATAAGAATATCATATTGTACAAGTGGGTGAATCTAAATATTTTAACTTAATATTCAGTCCAAACTACAGCTGTTTATCTGCTCAAATAATGGATATTGCATTGATTTTAACTGGAAAAATATTTCATCTTATTTGATTCAAATTTGTAATATTGATTTGAATTCATAATCTTTATATGTTATTTCTCAAAATTGTATTTTTTAGTTGGTGTGGCATATCTTTGTTATTTCTTTATCAAATTCAATGATTGAGCTAGTAAAATTAAAGAGTATCTTCTTCTTCAGCTGCGAAAAATAAGCACAACACAAATAAATGTCTGAAAAAAAATTAAGAAGAAAAGGAAAATCTATTTGAGCCTAAATGAAAAAGTATACAATTCATGGTTGACTTTACCCCTGATAACTGGAAAGATTTTTAAATTCCTCACAAATCTAAACCAGACCATTGTTGGCAAAGACACAGCTTATTATAATTTCTACACATTTTTTGGTTTATTTTGAATAAATCATTGTAATCGAAATAAAATTAATTTTTCCATCTCGTAATACATTATTTTCAATTATTTTCATATAATTTTATCAGTTGTTTAATAACCAATATAGGCGTGCTTAGAAGGGGATTTCATGGTGCAAGTTGCGTCATCAAAATTTTTGAGAGGGGTCAAATTTCAATGGGGTTATGAGCTTTCAGACTAAGGGACAACAAGAGGAAAACATGAAATAGACTGCAGTAAGTGTAATTGTACATGATCTTTGATTTTTCTAATTTTGGCTCTGTTTTTAAGAAAAGGTGAGCAATAGAACCTTGAGAGGAGGGAGGGGGGGAAGGATAGATTCTTGCGCCATCGACCTTGGAGAGAGGGGCACCCTGGACCAATAAACTATTCATAGGCCAACTAGATATTAAAGTATTTTAAAATGCGTAACTTAATAATAATTGGTTGAAATTAACAATTCTTTGAATTATGATTAAAAACTGGCAACTATTATAGTTCATAAGGAGAGCTTTTTGTAGTTGGCCATAATGTGATGCATGAAGACACCTTTAGTTTGAAAAAAAAATAATCAACAATTAATAAGTGGGAGATACTTTTTATGAAAAACATCAATAATTATGAGAAAAATTCCAGATAGAAAAATAAAACATGTTCATTTTGTTTTTATAGTAATTGAATATTATTAAAAGCTGAAAGAGAGACCGAAACACTTTATAATAAAAGTGGTGTAAATATATTGACCTGCTGTATTAACAGCATACAAAACATAAGCCAATCTATAAGAACTTATATAATGTAATTTCATCATATCTATAAAGCACAGTAGAAATATATTCTTTATTTTTATTTATTTATATCACCATGAAAGCGAAGCACCAGTTATATTATTTTAAATTTAATTTGTAGTTTTTTATTCCCTTTATTAAAATGACATTTTAAAACTTAAATTTTTGCAAATTATTTAAATGAAAGAATGTGTGTCATGTATAGTACTTGACAAGAATAACATATTATATTCGGTCTTTATTTTATTATAAATTTCAAAAATTTATAATAAAGATTTCTCTATCAGCAAAACTTATATTAACTTAACAAATGAGACATTAGAGCTTCATTGAAAGTTCCATGTCCTTTGTACTGTAATTAATTCCATTAAAATAATTTTATTAATAGAAATCCTAATGAATGAAAATGCTAACCGTAGCTTAAAATAAGTGAAAGTAAAAAATATACAAACTTAAGTATTAATAGAAATTTATATTATAAAATATTCCATGTTCAGATTGTAAGTAACAAATAAATTAATCAATTAAAATACAATTTAACCTGTGCTTATGAATCCAAATGTTAGTGAAGAGATTTTTTTTTTTTTTACCTTTCGCAGCGGTCATGGTGATAAGCAGGAGCTATATACTTGTTGAATTCGCTGAAAATGTCACTAAACTGCGAAAGTGTATTTCTGCACTTCAATAGTAAACCACCAGTCGGCAAATGATACGAATATCCTAAATTTTGTCCATCCATAGCACATAACAATTTGACTTTAAATAGTTTAATAATAATGTGTCTTTGTGTAAAAGATAGATATGTAGATATCTGTATTAATCTATTTAAAACATGATGAAACTATAAATCTATAAGACATTTTATGATTGCTACCCCTAACAGCATGCTGAGTAAAGACATAACAAACTACAGCTGGTAAGTATTGATCCCTGGTGCTGCTTTACCCCCTTCAACCTGTCAGTTCTGCATGGCTTCTGGAGTATTCATTTTTATTTCAATGATTCATAAATAAATTGTAAACTCTTCTAATTAATGAAATTGATAATAATTTTATTTGGAAAAAATAATATAAATTGTGAAAAGAATGAATTGGATTTATAATGAATTAACATAAGATTTTCATCTTATACCAATTTTTAAATGAGTAAAGATAAAATTGATTTTTTATTTTATATATAAGATTTATTTTGTTATTAATGAACTAGATCCAATGCAATCTTAACAATATTATTTGACTTAGTTGCACAATGCGGTTAAATTATAAATATGCAATATGAAAATGGAAAACAACCATGAGGTATATATGATCTAATTTAATTAAATCATTTAAATTAATAATTTTGTGTTGGTCGTCCTTTTTTTAAATCATTCAAACAGTTGAACTTTAAATTATTCCAAAGTATAATTTTATTTCTAAAATAATGCATATAAGTTAATATTTTTAAAATAGGAATGTCTTATATCTATAATTAGTTAACTGTTGTAATACAATTGTGCTTCAGATAAAGGGATATCATTTATTAGGGATTCTTGAAACCCGAAAAATAACTTTATCACTTATATAACTTTTTATTTTTAAGATGTTTTGGCTGCTATACCATAATAAGTTGATTTGGTGAAATTAAGAGGAGTTGTTCCTAGTAAGTCATGTTAAACTAATTAAAAAAAAAATAACATGATTTATTAGGACAGCCTCCTTAACACCTTCAAATTAATTGATAATTGCCTGATAACCAAAATGCCTTGGAAAAAAAGTAGTTAAATTACTTTTCTGAACTGTCTTATCGACAATTAGCTAACATTAAAAATAATTGGCTTTCATCCTTGAATAAATATTTTCTATTAAAAACACAACTAAATAAAACGAGTATTAAGTATTAATAGAATTCTTTCATGATCACTATTTACAATATAATTCATTATATAAAAAAGGATGTATCCTTAATACTTTTTTTCTAAATAAATCTACACTTCTGTTCCAATTATAATAGTTTTGAATACTTACCATTAAAACAAGAGGAAGTACATAGTCAATATCAGGATAAAAAAAAAAAAAAATAAAACAATCCATCTTCTCACACATGATTTTCTAATTCTTGAAAACAGAATATGGTACTCTTGCTGAAATTTTGTATGTTTGATGTCCAAATTAGAATGATTTAATTAGATAAATATTTGGTGAGTCAACTCATTAAACTTCTTCATTAATAATAATAATAAAAAATGTTATTTTAAAAAGTTATAGCAATGAATTGATGTTCCAATTAATAATTTCTTTGAAGAATCTACAATATATACTGCTCAAAAATGAATAGGGATATTTCTATTTGATTTGTATTAATTAAAATACTTTTTTTAATTTGTTAGGGTTTTTCTAATTTGTTGATAAACATAAAAAGTATTCATTATTTTTAATATCATTAACTAAAGCATAGACAATATGAAGAATCTTCATTGTGTAAACCATAAGTTAAGTTAAATTAAGGGATTAAAGTTTTGGAATTTTCTCAATTTTAGTCCAGTTTAACAATAGAAAGACATCATCTTGAAACAGAAATTCGTAATATTATTGTGAGAATAACTGGTCAAGGGCACCGTCAGGCAAGTGGGTATCGCTGATGCGTTGCCCAGATTGTGGTCTCCCGAGCTTTAGCCAGATTCAGAGAACCAGAAGTACCAATGGTCACCTGTTTGTGGATCTCAGCTCATAACGGCAACAAGGGATGAGAGAAATATTGTTATTACTGCAAGAAGCAATCCTTTGTACAGTGCCCAACAGACTCTAAATGAAGTGTATAATATCCTACCAACGTCCAAATCATTTGTGAGAAGTTGGTCAAACATTTTATGCACCTTTAAGATGACCAGCAGCAACAGTGTGTCACCGGCACTCAGGAGATTATGGTGCAGCGAGCGTCTATATGAGGATACAAATTGGAATGCTGTATTTACAGACGAGTCTCATTTCTACATTTATAGTGATCATAGGTGCCAAAGACTCTTCCAAGAACAGGAGATGGGTATATTACCACAGTTTGTGCTTCCTTCAATGCAGTATAGAAGTAGGAGTGTGATGGTATGGACCAGCATCTATTTAGGAGGACAGACTGTACTCCATGTCCTGGAAGGTAATCTCATTACATTTGCACCATAAGAATAATAACAGTGTTACAAATTTATGGGTCGTAGTCTAGCTTAGAAGATTACAAAATACAAACTAATTATCTGCTGATTGTTATTACAATTGTGCAGTTGATTGAATTAAACAGTATACAGACATAAGTAATTTCACATGTTTGTGGAAGATTAAATGTGGAACAAGAGTCGTTTGAAGGAATTTGCAGACGGGGATTGATGTAGAGGTAGGAAGAGAGTTCCAAAAAAAGGTAGCACGAATGACAAAGGATTTGCTGAAGGAAGTAGTACTATAGGTTACAATACTTGCCATTTCATTATTTTTTAAAAACACCTTTTATAAAATTTTCTGAGGTACAATACATCTTATTTGAATTAATTTTCAATGTGTTTTATAATGAAAGTTCTAAAGGAATATAATTCATGCATAACTAACAATGTCCCTATTCATTTTTGAGCAGTTTATATAAAACGGTTGTATAAACACTTTCTCACATCTCAGGAATAAAGAATTTTTATGAATGAGGTATCAAAAGAAAGGAAATTTCAATGGGAAGAGATTGGAACCTTAAAATTGTATTATAACTACAATAAAAATCATTGAAAAAAATCGAAGATTTCAACATTCTGATAGTGTAAGTCGATAGATTGAGACAGAAAGAATTTTGTTTGAATTGAAACCTTCACTAGATCCTGAAGGCCACACTTAGACCTCTATTAAGCTGATAATGAAAAAAATCTGTTTCTTTAAACGAAATTTCAGTTGTGAAAGAGCTATCTAGGAGAAAGTTATACAATAAAAGTTGAGACAACTTTTTTAAAAAAATATATTTTTAAAAACTATACAATGTAATCAAAGAAACTTCCAACCACTGGAACAGATGATCAGAACATAGAATTTTTATCACTTCTTTCTTCCATATCAATCTCGTTTTTTTCTAATTGGAACTTGAGTACTTATTTGTCCAATTTCCCATTTTTAAAAAATCTAAAATAGATTCTAAAAAAGAAATGGTTTTACTTAGGCATAAATAATGAAGCAATTGTGAAAATAATAATTTTTTGTAAACTAATTGTAAGTATTGATGTAATATTTAAAAAAGAAACAATTTAATATTTTTCATTAATAATTGATTATATAGTATTTGTTGAGATGCTTTTATTTTAAATACATTGGTCTTTCTTTTGTTTTATATTTTTTAAATAAAAAAAATTATTTAAATTATAAATAACTTGATACATAAAAATTTGGAACACTTCATTTTTTTTTTTTTAATTCAGTAACCTCTTACTTAACAAAATTATAACATAGTATTGTTATAACAAATTTTCTTATAGGATTATTTATCAGTAGGTAATATAACCAAAATAGAGAAATATTTAAAAAATATATTAACAGAATATACACAAAGTTGTCTGTATAATATAATTTTTGAGATTAATAAAATAAACTGTCATCATCAACAACATCTATTTACACATAAATTAATGGGAATATTATATACTGTTCAATTTTGTATAAAAATTACAAAATGTCAATTAAATTGATCATAGAGAAGGCAGTTTTAATCCCAATATTTAATAAGACCGTCCCAGCCTGCTGTCACTACTTTACTATGTTCGTGCGGATGCCACAGAACACCAATGCACACATGATCATGAGCCTTCCATTTCTTGAAAAGTTTTGTCGTTTTCCAATCCCATACATAAGCTTTTCCATCAGCATCACCTGACACAATATAACTGAAAAGAGAAAAGAATTTATTTAAAACAACCATATAAATATAGTATACATTGTTATATTATTAAAAAAAAGTAATTTACTCGGTATAATATCTGAAAAAGATATAAAAAAGCAGGAAATAACTGAACAGGCAACTATGTGTTGAATGAAGTGATATTTAGAATTAGATTGATAGAAACATTTATTTGTTTATAAAGTACATATCATTTTTTTTTTAACATAAGATTAAACGTTTTATCGACAATGAACTTATTTTCGTCTGTCGGGATATTTAGAATTAACTGAACGCTTTGGATGTTAATGTGAAATATGCTAGATGGATAACATTTAAATATCTTCAGTCCTAATGATGCCTTTATGGGTGAAATGTTGAATGATCAGGCATTTACTGTTATTTGGAAGAACTTAGAATTAGTTTTTATAATAAATATTTTCAAACTGCTGGCAAACATTCATTCCAATTTAAGTAACTTAATCACAAACAAAATAGAAATATTAGGTTATAATTGGAAAAATTCCAACCACACACCCTTACGTCTTTAAAATGTAAGTAAAAAATAAGAATCCCGTCAACATTTTGCTAATTTAGACATCATCGGGGCAGAAAAGAAAACAAACCCAAGATCATATACGGTGATGCCTGAACACTTTATTTTTTTTTTGCTGTCTCAATGATGCCTGATTTGGTGAAACGCTGATGCATTTCTTATTCTTTACCTACAATTTGGATACATAAGGCTGTGAGGTAGGAAATTTTTAACTATAACCTAACCTATAGATATAGATGTAGTAAAAAAACTCACAAAGAAACAGAAATTCAATGTTATATATATATATATAATACATACTTAATATCTATGTTATCACTCGTAATATGGGTGCCACAAAAAATCCAATGGAAAAATTAAACTTTTTGTTAGTTCGGAGTTAATGAGACTAATATTTTTCTTCAGTGTGAACAAAGCTAAGTCAAGCTGGAATAAAAAATATGAGTGGAGTTCATACAACTTTGATGTTTAAGAAGGAAATCGAGGTCACGACAAACTGGTTTAACTTCTATTGAAACAAAAACAAATCAGACTAAAATTTTTTTTTATGAACTTTGAGGAAAAATTAACTTAAATTTACTGACAATAACAGTAAATGTCATGCCAGTAACGTTTGAAATCAACCAAACAATACAGTATACATTAACTTTTTGAATAAAACATAAAATTTTGTAACCTCAGAAAAATACTGTATTTACCTAACTCCCACTACATATGATCAATGCCTTCCACATTTCACAGCCATTATATTGTTAACAATTATTTATATTAATTTAATTATTAAATGTAATTCAATGAAATTAATACTACGCAATTTATACGTTTTCAAACTATAGGCGTGTCAAATAATACATTTCCTGATCTGAAAGTGGAAGTATTTTTTAGAACATAGTGGATAGAATTTTATTAAATTGATACATAATTGATTATCTGTTTACCAATCCTAACTCCCCTCCAAATTTGAGCAAAATTGAATGCACGGTTTTAGAGATATAGATGTGTCAAGAAAAACAAGTTTGCGCATATATATTAGAAAGTAGTTAATGGAATTCATTAAAATTTATTTATTTATAGTAAAAAAAATTATTTTTAACCAATAATTATCTTTTTTCCAACTTAAGGCTAAATCGAACAAGCGTTTCTGAAATCTTGGCATATATAAAAGAATATGCTTGCTTGTGCATAAACAGAATTGCTTGATGGAATTTAATAAAATGGATGCAAATAAAATTGATATCATCTAATCTAAACACCAATCCACACAAATCTCTAAATTTTATGAAAATCAAATAAATGGTAGTAGGAGATATGCCCGTTACATCTACTTGACTGAAGATTGACACCAAACCAAATTTGATCCTTGATGTCTGAAACGTAAAACACGAGTGGAAATTTTCAATTCTGAGCACATAATGTTTTTTGGTACTACTTCACTAGCAGGCCGGGTCGAAACCTCACTTCTTATCTATGTTATCTAACGTCACATCACATAACATCCCTCTTTTTATCCCATCAAACCTTTCAGTTATTACATTATTTATTTTTTAGTTGTTCCCATATTAGTTCACTTATTAAATTAAAAGGTAACAACCTTATTATAAGCAATTAAAGAAAATATAGAAGAGGGAACGACCATTTATTCGGACTGTTGGAAAGGATACAACACCTGACAACTGAAGGAAGCAAACTATGACCATTTCCAAGTGAATCACTGGTATAATTTTGTCGATCCATCAACTGGGGTTCATACTCAACACATAGAATGATTATGGGGCTAAGCTAAGTGGAGAAATAAAATACATAGAGGAACTGCCAGACAACACCTCGATTCATATTTATGCGAATTTTTGTGGCGGCGGGCTCACAAAGAAGCGGACCTGTTTCTCGCTATTTTAAATAGCATAAAACTATTTGTGTACCAAAATAAATAAGACGAAGTGAAAATAAATTGTACATATGTCGTTTATAGTGTTGATATTTTTTCTTTTATATGTACATATGTTCTTTAAATGTTTTATTATTATTTCATTTTGTTCTTTTATATGTACATATCTTCTTTAAGTGTTTTTTTATTATTTCATTAATATATGTGTATTAAAAAAAAAAGTTTTTTTTGTTATTAAATTTGTTTTTGTTTCAGTTTACACTTTAAATAATAAGAATATAATACAATAATACGAAGATAGGAAGTACGAGAAGGCTTATCGGAATTATCAATGTTCAGATTATAAACATTGAAGCTAGTGAACAAGTGCCTTTTTTTTAACCTATCACACGAATACAATGCTTCCTTAACTTCAGTACTGAGGAAGCGAAAAATGGAAATAAATTAAAACTGACTAAATATTAAAATTAATGAAAATAATTCGATAATATTACCTCATATCTGGAGAGAAGTCAAGAGTACAGGCATAACCAGCGACCATATGCCCAGTAAATGTCTTTTTTCTATTCAGTTTGAACCTGTTGAGAGCGGAGAATATCACAATCTTGTTGTCCATGCTTTGGCATGCGAGCCATTTTTGATTAGGTGATGGGGTCACGGCAGGCATTGAGTGCATAGATGGGTCAGCTATATACTTCATGTCAACCGGGATGTCCCTGTACAAGTTAAAAAACAAAACACGAAAATAAATAAAAGTACAAATACAATAGAAAAGATTATTGTAATATAATAAATATCATACAAATAAAGTAATAATAAAAACTAGCTTGCCAGTGAGCTTTATAATTTTACTTTCTAATATTAATCAGTCGCATGATGGAAACATTTAACAAAGTATGAAATGTTAATTTATCCAAAATACTTGACGTTCATTTGGGTTTTAAAACACAAGATGATTACCTTTCGCTAGTCCTATTTAATTTGGTATTAGAACATGCCATTAGAAAGGTGGTACATACCAAAACAGGTTTGGATCTGAGTGGAACAATATCTATGCTCAGGTTTGCAGATGATTTGGTATTGTTAAGCAAAGACATGGAAAATATGAAACTTAATACAAGAACATTGATGAAAGTCGGTGAAGAACTGAGGCTCGAAATAAATAGAAATAAGACAATATATATGATTAGCAGCAAAAATGGTGACAATTTCAGTGATTATGGAGTTTACATTATGAAAGCGAAACTTGGCTACTTATATTAAGGGATGAATAACTTCTTAAGATTTATGAAAATAAAGTGTTGTGTAGAATACTGGACCGTAGAGGGATGAATCAATCAATCAGAGAATTTAGATGATGTTCAAGAATCTATACCTGGACAACAAATAAAAACATATGTTTTAATTAGCTTCCAAATTACTAATTCATTCCTACACAGTCAAGCAACAGAAAAGGTGTGCCACATTTTTACCAGAGACTGTGAACCAAATATGATGTCTTAAAGACCAAGTCAAGCAGCCTGGTGGAGGATGGATCGGAGAAGAGAGGCCAACAATAACATAATCATCGGCAACACCAACTGAATCTACAAAATTTCAATAAAATTCAAACCCTTATTTCCATCTGATGAAATGAAGAGAGGGCATCAACTAAGCAGTTCAAAACACATTGTATTTTTTGTTAACATTTATTCATAATTTAGTTTATTTGAAAATGTATCAAAGTGTACAAATCTTTATTATTTTCTAATCCTTATTTTCAATATAAATGTTATTTTCTTTACAAATATTTAATTTTAGTCAAGTATTCAACGCATAAACAGTCCATTCCAAACTTGAACCAGCTCAAAAATATACTTATGAGATCTATAAGTAATATTTGGTTCTCACTAAATTACCGATATCAAACAGACATTTATAGAAAGGGATGATCAAGTGGGCCTGCAAACTGGCAACCTGATAAACTGGAGATTATGAGTTTAATTCCCAGTGCCGTGGGCTTTTAACTCGGGACATTAGTCCTACAACCTCTCTCCTGGCTGAACAGGAAAAACCCTGTATAGCCAAAAAGGCAAGTTAAGGAAGAAAAACAACAATAATGAAAAAGGAGATGGTGGCCATAAAAAGGCTAAATAGTGGCAAAGATATTTTATTAAAAGCCAACGTTTCAACCCGACTTTGCAGGTCTTCTTCAGGGAGGTGTGTTTAGCTAGGAGTTAGAACTGTGTTCTAAGTGAAAAGTAAAAGTAGAAGTCCGTCGGGTCGAAACGTTGGCTTTTAATAAAATAATTTTGCCACTATTTAGAATTTTTATGACCACCACCCCAGACCAACTCCTTCCTTTATAATGCAACGGTTAAATATTAAATATTCAATAATAAAACAGTAATATAAGGCTGAATTTTTTTTTTTTTTTTTCTGTCACTCCCTACATCTCTATTTCTGCCACATGGAGGCAGGAGAGGAATCGTTTGAGAGGTAAAATCAAAGTTATTCGAACCACAGTGGGGTAAGATTCATTCAGTGGGTCAGTCGCAAAATAAATTACAATCCGTCCAGGCCCAAACTCAAACAAAAAATGGGAGGATTATGTTAAGACTGATCCAGTGTGAATGGATCACAATAGGTGCATGGCAATTAGTACACAGCGAATGGTGGTATTGGCATCGAACCTTCTGGTTCGCTATGCCTTTTATTATTATAAATATTAATTGGAGAAAAAAATAATTATAACTGTAACACACACAATTGTGTTAAACTAAATAAAACAAAAGTAATTATAATATATTTTCATGCTTACCATTCCCAAACACGTAAGCTTTTATCATCAGAAGTGGTGACAAATCTCCTATTTTCATCGACGAAAGTAATAGAATTTACAGCTCCCAAATGGCGGTCATATTCTTGAACTATTTCACCAGACCGTAAGTCCCACTGTAAAATATTAAAAAAAAATCAGCAAAAGTAGACAGAAAATGTTGAAATATATAACTGTGAATAAAGATATAAATTTTGCCACTAGAAAAATCACTGAAATTAATAATAAAGAATGTTGAAATTGGAGTTAGTCATTCTGTATATTTAACCTATAAATTATTATCGATTGTAGGACTATTAGTGATTAAACTGTTATTTTCTGTTGTAAAGTTTACTAAAATGAAGTTAAGAGATTTTCATTGTCTGCCATGGATAGGTTAAAAGTTGTCGTCACACTAATTGTAAGTGGATAATGTTGGGATTTCGCAAAGTGAAAATTCATCAAATTATTGACTAATTTAATTTTCTAAAAGATTACTTGATGATTTTTTGGAATAAACGGCCGATATATACCTAATTATTTAAATTTAATATCATATCTAGAGTTATGGATTTTAAATACTTTTTTTTTTCAAACTTAGAAAAAATTAAAAAGTTTACATTTAGTGAGAAAATTTCATTTAATTTCCTTGAAAACATGTGATTTATGTTAAATAATATTAGTTTTCAAAAATTATTATTTATAATCATTTCGCCACTCTCCGTTATCTTCTACAATATTAAAGACCACTAAATTATGCAATGATACACAGAGTTTAATCAAAATCATTAGAGCCGTTATTAGGAAAATTGTAAAAATGTGTTTTATCGTTGATATAAAGTGACACTTCTGGTAAGCCAATTTTAAGGAAAAAGTTGCTATAACAAACGAGGTAAAAAGAAACCTTAAATAAGAAATTTTGCTTTTGTACGACTTTTCGTTTTTGAGCTAGACTGTTCACATACAAACGCACACACAGAGACCATTTTGCAGGACTTGGTTATTTTGGACTCAGGAGACCTCAAAACATGTATTTCCGTTGAAAACTCAGAGTCGGAAATGTTCATGATCGCAATAGTGTCCCTTACTATATATTTCATATATAGGTAAGTTAAAGTAATATATTTACTTAGATACGGTATACAACCACTGCTAATTTGTGTTTATATTCAGCAAATATGTGATTTTACCCTTCAGGTATACTGTACTGTAAAGTACGGCCGTACTTTCAGTTTTCGCTATTCAAAACTGATAGCAATAGCTCATGTAAAAGAGGATACATGGTATGAAATTTAATTCCAGGCATTTTTATGATGATAAAAAAAAGGTAATTTCACCCCAAAATGATAAATATTTTCACAAGAACCATAGCCGTCATTCTTCACAGGTAATTTTATGTTTTAACTGCGCATCAATTTCTGTAAATGGCTTGTTTGTGGATCTTAATGACAGACGTATATGCCTGCCGTGGTCCCTTAGATAAATCAGTGAGCAGAGGTATATGCCCACTGTGGTCGTAAGGAGGAATAAACAAGCTATAACTTACACATATGATCTTTTTGTCGGATGTTCCAGCAACAAATAAGTTTTGTTTGTCTTCATCAGGATTAAACTTTACGCAATAGGGAATTTTTCTGCTGGTGAATCGTGATATGCATTCTCCAGTTTCTGTATCCCATAATTTTATGTAGCGGTCGTAAGCTGTAAAAATAATGATCATTAAAGTAAGATAGTAAAATTCTATTTACTATAAAAAATATAAAAAGTAATTATGAGATATTGATTGAATGTTACTATTTATTCAAAAAACTTCTTTTTGTTTCCTCCAATATTCCGATGCATCAACCATTTTTTAATTAAACTGTTGAATAACATCTGCTTGTGTAACATGGAATGTCTTTTTTTTTATAGAATATTGTAATATTTCTCTTATATTTTTAAATTAGTAATAGAATGACCTAGTGGAAGATCACTTTATACCATTGGGATACTTTCTAAATAAATAAGAAGTTGTTAAATAATAAATAAAATTATAAGAGTATTAATATATTAAATAGAAATTTATAATTATTTTATCGCAGGTATGGATTACTAACAATCATATCAAAAGACTCAGACATAACATTAACTACACTAAACACTATTTGATTTTAAAATAAAGTCAAGTATGGATTGGTAAGCTAACCTCCTTTCTATATATACTAAACACCAACCAATAATACAAGAAGTATCTGAAGTTTGAACGAGCTTACGGCAGAAAGATGGGCTATGAAAGATGTTGTTCAACTTAGCCCTGGAGAAGGTAATAAGAACAACATCATAGAAAAATGGAAAGATGAACATCCACGTCGGAATGAATCATAAAATCCTTGGATATGAAGATGATGAAGACAAAACAAAAGATATGATAAAAAGCCGAAAATTCAACCCCAATAACAGAATCTGCATAGAAAATAATACATGAGAGAAGAAAAATTCAAATACCTCATCCCTACAATAACCTTAATGAATGACCAATGGGCAGAAATAGACCAGCGTATAAGTAGTGCAAACAGAGCTATCTTCTCCCTCTCAAAGGTATTTTAATACCCTCAGTATCAAAGGTATTGAAATCCCAAAAAATCTCATACTAAGGATGTAAAATGCTATGATCAAGACAGTTCTAATATATAGCTGTGAGACCTGGATACTAACTAGCACACTAGAAAGAAGTTTTGAAAGATTTGAGAGAAAAATCCTCCGCACGATAATCGGAGCGATCAGGGATCAGAGTACTAACACAAGGAGAAGAAAGACCAATAAAGAACTACATACAGAAACTGGTCAAACAATATTCAATGATAAGAAGGCATGGAGGTTAAGATGGGCAGGGCATATAGCTCTGCAATCCATCTGGAAGCCTCTAGTTAACAATGAATACCTCAATAGAAGGCAAAAGACAACGTGGAAGGCCAAAAAGCAGATGGATGGATAGAATCAACAAAAATGCAAAGGGAAAGAAACAGCCCAAGACAGGCAGAGATGGAGCAGGCTTGTTAAGGTGGCAAAAGATCTAATGGTCTGTAATGCCAACAGAAAAAAAAAAATCCTTGACCAATTCATGATAAATACTATTCTCAATTTACAACATCCCGCTAACCATCGTATATACATACATACACAGTACAGTTAGATTAAGTGCTACCCAGTCTCTATTTTGATAGCTTTTTTTTTTTTTTTTTTTTTTTTTTTGCAGAAATATTTACAATAAGCATTTCGGTTTTATACTAGCATTTATTAACCATGTACAATTTAAATAGTAGGAAATTTCAAACTTCATCTGTTATAAGAATATCAATTATTGCCATTAAATTTTACTATCAACCTATTATGTAATTCCTCAGTAATACAATAATTATTCGTTTTTCTCATATCAAAATTACTCATGGCAGGAATTTTACTATTTCCCAAAATAGAGAAGAAAATGAAAATGGAAAATCTGTTCTAGAGACTAATAAAAGTCTAATAATATTTTATATGAAAAACTTGATAACGTTTTCTTAACTCTGGTATTTATAAAGAGAGTTGTACTTAGTTGTAAAATTCAGTGAAATGATCTTTTAGTGCACAAAAATAATATATAAAATCTTAAAATTTAATATATACTGACATTTGTAACATTTAAAATTAAATAAAATAGTGATCATAAATATTTTTTTCGATAAAAAGCTTTAATTTCAAAATATAATTTTACAATAATCAGATCCAAACATTAGGTAAAGAGGCTGTTTTCTTTTTCTTCTAATTATCATTCCTCCTCCAATCTAACCGACATGCCTAACACATGGTACAGTTATATGCTCTATGCACATAAATGGTTGATGCTCTTTTACAAATCAATAAATTAACACAAAACCAATAAAAAGTCAAATATTTTTGCAATAATCGAGCCTTTCAGTTGACAGAATGGCCAACACAAATTCTAAGATTTTAGTGATATTTCTAGTTAGAAAATTTATATCTGTACCTACAGTGATTAAGTTGACTCCAGATTAGGTAATTGCAGAGTTGAAATATAGAACTGTGAATAAAGGTATAAATTTTCCCACTAGAAATATTACTAATATTAATAATAAAAAATCTTTAAATTGGAGTTAGTCATTCTGTCAACTGAAAGGATCAATTAATCTTGATATGATAACCATAGAATTCATTAATTGAGCATTACAATCTTTTAATTTACTCCTCCTTTCAATTTTTAATAAAATATATATTTCCACAATTTTGAAAGAATTTACAATAAAAAATTTAAATCTAGGCCAAACTTCGATATAATCTTAGTAATAACTTTGATTTCTATGTTATAACAATTCATAAAATAAAACTTACCAGCTGATAGGAATTTTGTTCCTCGGTTATTAAAACAAACATCTCTAACAGCTTGCCTGTGTCCATAATAGGTTCTAATACACCGTCTTTCATTATATACCTCCCACAACTGTAAAATATAAAAAAATAACTATAGGTTGAAAAAATATTCATTGTAATAAATATGAAATTAATTAGGTTTTTAATTGAAAAATATTTTTATTAACATAGTATACTTCATATAAATTAAACTCGATCAGCCTACATTATGTTATTGACCATTTAGGCTAACATTTATACCTGCTATTAATCAATTTCCTAAACCCCAAAATTTTAATTATTGTTGCTCTTTATAAGATATAAATATGTAATACATATTTATTTATTCAAAAAATTATAATTTGAAATGAGTTTTTAAGAAAATTAAATTGCTATCTGAAACATAATATACTATCAATTAAGAGATAATTATGAAATAATAGAGATATGAGTGTTTATGTGGTAAATAGCAGTTTAAACCACATTAAGCCTAGCTTGCATAGATTAACTACTTAAAAAATGGGTACTGCAAATTATATATTTAAATTACTGATTAAAATAATAAACAATAAAACTACCCAGGTTATTATTTGTAATATAGGATTCTTAATCAGATAAAAAAAAAAAAATTATAATTTTACCTTGACACGACAATCCATACTGCAAGAGAGAAGAAGATGAGCATATTTGGGGAACCAACGGATAGCAGAAATACCTTTTGTGTGTCCTTTCCAAACATGTATTTCTGACTTCGGGATAAAACATTTGTCCGGAGGAGAATCAGACTTAAGGTTGACTCCAACATCCTGAGGAGGATGTAAGAAGTTGCGGCCTTGGTAATCAACTGGATCTTTGACTGTGAAAAAATAGAAAGACAATTAATAAAACATATTCATCAAACATTCAATTACAATATCCTAAGGTAATTTAAGAATCCTGAAAAATATATATTAAAAAAAAAAGCTGATGTCATAATCTAAAAAGAAACAATAATGATTTGTTATTAAATTACTACCACTAGTATTCGCTCAGTGGTCGAAATTGAACATAAATGAATTTGCATGTCTCCAACATTTTATTTTCTACTCTTATATATTTTTATGTTCACTTTTATATGTACTTACAAAAGAAAACTGTGCAGTGCCATTTGTTTACTTATTCAGTTACAGGCAAATAAAAATTTGAATCCATCGTATCGTGACTTTTCAAAAACATTTTTGAACCCACCTTTGCCACTCAATGAAAATTTGAGGCAAACATTTTTTATTTTTTGATTACTAAGAAAATTCGTATTTGAGGATTTTTACAGCTGCGAAATACCAATACCAATTTTGTTTCTCCTTCAAAAATATTTGAAACCACTTTGCTCCTTCAGTCGGTATTAATGATTTCATTTCAATAAAAAGCTCTACTAAAATATAAAAACCGAAGAAAATGTAAGATTAAAAAATGCAACAAAATATCTTATCAAGTTTTTCAGCCACCATTTCTAAATGAAAAGCTGTATAAAAACACTCCTGAATTTGTTTGCAACGTCGTATCAAAATTTCAAAGAGTCCAGTGAAGCACTTTCGGAGATCAGCTGTTTTGAACAAATTAACATTTACATTCTTATTTATATACACTATTTAATATTTCTATTTATTGATAACAATAAAGCTCGTCAATAGCTACTAAACAAAAAAAGAAAATCGGTTGAGAAACAAAGGAGAAAAAGGGACTAAACAGTTTTGCCTTTGTCTATTCATATAATGATTTATCGAACAAAACAAATTTGAGCGAAATTAATAAAATGATAAATAAAAGCTCGGTGAATGACTTTTACAACTATCATAAGGTTCATTCCATCAAGGCTAATATTTGAATAAGTGGCTCTATTGAAGATGTCTAAGATTCTATCAAAATATATGCATAATATACCGCTGACCCTTCGACATTAGCCTCTAGGAAGGAGAACTAAATATTAATGCAGATTCAACCTGCAATGTTCAACGTGTTGAACTTGGTCACTACTTGGTGAGAGGTTAATCTGGTCAAGAGGATGTAACTTTAAGGCTTAGATATCAGCCTGAATTTCAAGTTGTCATTTCAAAAATTCAGCCAGCTATAAGCCATTAAAAAAAAATACTACGGTGTGTCTTTTAGTCCACACGATAGAAGTGAAATGATTTTTTGGCCTTATCGTTTTCCCTTTCTGACTCTCTGACTCGGTGTCACGTCAAAATACAATTTTGATTTACAGCTAATTACAAAGAGAATGAAATGCTGAACATTTCCCTAGCTTACAGTATGCAGATCCAATTTTTAGTTTTTGAAATATTTTAATCCATATCTTCAATAAACCTTATTATCAGCTAGTTTTTGACATTATTTTTCCCTTTTCATTTCTCTAACACGGTGTTGTGTTGTTACAATTTTGAATAATAACTCATTAAAAAGAGGGTGAAATGCTGAACATTTCCTTTACTAACAGTATGCAAGTCCGATTTTTAGTTTCTGAGATATTTTAATCCACAATGCAAAAACACTTCACTTAGTTGACTAGAGCCGACTTAACCTGAATGAGCGTTACACACCCGAGACCGTGGACTCAGTTTCATTCACTCTCCAAAAAAAAAAGAGCGAAATGAGCTCAAACAATTTTTCACTTAAAAAATAATGATGAAAAATAAACTCCAAAAACCAAGTTTTTTGATCATTTCCAAACATTTGGGTTATTTTGTGATTTTTAATTTGATACTTCAACAATTCATCATGGCTGTACTATTTCTACAAAAATAATCCATAAAAATAAAGCTTACTGTGAAGGACTGTCTTTTCCTCCAGAGGTTTGTCTTCAACTTTTTTACCAAGCTTTTGCCTCTTAGCAAGATATTCTTCAAGTTCAGCAGCAACTTCCTACAAATAAATTACAATAAAATATCATCCATTACTAATATTCCATAAACATTACTTTAGAAGCGTGGTTATAAACCAATCTTTATACATCTTGATAAATTCTAACATTAATAAGAAATTTTTAAATATAAAGATATTTTGAAAAAAATATATTTCAACTAAATATGAAGTAGTCAAATAATTTATAATAATACAAATCGAAAGTACTTACAGGGTCAGGTTTAACTACTTTTTTCTCATCCACGTAGGACCCCCATGGGCCAAGGAAACCATTGATATCAGCCGGATCATCGTTTTTATTTCTTTTCCGTTTGTCAAGAGGTCGTTTTGAAGTAGATTCAAAAACTGTCTTCAGGTTAGTTTCTTTTGCAACATCTACAGCTCCGACGACAGGTATACTATCTTCAGTGCGACCCATATTATCAATTGAAGGGTCAAGAGCATAACCTAAGAAAATACATGATAAATTAAACTAAAAAAATAATCAATATTATATATATATATATATATATATATATATATATATATATATATATATCTCTTTGATTCTAATCTATTGGAGGGTAAGCGAATAAGGATAGCAAAAAATTAGTTTAATATTGACTTAAATTCAATGTTATTATACACAAGGAAGTATCCCAAGCAAACTAAATAGGATTATGATTTTTATTTTACTTTCTGATCCTTGCCTTGAATAAAGATATAGTAATTTAAAATACAAGTTGACATTTAATTGTATTCTACTTGCAATAAAGACGTTTAAACTGAAAATTGGTGTTGATGTCCGGGGGGTTTTATGCCGATAAACAGCAACAAAGAAACTAAAAATTAAACAAAATTTATACTAAATTATTATGATGCATGAAATAAAGAAAATGGAGGCGAAAATAATGAAGAAGGATTTTTTTGTTTCTTTAATTTAACTTATTTCAGTTACATTTTCAAAGTAAAATGTACCAAAGAATATCAATAATAGATAATATCCATTCATAAATGTTAAAGACTAAAGGTAATACTTATTTAACAATAATAAATAAGGGATTATTGTTATAAAGAGGGATTATTGTTATAGATTATTATTATTATAGAGAACCGAAGAAACCCGAGCTTGGCTGAAAGGATAGGTTTCCATAGGATTTTATCAACTGGTTTTCGAAACTATTTTTCTCTTTTCATTTCTCTAACACAGCGTTGTGTTGTTGCAATTTTGTTTCTGACCAACTAAAATGATGACTTCTTGTACTATTTCAAATTATTAACTCGTGTTTAGTATATATCTCAGGTCACAGGAAATAACTCGATAAGTAGAAAAATTTTACTTCCTTCTGCATACCAAAAAAATAAATAAATAAATAAAATGTAATTCACTCCTCTAAATATTTTGTAGAAATAGATTAAAACCATGGAGTTACCATCTTCTTTATGGAGTTTAAAAGGCTTGAAAAATTACCAAAATTCACATAACTTATAAGGACCATTTTTTTATTTGTTATTCCCTGTGACTAAAGAATGTAATATCTTTAGTCACAAGGAATAACTAGACGGATTCTAACTAGACGGAAACAAACATAATTTTAGAATTTCTTAATTTATCAATACAAAAACATAGTAAATGCATCAAAATGATGCAAACCCTTTCATATACCAAATATTGTTGTATTAAGTGCATAATGTTCTGATTTGAGGAAGAGAAAATTTATTATGATTATATTTTAACAAATATTAGTTAATGACTTTCTGCAACCAATGTGATATTGGAACACCTGTCAAAACTAAATGGAACTCCAGTGGTGGAATAGTTGAAGTGTTTTGAATTTGTGCTCCATAGGGACGCTCATATAAGTTCAGGGTTTGGATTTAACTAGACGATAACACACTTCCCCATATTGAGCTAAATTTAAATCACAAACAATAGATTTTTCAAAAAAGGAAATACAATCTGAGAAATCCAGCTAGTGTTATGTATATGTATATATCTAGTAGTGCATAATAATGTATCTAGGGATTTAACTTTTACTCCTAAGGGTATACTCACCATAACTTTGGAAAGTCTTTCGCTGATTTTCAAACTGAAATTCGCTCATGTGAGCTGCTTCAACATAACCTGAAAGTATGTTTTTAGGAGCTTTTTGCTGATCTGTCAAAAAAGGATTTTCAGGACCAACATCAGCAGCAAAGAGTTCTTCATACTTAAGATTCACTGTCATTTCAGTGCAACCAGGTTTAATGAATTTAAGAGGATTGTACTCAACCTAAAATAAATTTCAGAACTATTAGTTTCATTAATCAAATTATTTAAAACCATATATGGGATTAATCATAATCAATGTTTACGATTATAGTGATTACACGATTACAATTGTAATTAGATTTCCCATTACAATTGTAATCAATAAATCATGTCACATTTTTGCTATATTTGTACTGCAAAGTTTTAATCATGTAATCATTGATTCTGATTTTTCCCAACTCTGTTTAAAACTAATTGAACTACCTCTTCTATACTGGCTTACGAGAATATAAATAAAGAATGTTTTAAAATTGATGTGCAATTGCACAATTTCTAATCCAACAGTATTTTAATAAAAAGCGCCCCCGACAACATAATAGTGGAACCTTATATCGAAGAAATTCAAAAGGTTACAAATATTTGATGCACAATCTTAAATCCGACAGTATCATAAAAAGCGTTCTGGAGAACATAAGAGAGAATCCTTATATTGAAGAATTGCTAGAAGGTAAATAAACAGTACTTTCATAAAAAGCATCACTCACAAGATAAGAGTGGATCCTTATATAGAAGATATCTGAAAATTTATTTGAATCAAATTTTTATCTTAGATAACAAATAATAGATGATTCAGACTTTCTGTAAATAATGAATAACGGATAAATTGTCTGTTGCAAGCTATCAAAAAACAGATAAAAATTAATTTATTATTTAGATAAGTATTTATTCCAATAATGTCCAACCTTAACAGGAAAGTTTTTATCTATTACTATTTCTTTTCCACAGCTTTATAATATATTTGCAACTTAAATTAATTTTTTAATAATAATTATTAATAAACATCACGTTAACTAAATGTCGAATGTAAGTTGTATAACTGTACATGGTTAAGAGTATACAATTAGTTTAACAGTGGGAAAATTATTTATAACTAACTACTACTGATTAATAACTAATCAGTCGCCTTCGTACTCTTTCGAATAAAACAGAATGCATCTGGCACTCCACGAACAAGTATAACTGTGAACCATGCGTCACCTATGCGTAACTCCTGTGAAGTAGTACCATAATTTGTCAATATTATATTTCAAAGAAAAAAGCTGAACCGATTGCTGGTTAGGTAATGTGCAGTCCCAGCTAAAAATTATGAAAAAACTTATATCAGTTATACAACAAATGAAACACACATACGTCAAGAAATTGAATTTTAATGGAAAAAACAGCTCTGAGGCTGGGATAAAATCTCAAAACATCAGCGAGATAATATATGAAATATAACATAAACACATTACAATGGAAGTTTTTCATTGCCAACCTTATAACTAAGTATATAAACTTCCCAACTAGAAAAATGAAAAATAAATTTAATAGCAACTAAGACATTGAGAGTATAATTTACAGGTGGTAAAGCTGTTGGAGCAGGACAAATAGCTGTTTGTATAATAGATGATTCAGAAAGAGGTTTTAAATGTAGTAAAGCTTCATCGTTAATATTTTGTTTTTCTTCATCTTCCTTATCGCTGTCACTTTCTCCATACTGCTGAAGAGCTAACATTTTTCAATTCACTACACACAGATCTAAATTTCAAGTTCTGATAAAAGACACAACCGAAATTTGTATCAAAACAAACACTCCAACCTGGAGAATATAACCTCGCCCCAATTAGCCAACCTAGAGTAATGGTAAAATAAATTCAGGAAAAAATTGTTTCGCTATATTAACTAATTATAAATTAGATATTTTTTAAAAAGTTTAAATGATATAATAAACCAAGATTTCATTCAATATTTGAATACATTTTGCCAGTTGGATGATGGGTGTATATCGATTAATGCAAAAGAAACGATCTACCGTAGACTAGAGAAGGGATAGGGTAGGAAGTAGACAGCTAGCGAGCTGTACAGCTGTCAGTTGTAAATAAAGGCCGTATTACATGTAAACTAGCTTTTTAGGAGTATTTTAGTGTTGAGTAACGATTGTAATTATTTTTGTACATAGTATAAGAAACGTCAAGTCCTACAATGACAAATAAATTTGAAGCGTGAGTGTACAAAGTTTTAACGATTCTATCCTCATGTCAGTTATTCTAACATTTAATGAAAGGCCCCTTTTCAGTGTTAATAAGTTTAGTTGTATCTTGGTTGTCATTTTTTGATTTTTATATTTTTCAGCCTTAAAAATAGTGATGACAGTGGTGAAGATGAGCATGGGTCTAAAGACATTAAAAGTGCTGATTTGATATCTTCAGTATGTATTTTTCTTACTTCTTTTTTATTCTGTTACTTTGTTTATTTACTTTTTTTTAACATATATTTTCATGATGAACTTATGCTTTTTTTTTTTCTTTTTTTCTTAGGTGCCTTTAGAAATACCACCAGGAGACCATAAGCTTCAATACTGTTACTGGTTGTGGTATAGTCGCCGGTCTCCTGGTAAACAATCTCTTCATTCTTTCGACCAGAATCTTAAACTGATAGGCACGTTTGGATCTGTGGAACAGTTCTGGGCAATAAATAGTCATTTAGCTCGACCGTCTGATCTTCAAAGTCATAGTGATTTTCATCTCTTCAAAGTTGGCATTAAACCAATGTGGGAGGTAAACTTTTTTATATTCATATACATTAATAAATATCTTCATGAAATAATTATGATTTATTTAATATTATGTATGTATCTACCTCAGGATGAAGCTAATCAAAGAGGAGGAAAATGGATAGTAAGACTGAGGAAGGGACTGGCCTCCCGATGTTGGGAAAATCTCGTCTTAGCCATGCTCGGAGAGCAATTTATGGTTGGACAGGAAATATGTGGTGCTGTGGTATCTATTAGATTTCAGGTAATTCACTTTTTAAAATAATTGAATTTATAAAATTAGAAGATGTTTCAGATGGTGATCAAGAAAAATATATGAAATGAGGAAGCAATGTATTTCCACTCTTATATATATTTTTCTTGACTGTCACTCAGTCCATCATCTTGATTTACCATCAGGTCAACTATCAGTATGCGGTGCAATTTATTAATCACAAAGGATGGATTATGTTAAATATTTTATTTGAAATAAATGTAGTTGTGCTGTCTTTATGATCAGAATTTAATTTTTTACCTATCATCATAGGACAGCTTATAATTAGTTGATTCTTGAGTTACCATGGGGTTCCATTCATTGGCCTTCATCATAAGGCGAATTGGTCTTGAGTCCAATGGTCTGACAAAACAAATCAAACTTTTATTTACTTGGTAAAGAGTGCAGCTCTGTTTTCAAAATGTTTCATTGAGTTGTTCTAATTCTTCAATTTTTTTCTTTGTTCACAATAAACTCTTTATTAGTGAAATTTTCAATATTATCTTTCAAATGTTGATTTATATCCACAACTTTTCAACCCAATAAGAACGTTAACATCATCTTTAACCCTTTATAGTGCATCATTCTATTTTATAGAGCAGTATATACTATTTGAAATATAAAAAGATTTTATTATTATTATGTAGTATAGCCATAGTGAAGTGCTTGACATATCAACCAGTGTGCATTTAGGGATAATGATAGGTCTTATTTTCTATGGTTTCTTAATCAGTTTTTTTTCATTGGAACATGCTATTTAGGATATAATTAAAAATTAAATTACTTGTAATTACAATTGTTTTATTGTGTATCATTTGTACTGACATAGCTGATAGCAATTAGTAGGCACATTTCATTTGATTTCACCTTATCTACTTCTTGAATACTTGGGCACTAAGACTGAAATGGCATCAATTATTATGGTTGAATAAAAACAAAATAAGTCGAAGATCATAGTCCATTTTTTCAAAATTCCTTCTTCAATGTGAGGGTAGTTAGTGTAGAAAAAGATACCTTTCTTGTTCCCTAAACTCTCACTACAATTTATATTTAACTGATAGGAAATGTTATTGTGTTGTTATTATTATTATCTATATACTTCTAAAATATAAGGAAATGGAATTTCTTAGTTCAAATTATTTTGTGAATATTTAGAGATGGACTGAAAGCTTATGAAATTTTTTATTTTGAGATGGACTGAAAGCTTATGAAATTTTTTATTTTTTTATCGTGAATGTTCATTTCTCCACTCCATTCTAATGATAGTATCAGTAATATAATAAGTAGGTAAAGGAGGTGACGAGTCTGTTTGAATTTACTATAAAGGTATTGTTTTATAATTATGTGTGGGTGACCCTATAAATATTTAATGTTTATTTAGTAAAATTTCACTTTACAAGTTTTAGAAAATGTGACATATCTGGAAAACAAGAAATCTGTAGGAAAGTTTGATATTTGTTGCAACTATAACTGTGTTATATATATTGATTTGTTGGTGTTCATATATAGTATTTGTATGATACATATGAACCTATATATATATATATATATATCATACTATGTTTTAAATAATATGATAGTTATTGACAAATCTAATTTACTTACATATAAAATTCACATTATAAAGTTCTGACTTGTTATATTAAACAAATTCTGTAACTAAACGCCACAATCTGACAGGTATTGTGAATTTGAATAAATTACTCTATATAATTCACATTGTGAAATTTCTGCCTATCCAATTTAGCAACTATCAAACAAATTCTATGTATGAACACCTACAAATCAATATATATGAGAGCACTTACAGTTGATAAGCATGCCACAGCAAATGTCGTACTTTCCTAAAGTTTTATTGTTTTCCAGAACTGCCACTCTTTCTTTCTAAAACTTGTGAAGTGAAATATCACTAAATATTTATTGAGTCACCTATAGATAATTATAACATAATAATGTTATTGTAATTTCAAACATTCTCGTCACCTCCTTTACTGATAAGTAGGTTCAAGTGAAGTGAATAAAATGAAAGTTCGCGATAACGTTTTGTTTTTTAGCTTTTAGCTTACCTCTAAATATTCGGAAAATAGTTTGAACAAAGAAATTCCATTTCCTTATATTTTATATTATAGAAGTATAAAAAGATTAATAATAACAACATTTCCTGTCAGTTAAATATAAGTTGCAGTGAGCGAGTTTAGGAAATAAGGAAGGTACCGTTTATCTCCACCAACTGTCCTCACATTGAAGAAAGAAGCTTTAAGGAATGGACTTTCATCTCAGGCAGTAAGGGATAAGGGAAGGAATAGAAAAGTATAAGGAAAAAGTATGCATATCATACTTTTTAAAAGAGACTCAACAAATAATATAATAATGGTCATAATATTAACTGCTTATGATGTAATGTGTACCTGCAACCTTCCGTCATCTTGAGCGGTGACATATACCATCAGTTGGTGGACTTAAATAAAGTAAACACAGTTTCTATATATTTTAAAAAACAGAGAAGGATGATATGGTCAGTAAATCGACCAGTGTCCTATAAAGAGTTAAGATCCTTGCTTGTTTTTGAATGCATATCTGTGTAGTAATTTTTTTTCTTCCAATTTTTATCTATGTTAAAAATTAGGTTCAGCAAATAATTAATTTCTTCAAACATCACATTCGAACCATCTTTAAGTGTCTTGGCAACTTTCATATTTATGAGGCCTCTTATTCCTTCTTTTCTTTGCTGATAAAACCTTGCCTTAGATGCAGTAGGTTGATACATTTTGGACACAATCATACTCATTCATATTCTTCTTCTTCAATGGAAGCTACAGTCCTTGAAGGACCTGGGTCTCTGCCAGTACATTTCTATATTCCTCAAGTCTTCTTCCAGATCATCCAGTGATCGGTGCCTGGGCATGCCTCTTATCTTTTTCCTCTTGTACCGCTCAGCATTATTCTTCTAGAGGAATCTACAGAGATCCATTCTTTCAATGTGACCCAGCCAGCTAAGTCTGCTGTTCTTAATAACACCGAGAACATCTGGCACTTATTCATATTAATCTATCTAATTCCTGGAGCGACACTGCAGACCATTTTAGAACTCCGAAGCTGTAAGGTATGGCTGGTTTAACCCAAACCTGATGAGAGTAGAGTCAGCTGGAGCTGAAACCTCATGTGGTCAGAAGTGGGCCTGGCTCCAAACAGCTTTTATTTTTAATTTTCTAAAAATTAAAAAAATAACATTACATGTATCATGTAATAATTACATAATATCATTACATAGTCTTTTCTCTGCATACATTATATAGCAATGAGGTTGAGTTATATTGTGAATTTGATTTTTAAAGGAAACCTAGGAAAATTTGTTCCTGGAGCCTTTTGTTTCTCTCTATGTTCTTGGTATTGTTCACATAGAAATAGATTTTATCATCGATTATGAGTGTAGGTATGTTGTTAGGACAATATTCATTTTTTTTTTTTTTACATCCTTACTTGCTATATTAACGCTTCTGCTTTAAGTTTGTTCAATACACAGTTCTTCTTTGAGCATGTTTTCAAGAATTAGTTGGTTTCCGTTTTGTCATATTATTAATTTTTAGACGGTTGATGTAAAATATGTTATGACTGGTCAGTATAAATTTGATTTTATCTTTTTCTTTTATTACTGCAATTTTGACCCATCTAAAGGCATAATTAATTAAAGAAATTCTACATTATTGTTTTCTATTTTATTTTCCTCAGGAGGACATTATTTGTGTGTGGAACAAGACAGCTTCTGACCAAGCGACAACAAGCCGGATCAGGGACACTATGAGGAGGGTTCTCAACCTCCCTCCGAATACAGTATTAGAATATAAAACACACAACGACAGTCTCAAGTATGAAAATATCTCTTTGTATATACCTTTAAAAATTAAACTAACAGAAAGCGTTATGAATGGGAGTTAGATTTTTTTATTGAGTAACCTTAAAGAATTTAAATTAAATTTTTTAAATTTTATTATTTTATCATTTACTATTTTGAATTATTAAAAAAAAAAATCATAATAAGAAGCTTGATTTTATGTTTTCTTTGCTTTTCATTTTAGATAATTTATTTTGTTTTTAATTTTTCTTCCTATTATTAACGTCTTCTTGGTTTATTTTTTTATTTCATTTTATATACAATAACTATTTCTGCATATGAAGTAGATATTAAATAAATTTTTCTGTATTCTGAGTAAATAATTAGTTGTTTCTTTTATGCCTAATATATATATGATAAAATTTTTACATGTTGTTCTATGATGTACTTGTAGCCTGATAGAGTAGCCATGTGGAAGATGTACAAAATTGTATTAACAAATTTACTAATATTCCTACTCTTCATTTTGTTTTACCTGTTTCGGTTCGATGTGACTTGCTTTCTGTTATATGTTTCCTAATTTATTTCTATATTTACTGTTGTCAATTAAGGAACATAATTCTGTTAATAAACTGGTTTGTCAGTTTTCATCTGTTAGGTTGCAAAATACGAAAACCATAGAAATTTTAAATTGCCCTACAAGTAATTTTAAATTTTGTTTTATAAAAGTTATGAATTTTAACAAACATAACCCAACAACTTGAAAAAATATCTGTTTGCATGTTTGGCAATAATTTTTACCTTCTGAAAGTTTTCAATGGGCTCAATATAGTTTTGGTTCTTGGTTACAATTTATTTTCTAAACCAAACAAACGTGGTGCTACTAAAAAAGATAGGATTAGAATAATATATTATATTATTAGCTATTTTTTCGAAGGGTGTTAATGTATATATTAACATGTGAAATTTCATTAAGAAATATCAGATCCGTTGTCAGAATTCATATTCTTTATTTTAATGGATGTTTCGAACCCACTTTGTCCATTTTAAAGTATGTAAACGTTATCCATTAAAATATTAAAGAATGTAAACTCCGAAGAGTCTGAGAGTTTATTCTAAAATTTCAATATTGATAGAAATGGTTGAGGTTTAGAAAAAAATTAATCCCCTAGATCTTTTGTATCACTCATCGAAGTTGCATGAAGGCTTGGACAAAAAATGTAGTAAATAATAATTAATTTAAAAAAGAAAATATTTTTAAAAGTATTATATTTTTAGAGATGGCTAAATAGTTGACTAATCACTTATAAGGATGAAACGAAATTGTCGGGAATGTCACAATAATATTTATTGGGTTAGTTGACGTTTTGATCCGAACATGTATTTTTGTCACAGTGTTCTTGGCAGTTCTTGTCTCGACATGCGAACAATAGCCCTGATGATGACCCTCATGTTTGGATCAAAACGTTGGCTAAATCAATAAATATTATTGTGAATGAAATTCCTGGTAATTGTTGACAATTGTTTCATCCTTATTATATTTTTATTCATAATATATTAATCATGGGATAGTTATTAAATTCTCTGTACTTCTTGTTTGTGAAATATGAAAATTGTAGATATTAATCTGGATTAATAAAGGAGCCCAAATATTATAATAAAATAACTTACCTTATGTTACAAATAACTTTTAGAAATTAAAGACTATATACATATATATATTTTTTTTTTGTGTGTGTGTGTGTGTGTGTGTAAACTAACCTAATATTGAAAACTGTAGTTTACACCATCTATTCTGTTACATCAGTTGTGGACCAACTCTGATGTCCGGAGGCCCTCTTGGGGCACATCCAGCCCATTATAGAGTGGCTGCCCTTAATTGGGAGAAAACTAAGTGATTGAGCGTGATCATGTGAGCTGAATCATTCACCTCTTTGTACAATTATTGACCTAGAAACTGTTTAGTAGCAACCTGCTTAATTTAAACAGTTTCTTTTATTAAACAGATATAAGGATTACCTTCCATTAGGAAGGGGTAGATTCTTACTATCAATGCTGAACTCATCGATGACATTGTATAGATCTTTAAACTGATGAACTCAGTGGTGAGAGTTTATGACCTTACCAAGCCATCTCACAGAACAGGTTTAGTTGGTGGAGACAGCAATACCGACGGGAAAAGAGGGAGACAATGAATCTGTTTAATTAAACAGCTTCTTGCAACAGATACCTAAATAGTTTCCTGAAACAGATACAGAAAGCTGTTTAATTTAAACAGCTTCCTGCAATATATACAGAAACAGTCTTCTGAAACAGATACAGCTTACTGTATTTTCAACTGTTTTGATAGTTGTTTCAATGAAACACCGGGCATTGCACTGTTGCAATTTATAAAGAGCTATGCATTTTCTGTTCATCAATGAACAGTTTCATTAACTCATTTTCCTATCTAATTTCAAGAACTATTTTCTCGTTATTTTCAAGAATAAATTTACTTATTATCTTTAAAATATGTTATGATATGGGATTAATTTAACATTTAAATCGATTATTACTTTTGAGATAAAAATTATATTCATATCTTTTAAAATAGTGTAAAGGTAACAGAAGACAATATATATATATTTTTTACTTGTCAAGTTTTCAAACACTTATATCTGTTTTTTTTTAAAGTAGCAGAAACTGTTGCAACTGCTACTCATGATAAACAATTTTGCCTATCGCTACTAGAAACTGTACTCATTTACAGCGTACAGAATCCAAGGCCCTTCGTGAGTTGGAGTCCTACATATACAGTCATCATCGTAGAAATTGCATCACCCAGTAAAAATTTTATTAAATTTCATTTTATTCACTAGATTGTTATCTGAAAGATCTACGGATATATCTTAGCCAGTTTTGAAACGATATTCTAAAAACAATCGCACAATTAAGCGGTCAAATTGTTTGTTTATTTTTTCTCCTTCCAGTTTTTTTCTTTATTTTTTTCTCAAAACTATGGCTACCGTTGATTGGTTGTACCCTATTATCGTTAATATTTCCTGTGAAAATATCTTTACTTCATGTAACGTCACAATTTTAATATTTTTTGACAAGGACAGTTTTTGATGCAGGTCATATGTTACAGCTTTTATCCTGACATTAGTTAAAACTGAACTGAGAAACATTGTTAAAGGTTTCTTGTAACCTTAATAAAGAAAGATAAACAAAAACATTCAATGAATTAACGTTATCAACATAAGAATCAAAAGAAATAGGTGATGCAATTTCTATGATTGCAGAATATATACATATATTTTGTATATGTTAACGATTTAAAAAAAAAGCTGCAAATTACATTAGCCAAGTTTATTTTTATAGGTGCTGACATAAATTTGGCTAATACTACATATTAACTAACTTTAGTTTTAACAGTAATTAGCATTGCTTTATTATATTAACAAATTTTTATAATTTTATTTTTTCATTAATTGAATAGCTAATATATTCTGACTTGATAAACAAAAATTATTATGTTTTTTAGTTAAATTTAATGTGTAATTTATATCTGATTAAATAATTTGAACTTCATCACTGTCCCAAGACTACAATTCTTAACCAAATGATATTATTAATAGCAAGAGTATATTTTTGTTTTTATTTAATGTTTGAACTTTCATTGTTATGCACTTTAAATTTTAAGCTTTGGCATTCTACGTACAAGGGGATCATGTGATATTGGCCTACATACCATCTAACCGTGACATAGTTTTACTCAAATCAAAAAGTTTGACGTCTTGATTTCTGATTTATTTAAAACCGACAGATGTAAATCATAGTAATAAATATAAATGTAGACATTTAAAATTAACTTATTGAAATTCAGTTTTATTTTCCATTAGTTGATTTGATTTATTGACTTGAATAATTTAATCTATTGAAACATTATCATAAAGTCAATACTTAAAACAGTAAATGTTTATGAATATTTATAACACTTATAATTTTCTTCTCTGGGCCATTAAATATTCAGCTTAGATATCTCAGATTCTTTTTCATTTTTTATTTTTTTTTAATTTAATTTTAAGTCATCTATTTTAATGTTTGGTGTATTTTTCTTTATGTGGAAGAATTTGCTGTGTGGTGTTCTCTCCTCTCTTCTTATAAACACTCGTAAAGAAAAGGAATTGGGTAGCTTCACTTTTCTTAGACTGTGAGAAGGGATTTGTTTCCACCATTTTTTATTTTTATTACTTTTCCACGGTTCTACTGTTATATTAAATGTGGAGAATTATTCCAAACAGAGATTTTGTCCGTTGAAACATATTTCTGAGATCGGATTTTAGTCCAGCCACTTGTGTTGAAATTCATTTCGTAGTTGTCTCATGTAATTAATCTCGACCTGCTAACACTGGTTGGAAGATATTGGTAACTTGTGCAACCTGAGCTTTGTACTCTACTCGTAATGGATGATGTTAAACCTAAATAAACCAAAAACATATTAGCTCTTTTTTGCTATGTTAATTTTTTTTTTTAATGAATTATAACATTGTCTATTCATATTATTTGTTGGAATTTGCTGTCTCCTTATTTTTTATTTTTTTGCGAAAGCTGAGTTGAATGGATGGCATGTACAATAGAATAATAATAATCAAATTTATTCTGGAACAATGTCCTTTAAAAATAACAATGGTCTGAAGATAAATAAAGATTATCTCTGGCTATAAGACCTATTCCGGTAAACAAACAATTAAAAAAGAAAATATATATAAGTACTTACATAGTTATCGTAAATATATTAAATATCAGTAATAGGTAACACAATATTAACTATTGAAAAATCAGATTAAGTAATTAATCTTAAAATAATCTTATCTAGATTAGTAAAACATTAATGAAAAATAATAAAAACTAAATCAATAAAGTAACATCTTAAGAAAGAAAATCATATAATATACACTGCAAAAAACAATACCTACTTTGCGCTCTGTGAAAAGCGATATATTGGTTCATATTATTAAAAAATAATAATAATTAGCTTCTATTTGTGGATTTGATTTACTTTAAACGAAGGGTTTTAAATGTGGGTTGTGGGGAGGGGAGAGTATAAAGGATTTTTTAAGAGGGAGAGAATTCCATAAAGTGGTAAAGTGGACCAAAAAAAGGACCGTTGAAATTTATAATTTTCACGGCCGGAATTTTTTGCTTGCCTATCTAATCTATGAAAAAGATAAAAGCTCCCAATGTCTGCCTAAGTGAATGTAAATGAATTATTCATGTATTTATTGTTTTCTTTTATAAATGTCATTATATATTGTTATTCTACCCTATAATTTACATAAAGAAGCTATGTACTTATAACTTATATAATTAACACAATATGATTTTTTCCCTTTAATTCATGAAAATTTGTTCTGCTTAATAATACAGTACAAGTTATAGAAATATTGAAGAAAACGCTTTCTTTGTATAATCTCATTTATTTACTATTTATTTCATATGTTATTCGGAGCTTTTGGTGCTCTGCTGATATATATATAATCTGAGATATATATGTATGTATATATATATATATATATATATATATATATATATATATATATATATATATATATATATATATCGAATAATACATTATAATTTCTAATCGCCACATAGGATTCTGCAGTTTAGACATATCTCTTTTCAAACTAACTGTACCCACTTAGAATTTTGTTCTTTCTAAAATTGTTTTTTTCAATCATTGCTAGATTGTTATACTTTATGTTAAAAAAAAATTTATCTATTGGTTAAAAAGCAAAAGCTTTTTTGTAATAGAAATTGGCTGAAAGCTCCATGTGACATAAGAAATATAAATAAATGAGATTGTACCATGAAAGGATTTTCTTCTATATTTCAAAATAAAATACACAGTCTTAAATATTATATACAGTTACAGAAATATTTCATTTATTATGTTTTGTCAGGGCAAAATATCTGTCAGCAAACCTCATATTTGTATTCAGCGAACTAAAAAACTGGCTTGTACCAAATTTTACCTGTATAACTTTCATCTATTTTTCCAATATTTTTAGTTTTCGGATATTTGGCCTCTTAGTTAGCACGCTCTTATCTGTTTTAATGGTTCATCGTTGAGAAAAAAGACTAAGTTATACAATGTTAAACATTTTGGCTACTTTAATTTTGTATTGAGTGGTATTCTTGAAATTAGCTGTTGTTTTTGTGGAAAAGGAGAAACAAAAATGTCAACAATTTTTATCTTTATAACTCAAATTTATAAACAAAATTTTACCATTAGAACTATTTTTTATATATAGGCTAGATTCGTATTCAGTTAATAGAGGTTTGACATCTGAAAGTCACCACCAAGATCTGAGTACGCTCAGGTTTATAAATCTAGCTGCTTGGATTGGTATTCTAAGTTTCTTGAAGGTATGCAAAAAAATTGAACTTTCTTCTCCCTTTCAAAAGTATTGAAATTCCGAAAAATCTCAAATTAAGGGTGTACAATGCTATGATATAGCCAGTTCTGGTATATGGTTGTGAGACCTAGACACTAACCAGCACCCTAAAAAAGTGTTGAAAGATTTGAGAGAAAAATCCTCCGCACGATAACCGAAGCAATCTAGGATGTGAGTACTAACACGTGGAGAAGAAAGACCAATAAAGAGCTGCTTACAGAAACTGGTCTGTCAATATCAATATCAATATACATGATATTAATGCACGGAGGTTAAGATGAGCGGGGCATGTAGCTTGTAGCAATCCATCTGGAAGCCTCTACGCAGCAATAAATGCCTCAATAGAAGGCAAAAGACCACTTGGAAGGCCAAAAAGCAGATGGATAGACAGAATCAACAAAGATGCAATTGAGCTGTGTGGAGATGAATAGAAAGAAATAGCCCAAGACAGGCTTGTTAAGGCAGCAAAAGATTTACATGGTCTGAAATGCCAACAGAAAAAAAATTAAATCTTCCTGCTTGGGTAAATTTTTTATTACTTATGTATTCCGCATATATGTTCAATATTTCCTCTTCAGATATATTCTATTTCCTATTGTTTCTAAATATTATCATATATGTCATCCATAATTTTTTTATTATATTTTTTTACTGTCATTCTATTTAGGAACACTCCCAGAATTTACCCCAGGAGAAAGATTTATTTTTTTCGCATACTTTCAAGAAACTATTAAAACAAAAAAGATTTCTTTTATATTGTGATTTATCTAAACAATGGTATTTTAAGCTCTATAAAATACCACTACTAGATGTTTCTTGATTCGAACGGCTCTAGTAGAATACCATCCATGGAGCCTACTTCCACCTGTACTGTTCTTGCAGTATATGTAAAATGTCACCAAAGGGTTAACGAATGTTATTCAATCAGAAAATCTGATGTCATTATTCATATTATCATTACTTTGAAAGTTTCTTTCTTTTCTTTCTTTCATTTTTTAAATACTTTGGGTTTTTAATGTATATATATAAATTTAACTTGTTGGGCCCAAATAGCTTCTTTATGTTATGATATTACACTCCATATTTTATTGTATGTTTGTGTTTAACTGTAATGTGCTAAAATTTCATGTTAATACATGTATATAAATTAATTATTGCTTTAAAACTACACATGCACATATGCACTTTTTTTCTTTCTCTCTGCTGTTGATGGATTACTTTTTTTTTTTTTACCAATGTCGGATTTGAAATTGAGGTTCATTAAAATTTATTTACACTATTCTCCATCTTCCTTTCACAATTAGCTTTTTTTTCTTTTTTTTTATTTAACGCTTATGATTATTTAAAAAAAAAAATTAAAATAACTTTTTTGTGATGTTTCTAGATCATTGAAAAACACATCGGACACGTCACACAATTCCGGATGATCTGAAATGAATGTGCCTACATTTTTCATATAGATTCTCAAAACAAAACTGTCTCCACCAGATACCAAATACATATTTCAATAAAGATTGTTATATTTCAGTTTTGACTTTGATTTTTTTATTTTTCACACACTTGCGATTCTTCATCTTAAAATGTAATAATGCTATAAAATTTATAGCGTAACAGGTAAGAGATATAGGTTTTTGTTTTCAAAATCGTGTTTTGAGATACTGAAGGCACAAAGTATTGGTGATGGTTGTCTATAGTTTTGTGACGTGGTTCCTAATAATTTTGCTAATGGTTTCCTGACTGTTGAAAAAGTTTGTAGTCTTAATTTTGTTTTTAACTTAAAATATGTTTGATGATTTAGTCTAACCCCATCTAGCTAATATTCCAAGTATTATCAAAAGATCAAGTATCCCTTATTTTGTAGTTTGAACTAACAAGTTTACTGCTCTAATTATAATAATTTCTTTACTTGAACTTAGTGTGTTAAGATTACTTTCACTGTAATAAATCAAAGCTTAATGAATAATGCATGAAAATAATTTGAAATTTCCCAATATTGTTTAAAACTCATTTTTCAAAATGTAGAAATTCGAGATAAACAAACTTTTTTCAAACAGTTTTAGTAGAGCATGTAATTCACTGTGCATGTTTTGATTGTTCTTTTACTATTTAATCCATTGATGTACTAACCTGTAATCTTCTAATTTTAGAGACAAATCAAGTTTTCGAAACACCGATATTTTCCCGCGGTAGCATAAGAGGCCAAAACGTAAGCGTAACAAGACAACTGACCGATAAGCAGTCATCAAGTTTCCGCTTCAACAAGAGCATGCTAATTTTTTTTTTTTTTTCAATTTCTTTTCAGCTGTTTTTTGAATTGTTTGTTTATTTTTTTGTTTTGTTTTTTTATAAAATCACTGAATCTCTTTAAAACTCCATTGTATAATTATCCTCAATATTGTGAGGTGTACAATTAAATATCTTTTTTAAAATTTAGTTTGCTATTGAATTAAGTAAAGTACCCTTAACTGTTAATTTGTCATAATTTCTATTTCTCCCATTACTCTTTTCTTTTTGTAGTATTTATTTCCCAATGAATGACAGAATGATTGTCGACGGTAAGAGCTTGTGTATTAACTTTTAATGTGGTTTACTAGCATGTGATGAGTACAATCAGTAATCATAGTGTTCAGATTATATATTAAACTGAAATAATAATTTAAGGAAGACTGTCCTAAGTTAAAAAAAAAAGAAGTTAAAAATAACTATCCATGCTATATCTTGTACAAATGTAATGTTAAGTGTAAATAAGATACCGAGAACTTTTTTAAAAATTCATAATTTATAACCTGAACTTAGGATTCAACATGGCAAACAAGTCAATTCGTTTTTATAACATTTTTTCCGTCTTAGAATCGATAATTATTACTATTAGATTCTGCCATAAACCAATTCTTCGGATTTTTCAGTTATTAACAGGTCTAAATTTTTTATTATCTCTTTGATATCTTCCTGTTGGATGTTGTTCTCTATTGTATCAGGTAGGTTAACAAAGCATTAATCCTAATTTCTTTTTATTTTTCAGTTGTGATTTCCTGGGCTTTATTTTATTTATTTATTTTTAATGATTTTTTATTAATTTAATCTTATTAGATGCTTATTATTTTAGACTATCAAATAACACTTAATTTGTTTAAATTTATTTTGTACAACGGTTTGGTAGTATAAATTATTGCTATTTTTATTTTTGGAATTTTACGTTTTGTTTATTTTTATGTGTTTTATTCAGAAACACAATAAACAGTTAATGTAATTTTAAATAATTATCATAGATTTTTTGTTATATTCAAAGTGATTCGTTTACCATGAAGTGAAAATAGGATGTTTTTTTAATCCTAATCCGTTGTATGTGAAGTCTCAGGACAAATATAATTTAAGCATCTCGCTCAAAGTTGACTTTTAAGAAACCTTATTCCTTTCCTCATGTTGAAAGCTAACCAATTGCTGTATGAAGTGACTACTTTTCCGACGTGTATCATAGGTTTTCTAATAATGGCTCAGAGAAGCTTATGGTTTTAAAGATGACAGATTTTTAGTATAACGATAAACCTTTACATAAAAAAACTTTAAATGAAACTAAATTGCATTTTTTTCTTGTGTTTTTTTTTTTTTGCAATTCTCTTGTCAAAATATTACAAATCACTAAAGTGAAATGAAATCTTAAGTACTCTATTTTTTCTCTTTAATTTATTGTTTTAAGATGATGCAGTTATCATGTGATCTTCATTAACTATGATTTTAATTATAAAATATAAATCCTTAAAAATTCGCTGTATTGAATTCTGGTCCATGTCAAAATTATAAAATAATTGTCATAGGTATATTTATGTTTTAAAAGTACAGTTCATACCGAGAACGTTCCTGTTTTTTTTTATTACTTGAAATTTAAGTTCAGGATGAAATTATTAAAATATAAACGGACATGACCTAATTTTATTAATCCCCTCTGCATAAAAGTCAGGAATGTGGAAGATCTTCTTTATCACATCACTAGTTTTAAAGCAATCTTTTTTTTTTAAATACTATTACTATAAAATTGAACAGGCGTAATAATCTAACAATTTATCACCCTAAAACCCCCATTCTTCCCTATAAAATTGAAATTTCATATGCTAAAATGTTGTGATGTTACGGAAAACATAAGGACAAGGATATTAATTTTTTTTATAGAAATGTGTTAATTAGTTAAGTTCAGAAAATTCTAGGAGCAATTTTAAATTTGCGGTTTGTATTTTTGTTACTGATAGCGTTTTAAGATTGTGGTACTTTTACATTTTGTTTATCCATTTAATATTAATTTTCATTTTATTTTTGGAGAATTTTAAATGCCTTAGAGTCCATCCTAGTTTTTGTCTGTCCTTACTCACATATATATATTTTTTTAAACAATGGCAATGCATATTAATACTATGATTAACATTAACACAATTCTTACTATTAAATTTCAACTTCCACTCATAAGTCTTTCGATTAAATATTTAAGTTTTACATGTTTATTATGAGAAGCAACATTTTATTTTATATCCAGGAAAATTCTGAAAATCTTGATGGATTATTAATTAATTGGTTTGGATGTTAATATAAGTGTTTTAAGAGTATATTTAAAGGCGGTTTCAGATTAATGATAGACTTATTAAAATAGAATACTTTTCAATTTAAATTACGATATTTTACTTTATTTAAGTACAGCACAACCTCAACGTTTATGGATAGTATCGTGTCAATGGTAAATTAAATTATTGTTTATTTTGTCAATACTAAATGTTATAATGTATTTTAAAAGGCAGATATCAAGTTTTTTATCATTTATGTGACGTATGTGGAAACTGACTGGTTATGGGTTTCTCAATGTTTTTTTAACCTGCTGGTTATAACCGGCTTTCACTTATTTTTTCCTGAGGGACAAAGTTTTTAATTATGAAGGAAAAATGAAATAATTGGCATATTGTGCCATCATTTTGTAAGAAAAAAGTCTACTTAATATCATATCTTAGGCACCTGTATAGTGTATTAAGTGCAATAATTACATTTATGGAAAAACACAATTGGAAGTTTAGAATTTTCACAGGTACAAGTTCAATTTTCGAGTTCCAACTCATGATTCGCAAAAAAAAAAAAAAAAAAAAAAATTCATTTCTGTAATATCTGCATAACTTAATCCATTAGACACAAAGAGAGAAAAATTATCTTTCCAGTGATACCCATACAAATTCACAAAATTGCACCTTAACACGCTTTTCACAGGTGCCACAGATATAACGTTTATTTTATTTTTACAATGTGTCAATTTTTTTTTTTTAATAGTACTTTGTGTTATTTAAATAAATATGGAAATTATTTTTCACATAAAAATACGTCATTCAATTTAAAACAATAATTCAAAGACGTAAAAATAATGAGAATTTCTGGCTCAGGAGTGATGCTTTGCGTCTTGAAAAAAAAAAGAAGAAGAAGAAACAATTGCTGGTTGATTCCTGATTACTAAGAACAACTTTTACAAAACTTTTATTATTAATAAATTAATTTTTTTTCGAGTCGGTTATTTTGACCTAATTATGAAAATATTTTTTAATCTAAATTTTGTTATCTAACTTGAAAAATATTAAAATCAGGAATTGAGCAATGAGGTAACCTTTTATTAAATACTGAAAAATGTTTTGTGAATGTATGAAAATATAAAAATTCTTATTTACATGGATAACTAACATTATGTTGGTTTTCTAATTCCCCTCCCCCCATTTAGTTTATCTCCGTTGAATTATTTCATCAGATGTTTTTCAAATTATTTTTTATGAATAATCAATTAAAAAATATTGTTTTTTCTTTTATTGACTTTTCATAAGAACTAGTAGTAAATTCAAGAAAAAGTACTCAAGAATTAACTTTTAATATTTGGCATATTTAATTTTATAATTAGCATATGTGTGTATATATATTTCCATCTGTTTTTTCTCAATTTTTATCATTATAATTTAGTCATTTTTTATCTTGTTTACATTAATAAAATCAATATTTGAGGTTTTGTTGTCTGCTCGTCAGATTTTGTTTTGTCGAATTTTGTAATAATGAAACAAATGTCCCACCCATATCTCTTCTTAGCATAAATTCTTTATAAACAAATAATATTTTTTATCAAATTCGAGCAAAGAGATTTTTGTCCAATAAAGTGCTAGATTGTCTTAATTTCTGTTAAAAATAAGTAAATATACTATGAGTATAACTACAGCTAGTCCCTGACACAGAATTGATTATTTTAAAAATATTTTATTGAAGTTATGTTTTTTATGCCTGATTAGTTGATATTTTTAAAATAATAATTATATTGGTTCTGAATTTTTATATTTAACGACATGCCTTGATGAATTCTTTGGGGTTCTGCTGTACACCGCTAAGCTAGCTGCTACTGACCATTTTTAATGGATTGGTTTTTATCGAGAATTGAAGAAGTTTTCTTCATCTTTTTTATAATTCCCTTTCTTCAGCCTGATCTTTTAGTACAAACTTAACTGATACAGTGGAGAACATTTAATTCGAAATTTTGAATTTTTTATTTTTCAAGTTATGAAAATATTATTAAATAACTTTTGTGATTGGCAAATCGTATTGAGAAAATAAATATATCATGCAATTTTATCAAAATTAAAAAAAAATATATATATATATAAATTAAAGACAATTTGTTTTAGGCTGAAGTTTTCCTTCTAAAATAAGGATGTTTTTTACTTATTTTATCATCTTCCTAGTCTTAAAATAATTTATATTGATCAATTTTATTATATGCCATGTTATTTAGCGAATAAAATATTGTACTGGACAGAACTCCTAACTACTAAGGCTATAAACCTGTACAAAATTAAAATTTTAACTTTCAATTAAATTTTGAGCTATGCGCCAGTATGCAATATTACTATTATATAGAATGATTTCTACATTTAGTATTATCTTGAAAGGAGTGATATCAACGGGTCTGGGAAATGTACCTTTTAACTCCTTAAATAAATTCTTTCTTTTTTTTTTTTTTAATGGTAAAACTCAAAATTATACAATTATAAACAAATGTTTCTGTTTCTATTTTCATTTTTGTAGCATATGAATTATTTAAAAATTATAATTTAAGATTGTTGTATGTTAGTAATTTTGTATATTACTGTATATTTTTTCATCCTACACACATTTTCTTTTAGTTATATGAAATTATCAATAAAAACAATTACAAACAGTTGTTGTTTCATTTCAGCCTATGAATAAACTATTTAGTCCGGATTCGTCTTACCTAAGACAAGTTTTTACTCACCATGTTAAATATAGATAAAAAAATTACCATCTCAGTACATACATTTTATTGTATAAATAATAATTACTATTTTAACTGTGCAAGTATATTATCAAAATTTACAAGAAGGGGAAAAATATATTTAAAAACAAGTACCAATATCATATAGAAATAACTGTGAATAAGGTAGGGTATAGGTTTGGGAAGAAGTGTCATAGTCGCCTTTATACCGGGATCAATATGAGATAATCCTTGTTTGTGACAAGTATTATAAAAAGTTTGGACATCCCTGATTTAGTGAATGATATTTCTATTTAAAAAACAATATGCTATCTTCTATAATCAATTTTCAAAAGCTCTTTTTTAAATCACTGCTTGATGTTATAGCAACTTAGAAGTAAGTGATTTCCAACCATCCACTGGTATATTTATGCACTAGTGTTATTTTTGTGAAAACATTTATTATTAAGAGTCTAAAATCATGTAAATCTTTTGTTGGACTTTAGATTTCACTATTAAATGTGAACTATCATTATCGATGGAAACAAAACTTTATTTTATAAAAATATAATTTTTTATTTTGACTGATCATTCCAAACATCCTTCTCTTCAATTATTCGCTACAGTTAACCATACATTAACCCACAATTAGGAAACAAAACTTTCTTCTCTTACAAAAGGATTGAAATCCTGAAAAATTCCAAATTAAGGGGCACAATCCCCTAATCGACACCCTAGTATTGAAAAAGTACTGAAAGGTTTTAGAGGGAAAATTTCTTCCTGATATCTGGAGTCATCTGACATGGAGAAAAACAAACAAAAGACTGCTAACAGAAAGTGGTCAGTCAATATCTCAAAATTGTGAATACAAGGAGGCTAAAATGGGCGGGACGTGCAGCTTGGAGCAATCCGTCAGGAAGCCTCTATACTACAATAGTATGCTAGAGACTACGTACAAGGCCAAAAACCAGGTGGATAGATCGAATCAACAGAGATGCTGCAGATCTATGTAGATAACTCTAATGCAATATTAGACAAAGATGGAAAACATTGGCTCAGGTTGACAAAGATTTATAAAGGCTATAAAGCTAACAGAAAAAAAAATGTAATTGCAAGACATGTAAATATATGGGATATACCTAGTTCTGCCATAAATACTATTACAAAAGTTGAACTTTGTTTACATCCTTGAATATTATTTAGATAATCCTTACCTCTATCAGGTGATTTTCTTTACATGTCAGCATAACAATCCCAATTAGTTTGTATTTTTCTTTTGCTCAGTTAACATGGAATGGGGTGATAAAGAAAACCGAATAGCTGTAATCGCCTTATACAAAGTTGGAAAATGTAGGTCAGATATTTTCAACACTTTGAAACCTTTGGATATCAGCTGTATGTTCGTGTATCACACCATAAATAGATATAATGAGACCCTATCTGTATGTGACAGATCTCAACCGGGCCATCCCCACACTGTGAGAAATGAAAAACAGAGAGCAGTGACTGCTTGAATCAAAAGAAATCCCATTCGAAAACAACAAATTATGTCTCGGGAAATGGGAATCTCTGTCAGATCAATGTCTCCCATTGTAAAAAGTGATCCTAGGATGGGTGTATTTCAAAGACAGGACAAAGGCTAACCACTTCCCTAAAAAAATTAGAGTGGATCGATACGAAGCGCTCCTTGGCCATTACAAGAATTGTCTTCATCGAAAGATTTTGTTTAGCGATGAGAAAACTTCTACAATTGAAGAAAAATTTAATCACCAAAATGATCGTGTGTACGCACTCAGCTCTAAAGAAGGTCAGGAAGAGTGGAAAGAGGTCATCATCCTTCCCTTCTTCAGTGATGGTTTGGTGGGGAGTTTGCTTTGATGACCACAAAGCTCCATTTTTTGTGAAAAAGCCTCTAAATGATACTCTGTTTGCTAGAAGTCATTGGTTTTTCCAGCAAGATTCCGCTCCAGTTTACAAGGCCAGGTCAACTCAGGAGTGGCTGGAAAAGAACATTCCAGAGTTCATCTCTGCCTCGGATTGGCCCTCAGAAAGCCCAGATCTCAACCCACTAGATTATCGGCTTTGGTCCGAACTGGAGAGGATGGCATGCCACAGAGCACACTCTAACTTGGAAAGGCTCAAAACAATCTCTGTTCCGAGCAGTTGAGCGCTTTCTTCAAGAAGTGCTGCGTGCTATTGATGACTGGCCACGGAGATTTAATGTCTGTGTCAAGACAAAAGGGGGACATTTTGAGTAAGTTCTTTTTTGTTTTATTCTCTATAGATATACATTTTATTTTCTAATAAAGTTTTTGAATAATGTACAATTTTCTTGTTCTTTTCTTTCTCTTCTTCAGTATTTTTATTTTTAGTCGACTCTTACTGTAAATAAATAATCTAATTGTAATTACACAGACATACAATCTGTATTTATAATTTGTTCTAAAGGAATAACAGTCCCAGAATAATAAAAAAATTTTTCATTTTCTTTTTTCCCTAGACTCGAAAATGCTAAAACATGCATGGACATTAAAGCCTCTGGTGCAATGTTAATTCATTCCTTTCAGTAATTATAAAAATCAACATTAGACATTTTCAGAAAATAGGGAGAAGTAAACAGATCTTCTTATGTGAGCATCAGTGATAGACAACCTTATATAGGCTTTAGTAAGTGTTAATTGATAAAATTATACTTTTAAAAAAGTACAAAAATAAATTTCATATTTACTTAAGCCCATATGAGCATTTACGTCTCTGATTCAGCCAAAAAAAGGCACATTAACAAAAACTACAATCTTTCCAAACCAAAATTTTAAGACTCGTAGCAGATAGTCCCTGATATGTAAACCAATAAATACATAATTTTTATTCACCATTTCATAATAAACTACATGAACACAGCAATAGACTTGTTGACAAGTGACACGCCCATCAGGAGGCAACTGAAAGGGAGACCTGAATTAAAAATCAAGACCAGGAAGAGGTGTTGAGGGTACCATCCTTCCCATTACCTGAAATAAATTTTTATTTTCTTGTCAATAATCGTCAGCACATTAGGTTATTGTCAGTTTCATCAGTGACAAGTGGAAAAAGGAAACGGAAAAAAAAATTTGTTTTTATAAAAATCTAATTTTGTCATAATTATCAAATAATTAATGCTTCTTAACTCCTTAAACATTGAAAATAAAAAATTAATTGAATAGTGCCGTCAAAAAGGGTCATGTGACTGATGATAAAAGCAGTATTGTAATGCTGTGTTTGGCCTGTAAGTGAAAGAGACTTGTACCTTCAGAGTAGTCAGCGCAAAGTGGAATAGAAAAATTATGTAGGTTGTTTGGTTTTTTTTTTCTATTTCTCTATTTTTTCTTACTTTTATAGCTGGATTTGATCATCTTGAAGTATTAAGATTAAGGTAAGTGGTTTTTATATTTATTTATTTTATCCCCTTTTTTTCCTGTTGGCATTAGGGTAAACGTAACAGTAATATACAGTTTTGAACTCATTAACTCGTAATAAGCTTTATACATCTAAAGGAGAGTGTAAATACGAAGCTAGAACACTTAGGAGGTTGATGCCTGAACCTCAGGTGATATCATGCCATAATAGCCGCGATTGGTTGATTTTTCAATAGAGCAAGACTGGGGCTGGGTGTTTGTATCAAGGAGCTTTCCTTATCACTTTTCTTTAGAAGGTAGGTTTGAATTTTTGATTTATTCATCTGCAGTTTGCCATTTCCTTGTTTGAAACTGTAGACTTGTTTTTTTTTTTAATTATATAAAAAAATATGTCGACTCCTAAAACTGCAGTGTCTATTACTGATACAAAATATGCTGTCAGAAAATTCTAAGTTTTCCATGAATAATAAACTAATTGTCTGTACAGAAAAAACGAAATTGATAAAAGACTAAATTTTCTATCAATTAAATCTATTTACAAAGATCCATCATCAGAATTTAAGTTGTGATTCACATTAATGTTGAAAAAATATCTTAAAGTGGTACATTTACCACTGGTACATTTTAGGTATTACTGGTACATTTACCTTACAGACCTTAATAGATCTATTGCCGCATTAACAAGCCTATTCCATATCTGCCTCTTTTTGGCTATTTCTTTCCAGTTATCTGCCACCAGCTATTCCATCTTTGTTGCTTCTATCTATCCATCTGCTTTTTGGCCTTTCGTCTTCTATTGAGGCATTCATTGTCGTGTAAAGGCTTCCAGATAGATTGCTATCAGCTACATGCCCCGCACATCTTAACCTCCATATAATGAGATATTGATTGACCAGTTTCTGTAAGCAGCTCTTTTTTCTCCATGTGTTAGTATTCTGATCCTAGATCGCTCCAGTTATCGTGCGGAGGATTTCTCTCTCTAATCTTTCAATAATTTTTTCTAGGGTGCTGGTTAGCGTCCAGGTCTCACAGCCATAAAATAGAATCATAGCATTACACCCTTAATTTGAGATTATCTTTGAAAGATAGAAGAAAGCTCTGTTTTCGTTTGTTATATACTGGTCTATTTCCGACTGTGGGTAATTCTTTAAGATTATTGCGGAGCCAAAATACTCGAATTTTTCTACTCTCGAGAATGATTTTCCTTCTACACAGATCCTGTTATTGGGATGGAATTTTCGGCTTATTATCATACCTATATTTTGTTTTGTCTTGTCTTCGTTTATTTCTAGACCGATTTGATTTGCTTCTCTTATCAGTATTAGCTAGTTTCTCAATGTCTTCTTGATTACTTCCAGGGACAGCTATATCAAGGATTTTATTATTTATTCCGACGTGGATCCTTTCAGTTTTGTGTGATGTTCGTATCACTTTCTCCACTCATTCTGTTTTAATATCCGAAAATGTGATGAGGTAACTTCCCATCAGAAATCAGGGATACTTTACTCATGTCCTCAAAGGTGGTACTAAGAAAATTATTTAGAGTACTTGACTTGAATTATGAGTTATCTAATGTAGCATAAATAATATTTGCAAATTAAAAAAATGTATAGTCAATCTCAAGGAGAGGAAGGTAGGTCAGTGAGGCACACTCAGTCTCTATAAAGTGGATACTGTTAATTGAATAATCAACAAAGAGAAATAAACTGGTATTTGAGTATGATTTCAGCTAAATCACCTCCATTGCACAACTGTTAACCAAGAAATAGTACTCCCTTACAAAGTGCTGAATCCCAGACCGTTCATGGATTATAGTAGTAGTGCAGATTTTTTTTTTTTTGGAATTAATTTAGATTTATTTAAATAAATATATTCACAAATATTGTCTAGATTTATACCTATTGTATAAAAATATATGTTTTGATATATTTTAGCCAAGCTTTATTTCCCTATTTAATACTAGGAGGAAGAGGGTGCCACCTGTTCGCCTAACAGTAGACCTACCCTCCATTTTACAAATTACACAACTGTTCATTTAATTGTACTCGTTGCTCAAATGGTTTAACAGTGAATTAGATTCTGTATTCTGTAGGTCAAATTGAATAATTTTTTTCAGTGTAGTGTAAGTAGGAAAAAAAAAAAAATTCAAGTCTTTATTCCAGCCTTTTAATTTTAACTTCAATTTAGTGCCTTTTCAAAAAGAATGTTCACTATCATGAAAATACAATTCATATAAACTTTTAATTTCTTTAAAAATCTATATTACATAATGCACCTTACTGCCAATATATATATATATATATAAAGGTGCATTTAATCATTTTACACAAACTATGGTTAAAACAAATATCTAAATGGTTGATTCCTTTTGCTAGTGTTTTTGATGTTTTTCATTTGCTGCCAGTAACAAGTGAAATTTTAAAAAAAGTTTGGCTTAGCGCTAATGCCACTGTTAGTTAAGTTAGGTAATTGTGTTTGTCATAGTTTGTGAAATGTTTAAACGCACCATTACATATAAAAAAAGTCCCCCTCTCATTTATCACAAGTCACGAATTGTAATAAACTTGCAAAATCAGTTCTTTCACAATTACAGTGTAATGAAAAATGTAGTGTCATGAGAAGGTAATTTTACAGAAGCAAAAGCCCGTTTTGACAACTAAAAATGAATGTTTTATTTTAAAAATAGTAACAGAACATCCATACATCAAGGTATAACATTATTAGAAACATTAAAATTATTTTGTACTAAGATTTCGGTAAAATGCTTATTTCGGATCCATGAATTCCAACATAGAGGAAATATTTTTTTGATCACTGCTAATTTTCTTCCAATTGAAAGAGAATTTCAGAAATGACCTTGATGGATTTTCCTTTCTTGAAAATGTGCCTACTTTATACTTCCATTTCATTGAATGTTTTTCTGATTTGTATACAAGGCAGTTTATCCCTGGAAATCTTTATAGAAGAATCTGATCTTTATTGGCGATAAATTAAAGAATACACCACATGTTGAGGAAAAATCATAGAAATCTTCCTCTGTCGTCATTATAACATCAAACAGTTGCAGATGCTGTGCCTCCCTAATAATTGTAGCTGCTTCTTCAGTAAGTATAAGAAGTAATAACTTCTTCTCTATTATGACAAAATCGCATAGCATATATGAATGCCCTTACATAAAAATATTTTATACCACAGCATCGATTAAAACCATCCAGTTTTTATATTGTCTAGCACAGTTGTCACACCATATATTCAAAATTTTCTTTATAGTTAAAACTTCTTTGTCAGATTAGCCATGCCTTCAAGCCACAAGCTCATGATACTCTTGCTGGTGTCGTCTATGGTTGAAAGACAAGAATAAGCAAGCTACAATGCGGGTTGACTTGCACCCACCTTCCTGGCACTGTAGAGTGCTCTTAATACCAATGCCATCTACCGCCATTCATAGAACCTAAAGCACTCCTAGTTTAGATTTAATCCTCTTTCTATGCCATTGGTATGACTAATTACTAGCTTTTCTATGAAAAAATTGAAAAAGGATTTTTTTTTTATACTAACTACCTTTTCCATGTCAACGCCTCAATTTTTAAGGTCTCAAAGTACTTTTAAGTAGATGATGATTGGTTAGAAATTAAAATTATAACATGATAGCTGTTGTATAGCACCGTGTTGCACCTCCTGTAAGAAGGCTCCATCTGAGATATTGACAGGATCTGAACAATGTATCCAAGTATATACAAGAAATACAAATACGAAGAAAAATTACATTGAAATATTCATAAGTGTTATGTACGGCACGAGACAGAAAAGAACAAATTCAGATTCAACATGTTTTAAATGAACTCAAGTCGAAGTTCAACGGTCTTAGATGAATTTTTTGTCACTAAACTAATTTTAGTTGTATTAATTTATAAATAATTTTTGATCCCTTTTCAGTTGGCTATTACCTAGGCATATATATATTTTTTTAAGTGAAATAATATAATTCACGAACCATTCAATTGTTCATAATTGTTACATACAAAAATTATACTTCTCTATTATATCAGGAAGTCAATAAAATAACAGTAAACAAAATAAATACTTTGTACATAATATATATTTTGAAATAAATAAATATATATATATTTGTAAATTACAATTCACATTATAAAAATGTATCAAGCTGACAGATTATAGCAGCTCAATAAATATTGTTTATAAAAAATAATTACATTTACTTATAGTATCGATTTAAAAATGTTTTAATTTTATATATAAATATACCTAAATAGAATAATATTAAAATGATACACTGATATTTGAAATAATTATTTTTTTTTTACCTATTCTTTTATAAGTATCAATGCAATTCAATCAAATCAAGCAAAATAAGCCTATACTATTAGTACATAAATAAATTTATCGAAATAGAAAGACAAAAGGAATTTAAAATGCAGAAGGGGAAGGCACAGATGCGTCAAAGATCTACAACACGCAACTTTTTATTTGAGCTGAACAATTAAATATAAAATCGAGAAAATGTAAGATTATGTACAACGCATTGTTTCTATGTACAATATGGAGGTATTCGACGATTCAGGATCGCATAAAATTTATTTAAGGCTCTATCTTGTATAAATACTTATTTTATTTAAAGTCAAAGAAATTAAATGCATTAGAATATAATTACAGATGATTCCATAAAGTAAAATTCTAGAAAAAATATATTATAATATATACATATATAGAGAGGTTGATAAGACAACCATTGCAGTCTTATCAATCTAATCTAAAGAGGGCAATCCTAGGATAAATAACTATACTTAATAGTGGTACTAGTTGTGAAAAAAAAAAAAAAATCCAAAACTATACTGTGCTTTTGATCAGGTAAAACAAAAAATTCTTACCATTCCAAAATAAAAGAAACATGCTCATTGCCACAAGTTTTATTTTTTTTTCATGGGTGATAAATAGTAAACGATTTTTATTGACAATATTTCAATCCAAGCTTGTGGGTCATAATTAGGGCTAAAAAAAAAAAAAAAAAAAAAAAAAAAAAAAAAAAAAAAAAAAAAAAAAAAAAAAAAAGAAAAATGAAATAATGATTTGGTCCTGATGATGACCCACAAGCTATGGTTGAAACAATTGGCAATAAAAATCTTAAAAACTGACTGTTTATTACCCATGATATCTAGAACAGCTGATTAACTTCTTTCAACAAGTTTTTTTTTCTTCATTCATTTGTTAAATCACAAGGCCAAAAGATTTCCCCTGTACTACCCACCACAACAGTTGGAACATACTGATATCTCCAAGAAAAATTATATTCTGAATATATAGGGTGTCAAATAAGTAGAGGGAATTTAAAGGTTGGTGGTAGACATCAACATTTACAAAAAAATTCATATAAACAATTGTTCAATTTCCAGTAGAAAAGTAAGAAATTTAAGGTTTGTGTTTGATGCGTATTTGTAAGCGACAAACTTAATGTTTCTTAAAGGAAGGAGATAGTCCGGAGGCGGTCATAAATAGTGGTAAAACTATTTTATTGAAAGCTGACGTTTCTACCCGACTTTGCAGGTCTTCTTCAGGACTAGAACGGACAAGATACAAAAAAATAGAGATTATAGCATTATTCACATTTCAAATGTGAATATTTGAAATGAATGAATGTTCCAGTTCTAAGTGAAACTCCCAGCTGAACACAGCTAGTAAGTCTCTAATTTTATTCTTCCATTTTATTTACTTATTTATATAATTTTTGGTTTTCTTTTCTTTCTTCACATTCCTTTATGACTATTATTTCTTATTATATCCTATTTCCTTTTCTTTCAATCTCTCCTGTAGATGTATATTCACATTTGCATTTATTACATATTACACTACAACAATTGTTAGCATCTATTTACTTCAGTTTAGGATCTTGTTAGCTTATTTTGTTCGTATTTTAATGCATTTACTGTTCATAATTTTAATAAGCTTATTCACATCACATTGTTTATAAACTTTGTCTAAATATTATGTAACTGCCACAATTCTTTATCTTTTTGTATCTTGTCCATTCTAGCCCTGAAGAAGACCTGCAAAGTCAAAACGTCGGCTTTCAATAAACTAGTTTTACCACTATTTAGCCTATTTATGACCGCCCCCGAACCATCTCCTTCCTTTATAATGCAACGGCCAACTATTAAATATTTAATGTTTCTTACTAAAATTTATGTTTAAAATAAAGAAACCTACTGATTGCTTAAAATATTTTAATGAAAAGAAAAATATTAGGGCTAAAAACATTAAGTTTGTTACTTATAAATATATATCAATTCTAATGACAGAAATCTGGGAGAAAAACAATATTTCATTAGCACCTTATAGAAAAATTATTATTATTAACTTTTTTTATTAATATAAATAAAATGTGATTTTAGACAATTATGTTTATTACAATACATCCGATAACACGGAAAAACAATAAATAAAAGTTTTGCAACTGTTAATTGTCATCATTTTTGTTGAAAATATTGGTACTTGTAGGTGTCTGGAAAGAAAATCACATCATTTCTTTAAACAAGTTGAGTTGGATCTCAAAATCTTTCCTAATAAACCTCAACTTAATTAATATGGACTTAAAATGGAATGTTAAAAAAAAGTCACAAATAACTTATAACTTTTTCTTAAACAGAACTTAGCTGTGTTTGTCTGCCCAACAGTTGCCGTAGTCAAAATGTTTGCTCTTTAAATAGTTTTAAAAACGACAAACTCTACTTCAGTTTAAAGGAAATTTTGTCAAGTTTCCTCTGGAGCAATGTTAAATTACTTTAATAAAATATTTTTTAAGTTATCGCTTCCTATTCAACAAAAAAATGTGGCTCACATAAATCTCAAATTTCCTACCTTTCTACTCGAAATTTGGCAATTGTTTATTCATAGATCTTGATGTCTACTAACAATATTTTAAATATTTCGTTGTACTTACGGCACACCCTGTATAGCTCCAGGGTTTTTAGGGCACTTGTTTGTTATGTGAAAAAAAAAAAATACAAAAATAAAACAATAATTTATTATTTATACATATAATTTTTAAATATATTCAAACTCATAGTGATCACATAATAACTTAGTCAAAGAGAGTCCTATTGCATCGCCAGTGATGGCTCTACAAGATATGCAGATATTGTAGCATTCCCCAGGACCGGAAAGAAAGCACTGGTCTTGGATCCAACTGTTCGCTTTGAGAGCAATGACCTCAACCAGGCGAGAGAAGTAGAACAAGAAAATGAGAATATATACAATAAATGTATCCCTTTTCTAAAAGAGAAATCCCACGAGACCTTCGGGGAGAGAGGGGTCACCATGTCAGGACTCCCGAGGGATCAGCACCATCTATATAGTAATTAAAAGATAATTAAGGATATTTATTATCATTTATTCATTCGATTGGGAATGATCTTTTTGAACAAATAATACAAGATATTGTAAACGTACATAATTTTAATATAAATAATAACAATTAGAATTGACTTTTTTTTTTTTACAAAAATAAACATATTTTGTATAAGAATCCAAACTCACACACACACAAAGCCTAACAAGACCACAGAATTTTCAGGAACTTTTCTTAGACCAAATGCACACATGCTAATGCTTCCTGTGAATTATTTTACAAGAATTTCTTATCTTTTATCACAAAAACATAATGACTAGTGAGGGACAAAGAAGCAAGATCTCATTTAATGATTGAAATGACGAGTATTTGACGGGAAACAACAAACAATAAGCCTTACCAAAAAATACAATCCTATGTCTAAAAAAAGAAGTAAGAACATTGCCAGCGTGGCTACTAGACATTTAAAGTAAAATTCCCTGACTGTTCCCTATTAGATGATAGTTTTTCCTGACCAATATGTCTGTCGACACGAGTATTAAAAATGTAAATTATACATTTTTAATAACTGTGTAAATTTATTTATTATACATGAAAAAAACAAAACAAATATAATGTTTTAGAGGAAGCATAATATTTTAAGTAATTTATTTTTATCGCCTTAATATTATTTTCATAAAATGAGAGGAGATAAAAGTTGATACTTCACTTTTAACATTTAACGATGTCCACTGTATACTTTCAATTTGAAAAAAAAAAATATGTACTGAAAAAATTCTGACTTTTCCCTATTTTAAAAATTTCCTGACTTTTTCCAGGTAAGTCGCCATCCTGCTTGCATATATCCAATCCAGTTAATAAATTTATCGTATTAATTTCTTAATTGACACGATAAATAAAAGTATTTATATTAAATATTTAATTTTATTGAATAATTATTTTTTATTGAGGAAAGGATGGTCCGATTGTTTTATAAGGATGATTTTTTTGAGGGCCGGGAGTAATGGTCATAAAAATACTTAAAATGGTGGAAAAACTATTTTATTTTAAGACATTTCAACCCAACTAGGCAGATCTTTATAAGGGGTAGAACGGGTGAGATAAAAAGTATATGAAAAACAATAAACAGTGCAAATAGAAAGTATATAAAAGTATTAAGATAGTTAAAATATAAACAGAGTAAACCAGAAACTAAAATAATAATGTAAATAAAATGGTAACAATAAATGTAGATAAAAAAGAATTGAATATAATAAAGAGGATGGATGATATAAGTAATCATGAATATAATATCACAAATCTAAAGGAAAGATTAAGTATGGAGAGATGAATTAGATGGAAAACTAAAAAAAAATAATAATAATCAAAAAATGAACTTAAAAGGGGTGTGAAGAAAGTGAAATCTCGCCACAGAAAAAGTGTAATATTTAAATATTATTGATCCACAAAATTAAAACTTTAAACTTAAAAAATAAATGAAATGTAAACCAAAAATAAATTTATAACATTAGCTAGTAAAAATAAAAATTGCATTTATAAGTAAATAGTTAATTGGTACAAAATATACTTATAATAGAATAATATATTGGTAATTTAGTAAAGCATCGTTTATCGAAATACAAAATTAAATTTATAATTGATTACAACATTTATGAATCTTTTTAAATATATTATACAAAGAGGAAAATTTGTGTTAAGTAGCAGGAAAGGGAAAAAAAAAGGGTTCAACACAACGGTTGAAATGACAAACAATAGAATCACAAATATGCTAACCTAACCTTAACAAAGATTTTGGGCCAAAAATAATTTAAAATTATTATTTTAGCTATAAATTTACATTAACGACGCTTCAATTAGATAATACGGTATTCACAACAAATAAGCGTCTGTAAAGACCTGGATAGTTGGGTCAAACGTCTTAAAATAAAATAGCGGTCTTTGAAATGAAATGAAAAACTTATTTTATTCTGGGACTACTGTCCCCTAAGAATAATAACAGAGTTACAAATTTATGGATCTTAGTCTGACATAATAAAAATACAAACTACTTTACTGTTAATTGCTATTTCAATTGTACAATAGATTGAAATTAAACATTGTACAGATGCAAGTAATTTTACATGTTAGGGGAAGTTTGAATGTGGAGTAGGTGTTGGAACAGGAGTTGTTTGAAGGAATTTGTGGACAAGAATTGACGCATGGAGGTAGGAAGTGAGTTCCATAAGGAAGCAGCACGAATGACGAAGGATTTGCTGAAGGAGGAAGTTTTATGGGAGGGAATATATAAGTCTATAGGTTGAGACCTAGTATTGAGAGAGTGGATAGAGGAGCGTAAAGTAAGGAGTTCCAGGATGTGGGGAGGGTTTTTGGTTCTGAAGACTTGGAAAAGGAAAACAACAAGGAGGAATTGTCGTCGGGAGGTAGGATAAAGCCACTTCAACTCGGTGTACCAGAGCGAAAAATGTGAACGCCTGGGGATCCTGAAAATGTATCTTATGAAACAATTCATGAGTCTCTTTAGTCTTTTGCACATTAACCCCCCCAGTTACTTTTTAAATAGGAAAAAGTAACTGTTATAGAAAAGTATCAGTTACGTTTCAATCAATGTTGTTATTCTTCTATAATAACAACAGATTTATCTGTTAACAGAGATTCATTTAGTTAGCAAAGTGAAATACTTTAGGTTATACTACAGTTTGAATAATGAAGAGATCACATGTTTTTAAGATTTAACAGGAATCATGTGTTTAGGTTATAATATTTTCTCGACTGTTTATAATTTATATTTTCTGTGGATATTGAGATTCAACAAAACAAATCACAATATTGTTTTCATATTCACAAATATTATTTATATATACTGACGGTTTATTGTAAGTATACTACGTGTATTTTTGATATAGGTTAACTTTCAAATGTTTAGGATATACTCTATTTTGAATAACAAAGAGAAGTAAGGCTTTAAGTTTTATCAGGATATGTGTTTTCTTTAATTATATAAAATATCATCTGTTAACAGATGTTTATATAATAGAAAAATAACAATATTGATTCAAATGTAACTGATCCTTTTCTATAATAGTTACTTTTTCATATTTAAAAAGTAACTGGTGAGGCTAATGAGCAAAAGACCCTAAATTAGTTTTTACACTATATTACGTTTTTTTGTCACCACCATTCCCGGACCATCTCTTTCCTCGATATTATCCTATGGTCAATCATTTAGTATTCAATATAATTTTTTATTTATTCTCATTTATAATATTTTCCCTGAAAACTCTCCGTAATTCAAAAATCTCTCTGCAGCAATATATTCGAATCACAGAGATTGCACTGTATATATTTTTTTTTGTACAATGTATAACAAACAAGTACCCTGTTTTTCATTTATCGTGGTCAAATGATGTGGCTAATATCGGTTTCAATTAAACCACATTTTTTGAGCAGTGTCCCTTCCATTTTGGATAGGTGTAATAGTATTGCATAGCTCAGAAGCTAAATAATAAAATCTGTGGATATTATTAAAGTTAAATTTTGCATATAGAAAATAGTTTTCAAATCGCTTGTTTTAATTTTTTTTTTGTTTTGCGGTTTGCGAAAATGCAGCTTTAAATGCTCACCCTAGTAGACTTAATGTTTTGATTACACATTGCAACTTATAGAAACAAAAGGAAAGTTTAAGAATTCCATAATTATAATCAAATATAATTTTAAACTGTCTTAAAATTAAATAAAAAGTCATACATATTAAACTTCTTGTCACTCTGGAAGACATATAAAATCTTTAAAAACAATATATTTTGATTGATAAAATTAAAAAAAAATTAACAAAGATAAAATGGCTTTTTTATAGCACCTTACAGCCACAAATTTAACTTATAATTAAAAATTAAGTCTTTCGTTTTTTTGACTATAATACATTCACACGAATAAATATATATAAAAAATCACCCAACAAACTAAAAATAAGAGATAGGATGTTAAAAATCGATAAAAAAATTAAGTTAACCTCATAGAGGCAAATGAAGTAAAATCATTAGGACTGTAATATAACCATTGTCACCAAACCTAAAACAAAGAAATAAATAAAATTATAAAAAATTGAATAATAAGAGGGTGTTGATAGAAAATTTTAAGAGATGATATTACCGAGTACATATGCCAAAACCAGCTTCATGTGGCAAGACAGCTGAATCGAAAACCCGCCGGCTTCATCTTCATTTGGCATCAACAGGCCAGTGATGCATATAAGTCCAATGATGACAATAAACGTGTTAGGGCCGCTCCTTCCTCTAACTATAAAACAATAAAAAATAAGTTAGAATTAAATACATTATAAAAATTGTTTCTATAGCTTGCCTAATAATAATTATTAGTGTTCGCCCAGTGGTTGAAATTCGACCTTAGCCATTAAAAATTTGAGGAAAAGATATAATTAAATAAAAAATAAAGTAAATAAATAAAGAGTAAATCACGATTCAAAAATACTCATTTATTAATAAAAATAAAATTTCAATTTCAATTAAAAGTGGAGCTTAAGTCATTTAAATTTTTTTATAAGTAATACAAAATATACTCATTCAAAAATATTTAATTTTCATTTTAATTTATGTGCGTTATTATAACAATAAATTAATGTTATGATTAAGCAAGTAAAAAATAAATTTAAATTTACTTTAAATCCATTTTTATTCAGAACTTCTATGTCAATAATGTTCTTTTTGAATGTTCTGTTATTGTTTAGTGCATAGCCATGCCCATTGCCATTGAAAATATAAATTTCAATATTTTAAATGAACGTACTCTAATTGCTGCCACATATAATTGTCCATGTGAAATTACTGGACTTCACAATAATATACAAATTTTAAAAAAATTTTTATCCTGCGATTTGATTATGGTCATAGCAAACGCAGCTATTAATAGGAATGTTGTTCTTTGAAAGTCGAATGTAAGTATAGTGTCAGAAAATGTTAAATTAATTCTTGGAATTAAAATTCTTTAATTTAAAGTAGCCCCCATTAATACTTCAGTCTCATTCTTGTTCCATTAACTAATGCTTGGGCAGTATTTAAGTTAACAATGAGTATAACTATAGAATATATTTTTAAATTTAATTTATTAGGTATCATTCCACCCATGATATCATCTCTTCAAATAATAGACCCAATTACCTCAGTAAATGAAAAGTTTTCAATTTATCAATAAACGAAATAAAAGTAATCGAATTTGGAAGGGAAAGAAAAAGTACTAAATGTTTAAAATGATGTATCTCGGCAACAAATAGTCCGATTTCTATGATTTTTTTTTTGTTTTGTAGGAAATCAAGAAAGCTTTCAAATAAATACTGGAATTATCGGTAAAAAAATGTGTACTTTTTGAGTTATTCGCAAATAAAATACTGAATTCATCATAAAAATATATGCAGCTTGTTTTCGGGAAAGTATGTTATATATATAAATTATAAAGGTTTCAAGGGTTTCAAGCCAAGTTTCATTGAAATCCTTGAAGCCGTATTGGCGCTACATTCTAAAGCAAATCACGTTTTTCGGCCGCAATTTCGAAAGGAAAGGCCCGGTGATAATGAAATGTATACATAAAAAACTTCTAAATATTATTGCGACGTTGTGTCAAAATTTAAAAGAAATCGGTGAAGAACTTTCGGAGATAAGCAGTTTTGAACAAACTACCATTTATATTTTTATTCACATACTATTTAATATTTTTATTTATTGATAACACTAAAGCTCGTCAATATCTATTAAACAAAAAAAGAAGGAAGAAAATCGGTTGAATAATAGAGGAGTAACCGATTTGTGTTTGCATATTTATATAATGATGATTAGTATTTTAACCACCTTACAAGTTATTGTATTAATAGTATTGATGATAAAATAAAAAATTAAGACAATGTTACCTGTGAGTTCTCTAGCAGAGCTCTCCCTGAACGACTGCCGCGACTCTAAGCTGGATCTTTCAGAGCTCCTGGTTTCATCTAAAGTTTCTAATGAATCAGGAAGCCCTGAATTTAGTGTAGCTGGGATGTCTTTTCTTCCTAGCACCTTACAAAATAAAATAGAGGTAATAAATAAATAAAGATAATAAATTAAGTAAGTAAAATGAGTAGTGATATCTTAATAAACCTTTTTAGTGGAGTATTCTAATATTTCCACTCGGAATTTGTCAGACACATTGCAATTAGCAGGTCTGACCTCCTTATGGCGCACGACAATGTCCAATGAACAATGGGGTTTTATGGAACCCTCCGAGTCCACGACATTATACTTATCAGGTGCGGTGCTTAGAACTGCAATAAGAAATACATCATATAATTATGGATTTTTAATTTTTTATTTGTCGCATACTATTTCAAGATTTTTTTATTTTAAAACTAAACTATTTTATAATAATTGTTATATTCTACTTAAATGCATATTTAGTAATACATCAGAACAAATAAATTAACCATTGTTAAATTATTAAGAATGATAACTTGTAAGATGGACAATTCAAAAAAATGTTATTCACCCAAAAATCAAATTTGCATGTTATATACCTCAATACTTATAAATAAATTACACTATATATATCAATGATCACTACATAAATCTAAATAATTAATTTATATATTCTAATTTTGAATATTTAGAATAAATTAATTTCTTAAATTTGGTATTAGTGATTTTATAGAAGTTTTCTGATCGGTCACCTTCTAAACTTAACTTTGGTGAATTCAGAGGTTTATTTTTTTATTGCATCAGTTGATATTTTTTCAATTGTTATAAATATTATTTTAAAACTTATTTGTTTAAATTATAAATTTTAGGTCTAGTGTACAGTTGCTCTTTCTGTGGTAAGAAGTATTCACACTCACGGAGTCTCAAAAAACACTGGAAATATGAATGTGGAAAAGAGACACAATTCCAATGTCCACATCGAACAAAAGTGAAAACCAATTTGGAAGCTCATATTATTGTTAAACATGTAAAATAAATCAGAGTAAATAACTATTTTATTATTCACCCGTATAGTTTGTAATTGCGTAAGATTTGTAATTGGTGCCCCGAGATACTGCCATGTCTCTCACCACTACACAGAGTTAAAGTAACTCTTCTCCTCCATTCGAAGACAATATTTCATAGGTACGTTCGTATATAAAATCATCGTCCTTCTTACGCCTACAACCTTCTCCAATTCAAGTCCTCAGTCCATTCCTTCTCACAGATCTGCCTCATTCCAAAACTCTTTTATTGCTCGCTCTATTAATTTATGGAATTCCCTTACTATCAAAATTCGGCATTCCCCCTCCCTATCTACATTTAAAACTCTCCAATTCCAATTTCCGTCCCAAAAACAGTCAGATACCCGCTAAACTTTTATTTAAAATTACATATTGTTCATAATGATGTATTTACATTATTATTCATCACTTAAAAACTCAGACAATTTTTACTATCAGATTCGGATTTCTTTTTCTTTTTATTTTACACATAAACACAGTTTATTTCTAAGGAGAATGTGATGTATTTTTTATATATTTTTTCTAAAAGTATATATTTATATTTTACCACTGTACATAGTTTTAAGTGTCTTGGCATGGTTTCAAGTGTTTTGTATATAGATTTTTTATTTATTTTGTAAATAGTATATTCAACTACTGTTTTCTTTACTTATTTCTCTTTATTTTTACATTTGTTTTTATTTAGTCGTTATAATATTTTAATTTTGAAATTCTAAAGGGGCTTTGTCCCAAAATAAAATTACTTTCTATCCTATTATATTTGTAATTAGAATATATAATTTGGTAGGAAAAACTTTCATTTACACTAAATTATTTAATTAGAATAAAATGTTGTCAGCAGTCGTTTTAGTTTAACAGGAGAGAATAAAACATTCTTTTTTTTTATAATTAGAAATAATTTTAATCAAAAATGTATTTGATATTTCTTTGCTTGATACTTTTTTCTCTATTCACCATCTTATTAATCCTACAATAATTAGCACAATATCCTAGTGATACTTGATAGAGTTAAGTTTATAGAAGTTTTCAGTTTTCTTCTTTTATTCAATAACAGTGCAAGATATTATCCATTGGTTAATGGTAACTCAATACTGATTGGGTTAATCTCACAATTTCCTGAATCTATTTGACATATTACTTAGAAAATTAACAATCTACCTGTTAAAGCACAAGTGGTTTATCTTTTCTTATCAAATAAAAATAAATTTAAAACCCAAAGGAAGTTAAATAAATGCCAGCCTTATAAATTATTTCAGTGTATTTTCTGAAATAGTAATTTAATTAAATGTCAATATTTTCAAATTGATTTAATTTATTAAATTGTTATTCTGAAAAGTCAGATTTGATACTGTAAAGTATAGTAGTACCAATGGGAATTATAATTGGTAAATTGTAAATATTTAAATTTCATGTGTAGTTAAGTTGGACATATTGTTTTTATTTTATTATATCCAAGTTTTATTATATTAAGTGTGCTAAGTAAATATGAAAATTAATAGAAACAATGAAAAATAAATTTAAGTGGAAACTTGGTTTGGTTGGTTGTTGCTATAAATAAATGGGCACATAAACATTTTATTTTATTGTAATGGCAATGAGCAAAAAGACAAGGCATGATCAATGTAAGTATATAATTATGCATGAAAACAAGATTGTCTATAATTCATGGACATATCACAGATACTAAATCAATCCATCCTCTTTTTTAAATTTTTGATATATGAAATATAAAATATGAATAATTTTAACCAATATAAGAATAAATTTTAATCAATTTTTATTTTTTTAAATAAATACAAATCCTAATACTTTGGTGATCTTGCCAGGATTAATTAAAATATAAAAGTAAAAATCTTTAAAAACAAATATCTTCACATTATTATATTTGTTTTCTAAAGATATTATGCTATTGAAAATTAAAATTTTAAAATGTAAAGGTGAGTGTGTTTGTTTATGTTTATTTTATTTAAAATTTAATATTACTGTTTTGCAAATACAAAATATTTCTTGGTTAAAAAAAAAAGGATTATATTTTCTAATTTTATAAAGCACATACCTCTGAACCGTACAGCTGTTTCATAAACGTTGTAAATTGTTAGTACTTGCTTATGAGATTTTTGGTCTCCCATATAAAAATTTATCGTATTTGGGAAAACAAATACGGGAGCTAATGCAGAAGGGACAGGCTGCATCCCATAAAAAAGGGTTCACCCTGAAAAAAAAATTAAATAATAATTAAACTGTTACATACAGTTAATATTTCAACTGAAAAACAAAATAAAAGTTTAAGGATAATTCATTATTTATAATTAATTCTGGAAACAAATAAGTAAGGAAACAACGTAAACTACACAAAAAATAAACACATCAGTGTATAAATAAACTAAAACAATAATCTATATCTATTATAATTGATACATAGACCTAAAACTTTGAACTTAAAAAAAAATGAAATGTGAACAAAAACAAATTTATAACAATAGCCATTACAAATAAAAAATAGATTAATAAGTAATTAAATTTGATATTAAATATAAATAGTCAATTGGTATAATCTACACTTACAATAGAATAATATGTTGGTAATTTATTAAAGCATGGTGTACTTAAATACCCGAATTAAATTTCTTATTTATAAAATAAAATTATTAGTTTTTTTAAAATGAACTATTAAAGAGATAAATCCATATCAAATGTCCCCATGTCAGTAGCAGTAGAAAACAAAAAAGATTGAACGCAAAAACGTTGACGTTTTGAATGACAAACAACAATCACAAATATGCTTACCCTAAACACAAAGACTTCGGGTCAAAAATAATTTCAAATAATTATTTTAGCAATAACTTTACATTAACAACGCTTCAATTATATAATATACGATACTCACAAAGAATAAACGTCTGTCATTCGGATCCTTAAGGAATATTGGAAATTATAAAGCAGAAATTCAAAACCCGAAGCCAATACGTACGCACTGAAGAAGACTACAAATCGTCATTTGTAATTTGTAGAGAGAACAGCTGTTTTTTATTAACATTTACTTACCACCTGATTGGCTACATTTTCCACCAATCGGCTCGCGGAGGCGGGATTGTTTATTTCCTTCTTTTGACTGTTATACTTTGATTACGGAATTTAACTATCTTCGGTTGCAATTTAATTTTTAATTCTTCGCGGGCCATGATAATTCTTAAACAACATAAACTTCCAAGAGGTATGCTTAAGTTTTTAGGAAATAATTTCTATTTTATTGAATTTTTAGTATGAAATGAATGTTTGGGTTTATTTACTTTTAGCAATTTTAATGAGTAATACAAATTATAACATTTAAAGGTTTACTTCTTGGAAGAACTGAGATGAGGAATGAGTGATTCAGATGATACAGATGTCCTCCTTCTTGCAAGACCAAGTATTTTCATTGAAGACAATACAGGAGTCGATCCCTTGGCCTCTGTGGAGATTGTTGATAACCTTATAAGCCATTTAAGTGAATTGGAAACTCGAGTAAGTATTATAGAAAGTGTCAGTAGTCCACGTTCCTTTAAAGATTATAGAATTACTTCACCGATGGTCCTGAATGATCTTGAAACAAATTTAGAACAGTCTATGCCATCTGTTGCTAGTGATGAATTGCAAACTCGAGTGAACTTGATTGCATCCCCTTCAGATGACCAATTAAGAACACCCACTCTTATGTTAAATACTAGTGGTGTTTGTTCAAATACTGAAAGTTCTAATGATTTGACTGCTTTATATGCAAATGATCCTCCAAAATATAAAGAATCTCTTTTGAAAGAGATTGACACATATTTGAATAATGTGAGTACAAGCAGACCCAATATGGAGTCAGATTTGTTTAATATTGATAGGAATAAAGTGATGATGAGTAAACCAGGTGATTCTGTAGCGGACAGTATTATTAGAAGAACATCTCCAGATGATAGGCTGGATCTTCCTGCTGTGGACAAGTTGTTGAGAGAAATGGAAGCTACACATCAAGAAATTGAAAGTAAGCTGAAAATGCGAGAAGCAGAGTATGGTTTTCTTAATCAGAAGTCTTTTAGTAATGTTGGCCATAGAAGGAGCTTTCCTCTGGGAGATAACAATTTAGTACCAGATCGAAGGAGTGGTTCTTATGATCACCATTCTTCTCCTTTGAAAAGTAGTGGTGAGGTAGATAGACCAAAAAGTTTGGAAGACCTTGCTGGAAAAAGAGATATTTATCTTGTTGGTAGCAGCCATAACAGTGATAGTGACGATGCCAGAAAAAATAATGATATTCCTGATCCTAATAGAAGAGATCCTTTCAAAACCACCTCAAATTTAGAAAACAGGCGGCGTTTTCCGTCACCAAGAAGACGCTTATTCGCTCAACCAGAACTTTATGGGAGCAGAAAAATAACATCAGGAGCTTCATCCTCAACGACTCATGACCAGGATGTTCAAAGGAGGAGTCATTTCCCCCATTTTGGAGCTGGAGATGGGCCTCATCTCTCCTCTCCTAGAAAAATGGCGGAGAGTAAAATTCAAAAGGAAAAACTTCTAAAGCATCAGTATAACAGGTAATCTCAGTTTACAAATTTCATTTTCTTGTTGTTTTATTAATATATTTTACTGATAATAACACTTATTTTGTAGGAACAATTTGCTAAGTTTAGCAGAATTATGGAGAACTGAAAGAGATTCCTCTGACGAAGATTCAAAAAAATTACGTCAAAAACTGGAAGAAGAAAAACTGAGACGGATTGTAAGTTTGTGAGAAATTTTATTATAAATTTGTATTGTCTATACATTGATGTAGATGTCATGAAGATTTTGATACTTAACATGTTCTACATATGAAACTGTTACATGTTATAAACTTCATTATTTATTATTTTCTTTATCATTATTTTTATATCCACTCCGGTCACTTGCCTTGGAAAAGAAGCGGGTATGATATTAATGTAACAGAAGAGTGATTTTCTCAAAATTAGGCATTTTGTGTCCAACGTTCCTAGTGTGACTCACATTAACATTTTTAAATGAACCTAATATATGTCATAGATTACAACTTTATTAATTTTACTAAACTTCATTATTCTTTATCATTTACCTCCCCCCCCCCCAGTTTTCGTTCCTTTGGCCTGTCCATGATTGTGCTTTTTTTATTTTCTTCAGCTTATTTAATTAAAATTTGTAGCAATTTTCAAACCTTTTAAGGTAGGAAAATGAAAATCTTGCAATTTAATACTTTATGGTTATTACTGTTTCTAGCCTAGAAATACCGGTAGGTTTTCCCTGAATTCTTCCCACTGCTGTTTTGATTAACACCTAATTTTTTTAATTTTTTTTTTAATGGAAATTAACTTGGGGTTTAGGAATGATAGTTTTTAGAAAATAACTGTTTTTTTTTTTAATGACAACATTTTTTTAATTGAGAAGGACATTACAAGTGACAAGAATTTGTGGCTTATAGTTATTAGTTTATAAAAAAAAAAAAATAATAATTCATTTAAACCAACTAGTTATTCCTATCCCTAATCGTGTCTTCATTCCTTATCATCATTCCTTTGTGGTCAAACATCATCTTATAACAATCCAAATTTAATCATTAAGAACTAAATTATCCATTCATCTTTTTTAAATAGATGGGCAAAGGTTTTTTGTAAAAGATAGGTGGGTCAAAACCTATTGTAACCAAAATCCTCATTTCTTTCTGTCATTCATTCCTTTACCATAATTTTTTTAATACTTGGTTAACAAATAATAAGAAGCTTTACAAAGGAATACGATTTTAAGATTTTCTATTAAAACTCTGGGTCCTGACAAGTCATTCCTCCTCTCCTCCATCTCAGTCTCTATATTTGATTCTCTTACTTTTTCCTAAATGTGACTGGCTATCGGAGTGAGATTTGAAAATATTAATATATTTAAAAATCTTAAATAAAATAATATCTTAATGGTGTGGAGTAGATCGTAACCTCTTCTGAAAATAATACCTTTTTTTAATGTTGATCAGAGATTAGAATATAGACCAGGCCTGTATTATATTTGAAACTGCAGTATAGCAATCTGTATTATAGTGGGGGCTATATATAATTTAAACTTCAATGCACCGTACCAGGATATAAGTATTAATTAATTGATTTTTGTTTTATTCTATGTGATGGTATTTTTCTATATTTGGGAAAGATGAAAAAAAACAAAAACAAAAAACGGAAAACTCTGTTTTTCAGACTGTTTTTATGTTCTTATAAGTTTAGGATTTTTTACCATTCACAGTCTCTATTTTATTTTAAAACTTTATTTGTAGAGAAGCTTTTGTTATCCGTGCACCATATTCATCTCTATAATTATAATACTCCAATTAGGATAAATTAACAGTTAATTAATAACATTATAAATATATATATTACATCATTTTGTAAATGTCATGCAATTATTATCAGATCATGACCATACCTTTTATTAGTTTTGTCTATTTAAAGAACATAAAGGATAAGAACAGTGTTCTAATTCTTCGTCTCATGTCAACTTTCTCTGAGAATAGAACTCCTCTTTGTCAAACACCATCTTACTGAGTGCTGAGGATTTACTTTAAGTTACCCTACCTTATTTAATTTACTATTATTTGAATTTTTATGGATGGCTAGTACATATTATATTACCGCTTCCTATAAATTAAAATATAAAAATTTTGGATTCTTATCTTACTTTTATTTAATCCGTAGAGAAAATCAGGTTCTGGTTTTTTTGAACTTTTTAAAAAAATGTAATTAAAATTCACTTCTAATGTGTTGTTATCCTAAATCATATAGTAAGCTAATTTGTCAAACTAATCAGCAGTTCTGTAAATAAAGTAAATTTTATATATATAATAGCTTTATGCATCTTAATAAGTTAATTTAGGGTTAATTAAAAAACAAAAGGTTTTTCTAATCTGTTTTAGCACCTTGAAAATACTATACAAGAGTTACAGCGAAGGGTTCTTGAAGAACAAGAAAAATTGGCTGTTGCAATTAAAGTTGACGAAGGGAAAGATAAAGCGATCGCTCAAATAACTGAAGCATGGAAACAGATGGTAAACCATTGGAGGGATATTGAATCTGATAGGCATGCCATGTCACAGGTTGTTATCAAAGAAAGAACTGCGATGAAACAAGCCCATGAAGAAATGAATAAGGTAAATATGATTTAAAAGGGTGTGGTAGATGAAAAAAAAAAATTTGTACATTTTTTTTTAAGTTTATGTTGTTCTGATTTATGTCTGTGATGATACAATAAATCTTTATAAATATTGATATTGAAGATTTTAAAAATATTTAATTTCTTGCCTTGAAAAATAATATTTGAATCCAAAAAAAAAAAAACATTGTGTAATGAAGTATTTTATTTAAATCTATGATATTTTAATGACTTGAAATTTTCTGGGCTTTAAACTTTAAACTTCTCTTGTTTACGAATACAAAAATTTGTCCTAGTTAAATACATTCATATAAAATGATAAACCTAAAAAAATTGGTTTTAATCAGTTATTATAAATATCAGCTGAGCTACTTTATATGATAGTATCAACTAATGTCCTGAGCATTAATCCAGAAAATGTTCATTATTGACTTCTTAGTCTGTGGTACAGACCTATTTTTATCAAATTATTGACATCCACCTGAACTTCTTGAATAGCTTCATTTCATCGTAACCTAAAACTATTTTATTTATAAGAATTCTTCGAATTGGGGCATTTTAAATCTGGAGAAAGACAAACTCTTCTATTTAATTAGGTACTAAAAATTTGCTTTCCACTTGAATCAGAAGAAAATGTGATAAAATCAAGAAAAAAGGTGACCTACAAAAACATTGGGCTGTTTGGCCTAAATAACCTCGTTATTTTAACATGTTAGTAGTGGAGGTCATGCCAAATGGCCCAATATTTTTGTATGCCATCTTTTTTATGGACATTGTGATTAAGTTATCTTATGACTCAAGTGGAATGCAAATGGGTATTTATGAGTTTCTACTACCTACTACGAGTTTTTAGTACTTAATGAAATAGACAAAGTTTGCCGATCTCCAGATTAAAAACGCCCCAATTCTGAGATTTTTTATTAATAGAAAAGTAGTGGGTTACAATGAGACTGACTGAATAATCAATTATACTTACTAATTGAGGATATACAGGACAAAGAATGTATGCCAGCAGAGTGGAAAACAAGCTTAATCTACCCTATACATTAAAAGGAATACGGGGAATATTGCTTTTAGTAGTAGCCTATAAAGTATTCTCCAACGATTTTGATTAAATTCGGTGTATCGTTGTTTAATTAAGTGGTCTTTAATATCATTTAGGTCTTATCCCTATTAATGTCACTTTACAGGGCTTAAATGTCCAATGTTCATATACGTCCTCCTCTAAAGTACCTTTAATATGGTTTATTTAAAAAAATGAACTCTCTTTTATTGACTGTAGCTATAAAAAATGAATAAATATGAAGTTTGAAAGAATATGATAATAAGAAACTGGAGAAAAAAAAGAAAAATGCTTATCCAGGTTGAAAATGAATCTCTGGAAATAACAATTAGAATGTATACGTATATTATATCATTGGAAAGCGGAGAATTTTACAAAAAATATCAAGTAAATAAAGTTGTAGAAGGTAACGAAAAAGGTGACGAAAAAAATATAAATAATAATTTCTGAAAACTAACATTATTTAACGTAAATAACCTGTTTCCAAGGAAATTAAATTAAATTTTCTTACTAAATGTAAACTTAAAATTTTTTTATGTTTGACAAAAAAAAAAAACATTTAAAATCTATCGAATGAAGACAATGGCATTGTTTAAAATACTATTTCATTCTACTTTGTGATAGAAGAAGTGAAGTAAAAAATATTTCATGGATATGATTATAACCTTAAATACATTTACTGTAGTTTAATAATTCTAGATAAGATATTATATTTAAATAATTAGGTATCTATCATCCGTTTATTCCGAAAAATCATCTAGTGCACCTTTTAGAAAATTAACTTAGTGAATAATTGATTAATTTTCCCTTTCTGAGATCCCAACATTGGCCACTTACAATTAGTGTGACAAGTTTCGGCCTATCCATTACAGGCAATGAAAATCACGTAATTTCATTTTAATAAACTTTACAATGTAAAATAACAGTTTAATAACTAATAGTCGTACAATTCATAATCATTTATAGGTTAAATATTTAGCTGTACTTTCAAATCTCTCTATGCGCTTTTCAGTTGACAGAATGACTAACTCCAATTTCAATATTTTTCATTATTAATTTTAATAATGTTTTTAGCGGAAAAATTTATAACTTTATTCACAGTTCTATATTTCAACATGCCAGTCATCTACTCTGGAATATACTTACTCACTGTCTGTGTAGATATAACTTTTTCAACTAGAAATACCACTAAAATTACATTACTCGAAAATGTTGAAATTGGAGTTAGTCATTCTGTCAACTGAAAGGCTCAGAGACTGAAGTTATGTGGCTTATAAAAGCAGATGGAGTAAATAGATTTTTATTGCCTACGGTCGATGTAATAAATAGACTTTTTGTAATTTTAATGGTCTTAATGATTTGTTATCTGTAAGCTTTAAGCTTTAGTTCCATTTAAAATGCACTTCATAAATTTTATAATAGCCCAACATTGCCAGATTCAAAGTAGAGCGGTAAGTGAAAGTTGTGTGTTGCATCCACCAGGTTTTTTTATATGTTATGATAATTTGATAAAATGAATTCTGTACCACGGACTGTCTATTTCATGATCAATATTTTATTAAAAATTTCTCTTTATATTTTTCTTTTTTTATCTAAAAAAAAATTAAAAACTTTTTCATATTATTACATCAAATTATTTTTTAATTATAATTAATCAATATGTACGTTTATGCATTTATTTAATTTTTATAAAGAAAGTGGAGAGGTGGGAGAAGGAGGTGTCCCAAGCATTGGATTTAGCAGCTGGCTACAAAAGTAAATGCGAATTTCTTGAAACAGAACTTAATGTGACAAAAGAGGCTAACGAAGAAAGAGTATCCCGTCTGGAAATCAGGTTAAAAGAGACAGAAACAGAATTACAAAAACTTAATGAAGAGAGAAAAATTCTCACTGACAAGTTAAATATTTCCGAGGAAGAACATATGAAGGTTTGTTGTTATTTAATTTCTCTTACTTAAATTTTGAAGTTTTTTCCTAGTCCTGGTTACACAGATGCATGGACGGTTTTCAGATTTATTTGTGTGAACATGTCGAAAAATGTCTTTCTTTCTTTGGGGCAGTGGTGAGTCGCTCCAGTCAATTAAATTATCGATTGTAAAAATATTAAAACCAGTTACTATTAGATCTCTATAATTGCAATTATCATAATATATTTGAGATAATCTTTATTTAAAAAATATTATAACATTATATCGGAATACATCACTCATTCAGATAATGGATCATCAAACTTATTAACGCCTGCACTAAGTTCCTTGGGACATGACTATTTATGATAATTAAAATAGCACTAACATCAGTGTTTAAAAAACATCTGTAGTACCAATACATTTGTATAAAAAATCACCAATGATTTTTCTTTTTTTCTGTAAAAGTAATATAGAAAATTTTTGTTATAGATTTAAAAAAATTAAAACATTGACATATGAAGCATTCAAAGCTAAATAAGATAATTTCTATCAATTATAGTTTGAAATAATCAAGATTAAATTTTATTAAATTAATCCTATTCTTTTAGAGGATAATGTTTTCTTTTTATTGTTGTATGAAGAAAAAGTTAAAAGGACAATTTCATAATTCGAAATTAGTTATTATTATTAACCTAAGTGGTGGGATTCAGTTAGTTGAAATGAGTATAAACTCTTTTTTAAATTATTATTAAGAGAATAAGTGAAAGAAAATAATGAAGAGGATATTAACAACCATGTTGCATAATAATAAATTTATTTATTGAGCACTTTTACAAATGCCTTTTTGCATATTTTGTAAATGTGATGTTGTAGTGTAGCGAACCTCCTCTCTGTGATTAGTGTGAAGGCATTTATAACGTGACTCTTCTTAATGTAGCAGATGCCATGTTGGATTCTGTGATAGTGTGTCTGTTAGTAATGTTTGTACAAATGGATTAGGATGTCGAGCTAAGGAATCATACAATTTTTTGCAATATTTCAATATTTCTTAATTACGTGAGTCACATGTGATGTTTGTAGGTCTTCATGAAGTGATTAATTGGTTATGTAGAAAAGATAATGAGTGATAAACTAGAGAAATTTAGATTGGAAGATTTGAATAGTCTGTAAGTGTGTTCACATGTCCAACCTCCGAGTGACTTTGAACCCGCTTTGCAGATTCTGTCAGGAAGAGAATGAAACAGCCTTTCACATCATTTGTCGATGTGATAGGTTTGCAAGGCTTAGACTAGAGCTATTTCGGAAGGATCAAGTGGATTTCCCTAGCAGCTATGAGTCTATCAACCTGATAAACCTTTTAAGATACGCGGAAGGGACTAAACTAACGTTTTAGGAATAAACCGGATGTTATGCAATAGATCCTCAAAGGTCGCAGTGCCTTATGCCAAAATTAAAAAAAAAAAGTGGTTTTTGCATGAATCCCACCCCCAAGAGGCATACGTCCATATTGGTCTGAGTAGCATGTTGTATATAGTAATTTTGTTAGAAAGTGATAGTTTGTTTTTATGGTGTAGCATTCGTCTTAGTAGTGACAATCGATGGTTCAATCTCTTTTTTAATGTAGTCACTTGTGATTTCCAGCTCAGTCGTCTGTCCATTGTGACTCCGAAATATTTTGTCTCTGTATGATTTGGCATAGGGATGTTATAAAGTGTCAGTGGAGGGCAATTCGAACGTCTAAGTGTAAATGTAACCTGATTTTATTTTTGTATGTTAATTTTGGTGTGCCATTTATTAAGCCAGTCTTGAAAAAGATATAAATGAATCTGTACTTTTTGGGATGCTGCAATTAGATTAGAGTCAGTCGAGAATATGACAGTGTCATCTGTGTAAGTTGCAAGTAATGTTTCTGTGGAATGTCAGAAAAGTAAATAGAGTACAGAAGTAAAATACTGCTGTGCGGTACTCCTGCAGCAATTCGGCAATATTTGGAGTGTTTACCATCCTGGTTAACTACAAAAAATCTATCCTTAAGATACGATCTGATGATTAAATAGTAAGTATGCGGAAGGACCGATTTAATTTTACAAAGACCATCATGACCATGTTGCATAAACTGAAGTAATTCATAAGACAAATTGAACCATATATTGTTTATTTTATGAACTAGATTATCTCTTCACCCTTTTTATTTTTTTGTAGCTTAAGATAAAAATGTAATGTTTTTTGTTTACATTTCTGATTATGAATGGTATGAAGATTGACCAGAAAAACTCAAAACATCACTTTCTAATGGTATTGTACTTAAAAACTTTTGCAGTATGATTGTCGATATGTTAAAAACAATCCTTTTTAAGTTCATCATTACAGTTTTATCACATAAAAAAAAACTATTTTATTGTAAATGTTTTTGAGGGAGGAAGTTCATGTGGCTTAAAATATATCTTAACAGTTACAAGTAATGTTTACAGAGGGGTAGGTGGTTACTAGTGGTCGTTCACTTACGGTTAACAACTTTAGTTCATTAACGAAAAACTCAAATAAATTTAAAAATTAACTATTCCTCTTTGTGCAGAAATCTATCTCTATACAAAGTAGGATATTAAATGAAAGTGGTGTGATGGGCCTACTAGATTTTTTTATTTATTACCTTTTTGTAATATAATTATTACAGGAGAAGAAATTGGTAGAGTTAGCTCAGAAAGAACTTTCCTCACTTCAAGAAATTCTTAAGAAGACGGAAGCAGACTTATCTATTGTGCAAGAACAACGAGAGCTATTGACGACGAGGCTTCGAGAAGAGAAAGGAAGAAACACTACCCTAGAACAGCACAAGAATTCCCTTCAGGAAACTGTGGACGAAATGAAACAAAGGCTGGTAAGAAGTAGCTATTTTATTTCTAAATAACATTTACATTTTGCTAACACGGGTTAATTTTATAACATATATTACTTTTCCTCTTAAAGTAAAAGCTGCCATCATTAGCGGTGTGAATATTTTGCACATACATAATGATAGAGGCACAACTCAAAAACTGATATTTTTAAGAAAACTGTGTTTGAAGTCTTACACTTTCTTAAGTTTTTTTATAAAATATTAGGCCAAAGGTCACCAAATGTACACAGTTTTTTGTGTATATATATATATATATTTTTCTTACGGAGGGTAAGAAGAAAAAAAAACAACTTTTTTCTGGGAATTCTACAATGCTACTTAGTTAAAAACATCATTTTTTGAATTCTGCTCCTTTCATTTTGAATGTGCAATTTGTCAAGAACAACTTGCTTTGAACATTTAATTAAAAAGTATTATATTAAAAAAAACAAAAACAAATTTATTTGTTATAGAATGAAGCTGAAGAAATGGTTAAAAACCTGACATCTACTTTAGAAAGGACCAAAACAGAATTGAGAGGTGTATACCAAAACCAGTTGGAAGCTGTAGTCAAAGAAAAACTGGAGGAGTTTCAGGGTCAACTGGACCAAGCACAGGCGGCAATGAAAGCGGAAGTGAACGAAGCTCGGAAGCAAGCGCACGAGAGAGCGATGGCCGAACAGCAAGCTCTTGTTAATAGGTCCGATATCAAAAGCATTATATTCCCATTATTAGTTTATCTGTCCGTTTGTTTTTTATTACAATTCTACTTAAAATAATAAGAGTTTATTTATTTAATAATTGGGTTATTTTTATTTTATACTAGCTCTATGTCCTGCAGGTTTAATACATCTCATTACAATGTAACGTGTCATGGTGACATATGCCAATTTCATATATACCTGATGATTGCATCTCATTAATTGAACATCTACAATTTGTATGTAAAACAATAGAAAAATAGGACCAAATACAAAAAAAAAAAATTTACTTAACCGAAAGTATCTTTACTTTTATGGCTTCTGGTTATTTATTAGGCTTGCCGAATTTTAGACCCAAGCATATGGCTCATTTTCGGGGCTAAAAGCTTAAAAAATACATCAGAAATCTATGAAATAGAACTATAGAAATAGGATAAGATAAAAAGATGGAAGGTATACATAAGATAGTGGTAATATAAACATAATAGTATGCTAAGAAAAAAATATTATATAAATTGTACATATAAATTAACTAAATGATTATTAAAAATAAATAAATGAAAAGTAAAAACATTAATAAAAAGCATAGAACAACAGGTAGGTTACTTTGTTATTTTTCATTGTTTAACTTTTGATTTTATTTGTTGCTCCACACATTTATCCGTGTTCTTTTCATTTACTAAATCTCACCGTATAACATTTCTTATTACATTCCAATTATTTTGTATAATTAAAAAAAAATCATCTCACTTATTCTTAGCCATTGTAGAAAATCATAGCAATCATATTCATCAACTAGTAAAAAGAAATTTTTCTGAAATTATACTGAAAGTATGTCTGACAATTACAAATACAGTATTTGTATTCAAGAGTACAATTGTGAGTCGAATATTACTCAGCTCTATTGTAATTTAAATTACTAGTTCATATATTAAATACACTTACTTTTATTTGAAGTCAACTCTAAAACAGCTAAAGTGTGACTTTTTTTTTTACACCCAAAAATACTTCTGAATTTTAAATATTACTTTAATTTTTTTTTTCCTTTAGAAAGTCTTTGAAAAAATTTGTTCTTCAAGAATTTACAGAAATAGTTTACTCTATTCAAATATATTTTGTTTGCTTAAGAAAAGGGTACTTATGATAAGATCATAATTTGGTCAATTTCAAGTCAATAAATTCATATTACTTTGATGTTCTTATACTATTTATTATAACTTTTATGAATGTTTACAGTTTTTTTGTAAATTGTTATTTTAGCCATGTGATAGAAATGAGAAGGTTGGAAACAATTCATAAAGAAGAAATGAAAGCGCTGGAGGAAAAACTGACAGAGAGTGAAAGGAGACGAGAAAAATTGGAATCTGGGAAAAAAGAGATAGCGCACAGATTGCATGGTGTTATGGAAACGCAATGGCAACAAGCACTTTCTATAATTACCAGCGAGATTTCAATGAAACAGGTTTGTTCAGACTAAACTTGTTACCCCCTAATCTACCTCAATGGATTACCTATTCATTTTCGTTAATCCGTTAGAAATCTTGGAGTAATTTTCGATAAATACCTCTCCTGGAACAATCATATTTCTCTAATCATCTGAAAATCTATTGCTACCTTAAAACAGTTCCTAAGAGTCCGTGATTCTTAGCCCATAAAAACCCATCAGCTCCTAGTTTCCTCTCTCATTTTCTTTCACTTCGATTATGACTGCCTTATATATGGTGGACTGTTTGTTGGGCTCGAGATCAGATTGAAGAGACTAATAAATTGTTTCATTAGATTCATCTTAGGAGCCCCCAGGCACGCCCACATCTCCAGCTGGTACGCTCACCTGAACTGGCTCCATCCAGCTTCCCGGCGGCAATAGTTCCTTGGTTGGAACCTTTGCAACAAAAAAACCTTCTTACCTTCTTGATCTGTTTATTTCCTGCTCCTCTGTACATTCAACACAAGATTCCAGGCCACAAATCTTTTTATTTCTTCTCATAGAACTGTTTCCTTTAAAAAATCTTTTCTCATATGCACTAACTTGTTATGATACTTTCGTACACAAATCCTCATCCTTAATCTCATTTAAACACCATTTATTTATCAATCTCCTCAGTAATCAATTTTCCGAATAGGTGTAAGAGTAATTTTTTTATTTTTTTTAGAGTTGTCACCTCATTTTACTGTCTTCTCACAGATACATTTATATTACCCATTATTTATATGTAAATACACTCTTATATATCTACCCATAATTCAAATGTTAACATGCACTTTTATTTATTTAATATACTTTTATATATTTTAAAGACTCAATAGCAATGTAATTTAACTAACAACAAGAAGATGATTAACTTGTATGCCAGAAAAATGTCACTAAATTGTTCATTACAATTATTCTTTGGATGTTGAATGCCCCAGAATAAAATTTACTTTTCATTCATTCATTCATTATTATTGTTTAGAAGATATTGTTTGTCTCTGAATACAGAGATTTCATAAAAGATTCTTCTTGTATTAATTCAAACATATTTTTTTATTTATTGTTTCTTTTGAAACTAAAATTTAGTCATTGTCATTTAGAGTGAAGATAATGGAAATAGAAGGGATCAAAATTTAGAAGAACAAAATCAAAGATTGGCGGTGTCTCAAAGTGCCGAAGATCTTAAATATAGTAAAGATGGACAGGTAGCAAATCGTCGACAATCCAAACAGGACACATTACTAAAATATATACAGATGGTTAGTCTCAATTTTTTATTATATTTTTTTAATTTATTATACTTTATATTATGTCCAATATCATTTACAAATATGAAGGGTCACCTGGATAAACGGGTTAATAATATTACTAATTCCCTTTTATCCACTCGATCCTTCAATTATAGTTCAAGTTTGTTGTTGATGAAATGTGATTCAAGGAAAACTAAACAAAATTTACTAGTGTATTGAATTGTTAAAGACTGATACACATTACCTAAATTAGTTTAATGAGATTGAATAAAATAAATTAATGAACATACACAAATGATGTTCAACTGTCTTTGACTATTTGCATGTTTGCAAATCAGTTTTTAGCATTGAAATTCAATGTTTATAAACTTTGTATTATTTTTATTCTTCTGGCTCCCTAAATTAAATTTTTATTTTTCTAAATTTTAGTTAGGTTTTTTTTTTTTACTCCCATCCAATCGGGTTCCGGATTAGCCAGGACCCTACTGTAGTTTACTTCTGGATAATAATTTTAATTTAAGATATTTTACAGTTATTAAAAGTGGCTAGCAAAAGTATTCGGTTAAATTATAATTTTTGTATACTAATAACAATAAATTTCAATTTAAAATATTATAAATTAATTTAATAATGTCTGTATCTGAAATATTTTGGAATAAAGTTTCATTATATAAATTTTTTTTTTGGTAGCTGTTTCATTTGTGACTAGTAACACCAAGCTATTTAATAAAAAATTTGAACTCATATGGCACCCAATGTCCTTGCATCTTGATCATTCCTAATGCTTTCAAACATTTTGAAATTGTTTATTTATTCTGTTCTCACGTTCCTCGCCTTTTAGGTTATATAGGGTTTTCTTGGGCCAGGAGATGAGGGCGGGAGATTAATACCAGAGTTAAAAACTGCACTAGCACCGGGACACGAACTCCTACTTATTTTATTCTATATAACTTCGGTTATCAGGTTGCCGAGCAACGTGTGGTGCTGTGCACATGCATTACCCCGCTCGGCCACCCCGCCCCTAAAAAACTGTTTGAAACAGTTGTGTGATCTATAGTGGATATAAGATGAGTTTGCTAGTAGGAGAAGGGAGCTCGCTCAGCCTTCCCCCACTGAAGTTTTATCTCCCCCAAACCTTATCATGAATTGAGATGAATGATGAGATGAAGCTATTCACGAAGTTTTAGACAGATGTTTATGATTTGATAAAAAGAAGTCATAATAATTTGATCACAAAATCGATGAAAAAGATGGCTGGCCTACAAAAATATTGGGCTTTTTGGCTTTTATAACCTCTTTATTTTGACATTTCGGAGGTGGAGGTCATACCAAACAGTCCAATATTTTTGAAGACAATCTTTTTTCTCGATTTTTTGATAAAATTATCTTACGGTACAAGTAGAAAGCAAGTGGGTATTCATGAGTTTTTAATACCTAATTAAATGGACAAAGTTTGCCGATCTCCCGATTGAAAATGTCCCAATTCCAAGAATTTTTATAAATAAAAAAGTTATAGGTTATGATGAGATGAAGCTATTCACGAAGTTTTAGACGGATGTTAATAATAAAAAAAAAAAGGGTTTTTGTACTACAGACTATTTATTAGTAGTATTAACAAATTACTATTTTAAATTAAAATCCTCCCCACTTTTAGAAAAACTTCCTCGTTTAATAAATTTTAAGTTGAGGTTTATTAGGAGAAAAAAATTGAGATTTACCTCAAGTTATGTAAAAATGATCATTTTAATTTTATCCTGTCACATAAAAGTACCTCTGTTTTCAGCAAAAATGACTAAATATTCATAAATTAACTATATTTGACAAATGTATATAAAGTCTGAACATTACGGTTACTCTTAAGGACTTTTGTCTCACAATACGAGTATATATATGTTTTTTAAATAATTTATTTCTTCGTAATCTATAAACTAAAAAAAAAAAAAATGGTAGTTACTGTTGAAAACGTTAATGTTTATGAAAAATTTAATAAATTGAATTTTGAATAAGTGAAAACCAATGTTTAATTATCATTAATGGGAATTAAACAATTTAATACTTTTGCAAGCTTGCTTTTCATTAGCTTATCTGACCTTTTTTATTACTTCGATATCAGCGTCATATATTCAACAGGTGAAGAACGATACTAAATGAGAATTTAGTTCTAGTCTAAACTTACTCCGTGACGAATTTATGTGAATATTTGCATGTCTAATAATAAGGTGAGTTATATTTCAATTTATTTATTTTTTCTTTGTCTCACTTATATTTGTTTATTAGACGGATAATCTACTCGGAAAATATTATTTTCTATAAATTTATTAAAGTGTAATTTTGTTTTAGCTGTTAGATAAACAGCCTGGAAAACCAATAGATAGCAGTAGTTCTGGGCAGTGGCCTGACTTAACACAGAGTGATGTACTTGATGATAGCCCAGTAGGTGAACAAAAATGGAATCAACTCATTTCGGTAAGATGGTGGAAAAAAAACCTTTCATACTTCATTTCATGCACTTGAAAATATTCATCATTTCAGGATTATTTGTGCATTTTTAAGTCAGGATAGTCTCTACAAAAAATAAAAATCATACTTTATTCTTAAATATAATATACAATTATCTACAATGGTCAATTATCCACAAGTTTAACAATAATTTCTATCTTGTAAATAAAACATAAAGCAAAACATTAAAGTCCAGCAAAAAAAAAATGTAATTTATAATTTTTTACCAGATTATTTTTTTAATTGTCATATGGTCAAAAATAGGTGATATCAGGTGTAATTCGTAAATCTTGATATTTGCCTTAAGTGTTTGTTTGTGCTGTAATAGTGATATTAAACATTTGTTTTGTCATAATTTTTATTCAGATACTTTGTTACAGGGTAGACCTCAGTATCAAACAGAATCTGATCCTCTGAAACCATCTCTATATCTGAAGAAACCTCCTTGGAAGTAAAATATTATTGTACAATGATGTAAATAACAATAATAAAAGTTGTTTATATCTTATGTATTGTATACATTATTATTGATGAAGAGTATTGGATTTAATCCTATTTAATAGATCATAGTATTGTTTTGTTATTTTTAATTAAATAATATGTAAACATTGTATAATAATTATATAGTTAATAATCTATAATTTAAAGTTTGTTGTTAATATTTTCTGCAGTATTCATTTTATAAAATAGAAAATTTATTTATTAATTTATGAAATCATTTTTATTATAATGTGCAATGTATGCAAGATTTTATATTTTTGTATCATATTTTATTATTGAACATAGCATTTTTATTTGGAAAAAGTTTTAGTTTTTATTCCCTTAAATTGACTAATAGTATTAATTTATATTATTAAAGGATATATAATCAAGAGATGCAATTTTTTTTAACATTTCAAACGTTTGAAGTTTTATATATATATTTTTTATTCTGTAAATAACAGAACATGCAATTTTCATGTTTAGTCTGTGAATTCTGTAAATAACAGAAAATCCAATTTTAATAGTTTTCAATATAAAAATCTTATTTCTTCCAGCTTGTTAACAGTTTGTGTGTGTATTTATTTTTATCTGTTTATAAATGGCATTTCCATATAAGAGACATTTATTTAAATTGATGACATACTCTATACAATTTTTTATGATCAAAATTACTACTTTAATGATTTACATTTATGAGGCTCATACCTGTTTGTCATTTCGAAACTAATTAGGGAATGGGCCATTAGTTTTGAAGGCGAAATTAATGCAATTTCATTGGCGTTGCCATCCCTCTCTAACACAGATGCTCAAAATATTGTACAGTTAGTATAACTTCCAAGTGGCTCTCCTTCCTGTAGCACAACCCAATAATTTCTATGCCCAGAATATTTAGAACTCTCAATATATCATTGAAGGATTGCTTCTTCAGGAAAGATAAATTGTCTTTCAATGGAAACCAAACCCTTGCGGTCTCAACAGTAATGAAATGACAGATAAACTAGCCAAAAAACGCAAATATCAGTGAATAGCCAGAAAAGCAGGGATCATTCCAAAGAGATAGGAAAGAAATAGAGAAGACAAAACATTTGTTGTGTTTGAATCCCTAAAGATAAATACTGTTGGAAGCACTAAAGAAAATTGCTTAAGAAAGTGTACCAGCTCACATGTTGAGAAAGGATAGATTATGTGAAATTCCGTATGATTACTGGCCATGATTACATACAGAAACATTTTTATAAAATTATAATGAAAAATTCTCTGTAATTTGTAATGAGGCAGCAATAATAGATGCTACGGATTGTTTGTTTTGTTGGTTAATGTTTTGGTTAATAGCGTAAAACTTAATTGGCAACCAACACCATTTTTAATAGTAATTTATTTATTTTTATTTGTTAATTCATGTTACGTAGACCCACATTTTTTATTTTACATTCACACTTTTTTTATGTCTTATTTTTGATATGTTTTTACATTGTATGCTTTCACTTACAAGTCACAAGAAATATGACACAGTCAAAATCAGTGATACTGGGGTGCTAGATCCCTAATGGCCAAGAAGCTGAAGAGAGTAGGCGAAGGGATGCTCCTCCCCAAAGGCCGATGGCGCATGAACCTCCCTCCCTCCTCAAGATATTTTATTGCTCTTCTCTTCTTAAAAACATTAGAAATAAAAGTACTGTAAATCATATACAATTAAACGTACTGAGGTTTGCTTCTTGTATTCCCTTTGTCTCCTTGTTTGAAACTTTTCAATCCAAAAATTCAGAACTGCCCCCTCAAAAATTCAAAATGTGCTCTCCCTCAAAATTTGCGCCATGAAACCTCCTTTTGGGCACTCCTGAGTAGGCGTAATTAAAAAGAAAAAATACACTGATTAGAATTATTAGTTTAATATTGTTATAATGATATAAAAAATGAAGATAATTATAAAAAAATAAGGAAGCTGCTTGGGAAGTGAAATCAGATGAATAAGGAAGCTTTAATATAATTAATGAATACTTAATAAGGAATAATTTTGTTATTATTTCATCTGTATGCACTTTCTAACCAACATCTAAAATTCATTCTTTAGTCAACAATATCTCCACAAAAAAAGAAAGAAATATTGATGACCTACTCTTCTAGGGGATGGGATGGCCAAGCTGGTTAAGGCATTTCTAAAAGCAAACTAACCTGCAAACCCAAACATTGTAAGTTTGAATTCAGGTCCTTAGATTTCTTGGACAGTAATTAAAATATAAGAAAAGCAATAAATAAAAATTAAATATGGTAAACAGTTCCATCAAGGTAGATAATGCTACTCGAGTACTTAGGCCAATAAATTGTGGATTGGAGATGAGGGACATTAACATCCTTATTCCATTGCCCATGTTTGGTTGTATGAGAGTTTTTATGATTAGTATTCTTGTTGAACTAGGATTTCAGTGTTCCTAGTTTCAAATTCAGCTCTTATATTATTTTCAGCATTCATATTACAACCAAGGTACTTAAATTACTTGCTTAAAAGAATATGAGCCAACTGTTACAGTTTTCCTGGTTGCACTTCTTGTCCAATTGCCAGATAATTTGTCTTGGGAGCATTGATTTCCAGACCCACCATTTCACAGCTTCAGTGCTTGAAAAGCTAGCTGTCCATGTCCATTAGAGATCTTCCCATGATCTCTCAAAGCCCAGGAACAGAACAAACCTATTAAAGATAGCCCCATTCGCTTAAATGCTCTAGTCTTGTACAGATTTTTCAAGGTCGAAGTTAAAAAGGTGGTATACCAGAGGAGACTTACACTCCTCCCAGAAATAAAAGCCAGTCTGTCCCCTAATCATGCAATCTACTGCACCTATTGTTGGCTTATACATCTAAATTAGCTTTATTTTCTATTCTGGGATATTTAATTATTTCATGATGGATTATAATTTGTCCATGTCAATATTATTTTAAGCACTTTTGAAGTACAAGAATGGTGATTGTAATAATTTATTTTTCTAAAATTTGATGGAGTGTAAAAATATGATTAATAGTAAAAAAATTATGAAATCCACAATGATACCATCCAATAACTCCCTGCTTGTGAAATGACTTATAGATTATTTCGAATATTTTAAAACTTTTACATGTAATGCTAAGAAGATCTTAATAAGAATTTTACCAGGTTTCCTCCAAATTAAATTAGCCATGGAGTGCTGTTGTTTTCCTCCCCTATAACTAGAAATGTGTGGTTTAGGTTTAATTTATTCCTACAATAATATATGGTTCATTGAAATTGCTTAAGAAGTCCAGAATAAATGGTGAAATTACTTTTCTCCTCTCAAATAGCTAGAATGGTCAGTGTCAATTATCCTTGTATGATTTCTAGACAATGTTTCATAAAAATTAGCCTAATAATTAGAAAGTGCTGAAACTTCCATCTTTTCTAACATCAATTCCTTTATTTATAAATTATTTTTGGCTAGCTAAGAAGAAAGATAGGTATACCAAACTTCTTCCAAGTTATTCAAAATTGGTGTGATTTCCCCCCTTCATTCCTAACTATGCAAATTATGAATGTTGTACTTTTCTATTTTTTTTTATTTTTATTTTATAAGAACAAGCGCACTAAGAGTTTTTTTAATTCAAAATATTATTTCAGTTCAAGTACTTTTTACTATAATGATAAAAGTGAATCTTGGTAATACTGATTGTTTTGCGTAGGTTATACGTTGGAAACTGTTTACAGTTTCAAACCATCTGAGTAGAGTTTCTTTCGTGGGTTTTCTGTTTTTTTTTTTTAATATTCAGATTTTGTTGTACTAGAAGTTAGTTCTATACTCAACAAATAAATATGGGGGACGCTAATATTATTGATAAATCTATGAGATCGGTGTTCGGTATGTATTTTGACGATAAACTTATAAATTCGTGAAATATTAAATGTTAGTACTGAGTTTATTCCTATTTATTTTTTTTCAGTGGGTAATATTCCTTATGAAGCCACAGAAGAAAAATTGAAAGATATATTTAATGAAGTTGGGCCTGTTCTCTCATTCAAGTAATATTTTTAGTCAATATGTTGGTAACTTATCTATGTTACCTCATTTATAAAAATTTATATGGTTGATTATTTTTTCTTATTTATGATTGTAGACTAGTTTACGATCGGGAAACTGGAAAACCCAAGGGCTATGGTTTTTGTGAATATAAGGATCAAGAAACAGCTCTCAGTGCTATGAGGAATTTAAATGGATATGAAATCGGTGGACGCTCTTTGAGAGTTGATAATGCGTGTACAGAAAAATCCAGATTAGAAATGCAAAGTGTGTTACAGTATTATATACGATGTAATTGAATAATGCACTGTTGCCTGTTGTTCTTATCTAATTCATAATGATTTTTCTTTAGGTCTCTTAGCTGGACCACCAATTGATAATACATATGGGGAGTCAGTGGAATCTGATAAGGCACCGGAAGCTATAAGCAAAGCCGTTGCTTCATTACCCCCAGAGCAAATGTTTGAGCTAATGAAACAGATGAAGCTTTGTATACAAGTAAGATTATTAATTTTCTGAAACTATTTAGGAATAAGGATGTTTATTTTAAGATTTCTTTAAATGTATAAATCTTGTTTTTTTTCTATTCTTGTGGAACTCGTATAGGATATGCTGGTTTACATATACTGTAGCTAAGTAGGTGGGTAGGGCTTAGTTACCTTATCAACAAAAGTTGCCTAGTCAAACTGGTCTGATATTTTATATACTAAAACTAAGTGCTCTTATCTTAGAGGCTAGTTCTTTTATCGGGTCATTTTATTTAAGTTGGAGGTGTTCAGCTTTTGTAATCTGTAAATTTTATAGATATAGTACCCATTATTAGTAAGGTCCTAAATTTATTTATCAAATATCACTTGAGGGTTTCAAGTTTATTTTGTAAAAAGTGATCTGAGTATTTTTTATGAGGTTCTGTAAAGAGCCCTTAGTTTTGATATATTATTAAAGTGTACCTTAAATACAAGAAAAGATGCCAATCAGTGGAGTTGGACAGATTAGAAAGGATTCAACAGCTGCAACTATCATGATTTATTTTGAAAAGAAATATTTACAATAATATTACTTTTAATACTATTATAGTGCTAAGTCTCCCGGTAGAGTTGTGTGTTTTCGCATATAAAAGTGGCCTCTGATGAACACTCCATTCCAAACGTTAAATGGAGTGTGGAATGTGAAAGTCTGAATTTTTTGGAGCTTCTGAAATTCTACCATAACAACAAAAAATCAAAGAGGGACATCTGTCATTTTTAATAAGTTGAGAAAAAACCAATTTTTGTATTTTAGTTTCAATTTAAACCAATTCTAATGATTTTTACTTTCACTTACAATAATATGAAATATATAGTAAGGGTAAGTATTGTGGTCATGAAAATTTTCGAATCTGAGTTTTTAACAAAAATACATGTATTGAGCTCTACTGAGTCCAAATTTTGGAGCCCCGCAAAATGGTCTATGTGTTTGTGTGTGGATGTATATATGTGAACAATCTAGCTCAAAAACGAAAAGTCTTACGAAACTGATATTATGTATTTAAGATTGGTATATGCCTTAGATGTCCTCCTTTGATATTTTTCAACTCAATTTTATTACTATTATGATACAATGTTTATTATTAATAAACTGGAACAGCATTATTTGTGAATACAAAATTGCTTGCTTAAGTGTGAATCACTATCTGACAGTAAAAAATGGAATAATGGAGTGGAGTGGGGCTTTTGAAATTGTCTTCACTCCAAGAACTACAGTTGTTCCTCTTCATTTTCCCATAGTTAATTCTTTGTGATTGGGATCGGTCATTGTTATAAATGGTTACTTGAGTTTATTTTATATTATGGCCTTTCAGCTTTAGTTGTCACCATGTTTTCTATTTAGTTGATAAAATGAGGGTAACTGAATTAGAAGTGTAAGCGTTGTATAAGAAAAAGACTAGTCCTGATCTCCCATATTGTTGTGGGTAATGCAAGAATAGATTTTCTGATTATCTAAATCTTTTTTGTTTTTAAATATTTAGTTTTAATTTTGGTATATTTTATTTTATCTTTTCAGAACAATCCTACAGAAGGTAAAGCAATGTTGTTACAGAATCCTCAGCTAGCGTATGCTCTTTTGCAAGCCCAGGTCGTGATGAGGATAGTAGATCCACAGATTGCTATCGTAAGTAGTTTTAGTTCATAACGTAAGTTTATTCGTAGAAATCTGTAAGTAACGTAAAATTAAATCACTTAGATGTATTTTCTCTCTGTGGATTTAATAATAATAAAGTATAATATAAAATTATCCCAATAATAACAGAATTCAAGCTCTAATGTGGGCATTGTAACTATTAAATTATTTGTAACTATTAAATATTCTAGATGAAGGAAGGCTAATTTTTTTAATTAATATTATTTTAAATTCAACAAATTAAAAAAAAAATCACACAATCCATTAAAAATAGATTAACAATTAAAATAAAGAATTATTGAAAAGAAAGTTGAGTTTTTTCAAGTTAGGTAAAAATAATTATGGAACAGGTTGAGTAACTATTGTTACATGATTGTGTGATAAATAATGATACGTTTTATATTTTATTAATATTGATATTTTAAAAACAAAAATTTTTGGTGTTGCGTTGACAAAAGTTTTATATATTAATAGTAATTTTTATTAATAATAATTTACCAATATGTATTTTTGACTTAAAAATGGGCAAAAAAAAGTCTGAAACGTCATCAATTGATTTGTGAATAAAAATTTCAATAAAAGGGTTCGAGTTTGATATAGTTCCTCGTGAAACTAAATAAGTATTTAAAAATTAATATATTCTTTTGAAAAATAATATTAGGGAATTTATGAGAAATAATAATATCCTTTATTTAATCCAGGACAAGAACCTTTAGAATAAAATATAACAAAAGAATTGTGGGCTTTAGGGCCTAAGATGTAAATATAAAAGGGTCTAACTATATCTGATATATAAAAAAGTTTGTATCATTTTGATTTATTTACTTGTTTTTGTATTGATAAATAAGACAGAAATTCAAAGTAATGCTCTTTAAAAATTTTACTCCATCAAATATGTACTTAATGACTTTTTTTAATAAACCAGTGATATTATAATATATATTTTCAAATTAATTCTACCACTTAACAAATGACATTCCTGTTCAAGTGCTTGCTAAAATTAAATTTTATATTTCAGACAATGTTGCACAAGGCCAACCCAAGCGTACCTCCTCTTCAGCCGCCTCCTGTCGAGGCAATACGGCCTGTGCCTGTGCCACAGCCTGCTCCAGCTGTCGCACCGCCTCCAGTTGTACCGCCAATAGTGCAGACGAGACCTGTCGTGGAACCGGAGTGGGTACCTCCGGCTAGGCCGCATCAACCACCTCATCCACCAACATTCATTCCTCAACCAGGTAAGAATAAATGACTAATTAATTCGCAATTGAGTCAAAATACTGAAGATTTGGATCCACGTATATAAATAATCATATTTATATATATTCTATATTCGATTGGATAGAAACTAAATATATTGTGACTAACCTATAATAAAAAAAATTTTATCTAGTTTTTGAGATTTCAATTGCATAGGATATTCTACTGTTATATTCACTGCATATTTCTCTCGCAACCAAATTATTGCACAACTTAGAAGAAGATGGCTTAGGACTATGCAGTAACACATAGTTATATTTTAAGGACCTAAAAGTTTGCCCAAAATTAATAATACTAGGAATATCATCACAAGTTTATGTGATGGGGTACTTAAATGAAACAAATTGTGAAAATTTGAGCCAAAATAGAATTCTTATGATAAAGAACATGTTAGATGGCAAGGAATTCCAGAAGGTGACGGAGTGGTCTATGAAGGAACATTTGTAAGATTTATTTCTATGGGAGGGAATATAGAGGTCAGAGACATTGCAGATCTTGTTTTCTGCAAATGAACTGAGGGTTTGAGGTGAGGAAGACAGTAGATATAGGAAGGGTGTTGGGAGTTGATCGTTTAGTGCAGGAAATTTCCAAGGAAATATCAGTGGCAGAAGGAGGGGTAAAGCCACTTTAATTCACTATACAGGTGGGAAACATGGGACCGTCTCGATGAATTAATCTTCACTAATAAGTATAAATTGAAAATATATGCTAGTTCCCCATTTACAATTAGCATGCATTTGAGATATTTTTATTAATAAGTCATAGAATTGACGATTAGTTTATTTCTTTTAGTGTCCCTTATAATAGGATTATCTTCGATCATCACTGGGATTATAAATGTTCATGAGTGATTCTCTGCAGATTGAGTAACTAATATTGATTTTAATTTAACTAATAAATGCTAATAAAGATAGTTTTCATTATTGATATTTATAAAAAATTTGGTTGGTTGTGCAGGTGGTGATTTAGATATGAGAACATTGGACCCGAGGGTACCACCGGTGAGATTGAATCAAGACCAAGACTTGAGGATACCTCCGATGGTTCCAGCGCCTCAGCAGCCTCCGGCTCAGCCTCCTCAGCCATACCCTCAGGAACAGTCAGTATTATTATTTTATTATTATAATTCTGAAACACTTTCTACTCATTGGTGGACTGTACAAAAGAAACCATTGTGTAATAATTTTGAGTAATTTTGTTTTATCATTAAACTTGTTAAAATATAATAAGGAATGGGGTAGCTCAGTGAGCAAGGCACTGTACCAATGCTCAGGTCACAGGTTCGAGTCTGGCTGTGGTAGGTAATTATTTATTCTTTTACATCAGCCATGAATCAATCCAAGCACACCCATCCTCTATGAGGCGAGTGCTCTTAATTAAATATATAATTAAGGGAGAAAATTTGTAGTTAAGCTTGATCTTGGCCCAATCACTTCTGTTGTATCCTCTATACAACTATTGACTTTACTTCCATGGTCTGTGATGGTGGTACAGGTTAAACAAAAGTACTCGTCAAAATATGTTTTACTTTTTGTACTCTGGAAAAAGGTGTACACCCCTCCTCTTCTTTGATAATTCTTTAATGATGTACAACTCTATTTCAACCTAAAGTTTGTTATTTTATCCTATGATATGCAGAATAAAAAATCAGTACAAAAATAAATGAAAACTAATATCATATATTGTTAAATCATTATTGATATATTTTGATTATTGTTTTTTTATTTAAATTTATTAATACTTTCTTTATTTTTTTTATATCCTTAATTCAGTTAAATGCTATAAGTTTTATTAAAGTAAATTAGATGGATAGAAGATTGAGAGAAACAAATATTATTCTGAGAGAAGGTTCCTTAAGAATAAAAATGGTGCACAAATAAAAAGAAACTATATCTCGCCAAAAATTACATTAACAAGTATTCAACTCAATATTGTAATTTTTTTTTTAATGTAAAAAATCTCATAATTTCAGAAATATTTATAACTGTTTTTTTCTAGAAAAATTAAGCAATATATATATATATAATAAAAAAAATATACATATATATAAAGAAAGAATTCCTTAGAAATGGATAAATGTTGTCTGGAACATATACAAATGAGTAAATTAAGATTTTTTGGAAGAGTGGAAGTTTAGTTAAATTATTTAAAAGCAGTTAATTGAATACTTCAATTTTATTTTCATTGTATTTTTAATTTGATTTTTCTCCACTACTGTTATAGATTGTAATTTTCCTTGAAGGGATGCAATATATCTTTCTTTTTTATAATGGATGATGAACTAATTTTTTTATAAAGTAATCCACTGAAAGTTGAAACCATTCGAAAGTTTCCTTGATAATATCCCTACAACCAATCTGTGGACATGAAATGAGAAAGATGAGAATCAGTTTTTTGCACACTTGACGAGAATCAAACTCATCACTTGTACTTCTCCTATGTAAAAATCTGTAGATTGGCTTACAGTTCTTATCCACTAAGCTATTCTGCTTATTAATAACTGAATTATCCACTGCCATATTATCAAAATTTAGCTGTATCGGCAATATATAATTTCTCCTTATTTGCCACAGTTTTTGACCATAAAATATTCTCTAAGATATATATTTTATATTCTCTACCATTATATATATTTTTTTATATTCGGGTTTTTAAAAATTAAGTAATTATAATTGTTCATGCTTCTGAAAACCAGTTTGGACAAAATAACTGACAGGTTGGTATGTTTATATTAACAATATTTCATTTCAGTTTGAATATCGCAGCTTAATAGTTCATAGCGTTGGTTTATTGCAAAATGTCATTAAATGACATTTTATAACCTCAAATAGTTAAGAACATTGAAAAAATTTCCCTTTATCAAATCAGAAAATTGTGCACATGTAACTATATTTGATATTTAAAAAGGTTTGTGTCATTTTTATGAACTTGTAGTGTTTTTGTATCGATAAATAAAGTTGTAATTCACAAGAACATATTTAAAAGTTGACCTATACCAAAAATGCACTTACAAAGGGAGGTTACGTTAATGATCCTTTTGTTGGTGTTATAAGGTAAACAAATATTCGACCCAAGTCCAAGGGTTCTTGCCAATCTTAGGAGAAAAAAATATTTTATAAAATTTTATTATTTTTTTATATTAATGTTTTCTGACTTTGCTCTGCATAGATTTCTTAGTTATTATAAATCAATAGATTTTTTTTTTTGTAAAATAAGAAATTGTTAATTGTATTAAACAAATTCTAATATATAATAAATTACGAAAACCCAAAGGCGCTTCTAATAAAGTTGGCCAAGTAAATTTTTGTCACGAAAAAACATATTCAGATACGTTTTTAGCTTCAATATTTAGCAGTTGTAATATCTATTTTAGTAAATGGCAAGAATCTGAATCATTTTTGAATGACAGAATGACTCAACTGTTTGCGTATGCAGACGATGTGGTTGTCACTTCAAGCAGCGAAGGATTCATTCGGTAGGTTAGAAGATGAGGTACGGAAAATGGGGCTCTATGTCAATGAAAACAAAACTAAAGTCCTTGTCTTAATGAAGAAAAGGCTCATCCGTCCACCACAGCACTATGTTGTGGGAAACCACACTTTTCAAGCTGTATCAAGCTTTTCCTACCTCAGCTCCAAGATTAACAATAGCCATAACGAAAAGGAGGAGATAGGAGCTAGAATAATGGCTACCAACAGAGCTTACTTTTCTCTAGCAAGCCTTCTGAAAAGAAGATTGTTGAGTCGTACCACCAAGTTTAGGCTATACAAGATGGTTATTCAACCAGTTGCTTTATATGCGTGTGAGACATGGACCCTTATGAAGGCATCTACAGAATGAATAGATCGGTTCGAAAGGAAAATCCTAAGATGGATAATAAGACCTAAACTGGAGGAAGAAGAAGTACTCCGCCTTAAAATAAACAAGGAGGTATACTTCATCTGCCTATCTCCCGATTCGCTCGAGTTCAGAGAATGAAATGATTAGGACATATCCTGAAAATGGATGAAGCGAAAAAGCTTTATCATGTGAAGGCAGAGGGAATTAGGTCTAGGGGAAGACCGAAGGCAAGATGGATGATAACGTAAAAGAAGATTTGAAAACAAACGGAATATCCATCAGGTGCGCAGCCAACAAAGATGACAGGGCAATGGAAATTGAGCAGGCCCAGGACCTTGTGTTGCACCAATAAAGAATGAAAACAATTTTATAAAATATTTTCTTTCTCTGCTCCATTCCCAAGAACCTTCAGACATAGGTAAATATTATTCGACCTAATATCACCAAAAAAAGTTTTATTGGAATCGGTGACCACACATCCGTGACCTCCCCATTTTACTGACTTTTTGTAATAAACCGACAACATATTAAACTATTTGATGTGTTTATAATTTTATTTAAAAAATTTTTGTGATTTTTTTTTTTATATTATTGTTATGATGTTATTTGATATACTTACTGAGGATTTCTAATTTGTAAGGTCTCATTGGCCCCACAACAAAACTTTTCAAGTTAATAACTCGCATGTTGATAATATATCTGCAAAAATCTTAAGTCACATTTTTATTAAAATCTAACAGAGTATGTCATTTTTATGTTATCACTTGTCTATAGTAAGTTGTAATAGCCTTTAATTTTAAAAGTTTTCAGAGGAATTAAAGTTTTTGTTTTCTCCTGAAAAATTATGCTATAAGTCCTTAAAATGTTTTGCAGGAATATTGTCGATACATAGTAATCCTTTTTTTATTTTACTCAGATTGCCCATTCAAAAGCAAAATATTTTTTTATAAAGAGAAAAAAACTAGAAGTATGTTTTCAATCAAATAAATATAACTTTTTTAATAATTTGTTACTATAAAAGTCCTTTCTGGGGTTAGACATTTGGATAGTAAATTAGCCTTGTCTGTGATTCAACAAATAATTGGGTTTTTTTAAATATATTTTTTCATTATACTTTCTAGCTTGTTTTTTATGAGTTTATATATATATTTATTTATTTATTTATTTTCTAATCATTGGGTAAATAGTAGAATATAGGGTATTTAATGATGTAATAACCATTATTATATTTGTTTTCAGTGTGATATCAAGTACTGTTCGGGATCCAAGACAGTATCGTGATCCTCGCACAGGTAAAGTTTTGTTGTTCATTCTGTTATTAATTGTAACCCTTTGTATAGCAGCTACTGTTTGTATATAAACATATAAATGTACAGAAACTAACAGTATTTCAATGATTCTAGGTATATATAATTTATTATGAGAAGGAGTTAGTCGAGGGTGCGGTCAGATAAATAAAAAATTAAAATATATTAATTATTTTAATTTAATATATAATATATTTTAATTTTTTATTTATTTGACCGCACTCTCGACTAACTCCTTCTCATATTATATCAACGGTCAACCATCTCTACATCATTATAATTTATTATGTTTGTAATATTTGGAGAAAATTTGCATTGAATAGATGAAGTATATAGTTTTTTACCCTATATAGTCATCTTATCATAACCTACAACTTTTTTTATTATGAAATTTCTCAGATAGAGGTGGGAGGGGGAGCGAGAGCGTTGTTTTCTCATTGAATTGATTGATTTAATGAGATATCAAAAACGTGTTAATATCCATTTGCTTTACACTTGAATCTTAAGATAATCTTATTACAAAATTAAGAAAAAAAGGTGGCCTACAAAAATATTAGGTGGTTGGGCATATATAACCTCTTTATTTTGGTATGTTGGGGGTGGAGGTCTCGCCAAACGGACCAATTCTTTTGTGGGCCACCTTTATTCTTCAACTGGAAAACAAATTAGTGTTAATGAGTTTTCAATGTGTCAATAAATAGATAAAGTTTACTGTCTCCAGATTGAAAACGTCCTTTTCCATAAATTTTGATAAATATAACGGTACAATGACGATTAAAATATTCTATTAGCAAAATAGGACTTGCTTTGATAAGTCTTAAAGCCAAAAAAGATTTTAAAAAAATATCTAACAGTTGTAGGTTACGATAACATTTACAAAGTTTTATATGGATGTTAATAATTTGATGAAAAGAGATCTATATCACGTACAATAGAGTTGAGCAACTACTCTTGGTTAGGAATATTGTTTTTAAGCTCCTGTCCAGTCTTTCACGACAGAGCTTAACTTTCATAAGAATAAAAGGGAGGTTATCATTTGGAATAATGCTTATAATGAAAAACATTCACCAATGAATAATTTATTTAATCTATGTTTTTCTGTATCAACTGTTATCATTGATCAAATCAGCTGAAATAAGAATTGTCTATAAATATATTTATAATGATGTAGAGATGGTTGAGCTTGATATGATATGAGAAGGAGTTGATCGGGGGGAGGGGGGTGCGTTCAAATAAATACTAAATTATACAAATAGTATTATTTAATTTTGCCGACGTTTCAACCCACTTTGCAGGTCTTCATCAGGGCTACAAAAGATACAAAACAAGTGAAAATAAAATAAATGAATATAAGTAAATATAAAATAAGAAGAAGTTGTCTGGTAAAAAAATAAAAAGATGACATCAGAGATATAGTGGGTGACAATATAGTTAAATATCAAGTACTATATATATATATAGAAGATACAAAGAAAAATGGAAAATAAGTATGAAAAAAATAGAAAACAACTATATTCTCCTTATAATAGCTATATTCTCCTTTGTTTTCTATTTGTATTCATACTTATTTTCATAATGATGTAGAGTTGGTTGACCGTTGATATGATATGAGAAGGAATTAGTCGAGGGTGCGGTCAAAAAAATAAAAAAAATTAAAATATATAAATAATTTTAATTTTTGCCGACGTTTCGACCCACTTTGCAGGTCGTCTTCAGGGCTACAAAAGATACAAACTTGTTGAAAAAATAAAAATAAAATAAAAAATAAATATAAGTATATATAAATTACGAAGAAGTTGTCAGATACAGAAATAAAAGATAAAGAAAATAAATACATGATAAGAAAATAGATAAAAGAAAATAAATACATGAATGTTAACGAATAAATGAATGTTAACGAATAAATTGATTGAAAATTGAATAACTATTGTTACATTTTATTTATTATATTTTAACTTTACTGTAACAATAGTTATTCAATTTTCAATCAATTTATTCGTTAACATTCATTTATTCGTTAACATTCATGTATTTATTTTCTTTATCTTTTATTTCTGTATCTGACAACTTCTTCGTAATTTATATATACTTATATTTATTTTTTATTTTATTTTTATTTTTTCAACAAGTTTGTATCTTTTGTAGCCCTGAAGACGACCTGCAAAGTGGGTCGAAACGTCGGCAAAAATTAAAATTATTTATATATTTTAATTTTTTTTTATTTTTTTGACCGCACCCTCGACTAATTCCTTCTCATACTTATTTTCCATTTTTGTTTGTATCTTCTTTATATATAATACTTGATATTTAACTACATTTTCACCCACTATATCTCTGATATCGTCTTCTTATTTCTGTATCAGACAACTTCTTCTTATGTTATATCTACTTATATTCATTTATTTTATTTTCACTTGTTTTGTATCTTTTGTAGCCCTGATGAAGACCTGCAAAGTTGGTCGAAACATTGGCAAAAAAAATTAAATAATACTATTTGTATAATTTAGTATTTATTTGATCGCTCCCCCCACTCCCTCCGATCAACTCCTTCTCAAACATATTTATAGTTTAAAAATACACCTATTTTTAAAGAATGACAAAATTATATGAAAAATACTCAACATCAGATGGTTCGATATAGCTTGTACATGTTTTTTTTAGGTGCAGCACCTGTTCCCGTCCCGCCAAGACCGGTTGTTGCCCAGGCAGTGGTGCCACCACGACCTGTAGCGCCTCCACCCAGTCATATCACATCAGCGCTTCCTCCTGCGGCTTCAGACCAGGAGAAGGTAACTTAACTTACCTCTGTATTATTATGTTCAAATTTTTAGTGATTGGAAAGAATATTTACTTTCCTATGAAAACATTCCTCTTTTCGCAATCCTCTCGCAGCCATTCCCTCATTAACATCTTCCATCTACATATTCCTTGGTCATCCCCTCTCTTCTTTCTGTACTGTTAGTTATATATTAAAACATTTTTTGGCCATTTGTTTTCTCCCGTATTTTTTTTTTCAAAGGAAATAATTTTATAATTCTGGGTTAATGGTTGGCTATCGTGAATAACGAAGAGAAGAATAGTTGGGGTGATCAGTCAAATAAGAAGGCAAAAATAAATGATAATATTTATTTTTACATATGCCGACGTTTCGACCTGAAGATCAGGCCTTCATCAGGGCTAAGAAAAGAACCAGATAACAAGGTATGAGAAACATAAATAATGTAGGTAAAAAAATTAAAGTAAAATGAAGTGGGTAGAATAAAGACAATAGTAAGAACTTAGAGATAAATAATAATAATTAAAATGTACTGACAACGTATAATATAATAAAGAGTTAAAACAGAGAAAAGGAATGAAAGGATGGAGGAAAAGAAGAGAAAACTGAAAAAAGAAAGAAAAACCAACCTCACTCCAGTAGCTGACAGGATAGAGTGAAGGGTGAAGGGGTTTGGTATGGTAGCAAGGGAGGGGGGAGATGTATGGAATAATTTTATTCTATAGGATCGAGTTAAGGTTTCCAATAATATTTCTTCCTCAAAATATTTTCGATGAAATGTCTGTTTCAAGAGTCTTTTTTTCATTTATACACATTTCTGAGTACAGAATGAATCCCCAGTTCTATGCTCTGTGGAAGAAATTAATTTTATGTTAACACAGGGACATGCTTGATGAGTTAAAGGGCATATATTCTGTTTTATGACCAGATCTTATTGGGATTATTCTTCTATTGGTTTTCTCATCATATTCGTGTAATCGTATTGTTATGCTCTATTATTATTTTACTTATTTTATTATTAATGAGTAACGATAATTATGAGTGATGGAGTAATCAATAGTGAAGCCAACATAAAGTTTTTCTATCATACACATTAAAAAAATCTCTGACCTCTATTCGAACCCTCTAATTCAGTTTACTAGAACTGATCAAGAAAACTAGGGTTCATATTATCCCTTTGACAAAAATTCGTCAAGGGAAATACATTTCCCAAAATCTATGATAATTGCTAAAAAGTTATAGAACTATAATTTCCACATTTTCGAATTTATTTCATCAGAAGCCCAGAAACATAAAAAAAAAATTAATTCGCTCTATTAAACAGCAGACCTTACACGATCATTCGTGAATGAAAGTCACAAGACTGACAAAGATTGCTGCAGTCATGATGAACTCTACACGTTCAATCATTACTGACCATTTTAGCTCAGTTGAAATAGAGATAAAAGGCTGCATGCATCTGGTGCATCGTCCACTAATAATAATGTTTTTAATTGTGGGTTAATGGTTGAAGGTAGTCAATTATTGAAGAGAAGGAGAAACATCGACGAATGTGGAAATAAATACAATTATTTATTTTTACTATTTTATTTTGACTGATCACCCCAAACATCCATTATTTCTCTTCAAATAATGTTTTTAATTTAAAAAGTTTATTTGGACATTATCCTTTAAAGCATTGGACATCAAAAGGAAAATGGAGTTATAATAATTACTTCCTAGTGACTGAAAATCGTTTTCACAAAAATTAAAAAAATGAAAGTCACCTACTTACAAAAATTAAGGAAAAGTATTGCGGAAATAATAAATTTATTGAGAAAACGAACTGACAAAATACACAACAGTTAAAGATTTTTTTTCTATATATAAATCCACTTCTTGTGATTGAACCTTTGATTTCCGGATATCCACCAGACACGTCCATCTGTACTCAATCACTACCTTACACGATCAACCTGAACGTCAATAGTGCCTCGATATGCAATTCCGAATGACCGAGTAGCGTCTGCTTAAGGATTATATGAGTGGCCTATTATCAAAGACTTCTGTTAGAAAGCTGAAAAAAAGTAATTTTTGTAACGTTGCTTCAGTTTAAACCAAATCTAATGATTTATTTTCATGATTCAACTAGAACATTCTTAAATAAAATCATCAGAGACAGTTTGAATTGAACTTATAAAACAAAAATTGACTTTTTCTCCACTTTCTGAAAATGTCCATCTTTGATATGAAGCCACTTATATAACGAATTTATGATCATATTTTCATAAATTGATGAATATTTAATACCAGATAATAATTACTAAGAAAAATAATACTTATTATATATATTTTTTCTTTTTTTAGGCTGCCTTAATAATGCAAGTACTACAACTTTCCGAGGAACAGATAGCAATGCTCCCACCGGAACAGCGTCAGAGCATCCTTGTGCTCAAAGAACAAATAGCCAAGAGCACTCAACGTTGATTGATTGCTTTTAGTTTTAGTCCCTACAGCTTTACAAGAGGGTGAAGCTGTAGTCCAAGAATTATTTCAATATGTATATTATATCTAGAAATGAGTCAAGTAATTAAAAAAAAAACAACTTAATAAATGAATTTTATTTTTAATTATATAATTTTATTATTATATATTACATTGAATGTTTCTTAAACTGCTGAAACTGATCCACATGAGATCATTTGGACACCTTTAAATACAAAAAGGAGTATGAAATTTTTATTTTTGTTGCCATAATATTCTTCTCATTACCTCAAACAGTTATCTTTTGATTTGTCGCATTCTTAGGGACTTATGTATAAATGTATTCAAAACAACGTGTCAGCAAATTAAGATTTGCAATGCATTTATAAAAACATTTTTAAATTAAACTAAATTATAAATTTTATTGGCATTTATGTGTATTATTTATTCCTTTCCCATCAAAATCAGTTTCTTCTGTTTCTAAAAAAAAATAAAAAATTAATGTCAAGTTTACCTGCATACATTCTTCACAGTTTAAAAGTAATGGTTATTCATGTGTGAAAAATGTATATTAGTTAGGATTTATGATCTGTTAAACTATGTTTGCCATTTTGTTATCAAATTAGTAGCAATTTCACTGTTTTCTTATTTTGGAAATAAATTATTTCACAAAAACTAAAAACAGGTATTTCTGTAATAACTCAAGTTACAAAATAACATTTATAAATCCATGAATATTGAAAATATATAATACTTTCTAAGCATGCATAGAATATTGGTCAGTGAACAGTTTATAATATAAAAATAAGTTAATGATATATTTTATGAGATAGAATTTTTTTTTTATAATAAGACCTTAATTTTTCTCTTTTGTGGAACCTCTACACCTATCGCCCAGATGAAAGTCTAATATTTAAGCTCATATTAAAATATGTACTGGTATTTTTTATTCATTACTGGCTGCTTCCCCAACTAACTTCTGTCCATTCAAATCATAGGATTACTAGAGACTTGAGTCAGTCCCCCAATGCTATCTTGGTTGGAGTTCAGCCCCCCAACAAATTGCTATAGCATGAACTTAATGAACATATCAATCATGTATATTACAATTCTGACTAATCACTTCAACCAATCTTCTCTTCAATATATACTACAGTCAACCGCCCTATACTACAAATGGTGTCCTATTGTGGATTCATAAACTCACCTAAACTGTAAAAGGGATCATCTATTATAATGCTGTACTGTTTTAATTTTGTGTGATTTAATGTTTTTTTGTCATCAGGAAAGGCTTGAAACAATTCAATACCTCACTGATTTAGTGATTTGTCATATATGCAAATAGGATACATTCCAAAAAATATCCCCACCCTCTCAGGCCTCTCCACAGGCGTATTTACGGGGGGAGGGACTTTCGGGCTGAAGCCCCCCCCCCCAAAATGGTAAAATGCAACCATGTTTTATGGTAAAAAATATTAAAAAATTATGTTTTAAAATATTATTGCTCGTTTAATTACATTTAATAGGGCTTCAAGAATCACTTAAACACCATTTCATATAGGTAGTTAGTATCTTTCTGGTTTTCTAAAGTAATTATCGTTATATATATGAAAAATAAAGCTTCCGGGCTGAAGCCCCCCAAAATTAAATCCTGGATCCGCTAGTGGGCCATTAAAAAATTTTGGATTGATGGTTGACTGTAGTGAATAATTGAAGAAAAAAATGTGTGGGGTGATCAGTAAAAAAAAAATAGTAAAAATAAATAATTATATTTATTTTTATTTTTGCCGACATTTTGGCCCAAAGTTCAGAGTTCAGATGTCACAAGACAGCTCGTCTTGGTTTTGTGACAGCTCTTCACTTGACCAGACCTGATAAAGGGCTGAACTTTTGGCCGAAATGTTGGCAAAAATAAAAATAAATATAATTATTTATTTTTACTTTCCTGCCTATACTAGGTAAGGAAAGTATTGCAATCGGGTTAAATTTCTGATATGGGGTTTAGACAAATCTATACGTTTCAGAGCCCCCTGAGTCCGAAAAACATATTTTTAGCCATTGGTCTGTTTTTTTGTTTAAAGGTAATGAAATTTCCTACAAAACTATATAAAAATCGTTTATTTTGGACAACTATTAACGAAGTTACAGCTATTCAATTTCCTATGTAAGATTACGGGTTCATATCCTGGTATCAGGAAGGGGTGAATGAGAGAAAAAAAGATGACTAAGTGAAAGTAAAAAAATCTGTTGCCCGCATCACACAAGCTTCACCATTTCCTCTACTTTTAACAGTGTTATTATTGTTTGAGAAAATTAAGCTATGGCAAAAAGTTTTTAATCAGCAAAATTAGAGAGTATTGAAATTTTTACACTGATCTACCTTAAGTCGGTTTACATTGCTTTAGTATATCAAATAAATCCTACTCAAATCATGATTTGATCATTTTTCAGGAAAATAAATCTAATTCAATTTTTTTTTTTTGTTTCATCATGAACATATGTAAAGATGTAAAAACTTTTCTGAAATAGGTAGGAAAGTTGTGTGAGTGGACACACCAGATTTTTTTTTTTACTGATGACCCCAACCATTCTTCTCTTCAACCATTAAAAAAATTCTTGAAATTTCCTTATTATTCAAATGCATCTTTTATAAATGATAATAGTGGATTGATGGTTGACTAGTGAATAATGGAAGAGAAGTTATTTTTATTCTCTATTTTGACTAAACACCACAACCAACCTCTCTTTCTTTATAAATAATAATATAATTACTTTATTGAGATACATTACAATCTGTCACATTCAAGGACAATGGTAATAATGATAAAGAGTAGCTCCTTTATAAATAATAAATTATTTTTCATATTTGAGACATACAGGTAGGTAATAAAACATATATATATACAATTATTAAATTATAAAATGTAGACTGTAAGGCATAGATACATCTAAAAACATGCTCATTTTTCGTACAAATATTCTTAGATTATTAGTAACTATAATGTAAGTGTTAGTTTATATTTAGGATTTATTAATAATGGTAGTTATGTTTATTGGAAAGTAGGAAGGCTTTCTTTCATTTGATTTTTAAAAAACAGATAAACAGCAACCAGACTAGCGGCGAATGGATGAACTAAAGAAAGACAACTGTTATTTGTTTGTAAAGCAGGCCCTACACGGTCATTCATGAATGAACTTCACAAGAATGGCTAAGAACAAACAGTTCATTCATTTGAGATCAAGAACTGTTCTTTTCAAACGTTTGGCGATTTCTTTCCCACCTCATCCACAAATCCAAACGGATTTGTGACACCTCCAGCCGCGTTAGAAAATTTTGTTTTGTATTAGGAGAGTAGTAATATAAAGGAGCTCGACTGATAGGCCAGGCCCTAGCCTCGTTAGTGCTGCTGCTACCTTGTGACGAAAATTTGAACAATATTAGTTCTAAAGACTGCCGGAAGATAGCAGCACCAATGGGCTGCGGCCTGCTTATCAGTTGAGCTCCTTTGGATTCCCACTCCCCTAATACAAAATAAAATTTTCCAGCGCGAATTGGTACATCGCAGGCGTTCTGGGCGGTCCTGGCCTCTTGTGGCTTTAAACCGAACTACAATTTGATTATTTTCAGATTTTTTTTTTTTACCTGTTGCTTTCTTTTGACAGTTAATTTTCTATTGTCAATATTTTTATTTATTTTTTGTATGGTTGACATAAATTTATAAATATTCTTTGTTAATATTTATTCATGTATAATAGTTACTTCATTAACACAATAAATTTGTTGTTAAGGTCGGCACAAAAAACATAAATAATTTTTTGTACATTTTGTGTACTTTTAATGACTGCAACTCCAACTAACTTCTCATGTTATTTTCACATATATTAGATCACTGATAATAAATAGATTATGAAAAACAGAATAATATTCCATTTAATTGTCAAAGTAGCAGAGCTTGGAACAGAAAAAAAAACCTTTATTTTTAAAATGTTTTAGTATCACTAGGACTTTTATTATCGATAGTTCTTCAGTTCTTTTGTAACCAGAACTTTCCTCCTGTTTTCTGGTAAACGTTTTACACATTTATTTTTAAAAACTCTTATGTAAAAGTTCTATTGATTTTATTAAAAAGTTGATTTAGAAAACAATTTTTAGATTTTTATTCTTAGTTACTCAAACAAACAAAACAAAGAATTGTGTGTCTCTGATCTACACCTAATTACTGTTCATTTAACGTTGTTTTTTTTTTTAAAAAACTTTAATAAATAAAAGTTAAACTTTTACCATAAATCTAGACTTAAAAAAAAAAAAGTTCCTTAGAACTTTTATTTTAATAAGTTTTTTCCTAAAAAGTTTATAGGAACTGTTAAAATGCAACTTCTTATAAAAGTTTCAATCCAGTAGAGTAGACTTGGAAATCGATGACATAAAATCAACTTCTTATTTTCAATAGTGGTTTTTTTTTTCTTTTTCTTGTTTAACAGATCCTCTTGTGACAATGAATAGAGAAAATATAATAAATAAATTAAGAGAAATTATAAAAAAAGTATAATTTTACATTTTAAAAAAATCATATAATACAATTAATAACTGGATAATAACATTTATTTTACAAAATAATAACAATAAAATACATTTATTTTTAGGAACGAGAAAAGATCAAACGAGTTTTGGTTTTTTTTCTTGTACGCCTTCTATCTCATCAAGTAAATTTCCAAGTTCTTCTTCATCTACGTCATCATCCATTTCACTGAAAAAATCCGTAATCGCAGCCTGTTTCGCTCCCTGAAAAAGTGAGAAATATTATTAGTAATAGCTTTAAAACCGAAACAGTCTAAGATGTCTTTAACCATATGCCCACAGGCACCATTTGCCAAGAATTTTTCATTCAACACATCTAATCATCATTTATTCATACTTTTCTAGGACTAATTAGCCCAGCTGATTACATGGTAATTTTTTTTTTAATATAAACAAATAAAAAATAATAATAATCATAATAAATAATTCTACAAGATTTATTTTAAAATTAACCTGCTGCTTTGTTTCTGTGACATCGAGACAGTTACTATCAGATAGACCCGTCTGATTAAGGACCCTCAACTTCCCTTGGACCAGTGGCCAGAGGAAGTCATCGGCAGTCTTATGAGCTATAAGGTACTGTATGAGGACATTTGACTGCTGCCCTATCCTGTGAGCTCTATCCTCCGCTTGGACAAGTTCCTGTAAACAAGTTTCACAAAGAAGTATAACACTTTAATTTGTATGCGTTAACAAAACTGAAGTGAAATGAATATGTAGACTGTGTATAAATCCCTTTTTCAGCTCTCAGAAGCGATAGATTTTTATGAATGATGTATCAAACAACTGGGAATTTCACGGAGAAGTATATTTAAAAACTTGTAACCTTACTAAAACTAGAATAAAAGTCATTTAAAAAAATGAGAGGTTTCAAAAGTTGACGGATCAAGACAGAATAAATTTTACTATAGTGATTTTGACACAAATAACAACACAGCTCTTTTAAAGCACTGAAATGTACCATTTTCCATATAAATCATACATTTTTACCACAAGCCTCTTAGGTGCTATGATTATCATGGGATTCTTATCAAATGTTTAGCATTTAAAAATTAACATATTGCTATATATGAGTCTTCGACCAACTAAAAATATATTGAAAAGGTAAATGGAGGAGAATGATGCAATAAAACCTTGGATAATAAAGAAGAAAACTTTTTGATATTGTTAATAAAAAAATAAATAAGGCTTTTGTACTCTTTGCAAGTGAAAGGGCTTCAAACTACAGTACATAGATGTTCCTCACTGAGATTCAAGAATAATACTTTAAATTCTGAGTAAAGATCGGTGGATTAGCACAGCCTTAATATTCATAATCATGAAATTCAGAGAAAAACAAAATTACCCCAAAATATATATTATTTACAGTCACTATTTAATAGTTATAGGAAATTAAAATTAAAATTGCATCAATAATTTCAATAAAATCTTTTTTTTAGTTGATTTTTCTAATATATACTTGAAGAAACTAAAACCTTCATACCATATTGTTTTTGTTTTTTTATGATTTAAAAATATGCAATTCATTTAATTGAATTGAAACTTAAAATTACATTTGCTCCTTTTAATAATATTTTGATCTGTTATTGCTACATAAAAACTGAAAAAAAAAAATCCTAAATGCAATGAGTCAAATTCGATATTACCATAATATTCTGAGAGTTGAGAATAACACTAAATGTAGTCCTAAGTTCGAGGATATATTAGATGATTTATTGGTAGATTCAATGATGAACCATGTCATGAGGAGGGATTGTTAACAGAAAGAAAAAAAAAAAATGTTTGGAAAGCAGCTTTGTTAAATTTTATTATTTACTTTTAAGTATTGGTACTGGTGAGGAGGGGGAGGGGGATAACTAGCCCAGAAAGTGGATCTTGTGGTCCTTTTCGCCAAACTTTGACAGCTACCTTGAAGTTGCCACCGCATATTCAACAGAATGGGAAAGATGTGGGTGGGGTGGCCGAACTGGCAAACATGTGTGCACAGCACTGCCGTAGCCAGGCAACCTGAGACAATGGATTTAAAATAGTCACAAGTTCGTGTCCCGATGTTCGGGAATCTTCTAAATCCCAACCCACACCCCCTGGTCCGGGAAAACTGGCCTTAAAGGCGAGGAAGGGGAGGACCCCCCCCCCCAAAAAAAAGAGAAAAAAAAAAGGAAAAAAAGAGTGAAAGTCAAGATTCATTTCCCGTGGCCGTGGCGGAAATTGAACTCACAACGTTCAGAACTGGGCACTCTGGGATCCATGCTCCAAAATGCACAGCCATCCTTCCTTTTCTATGAAGTAACTTTAATTATTATTATTATTTATCCAGGATAATAAAATTTCCCAACTTTTCCATGTCTGTTAACACACTGTTAATAAAAATATTTTATTTTATTTTTAAAATTTGTTTATTTAAGAACATCAATAATAAAAAACTACTTAAGTTTATTCTAATATCTTACTCCAGGGTTCCAAAACAGTTCAGCAAATACAACTAAGTTAGCAGCTGTTAATGTAATTCCAGTATTGGCAGCTTTTAATGAAAGCACTGCTACTCTGAAGTTTGTTTCCTCCTGGAATTGATCAGAGACGTTTTTCCTCTCTTCGGAAGACACCGATCCATCGATGCGAACGTAACTATAATAGTCGAATAGATATTATGGTATAATGAAAACAAATATCTTGAATCAATAGTGAGAATTATCTTTAAAAAATTAGATTAAATAATTAATTACTACTTACTAAGTTTTATTTCTCTCCAATGTTTCTGAAATGGCATCCAATACGCACTTATGATGCGCGAATATTAAAAATTTCTTTTCTTGTGATATAAGCTGTTCAACATACTTACTAAAATAATAAATAAAAATATTCAAATAAAAAACATTCCATTGAAATAAATAGCTGAGATTTGAATAAATATTACCAAATAGAATTGAGTTTAGCTTTCCCCGTTTCGGCAAAATATGCCAACAATGTACTCCTTTTATCGGCTCCATTGATAGTAGCATGGTTTAATTTTTTTGCAAATGCATCCATACATTTATTATTCGTTTCTGGTTCAATAACAATAACTTGCCTGCAAAAAATAAAATAAAATTGGTATTTAAGTTTAAGGAGTAGTGTGAACACACCAGTGATAAACAGGTTGGACTTTAAATGTAAATAATTGATTTAAAGGTTCCAGTTTTTTCTATATTGGAGAACAATTCCCCTCTATTGACGGTATGAACAAAGTTCCCAAAAGAAAATTTTTAAAATGCAATTCATTGTTGTTTCTATATTGCCCTTGAGATCAGTGTGTTTCATACCTTCCTACTAACAGTTTTGCTAAGATTAAGTAGAACATTTATGTTATCTTATCTTTATGGTTATATTTATAGTTAAATAAAGATTTTAGAATTTTTCTGAGGAATGTCCATTACTGGTATCGACCCCCTGTCCATTACTAGAACAATTGAATTTTGGGGTGTCCGTCACTAGTGCAAAAATGTTTTTTTTTTTTTTTTAAATGGTGATTATACCTGCATAACTGAATATTTTTTCAATTTTAAAGTGTTAAATAGAAAAATGAGATGCTAGAGATTCTAAACGTCAAAAGGAGAAATTTATAACTATAATAATTACGGCAGCATAAGCCAAATTTCCTTGGCTATATCCATCACTGGTTCGCTTACCCTAATTAGATTGAAAAGTGAAATCATTTTCAAAAGTTTATATAAATTTATAGTTGTGTAAATAACATGTTGAAAGTTAATTTTAGATAATTTGTTTTGGCGGGAATAGCGAATAGCCTTCCTCTTTTATATCGGGGAACTAGGTTATTTACACTCGTGATTATTAAAATAAAACCCCGGCACTGGATATAGTCTTTATGAGAGAGTTTAACTGTCGTTGGGAATTCGGGAATCTAATAGCTTTTGTGACACTGAGTGAGAAGAAACAATAAGAATACATATATGAAATATGGGACTTAGTAAACACACTTTGAATGAATTGACTCACCTGGTTTGTTATTCTTCAAATGTGGGGCATAAAGGACAACTAAATAAAATGACTTTTCACTCCTGTATAATAAAACAATTTATGTTGACAACTGTACTAAATAAATGCATTGAAGTCTTATAACTGTAGGCTTGATATTCTTGATCTTCAATGTCCTGCCTCTCTCATCTCAGGTAACGTCCTCTCGCCTCCGTGTCTCTCTTCTCCTCTCTCTTCTTCCCGGCGTCCTTCTGCAGCTGTTGTTAGCTACCTGCTCTGTCCTTTTTCCAGCGTCCTTCTTCATCGATTGTTCATCGATATGAGACTTTTAAATGAATAATTTGTCCATTTCACAATTGAGTACAATCCACAGTGCAACCTCACATTCCTATATATTCCTTCTCATTTCTTCACACAATGTCACATAAAGGAGTAAATATCGGGAGATGTCTACTACAGTTGTATATAAATTACTTTGGTAAACTCTGACTGATCGTCATTTGTAACGTTCTCTAAAAATGAAACAATAGGTTTACGATAAATATTTGTTGCAAATTGGTTTCTGAGTTCTCCATGGTAGTTAAATTTTGAGATATTTTATCCAAATGTTTAAAACAGTCGTGATTATTTAATTTTTTGGCACTGTATTTTTCCCTTATCGATTTTCTAACTCGATGTCACATTGAAATACAATTTTGAATTATAGCTCATTACAAAGAGGATGAAATGCTGAATATTTTCCTAACTTATAATATGTAGATCACATTTTTAGTTTCTGAGATATTTTAATCCAAATACAAAAATTAGTCAACGCGAGCTGACTATCTGAATGAGCATTACATAGCTGAGCATGATGACAATAGACTCATTTAATATCCACCAAATAAATTGCTAAGCGGACCTAAAGAAGTTTTCACTTAAAAAAAAAAAAGTGGTACAATACTTATTTAGATCATTGAAATAAAAATAATTATTTTAATTAAGCATGAAAAATTAAAATATTTCTATCTTTTGAATGCATTAACCTTGATTTCACCTTATATTTTTAGATAATGAAAAAGCTATATGTATCCTTTATTTAAAAATTAATGTTGATACCTTATTTTAGACGGAAGTTGGTCAAGAACTTCAGATTTAAGGCGCCTTATCATAATTCTCTCTTCAAGAATAGTTTTAAGTTCTTCAAGGTTCGACGATCCATTGAAATTCCAACCAAATCTATCTTGCTTTCCTTCACAGTATCTAATTCCGAATTCGATCCTGTAAAAATATTATGAAAACAACTATAATAAAAATGTGAAAATTGGTCAGTACTTATATACAAAGACCACATAATCAAAATGGGAAGAAATGAAGAGCTAAAGAGACAAGAATCCTGAAATCTTGACAAATTATTAGTTAACAGTGGATTTAAAAGTGATTTAAGAAATAACATTATTTTAATGTATCAATCAAAGATAATACTGATGGTTAGATAAACAAAATATAATATAGAAGGGAATTAAGGAAAGGTTTGAAATACGATGAGAACTTATTAAACATGCACTGTATAAAGCAGTAAGTATTAAGTACCACTGCATTAATAGTCTGTGGTACACACCCCTTTTTATCAAGTTATTAACATCCGCCTGAAACTTTGTAAAAATCTTCATCTCATCGTAACCTACAAATATTTTATTAAAAAAAATTCTTGGGGTGTTTTCAATCTGGAGATTGGCAAACTTTGAATATTTAATTAAGTACTAAATACCCATTTGCTTTCCACTTGGATCGTAAGATAATTTGAGCGAAAAGTCAAGAAAAAAGCTGGCCTTAAAAAATATTAAGGTGTTTGGTGTGATCTACACTCCCAAATTGCCAAAATAATTTTGAAGGCCACCTTTTTTATCGATTTTGTGATCAAAGTATCTTACAATCCCAGTGGAAACCGAATGGGTATTTACTAGTTTTAAGTACCTGATTAAATAGAAAAAGTTTACCGACCTCCAGATTGAAAACGTCCCAATTTCGAGAATTTTCGTAAATAAAATATTTTAGATTACCATAACATGAATCTATTTACAAAGTTTCAGTCGGATATTAATAATTTAATGAAAAGGGGCCTGTACCACGGACTACAAGCAATAAGTATTAACTTATCAATAGTACAGGAAATAAGATTCTACTCTAAAATGTTAAAAATTATTATGTGAAAGAAATTTACTTTTTCTAAATACAGACTGAATCTAAGATTAGACTTATAAAGAGGTAACGCATGCTAACTGTAACGCATTGATGTTCTTACATATCTTTAAACAAAGTCGGCTGAAGGGCTTTAATTTGGGTAAATAGTTCTGCGGGCCTCGACAGTGCAGGGGTTCCGCTCAAAAGTATAACTCTCTTACACTTTGCAACCAGTTCGAAAGCAGCTTTTGTTCGTTTCGTTTTAATACTTTTCAGGCTGTGGCACTCGTCCTATTAAAATTAGTTAGTAATTTTCAAATTTATGTATTAAAGAGAGAAATACTTTATTTATAAGTAGTGATGTACTACTACATATGATTATGATATATATAATACATTTATTTAATCTTGATTGATGGATTCAAAAAAGCTCTGTAAGTAAAGTCTATTAAACAAGATTAATTTCAGTTTCTTATACTTATGTATTTTCAATTTGTTGGGAGAGTTCATGACAGGCATTTTTATTTTGATTATCATAAGCTGTAAAAATTTATTTGTCAATTTTTCTTCTACATATTTAAAAAAAAAAACACTTTATCACATTTTATAGAAAAAAAAATCTATATTTAATATTAAAAAATCTATAAAAAGAATGCTTGGTAACCCAAGAGACCCCAGGACATGGCTCTAGGGTGAGTTTTGGACCCTTCAGGTTTGAACAGGATCAGAATTCACATACCTGGGCTCGCAGATCGCTGGTGATAACCGGATGGATACAGAGATAAATAAGAGAATTTTGTTGGCCAACCGTTGCTATTATGGTATGAATCAACACATGAAAAGCACCCTAGTGACTAAGTTTAGCAAAGTAATCCTCTACAAGACTCTTATCAGACCGGTTTTAAGTTATGCATCAGAGATCTAGACGATAACCAAGGCAGTCTAGCAGGACCTCCTAATAGTTGAACAAAAAATTCTAAGAAGAATTTATGGTCCAGTGTGTGTGAATGGAGAGTGGAGAAGGAGGAAAAATCAGGAGATCTACCAGCATTTTAATAAGGCCAATATAGTCAATTTTATAACAATATAATAAATTAATTTTCTGATGTTATATTCTAATAATCACAATGTTTGTACCACTCCATTTGTACTTTGATTTCAGTATTCAAAATTAATTTGCTAATATCATATTGTAATAATTAAAATGTGAGTATACACTGGCCAGTGTTTCAACTGCCTCCCGCAGTACTACATCCTACGTCCTGATGAAGACCTGCAAAGTGGATCGAAACGTCGGCAAAAATTATATAATACTATTTGTATAATTTAGTATTTATTTGACCGCACCCCCCAATCAACTCCTCGCATTTTTTAAAATTTTCTTTTTATCTCATTTCAGGAATTAAATTAATTTTTTTTCTCTCAGTTTATAATTAATTATATTTGTCTGTTTTTCTTTCTCTATTTTTTTTTCTTCATGCATACTGAGACACCAAGGTGACCAGGCACCCACTCAACGGCAACCTTGTTATGCTCAGCAAGGTTGTTAAGCGCTGCACTGCAGTCTTTAACAAAACGTGGATAGGTATAATAACTATTTAAGGCACCTATTGCAGCCTGACAACCACACAATGTAAAAAATTTAAAACAAATGAGAATAAAATACTTGCAAAGAAGAAAATTATACATTAAAAAGTTGACTTACGAGTATCATGACACCGAAACCATATGATTTCAGCAAATCCTTCTTAGTCCCCATTAGATCATAGGACAATATCACAACTTTAGCTCTCTCAAACTCATCTTTACTGCTTGTCAAAACATATATCAAATAACTTGGAACACGTGGTAAATTCCTTCTGATTTCTTCCTCCCATTGAAACCTGAAATATATAACATATAATGATAAATAAATGATAAAAAAATCATGAATTAAAAAGCCTACTTTTGTCTGCTTGAAGTGTAAATATGTTTAATGCCTTTTTAGTATTGTATATTTTTACAAAATAATGACATAGTGCCTTGTTCAGGAAATGTTTTTAAACAAATAATTTTGAAGGTCTCTGACTTGAAGGAAAGGTACTTGTGATTTAGCTGTTCACCACGGAACCTATCTTCTTATCTTGTGTAATCTCTTCTTATCATTCCTCCCTGCTTAGTTTTTGTGGATTATTCAACTGTTTTCAGTTTTGTTTTTGTTAAATTTGTTATTTTCTATTTAAAATGGATATAATAAAACTTTTGCACTTGCTATCTTCGGAAGAAGCTCTGAAATACTTTCAGAAGTTCGGAATAATTCCAAAGATGAAATTGTGTGAAGAAGAACATTAAATGGAGTTTGATAAGAAGAAAAAATGGAGATGTTTTCGTAGGAGTTGCAGAAAAAACATTTCTATAAGAAAAGGAACATGGTTAGAGGGGTCAAGAATTAATTACTTTTTTAAAGGCTTAAAATTTATTTATGGCTGATCTCATAATTTAACAAAAATTGAGTGAGACAAAGAGTAGCTGAAACTATCCAACAGAAGTTTTTGAGAGAGGTTTGTCCCCATAACCTTTTATATAGGTCAACTAAAACAATTGGAGGACCTGGAAAAGTGGTTGAAAGTGAAAAAATCATGTAGGGAGAGTGCTCTCTGAACAATAGATGTTTAGTAGAGTTTGTCAAGAAACTGACGAGTGTTTCATTGTAAAAATAATATAGAAGAGAGAAACAGTATATATTCCGAATATTGGAAAGAATACAACACTCAAAAACTAAACAAAGCGAACTACAACCATTTCCAGGTGAATAACCGTTATAACTTTGTCAATCCTTCAAGTGGGACCCATACTCAACACATGGAATGATTATGGGGCTCAGCTAAGTGGAGGAATAATAAAACATCGAGGAACTGCGAAGCAACATCTGGATTCATATTTATGTGAATTTTTATGGTGACGGGTCCACAGAGAAGAAGACCCCTACCTCGCTATTTTAAATAGCATTAGGCTATTTTGTCTTTCAAAATAAATAAAATTTAAAATACATGCGGTTTGTTATTATTACATTTCTTTTTGTCTATTTCAATTTCCATAAATATGAATAAGAAGGTAGTTATTATCAGTATCAGAATTATCAGTGTTCAGGTTATAAACAATGGCAGGTAGTAGTCTGTGGCGACCAGTTAAATCACAAGTACTAAAGCAAAAATAATACAATGAAACTTTTTAAAATAAGTTTTGAAAATAACCCAGAACAATTGTTGAAACATCAATAAATAAATATATGTAATAATCATACATATTTTATTTAATCGGAAGAAATTAAAGTATATATTGATTTTTCTTTTATCTATGATAAAATAATTATAATAAATTTTACCTCATAGAAGATGGACAAACTACAAGAAGGGGCCATTCGTCTCGATAATAATCAGCGATTCCTAAAGCTTGAATTGTTTTTCCAAGGCCCATTTCATCAGCAATCAAGCAACGGCCTCCTTTCGAAACTCCAAACCTATTTATTAAATATAACCTTTATAATAAAAACCTTTTTCTTGAAAAATAATAGTCATCAAGTTCTATTTAAGTTGAAGCAATAGCTACTATGCATTCTCTATTAAAGCATTAATGTACCACAAATCACTATGGAACATTAATAGGCTATATAATATATAAATATATATTACAGTTATAAATTTGAAATTTTTATAACTAAAACTAAAGAAACCACTCAGTAACCTAGTTGCTGCCATAACAAAGCGTTTCAGACAAAACTTGTTATTTTTTCCAACACATTCAGTTTTATATTTATTATTTAATAATAACAGCTAATATTTATTTCTCAGCAGTCCCTAGAAATAAAGCTTGACACTTCCACTTTGAATAGTACATTATGTAAGTAATCACCATGAGTTGCCAAAAAGGATCACACGGCAAATAATATTAGTTTTCTAAAATTATTATTCATTAACTTTTTGTCAATATCGACTATTTTTTAGACATATTTTTATGCAATTTCTAGTGAAGTTTTATCCTCTAATCCTCTGGAGTAACGGATTATAAATATAACATTGAAACACTGTTTTAATAACATAAATTATTGTATCATTAATATTTGCTCTACTCTACGAATACTTTTTTTGTGTACAAATTATTGAAATATTAATGTTATAAAAGTTGTATCAGATTTTAAATTTTGGCATTATATAAAATTAATGCAAAATGAATTTTCTAATCGATATCTACCATTATTTCAAGTTAAAAAAATTATAGTGAACCCTTTTGGCCAAAAAACCAGGGTGTAAGAATACTTTTTTTGTGCACTGTATGTCACCAATATTTTTCTGAAAATTTTGTTTCAACCTGGAAAAATATTACTTTTGTTTTCTCTGTCAGTTAATTATCAATTTTTTTTTAAATATTGTAATCGGCACCCTTCCTCATTCTAATCCATTTTCATTTGTGAAATACTCAATACCCTCTATTCGCTTAGAGTTTCCAAAGGAATTGAATACTTCTTACAAAGCACATCAAATCCATAGGGTTTTTAATTATAAAATTACTTCTTAGTTTATATTTATTCTTTCTTTTCTTTTACACAAACCAGCCAGCAAGGACCACGCGAATATCATTTCCGTTTCCTCTTCACACCCTCAGCCTTCCTCTTACTCCAATACTCTCTCATCCTCCTGGACTGTTCCTCTCGCTCTTCCTTAGTCCATTTTCTCCCTCCATTTTCGTCTCTCCCTCCCACTGACAAGAACACCAACCCCTTTCAGTTTTTCCCTAAAAAATTCTCAATCCAAGCAATCTTTATCCATGATTTTTAGACTGTCTAGTTCCTCTTTTATTTGTTTTACATATCCCCCCATACTTTTATAGCTGAAAACTTTGTCAAAAATTTTCTTGTTTAGTCTTTCACTATTCATTATGACCATGTGCCCGTAGAACCTCAGTTTTCTGGTCCTAATGACTGTTTCCAAATTTCTGTATATTTCTTTATTGGATTTTAGTCTGTATCCCTCTTTCGTTACCTTGGGTTTGTAAATTCTCCTCAGAATCTTCCTCTCAATCTTCAGGATTTTCTTTAGGCTCGGAAGGCTGACTGTTTCCAACCATACAATATTACATGTCTTGCTACTGTACAGTAATGCCTTATTTTTTCATTTGAGGACAAATTTTTCTTGTTGTAAACATTCCTAATGGCGTTATATGTATTCATTATTGTAAAATAAAATTTTGTAAATATAGTTTTTAGATAACTATATGATGTTTGACACCCATTATTATTTTTTTAAATTATATCTCCACTAATTCAGCGACTTTAGAAATCTGATACCACTAATCTCAATTAAGATACTATTGTAATTAAAAAACAACAAAAAAAAAAAACAGTATCCATCTCAACAACTATTAGGACCAAAGACCAATCTGTATAAAATTTTCACCTATTCCCCGAACATTGAAAATTCCTGAATTGTAAATTAAAGATAATTTATTACTTACTGAATACCTTCCTTTTGAAAAGGAAATAAACTATTAAGTAATGCAGGTTCAATACGAGATATATCAACTTCTTTATGGTTGACAGTAAAGTTTGAAGGATTTGAAAAAATCTAAAAATAAAAATAAATTAAATTTAAATATCATAAAATTATATATTAATGGTAATAAAAAAATAATTATAATTGATACCTTCAGGACAGAGGCAGGTAGGTTTCCAATGACTATTTGAGGTGAAAGAGGATTGGTAATTTTTTTGAAATTTTCATACTCCTTAAGAGGAAAACACCACGATTTCCTCTGAGGATCTTAAATTGTAAATAAAAGATCAGTAATTGTATAACAGTAAGATATTGCATAAAAGACCAAAAATATTTACCATAGTATCTTCCAGGTATTTGCTTGCAAATATCTATTAATCTTTGATTGAAACCAACGTCTAAAACAAATGTATCTTTGTCGATTAAACTGACTGTCCCTTGAAGAGCATCAGTGGTGACATTCCAAGTTTTTTCAACAGGAGTAGTTTTACTGATCGCATTATTTACAGAATTGCTGGGATTATTTTTCTTGATAGACCAAGTTTTTAGAGGTGGGTAACTAGGCAAAGACTTTTCAGTATTGAGAATTGATTTATCAATAGTTTTATAAAATGAATTAGCAGGAAAAGATTTTGGAGGTGGATCAGGCTGTTTATGTGGACTATTGTGGTTGAGGGCTAGTCTTGCAGCTCTCCTCTCAAGAGCTAATCTCCTGTTTTCTTCAATTCTCTTTTTTTGTTCTTCAGTTAAAGAAGACATTGTAATGTGACAGGCAACGCTAGCTAAAATTCATACTAAACATTTTTTTAACAAACCTTGATAATATCAACATTAAAATGCTATTTCCCAATCATACAGTATGACAGCACTACTCACTATAATTCAACAATTTCGAATTTTCAAAACAAACCAACGAGGTCGAAAATAAAAATTCCAAATAGCTAATATAATAGAGAGAACTACAATAAAATGGCATGGATACTCAACTGAGTTAAGTTGCTAAATTACACAAGGTGGAACAATTGTAATATAAACTGATAGGCAAAAAATTCCACCCACTTGATTTTTTCATGTTTTCATCTAAAAATATTTCTGCTTTGGATTGGTCTATTGTTTTTAATGAATAAATAGGTAATCTTTTTGTTTGTTTTCAATTAGGAATGTTAATATAGAGGACAATAACCATTAATCCTCAATTCAATGAAATGATTCTAGATTCCAATGTTTACTTTCTATGGAATCAAAATGTTTATTCAGTATTAGTTCAGTGCCGTTTCTTGCAGCACATTTCTTACTCTCCAGCTTTTAATTTTTTCAATATTAAGTTTAAAAATGCCTCTTATTGCTGAGGATGTTGCGCGTGGTATGGCACTTATTGATGATGGGCGTTCCATTAGATATGCAGCTAATGCCATCAGAGTTCCTTATGAAACTTTAAGAGTTTTCAGGAAACTGGTGCTTACAATAGAAGACCCGGTTCTGGAAGGCCTACGGTAACAGAACCACGGGATGACCGGTTTTTGACTTTGAGAATTTTACGAAACCGGCACCTTACCGTTGTTCAAGCGATTCATCAGCTCGAAGAAGATCGAGGTGTGCAAATTTCTGAACGTACCGCTCGAAGAAGATTAAATGAGTATGGATTAATGGCTTTTCATCCAGTAAGAGGACCAGAGTTGACCAGAACTCACAGAGTAACATGGCTGGCTTTTGCTCGAGAACACAGCCATTGGACTATGGACGAATGGAGTGCTGTACTTTTTACAGATGATTCAAGATTCGCTCTTCGATCTCCAGACGGGCGTGAAAGGGTGTGGAGAAGAAGAAACGAAAGATATGCAGCCTGTAATTTTTCCCAGAGCCAACCTTTCCAACGTGGTTCCTTAATGGTGTGGGCTGGGATTTCAATGGAGATTCGCACAGAATTGGTTATTGTTCGTGGAGGGTCTTTGACGGCCATTCGCTATGTATATGAGATTTTGGAACCTCATGTGTTGCCTATCCTCAACGAAATCGGTGATCGTTCTATTCTAATGCACGATAATGCACGCCCACATGTCGCCCGCATAGTGCAGACGTTCCTTCAACAGAACAATATTGAGGTTTTAGCCTGGCCAGCACGTTCTCCAGATTTGAACCCCGTTGAGCATTTATAGGATAACCTCGGAAGACGAATGAGAGCGCGTGCAACACTTCCTGATACACTGCAAGGCCTTGAAATGGCTCTTCGGGAGGAATGGGCTATCCTCCAGCAAAGGGACATTTCCCGACTGGTGGAAAGTATGCCGAGGCGTCTTCAAGAAGTAGTGAAGGCAAGAGGAGGAAACACGCGCTACTAAACGATGATGTAATTAATTTCTTTTAGAATAATAATGGTTCGGTTTTCAATTTTTTTTCTCTAATCTTTCTTACCCAATTACATTTTGATTATTAAAGGTAAAAAAGATTATAAAATTCCATAAATACTAAGTATTATCTACAAATACCATGTATTATATAGAAATACAACTTTTTTTACAAGTGGATGGAATTTTTTGCCTGTCAGTGTATATCAAATGTTAAGAATCTTTTGAAGAACTCAGTAAAAATCGATACTTATAAGTCTGAACTTCAAGGTATAAGTTAGGATGAAACAAAATTGTCAGGAATTTCAGTCATTCTATTCTAATTTTAAGCATTTTAATATTGTGTATAAGAGAGGTGTATAAAGAGAGATAGAGTGAGAGAAGGGAGAGAAAGGGAAATTAAATGTTAAATATTTATATAGATATATTTTTACATTATACTCATAATATATATATATATATATATATATAATTATACTCATATATAGTAACCATTTCTGTATATTTATATGTAAGTTTTATTTATTGTCCTACGGATTAATTAGTATACTGTGTGTATAGCAACCCAATATAATTGGGCAGCAAGCTTTTATATTTTATATGAAAAGTGTTTCTCTGGGTTAACATAGTCGGGAGTTCCTGTCTCGACTTCCAAACGGTACCCACATATTTGAGGCGAAACGTTGGCTAACTTAATAATAAAAAAAATTGACTGAAATTCCTGACAATATTGTTGTATCTTTACTATTGATCAGTCGACTACTTACCCACCTATAATATAAGTTACTTTATTGGTTTGAATATTTAGCAATGGGCGCGTATTATTTCTAAATTTTCTGTGTACGTATTTCTTGAAAACAATTTGAAAAATAGCCTACCAAAAATCATGCGGCAGTACAAGTACTGGCAGGAGGGACAATTCTCGACCTCCTGCTGCGAGAAGACTACTATCTCTTTAAAATAAAAAGAGAAGGTTCGGCGGTTCTACCGGAACATCTAAAGATGAGAATTGAAGAAGACCAAAGAAGATGGAAAAGAATTATCAGGGAGGACACAGCTGATCAACGGAACTGGCGATGGATGGCAACTCGGAAGGGGGCTACTCTAAGAAAGTACTTCCCCATGGTCAAGTCACGATTAGATGCAAAATGGGTCCTCCCGGACAACTGGATGTCTCAACTCCTCACGAGACATGGGAGCTTTCGAGCGAAGCGAACTGCAACGTTCCGGAGACCACCGAACATGTGGTCGTCGAATGCACTGTCTATGAGGCACTAAGAGCTAAGCTCGTGACAGATACGGGGATATATACGCTGACAGAGAGCATGTTCCCCAGCTAATGAGCAGAGAGAATTACCCACATTATTGGGAATTCGTATACGGGTGAAAAGATGCTGTAGGCCTTACACATTGTAATCTGGGAAGAAGACAAGGACGTTAAGACAAGCTGCAGCTGCTTCGAGGGACGGCTTCAGGAGGGAGAAGGAGAAAGAATAAAGAAAAGGAAAAGCGTGGGCTTGAGCACACAAACAAGTCTTCACCTCATATATAATAATGTTAAACAAAATTTTAATTAAATATACCTATACTGCCAGCAGTGGCATACGCATACTGCGATACCCTACGGCTGCTGCAACCCGTATTGCCTGTAAGGCAAGGAAGGGAGAGAAAAAAAACCTGGGTTCACGTGAGTGTACACATAATAAAAGTATGTGAAATTTCGAATAAATCTTGCTCACTATGCTATATTTCAGGTAAGTGTAAACTCAAGATATGTGTTGAAGGTCCTAAAGACGATGTTGCATGATTAATTTATTATCATTTATTATTATCATTTACATTTAATATTATCTATGTAAAATTGACCGGTTTTCTTTTCATTTCAATTTATATTTCCAATTAAGTCTAAAACAAAATAACTTGATAAATTTAATTGATGTCATGCCATATTTAACGTTTCACCATTCAAAGAAATCTTTTTTAATAGTAGCCAACTTTGACGAGAAATATTTTTAAATTGTCATAATTTCTTTTTTTATTTAATGAAAATTATTATTAATTAAATGTACATACGAGTATCTTTGTTATTATATTTTCGTTTTTATCTTCTTAATGTAGTTCTGAAGCTTTTAGTTCTTAGTTCTGAGTGAGAGATTTTGAACAGCTCGTTATTAGCACGGTAGAGCCTCTTGCTAGGTCGCGTGTTGTTGAAGTATTGTGTGGGACATCAAATTTATTTTATTTTGATTAAAAATTTAGTAAAATGAGTAGATTTTTCGCTACTGGATCGGACTCTGAGTCTGAAACCTCTTCTGAAGAGGAGCAGATTGTGAAACAAACTGCCACTTTTACGGTACGTATATTTACAGTTTGCAGATGTTGAGGCATTCTTGTTTTTTATTAATTAATAGATCTGTTTTATTAATAACATAATACTGTAATGCTAGTTTTATTAAGCTATTGTGCATAGTCTTTTATACGGCTAATCAAATTTTAATATCCTCTGAAGGTTTTAATAAAATTATTTCTTTTCATATGATTTGAAAACATAGAAATCACTTAGTGAATTTTGTTTTATGTTCTTTATAGTTCAGTGATGATGAAGAAGATACAAAAAGGGTGGTTCGCTCAGCAAAAGAAAAGCGCTATGAAGAACTTACCAATCTTATCAAGCAGATTCGAAATTTCAAAAAGATCAAAGACATGAGCAGTATGTTAAATAGTAAGTGACCCAAATATGTTTATATATAATTTTGTTATAGTTCTCAGATATAGTTTATTTGATATTTTAGTTTTCTTATTGCTATGCAGTTCAATGAATAAGTAATGCAATGGTATTTACAATATACATGTTATGAAGTTTTAAAACCATTAGGGGTAGTCATATCCCCCCGAAATTTCTGAGACAAAAGTTATGAAGGAAAAGAAACTTTATCAAAAAGTATGCACTTGATTGTACCCATGATAATTAGAAAGATTACTAAATTACCTACAGAACAAAAACAAAAAAAGAACGGACTCTTATTAACAAAGATACAGTCCATTAATTTTGGTATACTTAATAATGTCTTCCTGTTTAAAGATATTGCATTTAGGAGTAGAATAGTTTACTATACTTTCCTGGCTGATATATTAACTTAATTATTTCTTAAAGACATTTGTTTGTTCTTACATTTTATTTTTTTTATAATTTAGAAAATCCTATGATAGGGGCATTATTTTGTCTTTATTATCTTTCGAGACAGCTTTTAAAAATAGGTCTTAGCAAAACAATTTGTACTAATATTTTTGTCTAATATATTTAATAGAATATTGTAATCAACCAAGGAAAAATATTAATTCCTTCCTTACATAATAAATAGGAACTACTTATTTTCATATTATTTTGCTATTTCTTCACTAAACAAAATTTTCTGCGAATTATTCACATGGGCCAACTAGTATTACATATTTTTAATTTGTTTTTAAAAGTTTGAGATAATCAGATGAACTCTAAATTCTCCGATTCTTCAAATTTGCTGCCGGAAATGTGATAAAATCTTAATATAAAAATGGAAGGGTGCACTTGAATAAATCATGAAATCCTAGGCTATGTTGCTACACATAATTATCTTTGAATTTAAACTAAAGTTTCAATAATAGCGACATAAGACATGCTCCAATACTTGCGCTTCCTCTTCTGGTGCTTATTTCAGTCATCTAATCGACTATTTTTTTTAATTGATTTCAGTTTTCATATATATAGATAAATTGTTATTAATTTTTATTTTATTTTTTCTCTTTGAAATATTGAGGAGACGGGTGCGAAACAATTTACTCGCCCCCTCTCTATATTTGTTCGGAGGTGCAATTGCCCCCCTCTTCCTCAGAAGTCTATGCCTATGGCTATGTTGAATGTTATTAGGTGATATTAATTTATTTCTTTTAAATCAGGTTTTGAAGATTTAATGAGAGCTTATCAAAAAGCCCAACCAGTTATCAATAAGGAAGAGAATGGTCAAACTCCGAAGTTTTATCTGCGTTGTCTTGTTGAGGTGGAAGATTTCATCAATGAAATGTGGGAAGATAGAGAGGGAAGGTAAGCAGATATTTTCACAGCATTACAAGAAATAATTTTATTACTTTTTTCAAAAATAACACTACTTATTGTATCTTCTGAATTAAGTATTATACTATAAAAGTTCTGTTATCCTATTTCATTTCCAAAAAAAGTTTTTTATTCTTATCTCAGTTTATGATACTTGATTAATGTTAACCAAGAATTAACTATTTTTTTTCTTCTTTCATTAATGTACTATATAAATTAAACATGTTTTCAGTTCTAATATTAATCTGAATTCCTTATATTATTTGTGTTCAATTGTGGGTCCCATATAAGGATTGATTTGATCAATATTTAAATTTTTATTATAAGGTTTACGAGATAAACTTAAATTAATTTTTTTTTTGTTTTAGGAAAAATATGTCAAAAAATAATTCCAAATCACTCGCTTCACTACGACAGAAATTGCGAAAGTACAACAAAGATTTTGAGGAAGATATTTCTAAATTCAGAGAAAATCCAGATGCTGGAGATGAAGAGGAAGAACAACCTAAAGGTATGGTATCGCAAATATCAATTTTTGAAAATTTACTTTTTAGGCTCTGGATTATTTATTCATTTTGTGTTTCTATTTAGAAGTAGAAGATGATTCCGAAGATGAAGAGGCCGGGCCACCGTCGTACGATAGACGTGTAATTTCTGGAGGCAGTGGTCCAGAGTCTAAGCCAACTAAGGTATATATTTTTTTTAATATCATTAATTAAGGAATTTATTTGATAATAATTTTGCTTCCTCGCCATTTGAAATTGAAGATAATTTTTGACTGCAGAATCATTAAGTTCCCCTTACAATTTATATTTTAGGCATCTAAGATAAAATTCACGGTCTGTGTGTCCACCCGTAGTAAAATTGTGACAGGCATAAATGTACTGGCGTAAATGCACCAGTGGTTGACATGCTTCAGGAAATTTCTTTGGAATTTTACGTGTAAAAACTTAAATATTGATGTTATTATATTTTTCTGAGATTCATCTTAAAAAACTATTTCTCACCTTACCAAGACATATTTCATATCAATGGAACATCTATATAAATTTTACAAAATTGTAAATTTATAGTATAGTTTTGTTGCACATGTAGCTGACAGGAATGATAACAGGGCTGTAATTATTCAGAATAAAGTGTTGAAATTTTATATTCTTCATTTTAAAATAGAACTTAACAAAAATTATCTTCATTAATTCTAACTTAATTTTGTTTCCCGGCTTAAATAAATGCAATAACTGCTGGTCCCTGTCAAAAATCTGTTTTTGGTAATAAGAAAACCTATTTTTGCTTTATATTTAATCCAAATCATCAACATTTTTTTTTTTTTAATGAGAGAGTAATAAATAATCCCATTTTTAAGACTCGTTATATTCAGTATATCTCTTTGAATTTATGAGAATACAGGTCTGTCAGCTATTGACAAAATGCTCCATTATATGGCTCAAGTAGCTGACATCCATTAAATTTCCAATTCTTTCATCAAGTTAATTTAATAAATGATAAAACATAATCTAAAAACACTCCAAGAAATAATGAAACATAAATGTTGGGATAGATCAAAATAGTTAAACAGAAAAAGGGAAACTTAAAGTATAGTTTCCTTTCTGATAGATGGTTGATATATATATAATACAAACATATGAAAATAAAATAATATAAGTAAACAAAATCATTTTTGGGAGAACTTAAAAAGCTTTCTTATCTAATTTTTTTAATCAGTCGGGTTGGGAAAGAAGTAGGTGCTTGAAAAGGAGAGATTTAAATGAGGAAACTGATTGCGCATGTCGGATATCGGGAAGGATGGTATTCCAGATGGAGACGGCTTGAATTATAAAGGATTTGTCAAACACTTTGCTTTATTTGCGCTGCGATTTGCTTCATTGAATCAGGAATTTTTGAAGTGAAAACTTCTTTAGGCTTTTTTTTACTATTTTGGCAGAGAGTGAATTGGATTAAGCAGTCAGATCTCCGATGTATAATGCTCAGGTAAAGTCAGTTGGAATTGAAAACTTGAAGTGTTTTTTTTTTATATGGATTAAAATATCTTAGAAACTAAAAATCGGATCTGCATACTATAAGCAAGGGAATTGTTCAGCATTTCATCCTCTCTTTAATGGGCTATTATTCAAAGTTGTATCTTTAGGCGACGTCGTGTTAGAGAGGAGAACAGGAAAAAATAGTGTTGAAAATCAAATGATAACAGTTTTATAGAAGATATGAATTAAAATATCCTCATAAACCAAAAATCGGACCTGCTTACTGTAAGCTAGAGAACTGTTCAGCGTTTCATCATCTTTATAATGAGCTATTATTTTAATTTATGTATTTTATTATTAATCTCGCCTTGTTGATTTTTTCACTTCTATCGTGTGGTCTAAAGCACACACCTTAGTTGGTCTTTGTATAAGTCTTTCTTGTAAATTGGTTAACTGTCTAGGAAGATTAGGATATAACAATTAAAACGCAATAAGTCCTGAATTTAATTATGTCTTTAGGTGATTGCCATTAAAGAAAATTGGTTTAGAGCATAGCTTGGATCAAGTACATGGCTGTGTCATGGTCTGCCATCGCCTAGCTCATACCGCTGTTTAGCATAGAATATAGTTGCCAGCTTGAAAACGTTCATTCAAGAAATATCTTTGCATTTTACTCTCATCCTGTCATTTAGAATAAAAATATTTAGTTTAAATTGTATTCACTATTGTACGGACATTTACTAGTCAGTATAGCAAATAATAATGTATTAGGAATTGTTTCATTTGTCATTGTATAACCGTCTAAACTTTCTGGTTTACTTACCCTTCTTTGGTCCGAATAGTCATATATTCATGCAATACTTTATTTTCAAAAACCTTAAGATGCTGCCTTATGTACGATGTTATCCCTTAATGTAAGTGGCCAGGTTTCGCATCCATAAAGAACCTTAGATAGGATAATGGTTTTATATATTCTAGTTTCTAAGTTTCGAGTTATAATTTATACAATTTTTTTCCATGCTAGTACCCTATGGTTTGTTAATCAAATAGTAATCAAGATTGGTTGTTGGTCCTAAGGAAATCTATTTTAGATAATTGTATCATAGTATATTTATAGCGATATAGAAGTTAGTAGACCTATTATATTTAATTTAATTTATTATCATTTAATTTAATATAATTATTATCTTTATTCTGAAATTTTAGGTCATACCTGATGATGAAGGTAGTGATGATGATTCCATCGACTGGGGCAGTGGTTCAGAGTCTAGTTCGGAATCGAGTGATGATGAAGGACAGTACCAATCGATCAGAGAAAGATTTTTGAAAAAGTAAGCCGATTAACTGTTTTAGTCTTTAAAAATTGAACCATTATTTAAAAATTGATTTTTTTTTTTACCTAAAAACGTTTTTACTTCTTCTTGCCATAGAACAACAGATCGAGAAGAAGAAGAAAAAAAAGAAAAGAAGAAGGAAAGAAAAGAAAAAGAGAGGAAAAAGAAGAAGGATGAAGAGGAAGATGGTGAAGGAGAGTGGGAGACTGTGAAGGGAGGAGTCGCAATTCCATCCGTAAGTTTAGCCAATTTGTTTCTTAAACTGATATATACATGAAGTGTTCCTTTCATTCCTTTAAAGATTCTTAACTCGAGAATGTGTTATCATTAATATTTTTAATTATTTACAGTTATAAAACAGCTTTTCTATTTATTATTAAAGCTTCCTGTTCACAGTACTGTTATTTATGTATTAGAAAATTGTGATATCTTCCATTCATGGTTAAAATTTTCTTGAAGAGAAGTTGGTTAAGGTTGTCAGTCAATGAAAATACGAAGTAAAAATAAATAAATTATATTTATTTTTATTTTCTTTGTGACAACATTTTAGCCCTAGTTTTAGTTCATCACGGCTAAACAAAGACGAGATATAAACAACATATAATATAAATATTGAGGAAATAATAGTAGATAATCAAATAAAAGTAAAAATATGTAGGTAGAAATGTAGTATGTATGTAAAAATGCAGTATCTAAAATTAGTAAAAATGTATATGTATGTAGGTTTTTTACCAACATATTTTTACTGTTACTGTCTAATATTTCCTGAATATTTATATTATATGTTATTTTGTCTTTGCTTAGTCCTGATGAAGACCTGAAACTTAGGCCGAAACATTGGCAAAAAGGAAATAAAAATAAATATAATTTATTTATTTTTACTTAGTGCTTTCATTGACTGAAAATCTCAACCAACTTCTCTTCAATATATCTTTTACAGTAAAAAATTCTTCACTATCTGAAAATTTCTTCTTTATACAAGGGTCAAGAACCGTAGGTACTCTATTTTAAAATAAATGTTTGATTTAATTTTTGAAATAATGATCAGGAAATTATAGAATAATATCTATTTATTTACTGATTACTTTTTAAACCAAAAGGTTATTAAAGTATTTGTATACAAACAAATTGTACTACCATTTGGCTGTTCTTTGATTACATGAATCACTATGGCTTTTGTTAAATCGTTTTGACTTATTTTTTGTTGATTCAATTTGTCAACAATAACAATAATTTTTAGTATACGTAATATGTCTGTTCTGGTTTTACCATGATTTACATATAATCTCGAGTTGAAACAAAGCAAAATTAATTTGTACACATAAAATAGTTGGTCAGCGGTTACGATTAAAGCCACACATAATATAATATAAATACATTTGCAGGTAATAAAATCTCACTTATTATATTACATACGTGACTTTTGACCATATCCTAAAGTAATGTATTGTTTTTATTGGGGACTAATATATAAAGTAATTATCACTCTACAATTAAGATATTTAATCTATACTGTTTTATATCTTCACAGGAAAAACCAAAGATGTTTGCTAAAGATGCTGAAATTGACATGAATCTGGTTCTTAAGAAATTGAGTGAAATAGTTGCTGCTCGTGGTAAAAAACGAACGGATCGTCGGGAACAGATTGAACTTTTACACGAACTCGCCAGTGTTGCCGATGCCCATCATCTTGGACCAGCCATCAGTACTAAAATACGACTTGCTATAATTTCTTCCATTTTCGACTACAATCCCAAAGTGTCCGATGCCATGAAACCAGAATATTGGTCCAAGTAAGTTCTTAAATTTTATAACTTATTACTTTATTTTTACATTGTAATATATAGACTCACTACTCTTTATCTAATTATTTTCCTTAGTAATTAGATATAAACATTACTAATGATCAAATATAAAAGCAAATTAAACATTATTAGCTTGTTGTTTGCTTTTAATGAGTTAAGTTTCAAAAGATTAAATTGCTTTCGTTTATAGTTTGATGTATGGTGTGAGTTTAAAAATTGTAATTTCCTAAAGTTTTAATAAGAAAACTGTAACAGAGAGGATTCATTGATACATTATATATATATATTATTATTTATTCTTGCTGTTTAAATTTTAGTTTTCTTTTTTGTACAGGCTCTTGGACAGGATATCGGAAGCTTTGGATTTGTTACTCGCTACGGGCGATATAGTCATTGGCGAAAACATAACGGAAGAAACTGAAGTTTTCGACAAAGCACCGTATCGTGTCCGTGGGTGTGCCCTCACTATTGTCGAGAGATTAGATGAAGAGTTCACCAAGCTCTTGAAAGAATGTGATCCGCACTCAAACGAATATGTTCAAAGGTAAAATACATATTCATCTTGTTATTATTGTCTTAAATTTGACTGTTTAAAAGAACTCAATCTGATAATGTACCATCATTTTTTTAAGACTGACTGATGAGAAACGTGTTTGTGCCATTGTTGATAAGGTTCAACAGTTTTTGGAAAAACAAGGCAATCCATCAGACCTTTGTAGGATCTATCTTAGGAAAGTTGAGCATCTTTATTACAAATTTGATCCTTTGGTTATCAAACAGAAAAAGGTAAAGTTTTATATTTATTATTCTCATTATTTTATATTAGAATTAAGTAAACTGTGATTGCACTTTTGTAATTTATTTATACAATTAAAGAGGCATATAACATTTCTTCTTAATTTTTCTTTTGGTTAGGGAGTTCCATGTTTCTATAAAGTAGTTGACAATTTAATTTCCTATAAAATATATAATCCGTGGTACAGCAGACACCTCTTTATCAAATTTTTAACTCCTCCTTAAGCTTCGGAATAGCTTTGTCTCATTGTAGCCAAAAACTTTTTTATTTACGAAAATTCTCGAAATTGGGGCGTTTTAAAGATGGAGATCGGCAAACTTTGTCAATTTAATTAGGTATTAAAAACTCATAAACACCCATTTGCTTTCCACTTGAATCATAAGGTAATTTGATCTCAAAATCAGGAAGAAAAAAAGATGGCCTACAAAAATATTGGCCCCCAACGTGTCAAAATAATGAGGTTATATAGGCCAAATGCTCCAATATTTTTGTAGTACACTTTTTTTTTTTTTTGTAATTTGGGGGTCAAATTATCTTACGATTCGAGTAGAAAGCAAATCGGTATTTATGAGCCATTAGTACCTAATTACATTAATTAATTTAATGAGAAAACACTCTATTTCTGAAATTTTCTTTGAAAATAAATTTTTAGGTTATGATGAGACAAAGCCATTCATGAAGTTTCAGGTGGAAGTTAATAATTTAATAAAACGGGGTTGTACCGTGGACTACTATGTATTAATAAAATATATAACCACAGTGATACAATGATTAACTGATATTGTAATTTTTTTTTTTTTTTGAGCGCACATTTACTAGTTGTATTTTTTTTATAATACAGTTGTAAATATCAAAGAATAAAAAAATAAATAATTTATTTTTGATGACATTGATGATTCGTTCTCTAAATCAGATGCATGGTCATAACACATTGAAAATGTACCTGAATCATAATTAAAAAATTATTGTATGATCAAATAAAGTGTTTAGAAGGTGAAATCAAACAATTCTTGAAGGAAGTTAGTCGACTGTTCTACATATCATGGGTGATAAATATTCAGGACGCAGTATTTTTAAATTTTTTATTTATGCCAACGTTTCAACCCAAACATGTGGGTCATCTTCAGGGCGTGGTTTGAGCATTGAGGGTGTTCAAGTACTGGAGTACTCTCAAGTACTCAGTAGTGCTCAAACCACGCCCTGAAGATGATCCACATGTTTGGGTTGAAACATTGGTATAAATAAAAAATTTAAAAAGACTGCGTCCTGAATATTTATCACCCATGAAATCAAACAATGTAAATAATGAAAAATTACACTTTTTAAATTCATTATATATGGCACTCTGCTTCTTAAAAGATATTTTCAAAATGTTTACACCAAGTTGCTGATGCGTTATTATTGGATTATTCACTTATTTGATTATTAATAGCGGAACCTACATCATACAAATATTAACTATACTTACAGTAATTGTATAGCGTCAATATTTGTCATTGGACCTACTAGATGAAAAAATGTGTGGTATATTTTAAAATGATATACTCCATTCTATATTGTTTCCAAGATTCAGAGCAAACGATGAATTTTAGCTAAAATATTTTTAAAAAATCCTTATCATCATTTGTCAAAAGGAGTGACCAATGAAGAAAGTCTCTATTTAATAAATATTAAAAAGTCAATAATAGCAAAATTAAGAGAAAATACGTAGTTGATTTAAAAAACATATCTTATTATATAATCTGATATTTAAGAGCATTCATAAACAATTTGTAGATTTTGAATATATTTTTGAGGTTTTAACAGAATAAAAATGTGATATGAAAAGTTTTTATGTTTCTTTAGTAAGATTTATTTATTCCAAATCCAAGATTTTATCTATAATTTAAGGTTTCTTGTTTTTAAATTAAAATAAACCTGTATATTAAAAAAAAAAAAAAAAGTAGAGCAAATTATTCTGAATATTATGTTTTTTTTGTATTTATTCATTATAAACTTGGTTTTAGGGTGAACTCGATGCCAATCTAACGACAAGTATACAGATTATGGATAAATTGTGTAAGTATATTTACGATAAGGACGTTACCGACAGGCTGAGGACGAGAGCCATCTTGGCTCACGTCTACCACCATGCCCTCCACGACCACTGGTTCCAGGCGAGGGACCTCATTCTCATGTCTCATTTGCAAGAGTCGATTCAGCACTCGGATCCTTCCACGCAGGTTAGTTTTATATTTTTATTATTGAAAAAATATTATTAAATTAAAGCTGTAGCTGCAAGAAATGCATTGGGGATAGATAAGATCCTAAAGCGAGTCTTGAGAAAGTATAAGGCTAAGATTTTTAGAAACTTTTTGAAACTATCTATGCTGCCCTGCAACTCTTTCCAGAATTTTTCCTAAACTAGAGAGCTGGGTATTTTAGTGAATAATGCACTGTTCTCCAATGATCCAGAATCCTATGTTCGAGTCCGCTAGTGGCAGGTTAATATTTATTCTGTTATATCAGCTGTTGATCGACACTGGGGCACACCGAGCCTCTATAACGTGGTCGCTCTTTATTATATAATTACAGAAGGGGGAAAAGTACTGAACTCAAACACTCTATGGATTGTAGAGGTTCAGCTAGACTAGTCAGTATGTCTTTTTGTATTTTATTATTTGCAGAAAATATTTGATCTCAAACTAGACTATGGCAAAGCTGACAGAAGGGAACATAAATATAATAGTATTATATTAATTTATGTATAGATCGGAATAGGATTTTGTAAGTATATTCTTGAGATCAAATGAAATCATTAAAACTTCTTGCAGCTCACAGCCTCAATTGATTATTATAAAATACCAGGCCACATTTTAAATTAATCAATTTAAATATTTCAAACAAATCATCAGTTTATTGCAAAGTATTTTTGATATAGGTTAAATTTCAAATATGTTTTTGTGAATTTCGAACTTTTTATCAACACAAATAAATCATAAGTGCATGAAAATGACACGGATCTTTTTATTTATCATACTTAGTTACATTATGTACAAAATTTTCTTATTTCACAATGAGAAAATTCATCATTTTTCTGAATTATTTGAGGTTGTGAAACATCGCTTAATGATTTTTTTGCCATAAACTGACGATATCTAATACATTCCATATTTCAAACAATTCTAGTGCATTCCTTGGGCAAGAGATTTATTAGAATAAATTCTCTTTAACTTAAATTAATTCTTAAAACAAAATGATAAATGTAAAATATTAAATCCTTAACTTTAATATATGCCTATTTGTATATGAAATATCAAATAAAATGAAAAATAAGTTTTTAACTTTAATTAAAATTTAACATAAAAAGCAACAAAATCTGTTTTCCCGTTCAAAAAATGTTCATGGCACCGGCATATAGAGTGTCCTTACCGGGTAAGAAATGATTCTAATTAGTTGATTTTGAAACAAAATGGTGGGTAATAATGTCGAATTCCAATGGTCATCTTCAGGTGACTTCTAACTTTGTTGCTGAATCTCAAAAAAATCATTCCATTAATCTTGGAGAATAGTACGGTGGATAGATGGCTTTTAATTTTTCGTAAATCTCAAATTTTGATTTGAATTTAAATTTTTTTTTCGTGGACGATTACATAGGTTTATTATTAAAAATAATAAACCAACAAATGTGCTTATTTTACCTTTTGATAACAATTTTATTTTTTCTGCCTTAGATCTTGTATAATCGCACTATGGCACACTTAGGGCTGTGCGCATTCCGTCACGCTAACATCAAAGATGCTCACAACTGCTTGGTCGATTTGATGATGACCGGAAAGACTAAAGAACTGCTCGCTCAAGGTTTGATGCCTCAGGTATGTTAGCTTTTGCCTTTCAATTTTAAGAAAGAAAAATTGTATTATTAAATATTTCTGTTAAACTAACAATAATTTATTATTTCAGCGCCAGCACGAAAGGAGCAAAGAGCAAGAAAAGGTGGAAAAACAAAGGCAGATGCCATTCCATATGCATATCAATTTAGAATTGATTGAATGTGTATACCTCGTTTCTGCCATGTTGATCGAGATACCGTATATGGCGGGTAAATATTAATACAGTTTATTTACAATTAAAAGTTCTTGAATGGTGTACTCTGTTCATTGTTTTTCATTGATTTTTCTTCTTCTTTTATTTAGCTCATGAATTTGATGCTCGGAGAAGAATGATCTCAAAAACATTCTACCAGCAGCTGAGATCTAGCGAGAGGCAGAGCTTGGTCGGACCACCGGAATCCATGAGAGAGCATGTCGTCGCTGCAAGTAAGGCCATGAGGAACGGAAATTGGAAAGCCTGTGCTGATTACATTATCAATGATAAGATGTCGGCTAAGGTATGTCAATTTTGTTTTAAATTTATTAAATTATATTGGAAATTAAAATAATAACATAGTTATCTGACTTATGTTGCAATTACGTATCTAATTAATAATGGGCATGGTATATACAGATCAAGAAAACATGAAATGGTCTGGGATTTTATATACACCATAAAGAATTTTGCAAGCTACTAGGGTGTTGTTATGATTTAGAATTATTATAAGTCATAAAAAGTGTGACCTACAAAAAAATATTAGGTACCTCCATCTCCAACATGTTAAAAGACTATATTTGGGTACAACGATATAATATTTTTATTGGCTTTTACATAAGTTATCATTTTACATAATTGGTAATATTCTACCAATCATGTATAATAATTGTTGATAAAGATCAGTTAATATACAACAAATGTGTGTCTTTTTTATAGGGTACATAAGAAAAGACATGTATACAGCTGTACTTTACTAAGATTATAAATTTATTTAAAACTTGACAGAATAATCCAATAAAAACACATCTTATAAATAAATTTCATTAAGTATAATTTTTAAATGCAAACTGATGGTATGATACCAGACCATTTTTACATAATACCCTAAATTTCCTCCAACTTTAGGTCTTACCGGATCAGCTGTTTTTGATTTATAGGCATAGAAAGGAAAATAGTTTTGCACAGACATAAGTGAAAAATCTTAAGCCTATAAATTATTTTAAGGTGGTATAAGTTCCAGGATTAATACATAATTAATTCAACATAGACTTATTTAGAGTAAGCACACCAGTGATGGACATGGCTAAGGAAATGCTTGGCTTATGCCGCCATAATTATTATAGTTATAAAATTTTCCGCTGGACATTTAGAATCTCGAAGTTCTCCTTTTTCTATTTAACACTTTAAAATTGAAAAATATTCAGTCATGCAGGTATAATCACCATTTAAAAAAACACCTTTTTTTTGCACTAGTGATGGACACCCTGAAATCCAATTATTCTAGTAATGGACAGGCGGTCGGTACCAGTAATTGACATATCTCAGAAAAATCCTAAAATCTTTATTTAACTATGAAGATAACAATAAAGATGACATAAATGTTCCAAAACTGTTTGTAGAAAGATATGAAACACTAATCTGAATAGCATTATAGAAACAACAATGATATGCATTCTAAAATTTTCTTTTGGGAACTTTTTTCATACAGTTGTTAATACAGGACATTGATTGTTCTTCAATTTGAAAAAATTGGAACCTTTAAATGAACAAAGAAGCTTATTATTTACATTAAAAGTCCAACTTGTCCATAATTGGTACGTTTACCCTATTTATTATTAAAATTGGTTTAATTTTATTCTCATATTGAATTTCTAGGTGTGGGATCTTTTCTTCGAAGCTGATAAGGTGAGATCGATGCTTATCAGGCTCATAAAGGAAGAGTCTTTGAGGACTTACCTCTTTACTTATTCTCACGTCTACGCTTCCATCTCCATGGTGACACTAGGCAAAATGTTTGAGCTGGAGAAACCAGTTGTTCACTCCATTATCAGTAAAATGATAATTAATGAGGAACTAATGGTGAGTTATTTCAACTCGGTTGAATTTTCCTTTTTTCCATTCATAATTTTTATAGGTTGATTCGCTAATTTATATTTAATATTTTCCTTCCAGGCCTCATTGGATGATCCATCGCAGACTGTAGTGATGCACAGGAGCGAACCTTCACGACTCCAGTCTTTAGCCCTCCAATTAGCTGATAAAGTTAATAATTTGGTTGATTCAAACGAGAGGATATTTGAGATGAAGCAAGGTAATAAAACAAATTATTATTACATACTGTTACTATTTTTTACCATGTTTGTTGCCAAATATTAATTTGATTTGGCAATGGGTCTCTTTTATTAAATTTTTGTCCAGATTCTCTGGTCCCCTTTTTTTTTATTTTCATGAACAAAACATTCAATCTATCCTTTCTATCTTATTATTTATTATACTACCATTATTATTATTTTTTTTTTTTTTTGTTATTTGGATTATTAAATTGTTTAGAGAACCAAAGTTTGTATTACTGACATTGAACTTTATTTGCTTTAAAAGATGAAAAATTATTTAACACTTTGTTGTTGGGGCTATATGAATTAAAAATATAATTTTTTACAAACCATGTTAACATTGTTATACAATTTTTGTAGATTTGTGGTATATAAAGCAATGCAGGTTATTAAAGTTTTTCATTACTCTTTCTCACACATTGTATTAGGAAGTACAAAAAAGGTGTCACAGACAGAAAGAACCGGGAAAAGCCTGCCTTCACTGCTTTGTTACATATTTGGATTTGCTGACAAATCGTTGAATGTTTTCCAGGTTTTTAGTTTACATTTTGTTGTTTTTATTCTTGGGTCTCCCAAATATTGTAATAATCAACTCATTCCTTATAGAGCTCTTTTTTTATATCTATATAGAGGAAAAACATAAAATTTTCAATTTAAAGCTCAATCAAAACATTTCCCTAAAATGAAGCAAATATAGTTTCAACGCTTAAATAACAAATTGCACAATTGGAAACAGTTGATAAGCCACAGTTATATGTTATGAATGTTTTGCCTTCTCTTCGGTCCTACCTATGAAATCTACTAAAATCAACATTTTATGAAATTTATGTATATATTGTTTAGTACATTTCCTTTGAATAGTGAACAAACATTTTTGAACCAAATTATTTTTAGTTCATACAAGAATTATTTTTAATTATTACAAATTATTTCTCAGGTTGGGTTTGGGACAACAAACATACATTCCTCACTTATATAATATAAAAGCATACATTAAATTTATATACAACATTTATGGACTTCCATTCAGTTTTGTCGGGATATACTTTTGGCGCGCTTTCTTATTGTCACTATTTAATTTGTACTCACCCTGTTCTGTAGTGAATCTTCCTCCAATTGTTGTTGAAGCTATTGTTGTATTCATCTTCTACAGATGTCTTCTCTTAATATTTTATTTTCCTGTATACTACTTGGCGACCTCTCTAGTCTCGATCCTCTTTTCTCCCGGCTGGTTATCTTCTCATTACATATGGCACTTGCTTCCCCTTCCATCTGTCTTTCTTCACTTCTTTATCCGTTTTTGACAGTAGTTCATGGCATCACTGCTTTCATGCCTCTATTTAAAATTCTATTGACCCATTAAGTTCATTATGTAATATTAACATTACAATTTATGTATATAAGAAGAAACTGATTAATAATTAGTTTTCTTGGGTAATTTTGTTTTCCTAGAATCTCGTTATGAGTATTAAGTCTGTGCCAGAATAATCTTTTCACAGTATTTAGTGATGAATTTTTCCTTCTTTTGAATTCTTCCTAAGTGCAGGATACCCATGGTTTTCGATGTCAAAAATTGATATTCTAGTATTTGGGCCATACTCAAGTTTGGTTTGAATTATATATAATTTTTATTAATCATTTTTTGTGATAACTAATTTATTAATAAATATTTTTGAATATTGTTAAGAAAATTTTTTATTGCATTTCATTTAAGATAAAGAATCTTACTGACAGACTCTCCTTGACACTTAGTACAAAGATACAAACAAAAATAAATTAATAGATTATTGGTAAAATAAAAATAATAATGGTAAGTTGTATTAAATCCAGTTCCAGCCAGAAGGCACCACCCAAAATATGTGTTATGAACAAAAATCTTCTTTAATGGTATTTGATGTTTTGTTTTAAAAACACTTTATTTTTTCTCCGTTAACAGGTAGCTTTTTCCTTCGTGGAGGAAACCAAGGCACATTCAGGCAGAACTACAGTCGACCTGGTCAGGATTGGGGAAGAAACAGGAGAGAAAGGGAACAGCAGAGGGCGTACTAGAAACGAAAATTTTCTTAGATTAATTTGGCATATCCTCAAAATATATTTAAAAGAAAAAAAACAGTTAAAGAACATTTTTTGTAAAACATTGTTAAATTTATTCATGTTTTCTATATATTAAGACCTCAATCATTGTTTTGTTTTGACTGGATAATTATCTTTTTAAATTCATTATTTTATAGTTTTTAGACAGTATTTGAGAACCATTCCTTTGGTGCAGTGTTCTGTATATTGATCTAATGAAAAAACTACCACATGAATGTTTATTCAATTTATATATATTTTTTGTTTATTAAAATGGAATAATCTGTCTATATTTTATTGTTTTGTCCTTGTACCTTTTCTTTTTAAACATTTCAGATATAAAAAAGCTTTGTTTAAATTTATCAATAACTGGTTAAATTAATTTTAGTCTTCGAATAATAATAAAAGACTAATTGGTGCTATAAAGCAACCTCAAGTTGAAGCCTTCGAAAATTCCGATTTATAAAGCTCTTCTCTGACCTGTGCTGACTTGTGGATCAGTAACATGGATTCTCGCTAAACCTCAAGAAGCTTCATTACTACGTGTGGAAAGAAAATTTCTGAGAAGAATTTATAGACCATTTTTTCAAAACGGCATTTGGAGGACAAACGTAGAGCTAAAAGCAATGTATAAAGGCGTTGATGTAATTCAACACATCAAATTAGGAAGGCTATGCTGGGCAGGACACGTGAGGAAGGGAGACAAAGTGTTCTGGGAGCAAATGTTTAGAGTTTGTCACAAAGGTAGACTCCACAGCTTTGCTGGGTTGAATATGTCATTTCAGATGCTCAAGCTATACTAGAGTAATTGAAAGGCAGCTGCAGTCGATAGAGAAAACTGGTGATATATGATGAAGTAGGCCAAAACTCAACTTAGTAGGTTTCAGAACGGATAGATAAAAAAAATAATGAAAGAATCTTGTTTTCATATAATTTTATAGACAGTCATTTGAAGTTTTATTTCAAATTATTATCTCTTTTTCCTTTAGTTATAATTATGAAGTAAGTTTTAAATTACAAGAAGTATTTATTATTGAATTATTTAAAAAATATTTTTTTTACTGTATTACCAATGGTGATAATTCTGTATGGCCTACACCTTAAAAGAAATTTGCAGTGTTGCCAGATTGGGGTTTTCACTCCCAAGGCATGTCTAGGCATAGGTTTTATACCCTTTATGTTTTTTTTTCAGAGAACAAACATTTTTTTTTTTATTTCTTAAAGACATTTACAACTGTATTAAATAAATGCATCTAGTAAATTTGAACATAATGTATATAATGACATGAAAACACTTGCTGAGTAACTACCCAATGGTAGCACTCTAATGATATGTCTACATTAGGAGATCAAAGGGCCATCTTCTTTTCAGACACCTTGGAGGGTTATCAGGAATTGAAGAGGAAGCAAGGTTAGAAACGAGAGGGTTGGGATGATTCTGATTGTGGAAGGATAGGTATCTGGATTGAGCCAGATCTGAAACAAAAGAAACATTAACATCATTATGGATGGTTTTATTTGTAATAAAGTAGGGAGCATTGAGGATTTTACGCCATAGCTCCATAGCTCAACTCCGTAAGTCCAAATAGGCCTTATTATAGTCAAGTATATGAGTATTTTGTAATTAATTGGAAGTTTAGAGCGTTTGTCTAGTAAGAGCTGAAGTAATCGGAATCGTCGAGCGGTTTCTTGTCGTTTCAGTCTAGTATGAGGATTCCAAGTTAGCGGTTTGTCCAGGTGGAGTTCTAGGTATCGGATTTGCTTAACAGGGATAAGTGGAGTATTGTTAAAGGAAACTGTAGGACAGGAAGTCGTTGGTTTACGACGAAGGTAAAGGTAATTTGGTGGGATTTATTGGAGTTTATTTTAATTCTCCAGTTTTGACACCATTCTTCAAGATTTATGATGTGTGATTGAAGCATTTGGGATGCAATTGATGGGTCATTATTTACTGATAGGATACATGTGTCATCGGCGTATGTGGTGATGACAGTTTTGGGATAGGTAGGGATGTCAACTGTATAAACTGTATAGAGGATAGGGCCTAGGATACTACCTTGAGGAACACCAGCTGGGAAAAAACAAACATTTTTAGGCTAAAAAGATTTTGGGAGGGCTATCCTTAACCTGCCTTCTTATTATCCTCCCTACACACCACAGGCAGATCAATGGAGAGAGGGAGGGTTTTCAGGCTTAAGCCCTCCCTCCCCAAAATGTTAAAATGTAACCAAATTTTATGATAAAAAAAATTATCACAAAGTATTATTGTTCCTGTAGTTGCATTAAGGTCGATGGCGCAAGAATCTATTCTCTCCACTCCCAAGATATTTTATTGCTCACCTTTTCTTTAAAACAGAAAAAGTAGAACGAGGAAAAAAAAAATTTCATGGATCCAATCTTCAAAGATGGTATAATTTATTGGTGTTATGCCTGATATTTCTCTCTTCATAACCAAAAAAGCAGCTTGGTCCACGGGCGGATCTACGGGGGGAGGGGGGCTTTCGGGCTGAAGTCCCCCCAAAATGGAAAAATATAACCATGTTTTATGGGATTTTTTTTTTTTTAAATACCTCTTAAAGTATTATTGTTCGTGTAATTAAATTTAATAGAACTTCAAGAACCACTTAAACATCATTTCATATAGGTAGTTAGTTTCTTTCTGTTTTTCCAAAGTAATTATCGTTATTTTTATGAAAAAAAAAGGTTTCGGGCTGAAGCCCCCCCCCAAAATTAAATTCTGGATCCGCTAGTGGCTTGGTCTGCTTTTTCATTGCACATTAAGCCACTATGGGATGGAACCCAGACAAAGACCACACTTACTGATCTTTTTCTCATCTCCCATCATACGTTTAATAGACAGCACAACCAACGCTATTTTCTACTTTGGAGGCGTCCATGCCAAATGACCTTATAACCTTTGTACCTTTCTAGTAATCGAAAGAAATAAGATTGGATTTATAGGAGATAATCTTTGGAATATCGAGTCATCAATATGTCTACAGACGGTCTGCATTTCTTCCAGTAAGGAAATTTGAGATCAGGAATGG